>JARDWD010000403.1:1200000-1893967 GCA_029034505.1 Ornithoptera priamus | reverse complement strand
GTTCTCGCCGCGGTTTTATTGACAACCATTGCAGCTTCATCGGACTCAGGGCTCGCGGATCCGGTATCCGCGAGCTAAAATAATAAAAACAAAACTAATATATAAAGGGAAAGGGTGGGAAGGTATTAGATGCGGATGGGTCGAAGAATGGATAGTGTTATGGAGGGGAAGGCGAGGGGGGGAGGGGGATGTGGTCAAATATATACATAGATAAGTATAGTTATGAAATTAATACGCGTACGACGCGCATCGGATGGCGGCAATGACTATGCGGTGATCGAAGGAGGGCTCGGGCCCGTCCTCCGATCATCTTCGCCTGTGTTACGAACCGGGGGCGGTGAGGACCGCCCAAGAGGTCGGGTGTGCTTTGTGTGCGCGGTGTGCGAGCCTACCGGGCGCCTCAACCGTCGGCGGAAGCGGCGTGTCCGAAATGTGGTGAATTTATGATTATTGTAATTACGCATGGATGTCGTGTTGTGCGTGTTGGTGTCGTTTGAGGGTGTGTCGTGTATGTCGGGCCGACCCGCTGAATCGATGGGAACCGGAAGTACGTTCCGAGGACGTCGATTCTTTCTGGTGGCGTCAGGGATAGCGACATAGTCAACTGTTTGCTCTATAAGTGGGTTCGAATGGTGTGTGGCCTTCGCAAAGTGATGGATAGCGCAATCCTGCATGAATTGTGCTATCGAAGGGAGCTTAAGGTCGCTGTGCAGGTCGATGTTGCGTTGGTACCATTCTGCACCCGTGGCCTTGCGGGTGAAGCGGTTTTGGATGACCTGGATGGGTTTGAGGGTGTTGGAAGAAGAGTGCGCAAATACAACGCTCGCATAAGTCATAATAGGTCTTATGCAGGCCTTGTACAAGTGCACCTTGTGTTTCAGGGCTAGTTTGCTAGATTTGCAGAGTAAGGGATGGAGCCTGCCCATTACGTAGGCAGCCTTGTTTCTCACTCTGCGAATGTGACTTTTGAAATTAAGTCTGCGGTCTAGGTTGACCCCGAGGTATTTGACCGAATCTCTCCAAGGGACAGGACGGTCAAAGATATATATTTGCTTAGGAGTGGCGCGTAAAGCGCGACTGGGGATCCGGGGTTTCCTTTTTCTAGTGAAATGTAGGGCCTCGCTCTTATCCGGGTTGACATCGATTCTCCACTTCCTAAACCATTCGCCTAGGCGCGTGGTTGCGGACTGGAGTCGATTTGTCAACCGCAGCAAGATCGGGCCCGAAAGGTAAAGCGCAGTGTCGTCTGCGAATAGAGCTAAGTTTACCCCGAGGTCTCTGGGGATGTCGCTGGTGTACAGCGAGAAGAGGAGAGGGGACAAGCAAGAGCCCTGCGGAACGCCCGCTCTGATGCGACGGGGAGCGGAGTGAGCGCTTCCCGCTCGGTAGCGAAAGGTGCGGTTCGACAAGAAGGCTCTGATGATGTTAACGAGCCTATCCGGCACCTCAAGTTGGTACAACTTGTAGATCAGGCCGTCGTGCCAGATTTTATCGAACGCTTTGGCTACATCAAAGAACAGTGCTACGGTGTCATGCGGTCTTTTCCGCGTGAAACCTTTGAGGACGTGCTCCACCAATCTGTGTACTTGGTGGACGCAGGAGTGATCTCTTCTGAACCCGAACTGTTCGTCGGGCAGAAGATTATTCTCCGACACAAAGTTGGAGAGGCGTGCGAGGATTAGACGCTCATAAACCTTTCCCATGTTACAGAGAAGGCTTATCGGTCTGTAGTTGGAGGGAATGTTCCTAGGCTTGTTTGGCTTAGGAATTCCCACAACTTCGGCCTCTTTCCAGGCGTCCGGAAAGGAGCAGCTGGAAAGGAGCACGTTGAAAATGGTCGTGAGCAAACAGATCATATGAGCGGGAAGGGACTTGAGTACTCTGTTCGAGATACCATCAAGTCCCGGGGCGGACTTAGATTTTAGTCCTCTGATAGTAATTGTGACCTCGTCTACTGAGATCGGAGTTAAAGGTGGACCTACCGGAAGGATGGAGGATCTGCGCATGATCTCTTCCTCCACCAGTTTTAGGTGAGTGGGGTCGGCTGGAGAAGATGAGGGAGTGCACTGGCTCTCCAGACTGTCGGCCAAGCATTCGGCCTTTTCGTCGTCCTCGAAGGCCAACGACGACGCGTCGACGTCTTTGACGAGGGGTGGCATGAGTCCAGGGTTCTCTAGCTTGAGGCCTCGAGCTAGGCGCCAGAAAGCGTCCTTAGAAGGCTCGAGGTCGCCGAGTAGAGAATCCCATCTGTCGGCTCTGTATTCTTTGACGCGCTCCTTGACAGCCCTCTGAAGGCGGCGCGCATTTACTCTATTCACCTCGGAGCGGTACCTATCATACAGTCTCAAGGCGACATTTTTTGATCTGATCAGGCGTCGAATGTCCTGAGGAAGAGCTCCGAATTGAGGTTCCAATTCGAGTATCGTCCTCGTGGATTCTTCGACGGCTGATGAGATATGTTTAGAGAGCGAATCGACCGCCCGAATTGCCACTTCGGGTGATTCGATCGTTATCGGTATCTCGTCGAGGTGCTGGGACTTCGTAGACTTAAGTTTGACCTCAAGTTTACGCCAGTCGACGACGGTTTTGGTCAGAGGGACCTCACCGGTGCGCCGGCCCATCTTGAAAAGAACCGGGAGATGATCAGATCCGAGGTCATATATGACCTGGACCGAACGGAGGAGGAGAGCTACGTTCTTTAGGATTGCAATGTCCAAGACAGAGGGCCTTTGATCTTCCCGCGGAGGGATTCTCGTCGGCGAAGAGGGAGCGATGATATCAAAGTTTAGCTTTTCCGCTAACTTTGAGAGAATATGGCCGTTAGGATTTTGGCCGAAGGGGTCCCAGCCGCTGTGCCTGCTGTTGAAATCACCAGCGAGCATAACAGATGGACCGAGGTCGAGAAGGGTCCTAATATCCTCCATCTCCACCCTTTTGGATGGTGAGAGGTAGCAAGAGACGAGAACAAGGGATTGATGGCCAGTGAGGCCTATCCTACACGCCGAGACTTCGATAGTTTTTAATCGAGGACATTCAAGAGGGACACAGTGCAGTGACCTCTTGTAGTAGATCAGGGTGCCGCCGTGCATAGCGGACAGCCTGTCGTTCCTAACGAGGTGATAGTTTGCAATTTTAGGGTCGTGGTGGGATGGTTTCAGGAATGTTTCCTGAACTAATATGACGTCGACGTCGTGGTGTCGGAGAAATGCGCTGATTTCTTCCTTCTGGTGACGAATGCCGTTCGCGTTAAAGGTCGCGACGGTCAACGAGCCAGGTTTGATTTTTCCTAGTACTTTGGGGAGCTCCGTGCTGATCCCAAAGGTGTGTACAAGGACTCGGACGACGGTGTCCAGGTGCGGGGGGATGTCTTAGACATCCGCCTCGAGAGCGGCTATGAGGTCGTAGTGCTCAAGCACTACTAGGAGCCTCTCATTGTGACCTTTCGCTGCACGGAGTTTCTCCGTGAAGCTCAGGAGGTCTTTCAATGAGAAGCGGCCCATGTATTTTAAAAGGGCCGCTATGTCAGCTGCGCCCCGGGCATCAAGCACCGGGGGGGTGACCAAAGGCCTGATGGCTACAGGGGGGGGGATGCGGACAACGGGGGCGTGCGGCCGTTGTGTCATCGGCAAGGGTTTTGCCCATGCCGATACCGCAGGGATCGGAGCTGGTTGACTATTGTCAACCTTCTGCAACCCGGCGCCGCGAGAGGGGAGAGGGCGCGAATTCCGAATACCCGAGGTAGGAACTCGGGGTTTGGGGGGTGCAACCGCACTCTTGCGCGGGGCTTTGGAGCACCCACGGTAGTTCGCCGGATGCCCCTCAGATTTGCACAAGCAGCAGCTTGGCGGGTCTGAGGACTCAGGCGTCCGTGGGCACTCCTTAGTGCCGTGGTCACCGGTGCATTTGACGCAACGGGGACGGGCAAAACAATTTCTGGCCGAGTGGCCATAGAGTTGGCACCTATGGCATTGGCCAACGATGCCGCGTTTGTGTGGTGGCTCTACCGAGACGTTGGTGAGGCCACATAATTTATTTATATTGTTTATTTTCTTCCCCTCATCAGTGAGCGGAAGAGTAACAAAAATGAGAGGGATCTCTTTACGAGTCCTCTGGCTGGACATCCTCCTCGCTTCTATCACGGGGAGGCCCTGATATTTGAGGTCTTCAATGACCTCAGCGATGGGCGTCTCTAGGGGAATACCCCTGATGACGACTCGGAGGAGTTTGTCCTCCTCCAAGGCATACGTGTGGAAGCTGAGATTCAGCTCCCTCATATGCTTTGTAGCGCGGCGGAAATCGCCGGTTGACGTCAGGCGCAGGCGGATGCCCTGCGCTGTATTTTGAGCCTTGGGGCACAAAATCTTATTGTCCAAGAACCACTTGGACAGATCGGACCAGGCGGTTTTGTCCTGGAGGATGACGGGGGGTGGCAACTTTGCCTTGGGTGTAGCGGCCTCCGTTGCTTTAACGGGAGGCGCTACTCGTGACGAGCGAATCGCTTTCCTTACCGGAATGGCAGAGGGCGATTCGCCGCAGGTCGGGGAATTTCTCGGAGAGGTACGCTTACGCTTACCTCTAAATACGACGAAGCCTTCTTCGTCGGATGGCGGAGGGTTGAGGGCCTGGTGCACCTCCATGTCGGAGACGGAGCCCTCCCCGTCAGACATGGGCTCTATGCTGCAGGGCGACGGATCGCGGGAGCACGTGCCAACATCTTGATTTATTAGCCCTTTGCGGGCATAAGAAAGAGGCTTCGGTGAAGCACTCGGTGCGGACAGGGGGGACGCTGGGCTGTCTGAGGCAGCCAACTTTTCTTTTATAGAAGCCTGATGGGCTTCGAATTTTTCCCATAGATCGGGACAAGCTACTTTACAAAATTCGATGAACTGAGTCCCTATGGACTCAGCCATCGAACTTACTTAGCTCCCCACCGCACGGTGGGGAGCAGAATAATATCTACTACACCGGCAACTCCTACTGTTGCCTGTGTTTAAACGTTAAAAATTGGGGTACGCACCTGTATATAGCGCTCGCTCGCAGGGGATACCCGGCTGAGCAACGCCAACGATGGGGTGTGGTGATAGATCACAGAACGCGACGAAAATCTGAGCGCGGGAAACGACGCGTGGGGACGCGGACGCGGACGCGGACGCGTGCCCTAACGGTCGGCGGCGACGGTTAGGGTGACGCAATACGATGCGGAGTAGCGACGCGGCGCGGCGCGGCGCACGCGGGCGCGCGGGCGGGTGGCTCGAGCCCGCGTAAACGATTTGCTCGGAGCGGCAGCTACAATCTAATTGCGCAGGATAAGCACGAATTTCTTCGGCAGATCTCCGAACAACTGATTAGTTGCTGCGAGTATCGATATGATTTAGGATGCCGAACGTATGCAGCGAACGAGAGCTGGCTAGAGCTCGATCGAACGTGCGTTGCGTATGAGCGACCCAGAATCAATGTGTCCAATCGATGGACATCCACATCATGACATAGGTCTCTTGTAACATATTACACAAAACACGGTCTCATGCTCGTTGAGTCCAGGGGTACACGAGCTCTGGGTAATCTCCTCAACAGACAAACTCTCCTGCTATCAGTGCACCCTGGTTACCAATATGGCTCCAACAACCGGACAATGACGGTTTGACCATTATTCACTAGCTGACCCAAATACCGAAGACGAAATTCGGGCAAAAGCGATATTAGTGCGATGGGATCGGCACCGACCTAAATGTGGTGATTACGGCCTAGACCTTATCACAAATGCTATAACAATATTTACTTGCCTCATCCTTTTAGACTATATTTCTTCTTGACTTGTATGGAACTTAACTTTTACGAAAGTTTAAACTTCTGCGGATTGTCCCGATAAGGAACTATAGTTATCAACTTTCCGTAGCGTCTACAGACTATATTCTGAAAAGGGTTCTGTTTTAGTTATACCAATTAGAAAAAAAAAATATTTACATTCTTAATAATGTCACTATGTAATTAATTATACTATTTATGTTCATTTTATAAATCGGTTCTGCAATTAAGAGAAGCGGGTGGCCTATGCTACAAAGGAAACTGTTGCAAGAGAAACTGGCAATAATTCATTGTTTTATTTAACTCTACTACAATTTATTAATGAAAGCAATTAAAATGAACATTTCGAGCACATGTGTATTATTATTTGTAACTGCTATTATTTTCCGCCCGCTTTATTAAAAATATTCTTATAGGCGAATCTTGAAAGCTTTATCAATAAAGGTTTATTAAACAAGTTTTCAGTTGCTTCAATTAAACGATAAGACGAGCGCAACGTTCACCTGATAGTAAGAGAAACGCCCACCTATAACAACGTGGCGCCAATCAAGACAATATTCACTGCACCATATTGCGCCCATCGCCTGAGACATAACATGGCGAGTCTCGTTACCCCAGTAATTACACGAGCTATAACGCCTTTCGATGGGAACACAGTAATATTTGCACTGTACTGTTTGACGGCAGAAATAGGCGCTGCTGTTGTACTTACATAGAGCCCCCAGTAACAGAGACCTACCACCAGTAACATTAATACCACTACCAGTCACCATAACTTCATTTCATTTAAATTAGAAGCACCTCCATTATTTTGATGTATATAAAACAAAATATCTTTATGTTTGGTTTGTCTCCCTCACCCTAACGCTATAAATAGTACAAATAAATGTTTAACTTTTTATTTGAAACCATAAGTTTATAAAATATATTGTAACCATTTTATATTCAATAAATTGAAATGAATCCCTAAAAATTACAACTTCCACTAACAACTATAATATTTTCAACCTTACACCGTGTTCTCTTACTTTAAGCAAAATCATTACATAGATTTAAGTGTCTTTACGAACAAGCTTCGAGTAATTGAATTTCTGGGATGCTTCCTTAGGGCTAGCTACCCTATTAAGCTATACCGGTTACTGAAAATTAATTAAACCGGCAAGTTATCTTACGACGACATTACTTAATAATAGTTTTAGTGACAGATGTTGGACGTTAAATTAAATTTGGCGGACAATTTGTGTGAAAGAGAAGATTATCGTTACAAAACATTCAAAAGACACTGATGAAAAGCTCATTTTAATTGCGATTGACTGATGGTGAAACGAACTGAAAAAGACAAAGGTAAAATACAACAATGTTAGTATTAATCCTTCTAGACTTTTCATTGTCTCTATTAGTTTTACAAGAAAAGAGAAAAAGAAGATTATGATTTGCTTAAAAGAGAAGGATTTTAGACAAATATTTACAATGAAACTCAAGAAACATAATTGAGATAAAGTAAAAAAATTTACAGGTTTGTTAATTATAAAATAGTGATCTAAAATAGAAATATGCTTTGATATAAATCATAGAACTTTCTAGATCATCAATGATTAAATATATATACAAGTACAATTTAAGACTCAATCATCTCGCAATTGAAAATACATATTGATATTACCGGAAGAAATTATACCTTACAAATTCCGGTATTCCTTTCATAAAATAAGATATATCATTGTATATAACAACCTGACATCGGTTATGTACATATCATCTCAAATTTATTTGGTATTAAATGATTTTGAAGCTATAAATGGTAATGCGTACTCGCCAAGAAAGTTCTGGCTCTTATGTTTACAACCGAAACATAGCGATGCTGTTATGGCGGTAGTATAATGATCATCATCATGATCATCATTAGGTAATGCTACAAGTACAGTATCTAGACTGGCGGGTTCCATGAAATCCTATTATCATTATCAGCCGATAGACGATCAAAGCTGGATATAGTCCTTCACTGAAATTCTCTACTTGCATCGGCCCACACTCTTTTACCGCAACCCTTAACAGATTGTCGGTCGTTCCAGGACTACATCTTTTTGTATACGAACACTACTAAAGGACATTACTATCACATCAGTCGTCAATCCTGCCCATTGCTAGTTAAGTCTAGCAATCCTTAAGGTGATGTCGGTGGCCTTAGTTCACGGTTCTCTTCATTTCCGTTTTATCGCACAGCGATACTATCAGCAAACCTTCTCCATCCCGCTATAAGCGACTTTGAGCCTTTGTATAAAACCTATTGTAACAGACCATGTCTTAGTTCCATATGTTATAGCAATTGGCATGATTCAAAGAATTTTGTCTTCAACCCTTACCAACAACTATAAAATAAACTACAGCCTAAAGAGCTGATGCTAATGGGTCACACAAACAATAAGTGACAAAACACACTTCGTTATTGTGTGTGTATTGGCACTTCAGTCACGTTTGCCAAGCTACCGAGGAAGCAGATCCTATTGTTTTCTATTCGGCATCCGTTGTGACATAATGAGCGCTGGGAAATGTTTACCTTATTATTTTCAATATAAAACATTGTAGGTTATAAACGCACTTCTTCTACCAGAAAGTTGCGAATACGTATTCAATTTTTATTAGAATTACATCTTTAGTAAGTCTCTGATACCGGAGACAGTCTAGGTACAACTGCAGCTTCTAATACTGTCAACAAAGAGTGTGATGCAAACACTATGGTGGAATTTATAGGGCGCTGTAGCTGGTGAAATTACTGGAGACAATAATTTGTATCTCAAATCCACCTATGTGATCCTAACTAGCACCATATTGTATTAGGTGGATGTTCTTTTAGTCTCTACAATTACTAAAATTAAATTTTTACTTACAGCAAACAGTTACCAATAATTTTGTATAACTTTTCATATAATTAATATCAGCCTGTTAACAAAGATTAATTTATATTTATCCTTAACTATTTTCAAATAATTACTTATTTTAATTAAAACATTTCGAACCCGAACGCTGGCTACCTTACAAAAATAAACCCCTTGTTTATATTTCAAAGTTATATTTTAGTATTTAACTTATTAAATAGTTGCTATAACAATAAGTATTATTACTCAATAGTACAACGTTGTATTTTACTGTAGCGTATACCTTTTTATGAAATTTTCAATTGCAAATGTTCAAAAAGTAATTAAATGTGACAGACGTTAATAAGAAGGATGTTACAAAGACTTTCATTTCGACGTAAACATTAATTGACATACTTCATTCAGATGTTTTCACTTTCATCTTCCTGTTTTTAAGAAAAATATTTCGGTCACGTTTAAATTAGATCTAAAATGTGAAAAAAAAGAAACGATAACATATATAAAAAACAAAAAGATAAACATTGACTTTTATAATATCAAACTTTTTTTTAAGGGTTATGTTTGTGCCTCAGTTTTATTAACAACCATTGCGGCTTCATCGGACTCAAGGCTCGCGGATCTGGTAACAGGGAGCTAAAATAATAATAAAAAGAAGAAAAGAAACTGAAGCCAAAACATAAAAATTAAATATATACATATATATGTGGATGAAGTAGTGTGTAAAAGGGGGAGGAGAAAGGTGACAAAATATTGGATGCAAAAGGATTAACATGGATGATGTTGTAAGGGAAAGATAAGGAGGGTGTAATTAAATATATACATAGGTAAATATACATATGATTTTAAGATGCGCACGTTGTGCGTTGGATGGCGACAATGTCAATGTGGTCATTGGAAGAAGGCTCGGGCCCGTCGTGCGATCACCTTCGTCTGTATTGTGAGCCGAGGGCGGTCAGAGTCGCCCGGACAACCGGGTATGACTTGTGTGCGCGGTGTACAAGCTTGACCTGCGCCTCAAGCTGCAGCGGGAGCGACGCGTTCGAAATGAGGTGAATCCGTGACTGATGTCTTTACACTTTGATATCGTTAACCTTCGGTAACTCAATGGTGCGAAAAGGTAGAAAGGAGAAGGCGCGAGCCCTGGATACCCGAGATCGCCGCTTTGGGTTTGGGGGGCACCACCGCGCCACTCCTGCGCGGAGCTTTACAGCACCCGCGATACTTCGCCGGGTGACTCTCAGACTTACACAAGCAGCAGTTTGGTGGGTCCGGGGACTCAGGCATGCGCGGGCATTCCTTGGTGCCACATAACTTGTTAATGCCACTAATTTTCTCCCGCTCAGGAGTGAGTGGAAGAGTGACCCGTATCAAAGGAATCTATTTTCGAGTTCGTTGGCTTAACATCCGCTGTGCGTCTGTCACGGATAGGCCTTGAATTTTTAGGTCCTCGATGACCTCGGTCACTGTCGTCCCGAAGGATATGCCCCGGACGGACGATTTGGAGGAGTTTATCCTCTTCGAGAGCGTACGTCTGAAAGCTGAGTTTCAGCTCCCGCATGTGCTTTGTCACACGGCTAAAATCGTTGGTCGACATTTAGTGCAATTGGATGCCCTGCGCTATGGTTTTGAGACACGAGATCTTATTGTCAAAAAACCACATGGGCAGATTCCTCCAACCGCCTTGTCCTAGAGCAGAGTTCCACAAACTTTTTTGTGTCGTAGACCCCTAGCCATGTTTTTCCGTGTTGGGTAGACCCCCTACTTATCTGATATTGATTTTCTGTAAATTTCTAACTGTAGTGAAGTTTAGTGTTAAAAACTTAAAGTAAAAACAAATGTTAATTTATACATTTATTAATTGAATTTAAATTAAAACTACTCAAAATAAAATTTTGTATCTGTTATGTAAAATATACGTAACATTAAATAAACTATAAATAAAATAACATAAGCAATATTTTTAGTGAGAAGGATGAACCTGAGGCTTTAATAATAAATTATCAACATTTTGGTATGATGTAAGTAAATAGGTACTATTGGTGTATGTGTTGAGATCCACTATCGCGGACCCCCATTTTCATTTCATGGACCCCCAAATTTTTTTTCGCTGACGTAGACCCATTGCAGTTTGTCATAGACCCCTAGGGGTCGATATAGACCACTTTGGGAATCACTGCTTTAGACTCTTATAATACGTGTACTAATCACATGTATGCACTAAAATTATTATGAGTTATTTTGTACCAGCTGCTGCCCACCGACTTTGCCAGACATAACACCCCTGCAACTTACTTTGGATAAGAATTTTGAAAAATCCATTCTTAGCTGACCCCTAAATGGTAATATCTATGCTAATTTTGGGTGTTTAAATCTAGTAGTTTTGAAGATCTCGATACAGTCATCGAATCTGTGGAGATCTCTTATATATGTATATATATTAATATGTAACAATATCTGTAGTGTATATAATAGTTACTAGATACTGCATTATCACTTTCGCAACGATAATTTACAATTTCTACAAGTATGCATGTAAGGAAGATAAAGACAAAGTAAGTTTCTTCTCTTTACCATCAGAAAATTTTAAGCTTTATAAAAACAATATTACTGAATAAAAAGTATCTAAACCGATTTTACATGATTGAGTTAACTTAATTTAGTATAATTAAAATTAACTAAGTTAAATCAATTAACTCATTTCTGGGAAGGACTCCTGTTAATTTATTCGCTGGAAGATTATTTCAAATTTAGACACTGTATGGAATATTTCAAAACATTATTATTAGTGTTGAATACTTTATGTTTAGTGATTAATTTGAGATGACTGTTTAAGTTCTTGGCTGTATGGTCAGAAATTTGTTTAATTTTCAAAGTTTTGAGTATCCTAATGATACGGACATCGACGCGAACGATTCCTACTAATCATGAGCAGTCGGTGAAGAAAAACATCCTTAGATAATCGAAATTTATTAAGAATAATAACCTCGAAAGAACCTCGTAAAGCATATACAGCAGCACGAACCTGATTCATTATATCCATGACTGTCTAAAGAAAGCCTCAAGTTCTCAGTAGAGGAAAAACTTAATGAGCTTGGTTGTACAATGTAGAATAATAAGAATAATTCAAGACAGAATAAATTACAATAAGATAATACAAATGAGTAAGTAATGTAAAATAAAGGCATGAATATACTAAAACTAAATTTATTAGTATTGTCTAAAACGATGGTTAACCATTTCTTTAGAAGTTCTTTAATTCGTTCGTTTTATTGATAAATATATATATACGCTTTGGTCAACTACAAAGGTCGTCAATGTCAGTGTTTTTAAGGAAAAAAGTGAGATATTTTTCTGTAAACAAAAAATTATTTAAAAGTTCAATGCCGAATTTCATCTAATTTCAACAACACATAATGATCTATATAATCATTAGAGCAGCAGGGTGTGATTATTTAGTGCTGACAAGTATAATTTAAAAAATAACCTTAAGTAACAATATGAGACAAATCGAAAAAAACACTATAAAACTTGCCCGTTTACATTTAACATTTAGTTAAATTTAGTTCCTCTTTAATCCAGTTCAGTTTTGTATGTATCCAAATGAAACTCTTTTTAATCCCTTGATCCTTAATGAAATTCACAAGAAGAATATATCAAAGTATTGCGAAGGTTTCTGTAAAAACCTGAAATACAACAGCACTACAGCGAGGAGCAGCAGTAGAAACGTTTTACTGAAAATCACATTTAGCCTTTTTTAAAACCACGATCAATGAATTGTGTTACCGATTTCCCGTTACACCGGTAATCGATTCAATCATGGGCCCAATTTGAATTCACTTTGATTGCTTCGGAATTGCGAAATCCTGATTTGTGAAATTTGTACAACGATATTTCATGTTGATTAAATCGTACGCAGAAAGAGTGAGAATAGAGTGGCGTATTATACAAAAACAACAACCTTGCCTTTTAAAGATTTCGATATAACTTTTACATTATCTATAATACTTTCCGATGAGTATTCGTTGTCGGCGCCACAGGAACACTTTATTTTTACTGCCAAATACTTATTTATATTGTTAAGATATTTTTAAAGAACTAAGGTCACTGATATAGCCGTTTAGATTGAAAGTCCTGATCGGCAATAAGAAAGCCCATTGGCCGAAGGAATAATAGCCGATGAGACAATAAAGACCCCTTCCAGTGATGGCCAATTGATAAGAAGATCCTCAGAGAAAATCATGACTTGTTTTAAGCATTACTGGTTAATGATGTGATGATTGATAATCTGTGTTTAACAACGACAAATAGCAATAATATATATAAGCAATAGAAAAATGTTTTGTTCAATTTAATTTACTTGTATCCTATTTAAATATGCACTCCATCTAAGATTCTTGCGCTCAACCTTCAGTTTATATTATTAACACCAATCGTAAGATCTTTTATCACCAAAATAACTCTAACGACTAATTTAAAACTAGTTTAAATCATAGTACTTATTGTGATGAACTATAATAGTTCATACAATAGTTACGCCATTTATGACAAGGAATTTGAATCGCTTGGTGAAAACAATAAAGTGTGTTTTAATCATAAAAAACTTGCTTGTTGCAGCAAGGACACTATTCTTTAATGAGACATTATCTCTTTGCTGGTCTTATTTTCATGTTACTTCTGTTCTCGTTCATTTTTGCAAAGTTGTCCTTTTACTTAGTCGTTATAAATATATTGAAAAACATTTAATATGTTTTATTATATCCTTTATACTAACATTATAACGTCACAGAAATAAACTTTCATGTAATAAATTTTTAGCGATATCTGTTTAGAAATAAAATTGTTTAAGTGACATATAAAAATAAATATTTTGATGTTAGTACTAAAGTAAAGTTAACATTGTGCATTTTTTAATTTACCTGTTATAGTACTTTTTGTTTCAATACTTTAGAAAAAATTCAATTGCAATAGGACCATAAAAGTTTTAAAAAAAAACAGAAACTGGGCAACTACAAAGGCTTTTATGGCCCTTGATCTCACACATCCGCACACAACGCGTGTAATTGGAAGTACGTACGTCAGCAAATACTCAAAGCATTGCTGACGTACGAAACCTCCAATTCGGTGACCATTTTTTATATTGACGGAATGTAAATAAATGTTAACGTGACGCACGCAATCTGTTTGCCTTCAAGTATGATAATAACTAAGGTGTTTATTACAGCTCTACGTTTCGCCAGACATTCTGGGAATTTGATGTTTAGTCTCGTCACAGCGCCCTTCAAATCTAAATAGGCAACAGAAATAGGCATTGTAGTAATCCAGACGATCTTCAACAATAGACGGTAATTATTACTACACAAACTTTTACGAGATTAGATCATTATTTTTATTTAAAAAAAAACTTATATCAATATCCTCGTACCGATAAGCAAACATTTACCGAAGCACAACATGAAAATGAATTTGTACATTCATCTCTTCGCTTCCGCAATCCGAATAATATTTTTGTTTGCCAACGTACCGATGATTTGGCACGTAAAGTAATTTAGCAAATGGCATGGCATTTGCATGAACTCAAAAATTCATAATACTTTCGTAATATTTCACGTTCAAATTCCAGTGTTTCGTAATTTATTTTGTAAAACTGAGTTGTCAGAGTGAACACTGTTAAATTACTTTAGCAATTGACAAAATGTTAATCTCTACTGTCATAGCTGTTTACTCCAAAACGGTTTAAAAATCTTTGAAATGGTATTACCTTTTGTAGCATATATATTATTTAACTTTATTATCTTAGAAAAAATATTTTTTTTCATAATATACTTACATTAGAAAAATAATAAATGTTTTGTAAGATAATAAAATTTGAATTCTGTTATAGAATTAAAAAATAACTGAACGAGATTTTTTTTTATAATTAAATACTGGTGGTAGGTCTCTGTTTCCAGCCCTGAGGTCTCGGGCTAGTAAGAATAGGACTAAGGTGAGCCCTGCCTCCCGTAGAAGGCGACTAAAAAGGTCTACGAGTTTCGGGGGCGTTGAGGATGCCCTCAACGCTCAACAAGCGAACCCGCGTGGGACAGCATATGGCTCAGCGATGGTGCTTAAAAGGGTTTGATGCTTCATAGGAGACGTGTTAAAACAAAGTGTAGAGAAGGTGAGTTTTATAAGAGATCCCGGAGCTTCTCCGAATGCACTGATGCAGACCACCGAGAGGGTTTTAGTGAGTAGACCCAGAAGCAGTGTATCTTTCGAAGATTTCTCCTAGAAACAAAAAAATAGGCCTGTTTGCCGGAGGCCATGTAGGTAGGCGTGGTAGCTATTTTTACAATCAAACAATAGTGCAAACATTACTGCGTTTTAGTTCGAAAAACTACAACAGTGAAATTACTGGGGTAACGAAATCTAACATCGTGTATCAAGGCAACGAAGATAATGTGTGTTATTATGTGGCCATATCACTGACCACGTGCGCACATATTACTTACCATTATTTGAAAGTCTCGGTAGTCACCTCGCTTCATGAAATAAAAGATAATTAATATTTAATTATCATGTTAGTCAGCTATGGCCATTATCAATGCGCGACACTTAGTTGATATTATCATAGACAATAAAAAGTTGTAGATTCTTTAAATAAAAAATTTAAATATTGACTTATTAGTCAATAACTTCAAAACATTAACTTAAATTTTAAACCAAATCATTACTTTTATTTATACAATTTAAGATGACAAACAGGCTTCATCGCTTTTAAAAGCCTGTAACACCGGGTTGACGCTAGATTGTTGTCAACTATGAAAAAAACTTTTGCGCGCTCTTTTTGTAGATATCCATGTTGTAGCTCCTACGGAAAACCTCAGCATGTAATTCATTTCACAAATGGACCATTGTCAGAAGAAAATATTTCTGAAACTAAACCGGTTTGCGGGTGTCAATATGAATTCGTTACGATGGTGAAGGGTACGATGTTAAATTGTGGTCTTGATTATTTGGGATATTCTACTCAACATCTCTATGATCTTTTAAAGTAAATTTTCTACTTAAGGTTAAAGCATAAAAATTTATATCAAAATCACGAATATGTCAACCGAGACAAAGCCTGTACGTGAGTAACTTTACAGAGTAAAAGGGCGTGGGAGATTTTTCATGTTAGGCGTGTTTATCTGAAGTTAAGCTTATTATGTTTGCCTGCCTGACTATGAACTGAACAAGTATTTTTCAATATAAAATTTTGCATAACATCATTTTCCACATGGAAAGTAATGTTTGAATATTAAAGTTTTAATACTCCTCAATGTTTCACAGTACTTTAAATTGTTGATTTGACTTATCGCTTAATATAATTGTTATCAGACTTAATCGTTGAAACAATAAAATGTGAATCAAAATTTATAATATACATTGCTGTAAAAAAAAAGACTAAATATATGTAGTACTAATCATTTTTTTTTTCAATGCTTCTTCATAGAGGCTGTTGGTAGATATTTAGCATCTTTACTGACAATACAAAGTAAAACTAAGTAGCCTACAGTAGCAAAAGCCTTCGTCACTTGGCCTGAAGGCCTTCCCTTAAGTTAAGTAAGACTCTAAAAATTATTTATAGATGTACTGTGTATTATCCAGGAATCCGATGAGAACTGAAAACATTGGTACACAGCAGAGCTATGCTAACCATCTATCTAGCTCTGAAAAATTTATTGAATGTGAACATGCACGATGTTTCTATCTACCCCCTTCACATAAACTTAAGTATATAAAAATAAATGAATTAATTAGTCGAATAAGTTTAATACGATCGCAGTATATTTGTGTTTGTGTTTCCATGGTTGCCTTTATCTTTAATTACAGAAATTGTTCTATAAATACGGTATTACTTGTTTTACTTTAATAAATTACGACGCGACTCGCCGGTGGTCATAAATTTCAGCGATTCTGTTAGAAAGGTTCTGTCTAACTGAAAATGATGAAAGCTAAAGAATTGTTAAAATTTTATTTCTTTTTAGAAAATTTTCTGTTAATATTCAGGAATATATCATTCAGTGATATGAAAACGCGTGTTATAATGTATTGTGCAATTGTATCAGATATAATATTGAGTATTAGCAACGGCGTTGTTACTTACCAATTCTATTTATTTTATCATACTTCCGATGTTATTTACTTTTACGTAGCACTCGGTAATTCATTGCTGTTTATTCTTCTATCGTGCTATCATTCACAGTCATTTAAAAAACTATTAAATTGTTTCGATTGTAACAAACACTTTATTATGAATGATGAGTTATATTTAAAAAAAATTGGGAGAATTCGTAATATACTAATATTTCTTTTGATTATTTACATTTCCATGAAAACAGCTTTTGGGATAACACGTTCAAGGTACGAACAATTTCCAACGGAGGGATTGAATCCGATTATATTAGTAATTTTTCAAATCAACGCTTCAGTATGGCACACGCGTTTTTTAGTACAACATATTATTATATACATATTGTTGTACATCATGTCGGAACAATTGGAAACCATTGTCAGATCTGTAGAAGATAAAAAAGAAGTCCTACCCTCAATCTATGATACGATAGAAATCGATATACCCTCTAATACAAAACATAGGCACCGTTTAAATGATATAACGCAATGGTCACAAGCATATTCATACTTAACCGAAGCATCTAACCTCTTCAACAGTATATTCGGAGTGCAGGTAAAAGTATAAAACATTAATTAGATTTATCTTATTTACATCTAAGTCTAATACTTTTTTTAACAATTACAGATGACGATTATGTTTATATCGGTGATTGCATTCGTCTCTATTATTCTATATGCCATGGCTGTTTCAGTTACAAGTGTAAGTGTTTTAACGTCTGAATCATTTTAATGAATCTCGTTTATGCCACATCAGTTTAAAAAAAATGATTAAAGAAAAGAGAGCAGATATATGATAGAGAGAGCAGAGAGAAATAAATGATGATACGCTTACTTGTAACAATTTGAAGCTGGTTAGAATGATTGGCACTGCACATTACCGTGCTTCTTGTCGTAATTATTCTCTATTCCACTGAAATGTTTTTTATTAAATTCAAACGTTAACACTTTTTTATTGAGGTTTTTCATATTTTAAAAAACTTCAATTAATGTTTGTTTATAGGGAGATGTTGTACCCACAACTATTATTAAACATGTTATGAAAATTATAATTTACCATATCGAGATATTCTCTCTGTCTCGAGTTGCTCAGAGACTTCACAATAATGTAGATAATCTAAGACGTTGCCTTGGCAAGCTTCTACTTCAATCGTTAAACGGTAAGTTTTTTTATTAGTATTTATCAATTACATTCTATATTTCGATTACCTATAGTGCCTATTGAAATCGGAATACATTAGTCTCTACACTACTCCTTGATGGTAAAAATGCACTGCAGAATAACGTATCTACCTAGACCAATAAATACTAGATTTATAGATCACGACCAAATCTCAACATTTAATTTGTATACAGACGATGAATGTTATCGAGCTACAAGAGACCTGCTACGACTTATTTCCGGTCGCCGAATAAAAATTCAAGCCTTCGGCTCCATCGATGTGGACATGAGTTTGCCACCTACATGCGTGATGCTTTTCACAACTTACACAGTGATTGCTTTACAATTTAACAATGTACTGTAATAATTATTATAAAGGTGTAGGTTAAGCTTATGTAATACTTTGCACGTTTTTCAATAAAAAAAATCACAAAAGACATGAAGTGACTAACAACACAAAGTATTTGTAACAAATTGTTTGTTTTTCGTTTCATAAACAATTATATGTTTCTAGATTACTAGTTAACGAATAGTACTTTTAAAAATATTTAGTCTACCTCTCACTATATGAATAGCACATTATCACTTTGCTCATATCTTATGGAATATTATTTTAAGTGGTATTATTAATGTTGATTCATACTTCAAACCAACGTGGCGTAGATAACCCCGAGCGTATATAATAAAAATGTAATTGAAATATCTGATCTCAGTAGATTGATTTCTTTCGTTCACATTGGAATTAATATTTTTCTCTTGGCAAAAAATTTTCTCATAGCTACTTTAAAATTTTTATAGTCGTTATCAAAAATAATGTATAATATATTGAAGAATCGTTTTATTGCTTTAATCTATTAAAATGTTTTTGTAAAAAGTTTTAATACTAAATTAATGTTGCTTATTGTTCTACCTGTGAATTGAATGTTCTAGACTTATTTTTTTATGTTTTTAACATTAATATCTCACGTGAAGTTAAAACAATAAAATAAAACAGAAAAGTTCGTTTCCTTTCATACATTAAACCTATTATAATTTTATGTCCAGTACAGTAATGTTATATAGTTTACTATAAATAACAGCAGCCTGCTCTTCCAGGCCGAAGATTAATCTGTCTGCCTGATTATATATCCAAGCAATTCGTTTCTAGTACCATTTTTTCTGTTTTAAATAACGCCAAAAACTATAATTATAATAATTAAGAAAATTATTTATAGTGATGGATCGACTGTAAGTAAAGTTTATTTAGGTTCTGTACGACTCATAGTTATGAAGGTTGGGAAGTTGTTCTTACGGCTTCCGGTGAGGGAAAATATATGGAAAGCGACAAACTCCAGGAACAGCTTCAGGTGATATGCTCTCTAACAATTCGTTTAACGTTAAAGATTGTGGCCTTGTATCTACTCTTGACAGACACACATTCCATCAGTGGGAACATAAAGTGGACTATTTATGTATAAGTATAAATTTTATAATAATGCCTGCAAAATGAATCCATTGCGGTACACAGTTCAGGCATACCATTTGTCTTGGTTAACGTGCGCATCATCAATGCGTTCCTGTACGCAGCAAGCTTAAATGATCAATACCAAATTAATGGTCCTGTACAAAGGTATTAAGATATTAATTACGTGTAATTTATACACCAGTTCTTCCTGCCATAGTTTCACAATATAACATATAAGAAGTATGAAAGAACCTATTTCATGTCCTTTGTTATTATATATATATATAAATAACAAAGGACAAAAAAATTATGCATCAGAAATAAAGAATATATTTAAAAATTAACAAGCCTTTTTACGATTTTTGATCTCTACAGCCTAAAATTATGTACAATGCCATCTATCGACTGCTGAATTGCTTACTTCGGTGAAGGCTTTATATTTCCTGCGTAGTTATTAGACAAATTGTTTTAATGTAGATGTAAAGTCAATTGATGAACGTACTATTTACAATTAAACTAAAAGGTTAAGGATGTAAAGCAAATTTCGCCTCAAAGAAACATCGGCTCGTTAGCTTAGCGGTTAGAGCACCCATATTAACCTCTGAGAAATAATGGTGGTCGGGGGTTCGAATCCCTCACGAGCTTGATAAATTTTACCTTTTTGAACACACTACTTTTTTACTATGTACTATTTAACTATTAGTGTTGTTAGTCTTTTAAGATATACATTTTAAAGGTACTTTGAAGGTAATGCAAAACTACCCGTACGACTTATTGTTTAACTAACAAGCTTTGGAATGGATATAGATTACCGGATAAATTGTCATTAAATGTCCAATATAAGCAATTTTGCATTTCTTCGTACTACGAAGTGAATTATCAATCCGACAAACGGAGGATTTAAATAAAACCAAAATTAATTTACAACTAATTTACTAATATCTAGATTACATGTAAAAATGATGACAACATATAAATAAGCCTTCTTATATTATATGATGTACCGCGTATGAGTAAAACACTAAAAGCCTCCATTACCTTGGTGGGACTGTGAATAACATTTGCTAATATATATACCTAGTCCGGCCATTAGTTCTGTTACAAATGAAAATGCATTTTTTTTTATGAAGTAATGTAATATTATTAAAATTTATACCTACATATTTATTAGTCTCAGCAAAAAATAAAAAAAATATTGTATTCGAAATGGCCACCTTAGGCTTTTATACAGGCCTTTAATCTGTTTGGCCACGAATCTATGGATTTACGCACTGCTTCCAAAGGAAATTACGTCACTCCTTCCTCCAAAGATTATTTAAAAGACTCAATGTCGCCGTGTCGTTTAGAGCAAGACATGTTCTCTAAAATTGACCATAATTTGAAGTCTGGGCTAGATGAAGGCCAGTCTTGAGCTCTTATAAATTCCGGAACGTTGGTTTCAAGCCAGGCCCGGGTAGTTCGTGCCTTGTGACCAGGTGCAGTCCTGCTGGAAAGTCCACGCTATATTTTTATAAAGTGTTCTTCTAATAAGTTTCACGACATGTTTCAAGACTGTATCTTGAAACTGGCTGAAGTTTTCACTGCTTTTTAAAAAAAAATAGTTTTGTGATTCCTTGATAAGACTCGCTCCACCAAACCATGACTAACGCGGGATGATGATCACGTTGTACCTTTTCAACTACTTGTACAGGTTCTTTAGAACTATGAGCGTACACTATCATTTTGCTTATAGTAGTGTTCTTCAATCTTGAAAATTCTTTCATCGGTAAAGAGGATATTTCTCTGCCTTTCACCTGCGTATCGCGACAGAAGGTTTATTCGTTTTGACCGATCCACTCTCTTTAATTGTAAAGATCGATTTAGGGCATGCCTGTATATCGACGATAAGCACCGAGCTTCAGGTCTTGTTTTATAATACGCGACAGAGTCCTAGCGAGAATCTTCATTTCTTGCGATAAGATTTTTTGCTTTTTAATAGGGTTTCGTCAAATTCTGGCTTTAACAGCCTTTGTAGTTCTAACAGCACGCGGCCGCCCCGATCTTTTCTGGTTTTCGACATTGGAAGTGTTGTTGTATCTGTTGATAGTACGATATATGAACATACGGCTGGTACCAAGCTTTTGAAGTGTCTGGAATATGACCGAAGGCTCTATAGGCTCTTTGTGCAAGGTTATCACTGCAATCCTATTTTCTTTAACACCCCATCCGATATTGTAATTTGATAATAAACACGAAAAAATATGTGAAATAGCGCAAAATAAAAAGAAGTTTTTAAAATAATATACGTGTTCCAAATTTAAAATAATTAAAAAGTTTAAAAATAGAAAAGTTTTTATGTAACAGTATTTATGGCCAGACTAGTTATATGTATATTTATAGTATATACCTACTATATATATATATGTATAGTAGATATCCAGTTATTCATTAACCCATTACGATATCTGTGAAACTATTATACATAGACACTCAAAATTTGGTAGAGATATTATTGCTGCCATTTGGAATCAGCTACGGATCGATTTTACAAAATTCTTTTTCCAAAGGAATTTGCTGAGATGTTAATAATGAGAAAGAGCCCTGACGGTAATATTTCTGACAAATATCAAAACCAAAATTAAAATTCATTTCTATATTACGGCTAGCAAAACAGGCGGGAAACAACTAGTGTTTTGTATAAGTTTAATTTAGAACCGATAAACAAAGTGACCGGAAAGAATTAATTATTTGGTAACTCATGTTTTACTTAAATAAATCATATACAGACGATCTTCTGAAAGGCAAATAAGTTAATGTTTTAAACTAAAATGATTACTGATTCGTTCATCTAGCACCATCTTCTTTTAACTTTTTACTAAAAAAAATTAACAAATAAAACGTATTAGAGAATCGAATAAATGTAATACGATCGCAGTATGTTTGTGTTTGTGTTTCCATGGTTGCCTTTATCTTTAATTACCAGAAATTGTTCTATAAATACGATATTACTTGTTTTACTTTAATAAATTACACCGCGACCCGCCGATGGCGACAAATTGAATTTTTATATCGAATAGAATAGTATTGCCCTAACTGAAAACAATGAATGTTAAAAAATTGTTGAAATTTTATTTGTTTTTAGAAAGTTTTCTGTTAATATTCAGGAGTATATCATTCAGTAATATGAAAACGCGTGTTATAATGTATTGTGCAATTGTATCAGATATAATATTGAGTATTAGCAACGGCGTTGTTACTTACCAATTCTATTTATTTTATCATACTGCCGATGTTACTTACTTTTACGTAGCACTCGGTAATTCATTGCTAATTATTCTTCTGTCGTGCTATCATTCACAGTCGTTTAAGAAACTATTAAATTGTTTCGATTGTAACAAACACTTTGTTATGAATGATGAGTTATATTTAAAAAGATTTGGAAGAATTCGTAAAATACTGATATTTTTTTTGGTTATTCACATTACCATAATCGCAGTCTTTATATTAACATATTCAAGGTACTATCAACTTCCAATTGAAAAATTAAATTCGTTTATATTAGTAATTTTTCAAATCAACGCTTCAGTATGGCACTTGCGTTTTTTAGTACAACATATTATTATATACATATTGTTGTACATCATGTCGGAACAATTGGAAACCATTATCAGATCTGTAGAAGGCGAAAAAGAATTGTTACACTCAATCTATGATCCGATGGATATAGATATATCCTCTAATACAAAACGTAAGCACCGTTTAAATGATATAACGCGATGGTCACAAGCGTATACAAACTTAGCCGAAGCATCCAAATTCTTCAACAATATATTCGGAGTACAGGTAAAAGTATAAAATATTAATTAACTTCATCTTATTTCCATCTAGACCTAATATTTTTTTTACCAATTACAGATGACGATTATGTTTGTATCGGTGATTGCATTCATCTCTGTTATTCTATATGCCGTGGCTGCTTCAATTACACGTGTAAGTTTTTTAACATCTGAATCATTTTAACAAGTCTCCTTTATGCTACCACAGCGTGTGAAAAAGATGATTAAAGAAAAAAGAGCATATATATGATAGAGAGAGCAGAGAGAGATAGATGATGATACGCTTACTTGTAACACTTTGAAGCTGGTTAGAATGATTGGCACTGCACGTTACTGTGCTTCTTCTCGTTTTTTGTCTCTTGTCCGCTGAAATGTTTTTTATTAAATTCAAACGTTAACACTTTTTTATAGAAGTTTTTCATATTTTAAAAAACTTCAATTAATGTTTGTTTACAGGGAGATGTTGTACCCATAGCTTTTATCAAATATGTTATGAACATTATAATTTACTATATCGAAATATTCTCTCTGTCCCGAGTTGCTCAGAGACTTCACAATAATGTAGATAATCTAAGACGTTGCCTTGGCAAGCTTCTACTTCAATCGTTAAACGGTAAGTTTTTTATCAGTATTTGTCAATTACATTCTATATCTTAATTTTATAGCTGACTAATGAATTTTCCCGAAACAACGATTTAATATGAGCGCAACAAAAACTGGCGACGTTATAGTCGAACCATATATTTTATAATATATTGGCAGTTAACATAATCTCTGGCGTACTCTTATAAAACTAAGGATATGTGCAAAATTGAAGGTGATACGTCTATTCACTTTATAACATATTTATGAAGTATTCCATTTCGATTATCTATAGGGCCCATTGAAATTGGAGTACATTTATGTCTCCACACTTATTGATGGCAAAAATGCACCGCGGTAGACAGTACCTGTCTAAACCAATAAATACTAGATATACATATCATAGATTAAAATTTATTACTTAATTTGTATACAGGCGATGAATGTTATCGAGCTACAAGAGACCTGCTACGACTTATTTCCGTTCGCCGAATAAAAATTCAAGCCTTCGGCTCCATCGATGTGGACATGAGTTTGCCACCTACATGCGTGATGCTTTTCACAACTTACACAGTGATTGCTTTACAATTTAACAATGTACTGTAATAATTATTATAAAGGTGTAGTCTACACTTGTGTAACACTTTGCACGTATTTCAATAAAAAAAATCACAAAAATCATATCAAGTGACTAACAACACAAAGTATTTGTAACAAATTGTTTGTTTTTCGTTTCATGAACAATTATATGTTTCTAGATTACTAGTTAACGAATAGTACGTTTAAAGATATTTAGTCAACCTCTCACTTTATGAATAGCACATTATCACTTTGCTCGTATCTTATTGAATATTATTTTAAGTGTTATTACTAATGTCGATTCATACTTCAAACCAACGCGTAATAATAATGTAATTGAAGTATCTGAGCTCAGTGGATTGATTTCTTTCGTTCACATTGGAATTAATATTTTTCTCTTGGTTAAAAACTTTGTCATAGCTACTTTGATAACATTGAAATATATTTTTTCTTTATTATAAAATCTTATATACGTGTTATTTATATTATACGTGTATACTATATTAAAGAAACATTTTATTAGTTTAATCTATCACAAAGTGGACAATGGACATCTATCGGCTGATGATGAATTTATCAAAAAGTTTTCGTATAAAGTTTTAAAAATATCATTGTGCTTAGTAAACTATGTAACTATGAATTGAATATTCTGTACTTATTTGTATTCTGTTTTCACTTATTTCTATTATGTTCTTTACATTGTTTTCATACGTTAAATAGTCGCTTAAAAATATAAAATAAAATAGAAATGTACATTCTCCTTTCGTACATTTAGCTTAATTATGTCAGCAAAGCGTATTGTAATATTCAATACAGTAATATCAAATTCACCATAAATAACAGCCGTCTGATCTTCCCAGCCGTAGATTAATCTGTCTACCTGAATATATATCCCAGCAAATTGTTTCTGGTACTATTCTTTTCTATTTTAAATAATGCCGAAAACTATAAATATAATTATTTAGAAAAATTTTTATGACTATATAATTTTAAAAGAGGCCTATTACTGTAAATTGGGTGAGGGCTGTAAATGAGGTTTATCCATGTTCTGTACCACTTAAAGCTATGAAGGTTGAGAAACTGAACATAAGTTTCCAGTGAAAGAAAATATCAGGAAATCAACAAGTTCTAAGAATAGCTTTAGGCGATATGCTCTTTCTAATAACTCGGTAACGTGGAAGATTATGTCCTTCAATCTATTCTTGTCAAAGACCCAAATTAGTGGGGATATAATGTGGGCTGTTTGTGTATTAATGTAAATTTTATAACAATGCCTGCAGGATGAATCCGATGCGATACACAGTTCGGGCAAACCATTTGTCTTGGTTAGCGTGCACATCATTAATGCGTTTTGGTATGCAGCAAGCTTAAATGATCAATACTAAATTAATGGTCCCGCACAAAGGTATTAAGATATTGACTGCCTGTAATTTATGTACCAGTTCATTCAGCCATAGGTAAATGTTCACAATATAACATATAAGAAGGATGTATAACTTATTTCATATCCACAGTTGTTGAGGAATAAAGTATACTTAAAAATTAACAAGCCTTTTTACGATCTTTACTCTATACATCCTGAAATTGTGTATAATGCCATCTATCGAACGCTGAATTGCTTAATTCGATGATGG
Organism: Ornithoptera priamus; assembly: GCA_029034505.1. Classification (NCBI taxonomy): domain Eukaryota; kingdom Metazoa; phylum Arthropoda; class Insecta; order Lepidoptera; family Papilionidae; genus Ornithoptera; species Ornithoptera priamus. Next base: position 1,867,919 of record JARDWD010000403.1, on the reverse strand, counting down.
CTCTATACTGCCTTTGTAGTTATTAGACAAATTGTTTTAATGTAAATATAAAACCAATTAATTAACCTGCTATTTACAATTAAACTGAAATACAAAGGTTATAAAACAATTTGGAATATAGGAACATCGGCTCGTTAGCTTAGCGGTTAGAGCACCCATTAACCTATAAGAAATAGTGGTGGTCGGGGGTTCGAATCCCTCACGAGCTGTGTTCTGTTTTTGCTTCTTCAAACACATTTCTTTTAATTCACACGTGGCTTAATGTCACTTTTGTTAGAGTTTTAAGTTGTAGATTTTAAAGTTACATTGAACGTAAAGCAAAGTTTAAGGTGCAATTTAATGTTTAATTAACAACCTTTGGAGTGGATATAATTTACGTTATACATCGTCTTTATATTAGACATTAATATAAGAATTTAGCATTTCTTTATACCACGTAGCTTCAATGGATTAAGGAGATACCTCGTTAGTGATACGCCTGCCCACACAGTTTGATTTGTCAATTTAACACGTAAGATTGAAGAACATTTTAAATAAAAATGAGAAGTTAAACACTTATTTACTTACCTCATTAATTCTACTAGATACAGTGCCTATAAAATGGGAACATACTTAATATTAATAAGCTACATATAAATGTACCTAGTCGGTCTACAACACTAGAAGCTTACTATTGCTTTGGTGGAACTATATCTAGGGATTCATTGACTCATAATGAGATCTCCGAAACTATTAAACGTAAAGACTCAAAATTTGGTATAGATAATGCTTCTCTCATTCAGACGACAACTGGGAATGGATTTTACAAAAATCTTTTCCCAAAGCTCCCCTTAGGGCTGTTATTAACAGAAAGAAGCCGAACGGTGGTGGTTTCCCGCCGACAAGAATATTTCTGACAAATTTGAAGTCTAAATTTCAAATCTAATTCTTTATTACGGCCAGCAAAGTGAGTCGGAAACAGGTAGTATTTGATATAAGTTAAATTTAAAACTTATTACCACAAGTAACCTGAAAGCATTAAGTATTTAGTGATCTATGTTTATTTTAGTAAATACCATGCAGACAGTCTCCTGAAAGAAAATCAATTTATTTTGACAATAAATATTAGTAAATGTAGTTAGTTATCCAATAGATTAACATTAGTAAATATATAACAAATTAAAAGGTGTCCTACGTGTAAAACAAATTGCCACTGCTAAACTTGGTGCCGGTGCACCATTAACCAAGGATATACGACGACAGAATGACTGCAGTGGTTTTGATGCCGCATTAAACAGCCTTTATTAATTTATACAACGTTCATAAACATCGATAATATCCGATATGTTCGTTATTAATATGTTATATATATATATTGATTAACATCTACATAAGTAAGTAAATAAAAACAGAATGAAAATTGATAAAAAAATAAAAGCTCTTATAAATATGCAAAAATAGGATAAATTCACGGCTTTCGTATGTCCTTTCATTTGTTAACGAACGGGCGAACAAACATCCTTCTTTTTTAATTGCTAAAAAAGCAGGGTTGTTACAAGTTCACTGAAGTTAATTTACTGATGGTAGATCTCTGTTGCCGAAGACCGCCTGGGTAGGTATCACCACAGCGTCTATTTCTGCGGCCAAACATTACTGTGTTCCGGTTTGAAGGGCTCTGTAGCTAGTGTAATTACTGAGGTAAAAGGAAACTCAACGTCTTGTCTTAGGCGACGAGCGCAAAGTGGTGCAGTGCATATCATCTTAACTAGCACCACGTTGTTATGGCAGGCATATCACATACCATCAGCAGCACACTCCGTTCGTCTAGTTGCTTAATTGAATAAATAAAATAATTAACACAAAATCTTCTATATCTAATTATAATTCATTACGTGTAGGTATACTTTCAGTATGAATACAACAAATTGTCTCCAACAAATGTATAAACACAAAGCTAACCAGTACTTTTGCCTTTCCTAACTGAAACGCGCATGACGCCGTTGCATTACAATAGAAAAAAAAATCAGAAAAATTAGCAAAGCGACTTTACATAAAAAGGAAATGAGGGGATGGAGGATCTCATTAGTGAACAGTTTCCTTACTGCACACTGTCACCGAAGCACAAAGCTGCATTGTAAAATGTACCTTAGGGTGTAGTGCATAAAGATGGAGATAACAAAAGCTAAGCTCAAACATCTAGTAAATAATATTAAATAATCATTACAGGGCATTCGTACCATCAGCAAAAATTTCGGACTTAATTTCTTTTATTAATAAAGGTTACACAGTAACGAGATTGATGTATTAGACAAAAGTCTCATATATTATGACCATAAAAGGCATTTTAATATTTAACGGTAAACATCATCATCATCATCATTTCAACCGATGGACGTCTACTGCTGGACATAGGTATCTTGTAATGTGTTCCACAAACCACAGCCTTGCACTCTTTGAATCTAAAGGCTCCCAGCGATTTCTTTTATGTCCTCTGTCCACCTAGTGGGGGATCAGCCAACGCTGCCCTTTCCGGTGCGAGGTCGCCATTCCAACGTTTTAAAACCTCAATGTCCATCGGTTCTACGAGCTATGTGCCCCGCCCATTTACATTTTAGGCTCGCGACTCGTAGAGCTATGTTGGTGACAACTTCTTCTTCCTCCTTCTCCCTTTTTCCCATTCTATGTGGGGTCGGCACAGTATGTACTTCTCTTTCACATCTCTCTATCAGCCGCCTTATCTAAATTCACCCTCTTCCTACACATGCCATATTTTACACAATCTATCCACACTATAGCTATGTTGACATATGTGACAACAACATACAATTTTTTAATTTTATATTCTTTATGGTAATTAAAAAAAAAAGCGTAGCGTTGGCTAACCTCCCACTAAGTAGACAAAGGACATAAGAAGAATCGCTAAAAGCCGCTGTATTCAAACAGCGCAAGACCACGGTCTTGCGCTGTTTGAATGTCTTCCACAAAGCACGCTTTGTGGAAGACATTACAAGAATCCTATGTCTAGCACTAGACGTCCATCGGATGAAATGATGATAATGATGATGATGGTAATTTTAAAAATAATATGTAAACTTCCATGTAATACAGTCAGACTGCGTAATTAATTTGCGGCGATGAGGTTAGGACCCACTATGAATCAAAGTGAATTTATTTACCTCTTTCACTTGCCACACAATGATTTAATTGTAGCATTTAGTACAGTGTTTATTATGGTTACGATAAATTTTATTTCAATGTTAAATACATTCGATAACTTGATTTTATTATTAGTTATTAATAACAGCTCTCTTAATGTTCTTGTTTATTTGATTCGAGAGCTCCTCTAACTGGCATAGTCCATTGGCATTCATCTCGTTAGACATATGCAAATAGGTAAATAATAATATAATTCAAATCAGTGTAATAAGTATAATAATTGAAATTTACTTTGAACTTATATCTTATTTTACATTTAAGTAAATATGAAGAAAGTAAATTGAATCAAATTTCACGACTTTTTCATATTCAATCTAAAGTTTAAGTTAGTTAAAACTAACACACATAAATAATAATATGTATGATAACTGATATTGGGAATCATGCACGAATCTTTACGTTAGCAAATTATACTACATTTCAAGTACATTAAAAAAAAAAATAAGAACATTACAAATAGAGAAACACTCCTGAATTAATAAGAACTGTTGCGTTTTTCCCCCGTAATAAATTTTATCATCTTGTAATTAATCAAGCAGGCTTTAGTTGTCTGGCGAAGATTAGGGTCGTGAAGACCATCTGAAATTATTCGCCACAAGAGAAGCTAAGAAATTATTCAGTAATATTTACAAAAAAAAAACTTTAGTTCAGTATAAACATTAAAATTATATACATTATAAATGAGCAATGACTGCATTGCGTTAATATTTAACTAAAAACGAGTTTGTGTTTATGTTTACAGGTAATATTTCAAATATTTAATTAATCCCTTTCCTGTGAGATAGTCTGTGCTCGCGTTTCCGTTTCAGAACATGAATAGCATTCTATTTGCATTGAAATATTGTTCTGACATTGCCACACTGGCAAACTGATACATATTTACTGAAATATCTTTGATCTCCGTGAAATGCAGGTTTAAACATCTCGATATGAGAATGATCTCGCATGATATTTATAAAGTATGCGGCAGTAACAAAATAATTTGTATCATTTATTTTTAATATACGCAGACAACGATATTTAATATATTGTTAATATTGAAATAATTATTGCATATAATGTTTATTTTAATTATTTCAAACCAAAATAGTCAATCATTGAACTTACATTATTATAGCTATATCAGGACATAAGCTTTACTATCATGGATTCTGATTGGTAAAATATTTTTAAAAATAGTGCATTGCAAATTTTATTCGTTACTATATAATAAGATATAATTTAAATATTTTTAAATTACTAGATAACTAGGAATGTTTTTAAATTACCGACAATGTAAATACATGTCCTAAAGTTCACCATTGCTGCAAGACATTGTTTAGAATCAACTTTTCAATGTGTAAAGTTAAATCAATCAAAACATTTGTAACGTTTTATAAAACATTATTGAATTGTAAAGCGATGATAGTGTACGAAGTGAACAGCATGAGGCAAGTGGGTGGTAAACTCATGTCCACTGTCGTTAAGCCGAATGCTCTAATCCGCAACTGACGGTAGGAAATAAATCGAAGTAAATCTTTCGTGTCACGGTAACATTTGTAATCTGTAAAAAAAAAACAAAAATTTACTACTTGTTGTTTTTGTTTTAGCATCTAAAATCTTACCGTACTCATTAAATTATTTTAAAAATTAAAACAAAAGAAAAATAAACAAATAAGTAATACTTACCACTTAGTGAATTAATTAACAAGCGACCGAGACGACACTTCAATTTTTCAGTATTATTCTGTATTTTCTGCGCAGCTTTTGATAGGAATAAAATCTGAATATGGGAAATAACTATGTTAACCGCATAACTAATGATAATCGTTATATTACTAGATCCCTGAAAAAAGATAAAAAAACAATGTACATTATTTAAAAAAATAATATATATATATAACTAGGCGGCTTCTGTTGCCGGAGACCGTTTAAATGGATACCAGGTTAGCTAATATAATTACTATGATAAAATAAAACTGTAAATTAACAACTGACAAACAATACCTGAAAAATAAAGATACTATCAAAAATATCCGTGGCTTTTCCTAGATGAATAAAGCCGAGACCTTTTTGCAATACAACCATTTTCTCTGTTGTTACTTCGGGTGCAAACTTATTAGTGCGAATTCTTCCATATACACTAGTGACGGACTTTATATCCTTATTTACAGATCTAATGAAGCATTCCAAGTGATCAGCAATTACGTAAAGTAAAGAATACAGTAGACAATATTCGTAGAAAAGCGAATGTAACATACATTTGCATTCAATTGAAATAACATTATAATAAAAACACAGAAGCTATGTTCCTTTAAGACGAAATAACATGAATTCATAAATACAAAATAAATTATGGTACCAAAATATGCAAAACTAATTAAATATATTAATATAGTCATCCTTTAAAATGGATTTTAAGTGCAAAATATCTTGAAAGAAAAAAAAGAACTGTTTGTCTTGAACATCAAGAGTTTTTTAAACAGTTTATAGAGTAAAAACACGATGATAATACGAGACACATAATATTATGTTTCAGGCGACGAATGTAACGTAGTGCAGTATATATCATCTTCACCAGCGCCACATTATTACATGCAGGCGTATCAATTACCACCAGGTGTATGTACCGCTTAATTAAACCAAAAAAAAAACAAGAGTTTTCTGCTTATGTAGTGACTTATCACGATATTTCTAGAACCATAAGGGCGAGAGGCTTGAAAATTGGTAGGGATATTCATTTTACCGAATATAGGTCAGCTAAGAACGGATTTTACAACATTCCTTTCCAAAATGGAGTTTCAAGAATGTAACGGTCAGCAAAGCTATCGGGGACCAACTAATACTTAATAAAGCAGCACGCTTTTTTTTATTGTTTAGATACGAAATACACAGTTTACTGACGAAATAATCAAACACGTAAAAACTTACAGTGACACTTAAAAAAGTAATAGTGTAAAGGAAAACGGTCATGTTCGCAATGGTTGTCATCAACATCAGAGATATCTGTAAATAAAGAGTGCATGATTAATAATAATACATTGTTGTAAAAAATGTTGAGGTCTGTTAGTTATAACTATAAAATTTATAGAATGTTCAAATGGTATATAATCCTTAAAGCTACATATTTTACGTGAATGAAATGCCTTCGAACATCAGCTCTGACAGGAATATAGACTTCATCGATTAAAAGCCTGCAATTCATTCTACGGCAATGCTTAGTATAGAAGAGTAAAGTAGTAAAAGAATCGTATTTCTTAAATTCCTTTATTTACAAAACTCCACCACGACAGCCAAAGTCAGGGTAAATTGTGTTTTTCACACCGTAGTCTGAACCTGTCGCCCACAGGCGTACCAGGAGTGGAGCCCATCTAAAACCAGTTCAGTACAATTTAAAAGAAAAAGATAAAATAAACCAGTAACTTTAAAACTGAGAAACAATACCTGAAAACTAAAAATATTATTAAAGATATCCGTAGCCTCTCCAATAGATGAATAAATCTGTGACCATTTTGCAATGTAATCATTTTTATCTGTTGTTACTCCGGGTGCTAGGTCGGGCCGGTCAGCGTGAAGTGTTTCATAGATAGAAGGAACGGTCTTCATGTGTTTGTTTACCGATCTTATCAGGCATTCCAGCTGATCAGCAATTACGTAAAGTAAAGTATACAGTAGACAGTATTCGTAGAAATAGCGGATGTTACATATATTTGCGTTCACTTGAAATAACACTATCGTAAAGGTAGAGAGATCATAAGCCTTTAAGATCAAATATCTTAAATGCACAGACACAAAGTAGATTCTCGTACCAATATATGCAACAAGAGTTAAATATATTAATATAGTCACCCTATGAAATTTCTTACAGTATAAACTATCTTGATTAAAAAAAGGACCACTTGTATTAAAACATATCAAGAGTTTTTTAAACAGTTTAGAGTAAAAACAGGATGATAATATATAAAATATGGAATTTCCGAATATGAAACAAACTTGTATGTGGTCACTGTAATTAAAAAATATATTGTAATAAGCAGATGAAACGGCATTGATAATTGACATAGTAATATCTGCTGTTATGATTAAAATCATTATGCGGCGTAATTTTGTACTGCAGTAAGAGATGTTTCTAAAGAGAAATAAAAAGTTTCCTAATAATAACATATTACGTAACGGTTTCAAAATTTTCATTTTTATATTCGTAAAGTATATTACGATAAAGGAACTACTTAGTTACACGACGACGATGAAACTAAGCGTGCAATACATTAACTTAAAACAAATAGCCATTACATGAAGTTGTTTATTAATACTGAAACTATGGAAACTAAAGCGTAAATAATCTTGCAATTAATACGATTAGAATGCTATTACGTCACAGAACATGCCAACATAGTAATGTGGTAGTTAGTACGGCTACGAAAAGAGATGCTTCGATAGTTCATATTCGTAGCTTTGTCGTAGCTTTACCGTAGCTCTGTCGTAGCAGAGATAACATGTATAAATAAGAAGCTGCTGATATAATATTTAGGGTGTAAGAAATCCCGCACGATAACTCATGGGATCCAAGCCAACCTCGTCTGCTTGTGGTGCACTCTGCTAATCAAAACATGAGGTTCTGGCTTTCACCAACCCGCATTGGAGCAGCGTGGTGGGGAATGGCCCAAATCCCTCCGTATGAACCCCTACAAGATGCCCGACAGCTTTGCGAGCAGCTCAAGATTGATTGATGTGGAGATCTTTAGAACAGGGATGATGATGATGATGATATTTTTGAAAATCTGAACAAATGCAGGATTCGCAAACATTTGTTTGGAAATAGAATAAAAAAAGACTAGTAGTATTTTAAAGGTTTCTTTTGTTACTTCCACTGTAAACGATAGAAATGAACAAACAATAAGGAATTAAGAATTTTTGCGTCAAAAAAATCGTTTATAGCAGAGACATAGAATATATGCGGTTATTATTTATAGAAAATAAATTATGCTCTTTACACTTACTATTCACCTTTATTTTGTTTAAATCCTTGTCCATACTCTATGTGAAGTTAATAACTTACTGAAACAATTAAAAACATTATTAAACGGTATATGGGTTATTGGTATATGTGGTATATTTAATAACCTATTGTACTTCTTTTAATATCCTTATATTCGTCACGCGAGACAAGCCTGGATAAATTATTCAAGTTTAAGTCAATTTTAATAATGAGTATTTTACGTCAATGTATAATTATTAAGTACAAAAAACTTTACAATTTTCAAATTACAAAGAAAAATAACAATTAATAAATTATCTAATGTAAGCCGATAAAAGAGTAAGTTAATGAAATATTTTGAGCTTTACAATGTTGATACAGATAAATTTTATATAGATTAATAAGATTATTCGGTCTCATGTTGTTTAATACTGAAACAGCAGCAATGCCTCATTATTCATCGCTAAAGTTTGATTGCAATGTTGGTAACATAAATTCTTAAGTTACTTCAATGCATAGTTAATACATAAATATTTTCCATTATCCAAAATAATAACACAAGCGTTTGCTTTATTTTATATGGTAAATATTCTTTTGAGTGCCATGTCTGGCAGTCACGCATGGACTTCAGTCAAACTTGTACACCAGTGCTCATCATTTACTGCTTCTCGCTATTTGCAACCTTAGGCGCGCCTTTCTTCGTCTTTTTTATCTCTACAGGAGCTACGGTTAATCCTGAAATCGTTACCAACGGGCTCCTTTGTGACTGATTTGATGTGGAGCACAACCGTCCACCGTTTCCGTGAAAGATCACATGGCGGTCTAATAAAACCTATGTGCAGTAACAAACTTTTATCAGAAAAAATACAAAAACGCCTCTCTTCACTTTACAGTGGGTAAAATAAGCGATTAAATTTAAGTGAAGTAAATAATTTACTTATCCAATAATTAAGTGGACATCATATTTAAAATCTACATGTTATATAACATGGTGTCAACACAATAAATATATTAGCCGTTTTCTAATAGAAAAGAAAAAGCTTATCTGATAACAAAAAATTCCTTGTAGTAAGGATTAACAATTTTTACACACTACTTGTGAAGTCAGTTATATACATAACTAGTCTGGCCATAAATACTGTTACATAAAAACTTCTTTTTAATTATTTTGAATTTGGAACACGCATAATATTTTAAAAACTTCTTTCAGTTTTGCGTCATTTTACATATTTCATCGTGCTCTTTATATAATTACAACATAGAATAGGATGTTAAAGAAAATAGGATTGCGGTGATCGCGTTGCACAAAGTGGGTATGGAGCCGTCGCTCATATTCCAGACACTTCAAAAGCTTGGTGCCAGCCGTATGATCGTATATTGTACTATAAACAGAAGAAAGTGCTCAAGTGGTCGGAAAGGTACGACGTGGTCATCATCCTGCGTCAGTGATGGTTTAGTGGGGCGTTTTTATAAAGGAGTCATAAAATTATATTTTTTTGAAAAAGGAGTGAAAACTTCAGCCAAAGTGTATCGAGATAGTCTTGAAACATGTTGTGAAACCTACTAGCAATACACTATTTAAAAATAGAGGGTGGACGTTCCAGTAGGACTCTTCACCTGGTCACAAGGCAGGAACTACCCAAGCCTGGCTTGAAACCAACGTTTCGGACTTTATAAGAGCTGGAGACTGGCTCTCATCTAGCCCAGACCTCAACCCTATAGACTTTGAATGATGGTAAGTTTTAGATGATATAGTCTGCTCTAAACGGCACGGTGACATTGAGTCTCTTAAAAAATCTTTGAAGCAAGCAGTGGCGAAATTTTCCATGGAAACAGTGCGTAGATCCATAGATACGTAGTCAAACAGATTAAAGGTCCGTACAAAAGCCAAAGGTAGTCATTATGAATAAAATATTTTTTTATTTTCTGCTCAGACTAATAAATACGGAGGTATTCATTTCATTTGTAACAGAACTTATGACCGGACTAAATATTATATATCAATAATTTATATCATATGCTATTTAATATACACTTACATACTCTCTTCGCTTACTGTGATCCCATTGACAGTCAATAAGGCTGCCTGGCGACCAAAGGATGCACACCTATTTAAAATGTTGCCAATCTAAGTAATGAATATTGCTGGCGAAGAATTATTTGTCAGTTATTTGTTATACGGTATATTAACTGGAGATTTCTTTCCACGCAAATAATCTTTTGTCGGTTATTTAGGTAATTTACTTCATTACAGTCACTTGATAAACAATATTAAATTTTACACATAAATTTGTATATTGTGAACAACACATCGCAAATATAATAAATTTAACTAAAAAAATACTTAGAATATTTTACTGCATATTATTATATTTTTTTTTATAGAAAAGAAAGAAATTTTATCTTAACCATAGCAGTACAACGTTGATCAAATTGAAGTTTATTTAATTTTTGCTTTGATATAACTTTTAACATTATTGCTTTATTGCAACGATAACCTATCCTGTCATAAATGAAATCTGTCCTTCCAAGGTTTACTTGCGAGCTACAAAACGTTATATGACTCAAGTTTTACGACTGCAACAAGATGCGCACGTTTTAAATGAAACTTTTATGTGCTCGAACACCTAAGGTTAAATTAACCATATTTAACTAACCCATAGAGCTTCTTTAACAAAGATTGAAAAGAGAAGCTGAATGTGCCATCATCACAATCAACCGATACACGTCCACTGTTGGATATAGGCCTCCACTAAAGTTTCCCATATCGATCGGTTCTGCGTTGCCCGCATCCAGCAGCTTTTCTGCGACCTTCAACGTTCAACATGGCCTCTAGTACAACTGGATACAAGAGGGCATCGGGGTTCATGTGAAGGGTTCAAGCCAGATGGCCCAATATTAGTTGGTGAGAGCCAAAAGCTCGTTTGTTGATTAGCAGCGTGCATCACGAGCAGGTGAGGTTGGCTTGAGTCCCATGAGTTGAGCTGCGGGACCCCTTATACCGTGTACTTGGTATTAATTATATTTAAGTAATTTTTTGGTACATTGGACTGATACCAAACTATTAATAATATAAAGAGATTAAAAAATTTTAATTCACTGTAATATCAGTATGTAGAAAACAAACTAAGACGACGAAGACGAAAGGATTACATAGATATTAATATTTCCATTACAAATAAGTAATATAGTTAAAATTTTTTTATAATAATATTGTTACCTTATACTTTGAGACAAAAAATGGTGTGCCATATTAGCAGTATAATTTGTAGTGTTTAAGTAAGTAGTAGCAACTAATATTAATATTAAATACTGTAACTTTATATAATTGATCAAGGACAAGTTCTAAACTATATACTTTACTCGTATGTACGAGTATACAAGTTTAAAGAACTAGCGAACAGTTTGAAAGGCTGTCTCAAGCGCTACATCTCAAGGAAGCACAGATTCTAATCCTACTAAGCTCGAGCTTCCGGTGTAGCAAAAGAACGTGGAATCAGGAAATTGATAAGTTCAAAGAATGACAGTTTTCGCAGACATACGACCTCTACTGACCCGCACCAGGCTGTTATAGAGGGTAAACAGCACCAAGTCCAATAAATGAGAATGTTAATAGAGCTATTTCTTATTATTAAATGATATTGTTTGAAAAATGTTAAACAAAATTATTATTTAAGTTCAAAATACTCACATATCTGTAAGAGTACGGATTGAAATTTGGGATCGGTATTTGATTTCCATTGTTCGATCTTCAATCGGTATTCTGTTTGTAGCCGTTCAGTAGTGTGAAATGCTACTGTTTCAACGAGAAATTCCATTCCAGCAAACCATGAGATCAATACACATTCACTCTCATATCACTTGCCTGATATGCGTGTCTACAATCGTGAAGTACTCAGATTTTAAACCGTCTTATTTTTTTCTAAACATATCTCCAAGTTCGCCACGCAAATTCTAATCGTAAGAATTGTAAAATCGAAAAGACTAGGTTTTAATTTCCGAAACATAATATTACTCTGTTCACCTGAAACCAAATAATTGTACAGTTATTTATAGTATTTATATGTATTGTTAAAATAATTTAAAGACAAAATATTAAACGGTTAGATTGTTGTACGTAAAATGTTTAAAATAATTCAAAGGCGAGTTTGCGGACGGCACGATCCCAGCTATAAATCCAAACATAGCGCTATTATTCAAAGGGACTTAAATCTTCAAAATGAGGATTATAACGTCTCGGCTCTCGCCAATTGTGCACGGGATAGCAAACCTTTGACTTAGAAATAATACCTTAAAATAATAAATTAAAGTAACAACAGTCAAGATATATTTATCATTATATTTACATAAGTAATTTTATAACACAACAGTTTTACATGTCATGCGATAAACCTTTAAGAAGGAAATAAATTTAGAAAGCCTTGAAAACAACATGTAGGTATGTCAACAAAAATAATAAATATAAAATTGTAAAGTCGAGGAAATACATAATATCATAATGAAAGAGACAATGCTTCCACCAAGCTAGTCAAGTTCAAGTTGGCGGATATCCTAGATATCTGTCGGTCTAGAAACATGTTCCTAGTGATTCCAGCGTTTATACTATAGAACCTATTCGTCCTTGCATCGTACAGCGCATATCATTACAGCACTCTGTGATCCGGCTGTTATAAGCCCAGTCTTCTAAGTAAATTCTTTACTATCTTCGATCTCCATTGTCGACCCATTTCACATTATTATTGATTTATATTGATACCTTATTCTTATGATATTACACCTTCTTTCACTCAACAAGCTCTTTCTCTACATCTTTTTCTGTACGGCATGATATAAACATACAGTGAATATTAATTCCTAAATCTTCGTGATTAAGTACTATTTTAACGAAGTTGTCGTAACTCAATAAGTACTCGTATTTCTAAGTAATAAGGCGCGCAATTAAAGCAACTCGATTGTCCGAATAACTAAAGCCAAATAAAAGAGAATTTAAAAAACCTTCAAAAACCTGAAGTGTTCTATTAGACTAATTAATGATAACGCAAACTCTCCGCTGGCACGAAGAACGTTTTAAATCCTGCAGGATTCCGGATTTTTTTATACAAGCAAAGCTCGTTAAAACTATTTCTTATACTTTTTATAATTTCGCTACGTATTTTTCTTTAAATTGATTATGTCCCTTTTAGTGTTTTTAAACTTTATCTTCACGTCAAAGTAAGTATCAATGCCACGCAGAATCTAAGCTTTATTTCAACCAATTGAAATTATTCAAAAAGTGCATTGTGCGAGAAATTACGAAGCTACTGTGGTTAAATTATATCTCTATTTACACTATACATTCGCTGAAAGGTGCATTTTAGTTTACCTGAGCATAATATTTAATTTCTGCTATTGATATTACAATTTTATTGTAGTTATTATCTACATAAAGTTAAGAGTAAACCTAAATTTCACAAAATATTAAATGACAATAAGGTCGTGGATGGAGGCTCGCCCAGGATACTAGCAAGCTAATACTACCTCATAGCTTATAGGATACTAGCTAACACATGGGGTTCATATGTTGGCAGAAGGCACCCTATACCTTTACAAGTACTGTGACATCATATTTAGAAAATGTGAGTAATAGGTAGCGGGCGGGTTTAAAAAAACTTTAGCATCAAATCAGAGACAATCAACTAGTGGAAGTAATTATTACACTTAAATAATATAAAAAAAAACTTAATTTTACACAAACTATGAATTTTATAATTGGTTCTAGAAAGACTAAGTTGTTTCAAATTAATGTGACATATTATTAGTTTCTTTGTACATTGTTGATATAACTTGACTCACAAAGTCTTCTAAAGTAATCGAACGTTGACGCGAAATTACAAGATATAAATTCGCCCTTTTATTTCGCAGTGACATCTGCGGTCGTAATATTCTGTTATACGACCTGACTACGACGTTAATTTCACAGTTACGACTGTAGGAAACACAAAATTTTCTCTAATAAAATATCCTACTAATCCTTGCATTATATGTAGGCAATACGTAAGTGTGTATTAAATGTAAGTGATAGAATGTAAATAGAGTATTTGTTAGCAAAAAATCATAATAAATCATCAACTAAAAGTTGTTACCATAATATTAAAATAATACATAATTATAACCTTTAAAAATGGAATAATAAATACCTTAAAAACAGGAGTATAGTTTATAAAGATGCTTGCTACTATTTATTTATTTTTCCTATAAAAAAAAGAAAGCTATGTATAATTGTAGCAAGTAAGCGCAGTACGATACTTTCAAAAGAGTGCATTAACGTTATTAAAAGAGTAGAACATTTCGCGTAACGTAGAACTTTGTGTATGAACACATTTATTTACTAGTTTCAAGCTATACATATATTTTTATTAAAAGTAGTATGTAAAGGATAAGATAAGATTCTCACAAAATCTGTTTATATATCTGACATGAATTAATTAAAAACTGACTTTATTAAAAATGCATTACTTTACATCTATCTACAGTTTTTACTCAGATTCATTTATTAGTACAGTATTAGCATTGATATTAAATTCATGAGAATCTGATTAGATATAAGTTTCTATCGTTTTCAACTGCAGTTTAAAAACAGCGCCATCTATAAAAGATATCTGCACAGCGCTTTTGTTAAGGAAAAGAATATTTATTATATCGAAAATGTACAAAGAAGTAAACTATACTTAAGACGACAACAGTATATGTATACAAAACTCACGTAAATATCTATTTCGTCACATCTAGTATGGGCTCGTTAGCTCAGCGGTTAGAGCGCCCTTCTAATTATAAATAGTGGTGGTCGGGGGTTCAAATCCCTCACGAGCTGTTTCATTGGTTTTTTTGATGACTGTTATAAATTTTAGATTTTTTATTCATAAGACCATGACGATGAGTGACCAATTCAGGATATGACATAATCAAGTTACTCAAGTAATTTAAATATCTACACCGGAACTTTTTGTTGATTTGAAAAGCATAATAGCGCTACATCATAGTGAGTAAGATGATCAAAGTATGTACCGAATGAATCGTTACTAGTACTAAATTTACCTTTAGAAAGGAAGTACAGCTAAGCATCCCGTTATAAAAAAATTTAAAGTTTACAAAGTTAATTCAGTATATCTCTCCTGAAACATTCTACTTTTCTTGAATAAATTAAACAAAATCATTATTTTTTTAAATGAGCACTAAGGTCTTCAAAACAACATAATTATTGTAAACAATCTCTGACAGTAAAATGCTCCGTTTGGTTTGTAACTTGTGACTATTCTACAACTTAAACAGTCGAATTAAGTATTAATACCACAAAACTTGAGCGGCTTAATGTTCCGTAAGAAGTCGCTAAGATCACTCATTAAAACGAAAGTGGGTGATTAAGTAACACGAATACCTACCCCATTTGTCGACTGTAATCACCATTTTACATAGCAAATCTTAAAAATCCACTGGTAGATATGTACTACCGTAGCTCCTATTTCTGCCGACAACAGTAGTGTGTAAACATTACTGTGTTCCGGTTTGAAAAGCGTTGTAGCTAGTGTTATTCTGGGATAATGAGACTCAACATCTTGTCTCAAAGCGACGAACACAATGTGGTGCTGTGTATATCATCTTAATTAGCGCCACGTTGTTATGGGCCAGCATGTCACTTACCATCAGGTAAAAGTCTCGTCGCTTAGTTGAACAAAAATAAGCACAAAACCTCAAGAAATAAAATTCGAATATTGTTTATTAAAACTTAGCCTCAATTTCACATGAGGTTGGGTAATAAAGGGGCGGTAAATGGCGAAGCCTGCTCGCTCTATAAATTCTGGTTTTCATATGTTTCATATATTTAGCAAGTATTGCTACAGATTACAATATGAGGCTGGTAGTTAGCCACACAGGTTCGAAAAATCATTACTACTTTCAAACTCCGCAACTTCTGGAGGATATGCTCCGGAACAGAAGAAAGGGCGTCCGTGTCATAACGCAAAGATTTATTGACTGCGCCTCTTAAGGTCTACTACTACTCCTCTGGCACAGCAACCCAAGGTGAGTCTTGGCCTTGGGTTCCGAGAAACGCTTTTTGACTCTTCGATCGTCTCACATCCTTAGCAAGTGGCCCATCCAGCTATCCAAGTCTGTGGGCTTTGGCTTCCCTTATGATGTTCCATTAAAGTATGTGGACTTTAGCTTCTCCTATGAAGCCTCTTAAGAAATTAAAACAAAAATGATAAATCTTTGTAACACTAGACTAGTGGTATATATCTGCTGCCGGAAACTATCTTAGTACGTACCAGAGCAATTTCCATTTCTGCCACTAAAAGGTTGCTCTAACTGGTGATGGACTGGTGGACATTACTAACGAGAGCTAAAATCTTATATCTCAAGGTGACGAGCACAATGCGGTACAATGTATATCATCCTTTTTAGCGCCACCTTGTTATCAGCTAACATATAGCTTACCATTAGGTGAACGTTTCGCTTGTTTCGTTGCTTCTTCGTATTATATTTTTTTCCCCTGAGCTTGAGAATCCTTAAAATTATTCGAACGAGTAAAAATATGTAGTATATATATATTTATTTTATCTAATTCTTCTTAATGTCCCTTTTTATTCATTAAGTTTATACAAAATCTTATTCTTCTTACAACGTCCCAAGCTTGAAGAATTGTAATAAATATTAATATTGCATACATCATTTAATTATAGCTAAAAAAAAGTTTTCTTATATTAAATAAATCCTCTTTTCATTGACATCTGGAAGATAGTGAAAAATTTATTACAAAATTACAAATCTATGAAAACATATGATAAACTTTGCATGTATACGAAAAATTTAAAATTGATACTTTAAAAACATTTAATGTTACCAGTTAATTATTTCAAAGAAAAATGACTAAATAATTTATATGTGAAGTAGGAGCTGAAATGTTTATGTTCGCAATGGATTTAGAGAGAGTTTTAGTACTTTGGATAACGCATTTTAATATAATTTTTTTCTCGAAACCTTGAAGTCGAAATAATCGTAATTCAAACAGATTTTGCAATTTAGTATGTAGAAATAATTTAAATGGTTATATATATGTTAAAAGATTATATTTAAACTTTACAAAACGATTACATGTAAATGTTCCCTAAAAGAAGTACACACACTTCATAAATACTTTTTTCTTCTCTTACTTCAAATAGTGCCTGTAACCGATCACACAACGTACTTCGATAATGCAATTTATTCTTATTTACAACGTATCAATGTGATTTAACTGAATTTTAGGTTGAAATACTTGTATCGTGGAGCAATGCAGCCTTTTCGGCATCATAAATTCTCAGCTAATGGGTTTCCCGCAACAGGATTAATAACAGCGGTGGCAATTTATTTTGCATGCAGGAGCGACTTTCATTCATTTCATATTGATGTCTATTGCGCACAGAGTGAAAAATTGATCAAAAGATAAACAAAGTACAATAAAAGCTGCATTCATCAAATAGATAGATTACATTTTAAAATAATATAAATTCATCTCATTTCTCCTTCGATGAAGAGATGACGTAGAATGAAACCTTAGGTATGATTCAACATAGTGCCAGAGACATTTATTAAATTTTCACATGTTATATAAAGGTAGATAAATAAATAAAGTCTATCGACCTGTCTAAGTTCGCAGGAAACCACAGAATACGAAAGCCGTAGCACCGATCGATATGGGCATCTTTGGGTGAGTGTTATGTCCACCAGTGGACGTCTGTCGGCTGTAATGATGATGATGATGTATCTATATAATATTGACTATTGAGAAGCGCTATGCTTGCGTTTACTTTTTTTATTTGACGATAAATTTTGCTTATTTCCTGATGATAAATGTTACACCTGCCCATAACAAAGTGGCGTTGGTTAAGATGATATACACAGCACCACATTGTGCTGTCTGCCTTGAGACATAAAATGATCAGTGGCGTTACCCGAGTAATTCCATTTACTATTACATCTTTCATTTCAGAACACAGTATTGTTTGCATACTGCTGTTTAGCGGCAGAAATAAGAGCTGTGGTGGTATCTACCTAGACCGTCTCCGTCAAAGTGACCTACCAATGTGATAATGGTGATAAGTGTGTTGCCGGATGATCGTCTGTGCTGATTATTTCGGTCACGAAACAATAAATATGCTACCTTTACTATGTTTCGCTTTTAAAGAGGCTGTAACTAATAAAATTGAGAGTAACGATACTTAAAATTGCTTTACTAACGTTCTTTAGGTCTCGTTGTTCAGTTGAATATAAAAAAACTCGGATTATTCAATACTAAGTTTCTTATATTCAGACAGAAAAGTGCACGATTGCATGTATTATGTTCCGATAACGAATTTTCTAAAATATAATATTAACTACGTATAAATCTTAGTTTATCCTTAACAACTTTATATCCATTGATAATATTATATTCAATAAAAAGTAAGTAATAAATTTATTTAACGTTTGTTTCAGTTTAATGTATACGTTACAAATTGCATTAGCTTTATTAAAGCAACCCCGGCCGACTGTTGCGAAATATTTTACTAAACGTAAAATATTGCAGTTATAAAATTGCACTGAAAGCCTTTTACTGCATTACATACTTAAGCAAATTCCTTTTTTTTTCATCAACAATGCGATAGACACTTAAACTTAAATTCACGTGGTTATAAGAGACAATGAGGCCGTAGATAGAAGATGCGTGCTCTTCAACAATACTTTTGCTTCTACATATGTGTTGACAGTCGGAAGACACCATTATCATAATTGACGTAAGAGGGTGTTACCACCAAGCAATCGGAAAAACCTTACGACTATCAAAATCATCAGATTATGGCACCAGAATGGAACCAAGGACGTCCATGCTACAAGCCCTTAATCTGTATCCAATAGCAGCAGGAGAAAGATTAGTTTTCATTATCAGAGGTGTACGAAAAAGATTGATATTTTTTTTTATTTTCTAGAATTATGTACTATTTTACGTCTTATGTTTAGGTAAAAAATAGCGTACTATAGATCAAAGTTTAATAAAAAAGTAAATTTCAATAGTTACGCTAACAGCTCGTGAAGGATTTGAACCCCCGACCACCACTATTATATTAAATGGGTGCTCTAACCGCTGAGCTAACGAGCCGATGAGGAATTATTCAAAAGAAACCTTATATAGAAATTTTTACATAAAAAATTAAATTTTATAACAAAAGAAATTCTCTTCAATACTTAAAACAAACCTATTACTATATGAAAATGCATTATTTATATACACAAATAATTTTTTTAAAAAACCCTACACAACAGATGGCGCTATTCTTAAAATGTAAAGAAATTGTTATGAAATACTGTTTTAACAACTAAAATATAATATAGTTAATATAATAATTAAACATACAATCCTTAAAAAATTAAATAAATTATTTTAATACCCTCTTGAATTCTTTATATTTCGTTGGATTAATATAACTATAAGTATTGAGTACGCTCTTTTTGCTCGAGTTGCGCGTACATTAACATATTAAATTAATGAGTGAATTAAATTTTGTTGCTGTGCAATACAAATAGCCACAGCAATTATTTCGACTGCAATGGGGCCAACGCTCCTGCTTTCAAATTTACGTTGCCATAATTGCAAAAACTTTTACCATTAACCACCACAGCTCCATTATGAATGTAACTTTGATCGCGTGAAGCATTTCGATAAAAAAAAGAATGTTGTTTTTATTAGAATTGGTACAATGTTATTATTTTAAATTTCATCTATATAAGGATTTGAGACGGGTCCATATGTTATTAAGGTACTTTCGTGTAACGCTGATATTTTTTTAGTCTACGAAGCGTCAAGACGATCGAAACGTTCTAATCATGGTAAACGATCTGCCCGCCTAGTTGTGGTATAATACACTGGATCACATTATATATCTATATAGGTATCTGTATTATTTACCGATGAACTGATGCCATGATGTTGCTAACTATTCCGTTGAAATTATGAGGGTTTTTTATTTGTATTATTTATTTTCCGTATTACTCCCATGAAACAGTTTCAGTAGATGAAAAGGATCTACTTTTTTATCTAACTCTACTCGACGGTATTCATACCCGGATAGTGCTCTGAACCAGTTATCCTGTTGACCTGTTTATATTTGACTGTTGCTCTTTATTCTCCAGTCCTTTTAGCGAATGTTCGTTTGCAGTCAAACTAATTAATAACCAGTATATAAATTGGAATGACATCTTCAGGAGTATGTAAATAATTGGAATACAAACACAAAAAGTATTTATCAACCGATCCCCATTAAGGAATGAGTAACTTAGTTTTAATTAACAAAAGATGTAATATACAAAATAAGTAAATAAATATGACTTATTGATTTTCGTTAACAAATTTTAATTATATTATACCTTTAAATTTTTTTTACCATCTGTAGAAATTTGCATTAAAAAGTTTTACTTCAATTACAAACTTTAACCATGAAACCTATCAAACTAAAAACATAGAAATTGTTTATAGTAATCATCTGAAATAATGTTTCATAACATAGTTGACAAAATTCGTTAAATGAAGTAAAAAATTTATAGGGTTTAGGTTTAATGAGTAAACATTGCATTGTTACTCTCGTGACATTTATTCCCTCTACTTTTACAAATAACTCTTCTTTTTATATATTTTTATGTGTCGATAATCAATTTTATTGTATTAAAAATGCAGCTAATACAAAGTGATTTAATTATGATATTTTATATATAAAACGGTGTGTTACAAATAATTAAGTCATTAAAACAATACAGTTTTTTACAGCCATCAGTAAAGATTACACGGTTAATTGTTCCTCAGTTACTGATACGTGACATTATGTATAAGTTTAAATTACATCACATTTATTTTATATTTCCTGTGAGCGTTATTAGTCTCGACGTTAACGGCGTTCTCAAATTTCACATTACATTACATACTCTCTCAGAAACGAAGAATGTACGAGGAACGTCATTGGGAGGTTCATGAAAGGTGTTTAAAATGAAAATGAAAATTCTCTAGCACAGCGACCCAAATTGAGTTTTGGCCTCTGAGAAAAAAGAAGATAGCAGCTGAGATATTGTTGGTAGCACAACTAAGCTAAATAAGCCAACAAAGCTCGATAGATTCACCGACTAAAGTAAGGTGTGATCCTCCAACATGACAATTGTACGGTTTAAAACTCGTCCTCAGGAAAAACTATTAATAACTATTGAAAATAGGAACTTTACAAATAAGCCTATTTCTTTATTAAAATTACACAGTCGTAATAGTATATTGTTAACATTGACGTAAAACGAAAAACTGAAAAGTTCACTAACAATGTTTTTATTAGAATTATTTGTACAGCTTTACTATTCTAACTAACGTTGTTAAGTTTAAAAGAACGTCTGGGAAAGGAAAATGAAAAGTTTTCTTACTAAGATGTTTTCCTTTCTGTGGTACATTAAAGAACTGTAACTAATCCGTATTAGAATAAAAAAAACGTCTAGTTAAAAGTTATAAAAGATGTACTGGAAAAACTTAAAATGTTGATTCTTTTATCAAACTCCATTAGATTCATGCACAAGTTTAAATGGGTAGAGGTTCTATTAAGAGTATTTTTTTGTAGCAATATTATTATTATTGGTGCCAAAGAAAACAACACTAGTCGTTTGAATTAATTTTCTTAATTATGACATAATTTTTACATAATTATTAGTCAATGTTGGTCTTGACGTTTCGCGGAATGACTGAAAGAAACAGACAGATAAATAAAAATTTTCGAAATTGATATATGGATATAAGTTGATATGAGCCATGTGGCCCATGTCTTGAAGTGAACTTCTATAAGCTATGTATTTACATATACTAGATGAACCCGCCTACTTTACTGGTAGTAATATAAGATTAGACTTGAAAATTGTCTGAAATATTCCCTGAGAGCGACGGCAACCACAAACGACTTTCTATAGCAACCGCATAATTATACGAATTGAAAGTGTTTATAAAAGATAATTAGAAGTTAAATGATGAAGGATTTATGAAATTAAAAAATAAATCGCCTATAACCATCTACTCGTACAAATCATTCTGCGTCGGATGGACTTATTCCTACGTCGATACATTCACTAGTTTTCATGTTATTGGCGAACAAATATACACCTCTAGGAGTAGTATGAAAACAATAAAAATATCTTCATGTAATATATAGAAAAGTATTATTACCATATAAATAATAACAGTGCTATTACTATTCCTTTGATCATCTTTTACTTTGTATTAACTATAAGTTATTAATATATTCATTACATCATAAAGGAAAATAACTTCAAAGATACGATATATATTTTCTTGAGAATAAAGCCAGACTAACACTTTTATAACAAGCTAGTTTCGAGGATACCGATATTTGTTAAGGATAGAGTAACAGTCACAATAGAAGATATAACAATGCCTTTAAATATGTCAAGGATCGTATTAATGGAACGGGAGACGGGTTACTGAATTACAAACGAGTTGTTTTACATATTATATATATTCAAAGGAATGAAATCATAAAAAATAGACAGACATATATATGTATTAAGTTATCTAAAAATTTGAGGAGAATTTGTTTCAGTTTCCCTTTAAAGCAAATTTTCTTTACTGTGCACATCATTTTATAAAGTTAAAGCTTAAATATTTGTCAAAGTAAAGAGTTCATCAAAAAAACTGTAACAATAAATTATATATTTCAGGAGTGGTTTATTAGTTCCATATATGTAATTCGTTTAAAATATTAATATGTGTTTATTTTTTGTAGTGTTTATATGATGGCGAGCTAGTCGAATACTAATATGAAGTCTTTTTCAGACACAAAACATTCTACGCTTAAGACGAGTCAGTGATTCTGGGAAGCTAAAAATGAGCACATGTTATGATCCATAGTATAGTAACTATATATTAATGTCATTGCAAAATAAATAAAAATAGATTTTTAAATAATAACTCATTATGATTTATGACCATATAAATTAAAATTACATTAGGTACTCCTTAGCCTCAGTTAAAGATAAGTAACCGTATATTACTTTCAAAATACTCCAGTTGGTTACGTCGTAGTATTATTGTTTCAGATTCGTTATCATCTTGTAATTTTATAATTCAAGATGCAGAAGAGCTTTAGCGAGCCCTCTTTAGGAACGATTGGAACTGGGTAAATAATTTATATTTATATTAAAAAAACTAGCAGTTTTATAGATATTGTTAGAAAAAATATCGCTATCGAATTTAGTACTACAACGGGACGAAAGACTAGGAAACGAGATACGGGAAAAATATGGAAGGAATCGCGCCGTAAATCTTATTTTTTATATTTAAGCAACGAGACAAGCGGGACATTAACCTTATAGTGATACGTCCGCCAATAACGTGGCGCCACTTATGATGGTGTATACTGCACCACATTCCGCTTGTCGCTTAAAACATAAGATGTTGGATCTCGGTACCCCATTAATTACACTAGATACAGCGCCCTTCAAACCCGAACACAGTAATGATTGCACACTACTGTTTGGCAGCAGAAATAGGCGCTACGGTGGTACTTACCTAGACGATCTCCGGCAATAGAGACCTACTACCAGTAAACTAGTCATCGCTAATAATTGATTCTTATTGAACCAGAAAAAGGATTACTTTGGAATTTTCTAGAGCAATAAGCCGATGACCATATATATAGACGTTCGACGAGAGGATTCATCTCGGATCTCGGTTTGAACTTCATGGCGATACTGTGATTAATCTTTACGAGCGATATATAACTTGCTAGCGATTTCAGACTTATTTTATTTATAATAACTTATTTTATTTGAATTTTATTGCCAGGAATAATAAACGTTTTCATCTAGGAATTCATTCAACTAAATATTTTCTTATTTACTCGAATGAATTGTTATATAGTGTTCATTGGACTAAAATTTAACCACACCTAACATGGTAGTAGGTCTCTGTTGCCGGAGAACGTCTACGTAGGTACTGCATAGGAAAGTACATCGCTGTTCCTATATCTGCCGCCAAACAGTAGTGTAAAAACATTACTTAGTTCCGGTTTGAAGAGTGTTGTAGCTAATGTAATTACTGTGGTAACGAGACTTAACGTCTTATGTCTCCAGGCGACGACTACAATGTAGTGTTGTGTATATCATCCTAATTAACGCTACGTTCTTACGGGCAGGCGTACCGCTTACCATCATCAGGTGAACGTCCAGCCCGTCTCGTTGCTTCGTATAATAAAGAAAAAAGAACAACATTGAATAATTTTTAAACATTTTGAGCTAACCTTGAAATATAAATTAAATATTGTTTCCAAGCCATTACCTACAACAACCTGTTTGATATATGTATCTTTTATATATATACTCATATAGATATAGTCCAAAGTGGCAATGGGCAGGCCACATTAGATAAAGGTTTAACAGGCTATGGGAGAGTAAGGCTCGGGGGGACCATTATGTGTCATTTATATGTAAGCCATTGAATGTGGTCGGCGTAGGACCAATCAGTATAAACGAGAAGTCTACGTACAGCAATAAAAAGTTGTTGTTGTTGATGTTGTTGTTGACGATGACGATGACGATGCGATGACGATAATGATGATGATAGTCTTTTCTTCTGAATGAATAAAACAAAACACCAATTTTATCTTTCTATACTTTACTAATACATTAAAACGAAGTGCTAATATCTACTTCGATGCCCTGTTGTATCATTAACTTTTTTTTACTTAGAACATCACTTGCAAATGGACCAATGAGTCACACGGACTTGCGTCATGCCAAGGTGAACTTAACATCGTTTAGAGGAAAATTTTTGTGGAATGGGCGTCTTGGAGGTATCACAACCTTCATGCTCGAACTCCCATGGAAATATTGGTGGCAGGTCATTTAAATATTCTTAATTAATACTGATCGTAAATCTCATTTCCCGGGACCGTAGGTAGATACTTACTATCGCAACATCAATTTCCGCAGCCAAATAGTAATGTTATAATATTACTGTGTTTCGTTTTAAACAGTGTTGTCGCTTATGAAATTTTTACAAAGAATACAGTTTGGTGCAGTGTATACTATCCTAAAAGCGCCACATTGTTACATATTATATCATCAAGTGAACATCCCGCTGTAATAAAACATACATAACAATTAATTAGAGTTACATTTAGATGCGAAGAACATAAAGTAATTCCAGATTCTTATTCTATTGCTCATCATCTATAAATTTGTTGCTCACCTCCTGATCGTCTATTACCTGAGAACTTCGTGGATTTTACTGGATGCAATTCTGACTATAGCAGAGTTAATATTTATGGTCGAAATCATCATACACTTGCTCCACGCTTTTTGGCCGCTAGTGAGACTCCACGTGAGAGTATACAAAAGAAATTACATATTACTGTTATATGACATCATATCTTTAGCACCGTTGTCCATAATTTGTAAGTATTTTTAACAATTTAACAAAGGTTTTTTTTTTTATTCTACTTTACTTCTTTTTAACATTATGTTTGCCATATCAGTTAAACATAACGATAAATACAAACAATACGCTATTTTGGGAAGCTGGCTCGGAATAGGACGGATATACCGAATGTATATATTATTTACGAGAATTAAAGAGACTGTAAGTACAAAACATTACTATGTGATTAGAGCTTACTTTAAAATTTAATGAAATTTTATATTCAACATAACATATTTCAGATGAGGAGTTCACGTATGAACATGTACATTTTGGAACATGTTCTCTCGGTTATTTTGTTAGCGCACGCGAGTACATGCATATGGTACTCCATGCACCTCACACATTATGATGAAGTGAAACCATGGTACAAACTCGGCTACCCAGAGCACGTGAATGACAAAAAGTTACAATTCAATAGGTACGAAGTTTTATTATGACGCTCGTAACGTATTGATTAACAGTTCAAGTAACATTACAAGTTACAAAGTTAAAGTTGGGAAAATACTTTAACAAATTTAATATTTTAAAACAACAACATTTATTTCTATTTTATTCTTGATAAAACATATTACATTTATGATAAATGAGTTTTAATGGTTATCGCACAGGTATTCACAATAAGTAAAACTTTAACACTAGACTTCACAATATTTTCTTTCAGGTTTGTTCTGAATTGAATGTTATATATATATATATCTATATATATAATATAAACTACGAAGTCTATGTACTGTTAACATGAAAGACTATAAAAAAGAGAATAATGGTATAATTCTTTCCAGCTATGAATCTTGTTGGTACTACTGCACATGCCGCTTATTTAATGTAATATTTGGAGACTCTTTTCCTCTAGTAAGTTTTTATTTTTAATATAACACTTAGGTGATTATCACGATTAACTTTATATAAATGTGCAGTAATTTTTAGATTATTAACTAAACCTACTTTAAATCGATGTTCTAGACACATATATACCTTGAGACCTTTTTTTTGATTCGGGGGGAAATCTTCGAAAGATACACTGCTTCTAGGTCTACTCACTAAAACCCTCTCGGTGGTCTGCATTAGTGCATTCGGAACGGCTCCGGGATTTATAGAACGCACCGGTGCTCCTCTACACTCTATGTTAACACGTCTCTGAGGAGGAGCCAAACCCTCCTAGGCACCATCGCTGAGCCGTATGCTATCCCACGCAGATTCGCTTTTTTAACGATAAGCCCCCGTCCCACCACCACCACCCTCAATACCCGCGAAATTCGTAAACCCTTTTAGTCGCCTTCTACGACAGGCAGGGCTTACCTTAGACCAGTGATTCCCAAAGTGGTGTATATCGACCCCTAGGGGTCTATGACAACCTGCAAGAGGTCAAAGTCAGCGAAAAAAAATTTGGGGTCCATGAAGTGAAAATGGGAGTCCACGATAGTGGATCTCAACACATACACTGATAGTACCTATTTACTTACATCATACCAAAATGTTGATAATTTATAATTAAAGCCTCAGGTTCATCCTTCTCACTAAAAGTATTGCTTATGTTATTTTATTTATAGTTTATTTAATGTTACGTATATTTTACATAACAGATACAAAATTTTATTTTGAGTAGTTTTAATTTAAATTCAATTAATAAATGTATAAATTAACATGTGTTTTTACTTTAAGTTTTTAACACTAAACTTCACTACAGTTAGAAATTTACAGGAAATCAATATCAGGTAAGTAGGGGGTCTACCCAACACGGAAAAACATGGCTAGGGGTCTACGACACAAAAAAGATTGGCGAACTCTGCCTTAGACTTATTCTTACTAGCCGAGACTTGTTTGTTGACGACGTTGATATACTATGAGATCTAATATTTTTTATTAATAAAGCAAGTATTTTCAACAATTTTGTACAAATAGTTTGTACTTCCTCATCTCTTTTCAGCATGCAACAGAAAAGTTATTAACATCGTTTTTGATGCTGTTCGGTTTTGTATTCCTACGGTACCGATTCATTGGAAATCTGACATGGGAATTGGTCCTGAAACAGCGACGCTGGTTCACATTTGTGGATAGAGTAAGCAGCAAATTCATGTTTTAGTTTTTAGCTCGAAATTAAGGATCGAACCCACACATCTTCAGATGATGTACTGTTTCACTCGCTGTTCTCGTGACATGTCGATTTTCCCACGACGTATGCCTTCACCGGAAGATTAAGCCCAAACTTAAAGATCAAGTCCGCATATCTTCTAGGTGTGTAGTTAGGACAAAGTTCCACTGCACTTATAACTAAGCTATCGCAGCTTCAACGGCGTATAAATCATGAATAGATATAGATGTAAGTCGTTTTATTCTATTGCTGTTATTCCACAGTATCATCACATGGTTAACTATTTGAAATTCCGTGGAGCTTCAGCCAATGTAATTGAACAAACTGAAAAATATAAGGCTCTTCTATGGAAAATGAAAGATGGTATACTGAGCTCGGATTACCTTAGACAGCTTCCGATATCGTTACAGATGGAATTAATATTTGATATCAACGTGGGACACTTCCACGAGACGCTACTTTTCAGGGATTGCGGTAATTTTAATTGTTTGTAAAAAAAAACCTTCGGTATATATATATTACGTACCCGACAGCATTAGCATATTAACATGAAAAAATTGTGATTACGAAAATATTATCTTTGTAGATAGAGATACGATCTTCTTTTTAGAACATAAACATTTATTCTAAGTATACGTATATTCTGATAAGTACAAAACTTTTACTTTAATAAAGTTACCGAGACAATTCTTCTGAAACAATAGGTTTTAATGTAATTCTGTTTAGTCTAGGAATAAAATAATTTGTGATGTGTTTAAGCTAACATATAAGAGCTAAAATATTCTAGGCGTGCACACTTACTACTTACTATTTACTGATTGTTATTACTATTGAATGACGTTATCATTTGAAATTGCCGAAATATTTTGCCTAATGCCTAAAAATATACAGGATGGCGCAAAAGTAATCCTCCTATCAGAAAATGCTATAAATTTTGCCTTGATATAAAAAAATTAAAAGACCAAATAAAAATATTCCACAAGAAGAATCAAAGTTTTTAATTATTTTTTTTAAATTACAGCCAAAAAACATCGGAAGGTTATTTTTGCGCCACCTTGTATTTATGTATATATGATTTTTTCATGTTAATATATGTATATACAAGGTGGCGCAAAAATAACCTTCCGATGTTTTTTGGCTGTAATTAAAAAAAAAATTAAAAACTTTGATTCTTCTTGTGGAATATTTTTATTTGGTCTTTTAATTTTTTTACATCAAGGCATAATTTATAGCATTTTCTGATAGGAGGATTACTTTTGCGCCAGCCTGTACATCACATTATGAATATTTGTGATATAGTAACAATTACTATATGAATATATGGCTATTCAGATGAGGCATTCATGCGCCAAATATCTTTACTAATGCGACACGAGATATATCTCACCGGCCAACCTGTCTGGTGCCAAGGTGTTGTCAAATCAGGAATGATATGGATTAAGAAAGGCGTTTTGGAACTACTGTCAGATGAGGACGACGAAAGTCCAATGATCGCTTTTAAAGAAGGCACTGTAAGTACCTTGTGAAATACATAAATTAACATTTATAGGAAATATTTGTATTAAAGAAATTATTAATGGAACAGGTACTTGGCGAGATAAGTTTATTTTATTCAATACCGGCGAAAGTAACTATCAAGGCAGCGACGTACGTGGAGTTACAGGTAAGAACTATTTGGATTCATGATGATGTCAGCGCTGCAAGCCATCGACTATTACAGCTTATCTAACATTGGGCGCGTGGACCTGGATCCACGGCCTGTTTACTAAATGTGTACTACTTGTAGTGTAGTTATCCGACGGCGGAGTTTTTAATAACGTGTGTCTGGTTATTGGTTACTCTGGCGAATCTACTCGGTCGTCGAGGGCGGGCGCGGACCCGTTCCCCGACTACCTTCGCCTGTATCGGAGTCTCTGGGCGGTGAGAACTGCCCCTGATCGCGGGTGTACTTAGTGTACGCGGTGTGTGAGTACCTGTGGCGTCGCGTTCTGAAGCGAGGGCGGCGTGATGCGAAGATTCGGAGCGTGTTGGTAGTGTCCGAGGTGTGCATGGTGGTGACGTGGGTGTTGTCGGTGGCTGTGGTTTCATGTGTGGTGTGAGGGACCCCTGGGGATGACGAAATTAG
Organism: Ornithoptera priamus; assembly: GCA_029034505.1. Classification (NCBI taxonomy): domain Eukaryota; kingdom Metazoa; phylum Arthropoda; class Insecta; order Lepidoptera; family Papilionidae; genus Ornithoptera; species Ornithoptera priamus. The sequence continues at coordinate 1,838,041 of JARDWD010000403.1, read as the reverse complement.
CGCATGCCGTGGTCTGCGCTTATTGGTCTTGGGATTGTAAGAACTATTGTTGTGATAGTAACTTATAAGAAAATGCAAACTATATTCAGTGCCAGCATTCCTTATAGGTATTACGTAGAACGGAATTTATGCGAGCTATGCACGAGAATCCTATAAGACTTAACGAGATTCGCTCTAAAGTTGAAAGTCGACTTTCAAGTTCAAGACGCCGACAGGTAAGATAATTATTTTATAACAAAAAAATTGATAACCACAATTTAAAAAGGTAAAACCGTTTCTTCTTTTATTAGGAATCTATTACTAAATATGACATAAGTGATTCGAGATTGATACGAACACGTTATCGCCCTATGAAAGTATTCAAAGAACATTTATCCAATTTAGAAGAAGAAGATTCCACTTTTGTAGATGATACTCATCTGTATTACAGAGGTAAGTTATTAAATCGACGATTATAGAAAACTGGGAAATGTTCCGCTCAACTTTTCAATTTTAATTTTCAGACGAAAACAACGTCCGACAAAAAAAGTTTACGACAGAGTATTTAAAGCTTTATAAAATTTCCGAAAACGTTACTACAATGGAGACACCATACATTTGTCTCAACTCAAACTTCCCATGGATTCTGGAACCTAATACTGATTTTGTTCGTAAACATATTCTCATTTATAGTATCAATTATTATTATTACATATATACAGGGTGAAAGGTAACAAGAGTAAATGATCTGGAGGGGCTAAAGTATAACTCGTATCCTATCTATCTATATATGGAATATTCCATATCTTTCACTTTTACACCTTTTACCTTTCAATCTGTATATATATATTAATCATTAGATGATAAACGTCCACTGCTGGACAAAAGCCTCCCCCAAAAATCTCAAGTATCGCGTTGCTAGCATCCAGTGGATTCTCACGATTCTCATCAGATCTTTGGTCCATTTTGTGGGAGGGATCCGAACACTAAACAATAATATCGCAATTAGTAATTATACTGTTAGTCTAATTCGCAATAATAAAATTAATTACAGACACAAATGTTTGATATGGCTCATTTTTTAATAATTATTTATGTATGCATAATGTCACCATATTTGGCAATTCAAAATATACAGAATGATTGGGAAAAAGTTATGTCTACGGTAGTCTTTACTGGATTACTGTTAAATATTTATATACAACTTACTACCGCAGTTGTTGAAAAGGTAGGTATTCCCCTAAATACAATATTATCGAATTCAAAGTCTTTTATTTGTCATATGCGAAAAATATGAAAATTAAAGTAATGTATGAACCTATTTATAGATTATTCCAATACAACTCGCGTATACGCTGAATATGACTCATATTATGATATCTTACAGAATTCTATAAAAGACACAGTGAAAGACATAGCCGAAGTGAAAATGGCAACGATTGGTTTTTATTTGGATATTTTATCGGTTTTTCCTCTGCACATATTTACTGATACTTTGGACCTTAAAAGAGAGTCAATAATAAGCCAATTAGTGGTAATACTTCCCATTGTCCAGGTGTGGCATATTTGGGATTACATGTCCAAATGGGAGAATAACTTTAATGTTGGCGTCAAGGTACGAGAGCTATATTATTTGAATAATTGTGAACAATTCATATTTTGTAGAGATAAAATATTTTTTTTCAATTTACTTACTTATTGAATGTATTGTAAATACAAAACTATGATGAAATAATATAAAGTATTGGTTATGATCAATGATAACTATTTTTACAGTTCATATACTTATTAAAATACAGCATTTTATTTATGATTTTCTGCTATTGGTCTGGTTGTCTACTTTACCTTATTGGATGTCCAAAGAAGTTATGCTTGGATGTTAGTATAAAATTCGTAGCCATTGTTTATATAATTGCTGTATTTTTATCACATTACTGTATTTGATCTCATTTATCAGAACTCATGGATGGCACAGTTAATTTACTGGGAAACAAAGGTGTTTATAACAAGTGATGCTAAACATGAAAAACCGATGGTCACTGCTCTTGGCTTTGGGACAGCCGTCTTCACCGGAAACGGCACTTCAGATATAGCACCGGGAATTAAGGATCTAATACTGGTACACATTTTATGATTAATATGGAATCTTAACTTGAGAATGTATATACACATACTTTATAAGATTTTTTTTCAAGCAAAAAAAAATGTTTTAAAACGGGCGAAATTACGCTTGTAAATAAGGATTGTATTTGAACTTACAATGTATAATATTATAAAGAAAACAAAACCATTAATATTTATAAGAAAGTTTACAATTTAAGGGATTCTTGATGATTTTCAGGTCACTATTCTATTTATCTCTGGATCATATTTAGGTTGTTTTTACGTGGCAAAAGTTTGCAGCATTTATTTATTACTCACACAGCGAAGGCTAAACTTCAAGGTAAATATCAAACATTAAATACATTAGTCATATGTTGTAAGTATTGCGATTTATATAAAAAAAATGTTACAATATAATGAATACAAAGCTTTTCTTGATCGAGTATATATACCTGATAAAATTTTACAGGATTCAATGAGAGAGCTTTTTTACTTTTTATCTGTAAATCACGTAAGCAGTAAAATTAAAGCACGAGTAAAGAAATTTTTTTGTGTGCAGTGGTAAGTTCTTCTCTACGTATTTATCAACTGATCTGTAGATAAATAATATCATGCATACGACCAGAATCCAGATCATGGTACCAATATTTTTATTTCACTTTCGGTTCTGTGAAAGTATTTTTTAGAACAACACTTTCTTTATCTTAGAATGATAGTTAAGTCGACAAATATTTTTAAATAATTTCCTCAGAAAAATTAATATTTCTTAAATTGTCTATAATTTATATTTGTGATAAAGAACTAATTTCAATACTACACAGGTATTATAACAATGCCGTATCGACAGATGAAATTTTCAAAGATATGTCGCCAAATCTCGAACAAGAAATATTATCTATAGAAATGGTGGAGACATTATTACATTGTACTTTATTTCAAGTGAGTTGAACATCTTATTACGTCTTCAACAATAGATAATTTCAAAAATATCGATGAAATTATACAATTTCAGGAGTCAAGTCATGACTTTTTGCAAACTGTGGCTGCAAAAATTAAAACTATCGTTCTACCAGATGATGAAATTGTTCAGCATGCAGGTGACATCGGTAGAGATATGTACATACTGCAAAAAGTAAGCACAATTATACAGACTGCTTCACAACTCTTTTTCTATTTGAATATTATAGTATTTATTTTACGTAGAAAAAAGTTATTTACTACAAGCAAAAAGAAAATTATCGAACTATAAAGATGAAAGATTGTAGCTTACATTTACAATATTGTGTATTAATGAAAATTATGCTAACATTTGACTAGACTTTTTGTAATTATTAAAGTTGACATACAATAATGATGATCCAAACAAACAACTTTTACTAATATCGTTTACCAAAAATAGTATACAATTAACTCCTTAAATCTCTCCTATCTTATATAGGTGGGATAATTGGTAACATAACTAAATAGAGAGCAATGAAAAACTAGCGCCTTTGTTGTATATAACTAATCTAATAAAAACTTTATTTCAGGGATACTGTAATATAATAAATAATAAGGGAGTAATAATTAAATACAGTGGACCCGGCAGTCAGTTTGGTGTATTTGAAATGATTTACGGGTTACCAAAGGTAGTATAAACAATATGTTTTTTCCCTTCAATCCAGAGAGGTCACTTTTTATTCCACTAGTGATAATGTTAAAAAGTATCTCGAGTCACAAAAACATTTCTTTTTAGGTACATACAATCATAACATCGACCAATTGCATTTTGTTACATATCGATTACCGGTCATTAGTGCAATGTTGGAGTATATTTCCTGATATAAATCACACGATTTCAACGGTAACTTTATAAAAATAAAATTAGATACTTGTTCAACATTATATTATAACTACATTATAGATACTTTTTAAGGTTCTGGATGATACTGAAATCTGTGAACAGGCGAAATTTTTTGAAATCGCAAAACCCCTTATTGGCAGACTTGATGTTAAGACAAACAGAATTGCGGTAAATGCACTTTTTTGCACTTTGAATGTTGTTTCTTGTATTTGTTTAAACTTTTTCTTCTCTTTATATATTGTAGTTTCAATAAAAATATTTTGTATGTTTTCAGCGAGAAATTAAAGAAAGTTTTATCGTTATAAACGATCGAGAGGATAAAACACATTATTTAAAAGCTTTTGATCAATTGGGAGTTATGAGGTGAACTTCTTAATATTTAAATTCAAATTATTGTGAATTTTATTATCATAAATTTATCCATTTCAGATTAATTCGATACCTCTTTGTGCCATTTTGCATTACCCCACACGGAATGTTCTTAAAGATTTGGTGCACTTTTCGATTATTGATAGCAGTCTATTATATACTGGTCGTTCCATATAATATTGCTGTAAGTATAATTAAAATGAAAACTAAATTATTACGTAATTTTTGTGATTGTTATTTATATGAAATTGTTCGATTTAAAAAGTTTGTTCGGGACTGAAATAAATATTAAAGTGTATAACATTTTAAGTTGTGTGAGATTAGAATCTCTCCTAAACATAAACATGATAAACTTAGTGTGGATCGTAATGTTTTTTTTATTATTCTCAGACGAAACAACATAAATACGGAAATAATTATATATGGTCAGATGTTTTTTTGTACATCGACATTATTGTAATGGCGTACGTGGCTTTCTACAACGAGCGATCTTTGCTAGTAACACATCCGCTGCTCACAGTAATACGTTATTTAAAACATGCATTTATTCTGGACTTTATCAGCCTTTTTCCTTTTGAACAAATGGTAAGATATATCTATATAAATTCTCAATATCGCAACATAAGTTATATTAATCGCTAATTCTATTTTCAGTCTAATATAATTAACGAACACTCTAATACGGATCTGTACAGACTGAACCGCATGCTCTTGGTAAGTTAGATGTGATTTATTTATAATATTGACGGTAGGTCGGCTTTTTGAAGACATTCTAAGGAGATACCACCGCAATACTACTTCTATATATGCTGTATACGAGCGTGATTAAATTCCGGTTTGAAGGGCACTAGAGCTAGCAAACCTTTGTTAACAAATCCTACATATCAATGCGAAGAACATAATATGATGATCTAAATATATGTACTGGCTAAAGCTACAATTGTGAGACGTATTAATTACCATAATACAAACGATTAGCTTATCTCATCCTTTAAATTAATGAAACAAAACTTAATTATAAACATAATAATTAATACCCTTACAAAGTAAATAGTGAAGAGTAAGACAAGTATTAATAAGTAAGTAACACCGCAGTTCCTATTTCCATCACCAAACTAACAGTGCTTAAACATTACTGTGTTGCGGTACGAAGAGCATTAAAGCCAGTGAAATTATTGGGGTAACTAGACAACATATTATGACTTAAGGCAACGAGCACAATGTGATGCTGTGTATCATCCTAACTAACGCCAAATTTTTATGGGCAAGAGGGCAACTTACCATCCGATGAAGTTGTCGCTGGTGTCGTCGCTTTGTCGAATAACAAAATATTCGACATCAATCTTTACAATAACGATGAATCAACAATCATTATGATGATGATCAATCCTTATAATGATAAATCGACAGTGAAAAGTCCAGAAGATAAAAATCAAGATAAACCAAGGTTTTCCCTTTAAGTACCAAAAAAACATTAGCTTGTACTACAGACGACTAACAACTGATGTAATTTATTGGGATATTAATTATCTTTTATAGGTAACAAGAATATTAGGCGCTTTCTCCTACTGGGAAAATAATATAATGCGAATTAACCAAGCTGTCGTCTTATTTAAATTTTTGCCACTTATTTTGACGCTGGTTAACTTTGCAACTGCATTTATATTTATGAATTCGTGTGAGCCATTCTTGCCACTCGACTCTTATTATATCATGGCAAACTGCTCAAGAACGTTTATTGTTTCGGGTAAGAAGTATGAAATTAAACGTAAGTATATTACGACTCTAATATATATAAATAAATGCATTATAAAAAAATATATATAATAAATACAAATGGGGAAGAAAAAAAAAAAGTCCCCAAAGATTCCCAAAAAGAGGGTTGATGTCAGGCAGGCGGCCGGTCGTAAAAAGTTTAGCCAAAACTATTTACAACATGTTCGGTAATGAAGAACATGTTGTGCCGACCCTACATAAAGTGGGACCAGCGCAGGAGAAAGAAGAAGAAATGCATTTTAAAAAAAAAAAGTTCTGGGCAGTAGAGGTGTTTTTTGTACGCTCCGCGAATAATATCAAATAAGTGATAAATACTTGTGATAGTGAATTATGCAGTATCGTATTCCTAAAGAAATAATCTATTTAGAGATAAATACGACTTTAGTGAAATTAACGTGATATAAGTGCGTATGTCACTGTTATGAATTGAACAATGAAGTGTCATAGTTTAGAAAAACCAACGACATCCTTAACAAAGCTGTATTATACGTATAGAACGCATAACATGATCAATATATTAGGTCCTTACATATGAAATTAGCGTTTTGTCGTACAGACCAGTTTGATCTGAAATATCTCCTCTTTGGTTAAGAATTCTAAATTCAAATTTATAAATTCATTTAGCTGGTACATTTAAGTTTTAAAAACAGTCATTCATTTGTTTTTTCCTCATTATTTTTTTCTTTGGCGTCGCTTATTACCGCACAATGGAAAACATGAAATGTCGGTACATTTATGAGTACGAGTTCTACCGTGGCACCAGTGCTGCAGAAACAGCTCGAAGGATTAATGATGTGTACGCCGCTGGTGTCGCAAAAGAAAGCATGATACGTTTTTGGTTTCAACGTTTTCGTTCTGGGAATTTCGACCTTCAAAACCAACCCCGTGAACGGCTGGAAACCAAAATGGTAAATAAAGAATTAAAGGCTATTGTGGAAGCGGATCTATCATAAAGCACTTCAGAGATAGCTGTAGGCTTCGGGGTAAGTGACAAAACTGTATTAATCGACTTGAAGCAAATCGGGAAAGTAAAAAAACTTGAACGATGGGTACCTCATGAATTGAGTGAATCGAACTTGCAAACACGCGTCGCCTGCTGTGTTACTTTGCTCAACCGACACAATAATGAAGGAATTTTAAATCGAATCATTACTTGTGATGAAAAGTGGATACTGTACGATAATCGGGACCGCTCGTCGCAATGGCTGAACCTTGGAGACCCAGCTAAATACTGCACTAAACGAAAATTAACTCAGAAAAAGTTACTTGAGAATGTTTGATGGACTAGCGCCGGTGTCGTTCGCTACAGCTTTCTAAAATCTGGCCAAACAATGACGGCAGATATCTATTGCCAGCAAATGCAAACCATAAAAAAATAACTAGCTGCTACGCAACCGATATTGGTCAATCGCCCTAGGCCTCTGCTGCTTCACGACTACGCAAAACCACACACTGCACAACTAACAACCACGAAGTTAGATGAGCTACAATTGGAATGTCTGCGACATCCATCGTACTTTGAGTGTTAGAACTGAACTAATAAATCACTCCATTATTACTGGAACTGTTCCTACCCAATGCAAAAAAGCTTGGGTGACTCCCATTCCCAAAACTAACGATACTCTTAAACCCAAAGACCTAAGACCAATAAGCCTATTGCCTTTTTTGTCAAAATTGTTGGAAAGAGCCGTTTTTAATCAAGTTAATAAATATTTTGAAACCAATAACATGTTACCGTTATTCTGATCTGGTTTACGAGGCAGCCGTGATACGGTTACAGCGTTATTGGATGTCACATAGAATATTCTTGCAGAGCAAGTGTAGGACGAGGTACCATGTTAGATTTTTCACGTGCTTTTGACAGTTTATGTTTCCACTCTTACTTTGAAAATTAAACAATTATGGTAGTGATCAAAATAGTATGAAGTAGTTTCATAGTTACTTAATCGGCCGATCTCAAACTGTAAAACTAAAAATCACTGATAATACCTGTATTTTTTCTGAATCGCAACTTATTGGTCATGGTGTACCACAGAGGTCAATACTCAAACCTTTACTTTTCAACATTTATTCGGCAGATCTAATAAAAACTATCTAATATTGTAAATATTACTGCTATGCCGATGATGTACAACTTTATATGTCGGATAAACCTAATAACATTTTTAACGCTATTTAAAATTTTTTTATTTCTAAATTAAACGACGTAGTAGTATCACTGAGTGGAGTGTAAAGAATAATATAAAAATCAATCCCCTTAAATCTAAAGTCATAGCTTTCGGCACAGAATTACAAGTTAAGAGATTACAAGATATACGAGACCAAAATCCAATTATTACAATAAAAATTTAGAGCAGATATCTGCAGTAAAAAATCTGGGTATTATTTTGGATACAAAGTTACGTTACGAAAAACAAATTCAACTTGTTGTTAAAAATTGTTTTTACCGCCTGAGAGTTTTATATAAAATTCGCACCACTCTTTCATCGAAAACTCGTATTGCTCTGTGTGAAGCTATTATTTTGTCTAAATTTAACTATGGCGATATTATCTACAGTCCTAATACAGCGAGTTCAAAATAGCTGCTGCTGGTTCTACTTCGACATTACTGCGCGGTCTTACATCTCTCCTTACTTAAACAAATCATCAATGTTGAATATGGAGTCACGCAGAGACAAAGGCATCTTGTTTGTCTTTTGTTTGGGCGTTTAAAATCTAGAACACCGGAATATCTATACGCTAAGCTGGATCTTTCATCAGCTCGGGATAGATGCAACACTAGAAGCACTCGCTCTTGCCTTGTGTTTTATAAACATAAATCTGTGGCTTTTGCCGTTTCCGTCATAAAGCGACAAAGTGCTGAAATAATGTACCACCCCCTTTACGAAACTATCTTACAATTGTTTATCTAAATTGAAAACATATCTTTTAGAAGAAGAATTTAATTCCCAGCCTAACATTTTTTAATTCCAGCACATCAGCAGAAGTTATATTTTTCCTAAATTTAATAACAATAATTTAACTTTAGATCTTTTACTCTATCCGGCTACATCATGCGCGCACACAAGCATCTCAAAAATATAGACGCTCTTTAATAAGGTAGTAACTGAAAATTATTGTGTTGTTCTCTACGTGGTATAGAGAGTTATACTGAGCTACGGCCATTTTGTACCATTGCAGTATACACGGCAGCAATGATTATCTAAAATATTACTATATTATATTTTTGTTCATCTGAGTTCTATGATGTAACGTTTTTGTCTGTATACAAATGTTCTGTACTGCGTGGTTAAATAAACGTATTTATCTATCTATCATTTCTCGTTCCACAGAACTCGGGACTTTTTCCTACATTCTTCATAGAAATATCAGAGGAGGATCAAACTTGCGACTTTTTAAGGCCTCTTAAACTAGACTTGTCCTTATCCTTAAGACAATTGATAAAATCTTATCAATAACCAAAAATTACTTCTCAACTCAATATGCAAAATATTTTCCATTACAAAAATTTTTTTGGTTAAACTGTTATTTATTATGTGTATATGTTATCATTAAGTTTTTTGTTATATTATCACCTATTTTTAATATTATTTTGTCATTGATAGAATGAGAATTAATAATTTTTGACTTAAATATCTTAAACTTAACTATATGTATTGTTTTCTCTCATAATTACAGAAGCAATAACAGAATACATCCACACATTCTATTGGGTATTTGAAGTTTTCCTTGGTAAAATATATTTTATTTTAAAATACTTAACAGATTTGTTACAGAATTTTTTTCATATTTATTTAGCATTTACAAAAAAAAACAATATTAAATGACAGGTTGCGGCTGCACGCCAATGGTACTTGCAAATAAAGTGGATGTGTGGTTGACTATACTGCTACAAATATCAGGAACCCTCTACTTTGCTTTTATGTTCGGATATATATCATGCACTCAGTCTGCAGCGTCACATGCTTTATTGGAACACACTGTAAGTAGCTCATTATCGAAAAAAATTAACATGTTTAAGTTAAAAGTATGAGAACAAAGAGGATCGATCGCTAAACTGCTAATTGTATGAGAATGTATTTGTAGTAAACATTTTATTTTTAAATACTTTTATCCATATCACATTAATGAATTATTCACTATTTTAATACACAATTAAAAATAACTAAATTATGCATCCGTGAAGACAAAATTATATAATTTTAGGAGCAAACAACTGATTTAGCTGACTTCCTTTACCAACAAAACGTGGACCCTGTGATCACTTTAAAAACTATTAAATATTTTGAGTACGTTTGGAAAAGAACGAACGGCAGCAACGCACAGGTAATATGTGAATCACCACGACCGGAAGCTAAACGTTATTTATACGTTAAGCTCTCAATCGTTGGCAGTGTTTCAATATTCATATTGCTGATAGCTGTACTGTAGTTGATAATTAAACACTTGTTCAATTGCGTTTAAAAATAAGGAAATAAGATTGAAACTCTGATTCACAAGAATGAGATTTATCAAACAGTAGATGCCAGTAGGTGCAACCACCTCTTATTTTCAATGTAATCACTGGTAGTAGGCTATGTTTTCAGAAACCATTTATGTACTTTGAAAAAAAATAGAAGGCTTTGTAGGTGTTGAAATAAGTTATAATCATACCTCACAAAGGCACGGAGTACAATATATTGTATATCTAGTTTCCTAACGATGTTAGCGCTGCAAGGACCCGGATCCATTGCCTGATATATATATACTAGGTATTTCCTGTCGGCTTTGCTGGCCGTAATATAGAATTAGTTTTGAAATTAGTCAGAAATATTCCCGCCGCCACCTGGACTCTATTCCGTTACATCCTCACAACTCCCTTTGACGAAGGAATTTTCTGATAAAAGTTCGCCTTACCTCCTCCTACCTACCTCCTAAGTCGATTAAAAATAATAAATCTTCATACGTATATAGGTACAATACTTAATTTTTAATTATAGCAAATTTGTCGCGGCCTTAACTCCGCTTTAATGGAGGACACGTTAGTATTTATGTATGAAAGAGCACTGAGGGAGGTGCCGCTGTTCGGACGAGTGGAGCGCTCATTCATCAGGGTCATCACTCAACACCTACACGAAATGTACTTTCTCAAAGGAGACACAGTCATCCAGTGCAAAGATGTACAGAACGATATCTATATAATCTACAGAGGAAAGGTACGAAATGATTTATTGTAGTATAATATAGAATTAGTACTTTCCACCTAATTTCTGTTTATATTTGTACTTTAATTTGATTTTTGTATATATAATTAAAAAAATCGCATACTTATTCCATCTTAACTTTATATTCTTTAAATATCAATGACAGGCACCCCTATCAGACGAAGTACTTTAGTTATATTTGTTTAAAAATAAACAAGCCAATATATATTACATTTTTCAAAAAAACATTGTAATTTTATTAACTGGTATAAGTCTATTTCTAATATAAAATTATCTGAGAAGTTTAAAACAAGTAAAGATTTGTTATATATATACCTTTTTAGTATAGATTTACATAATTTGTTTTTATATCGTAATTAATAAAACTGTACTTTTATAATTTTTTGTTCCATTAATGTCTTTTACATTTTAAGGTCGATGTACTAAGCACATATAATGAAATGATCACTTGCATGGGTCCAGGCGGGATGTTTGGAAACTTCACAGGCGTAAATTCAATAATTTAAGACAATTATCACAAATCATACGTTGAATTTAGATATCATCATCGTCAGCCGATAGACGTCCACTGCTGGACATAGGCCTCCCCCAAAGATTCCCACATCGATAAGGTAGAAATTCATATGGGGGGATTTGACCCAGTGTGGATTGGTGAGAATTTAGATATACATTAATAATGATATATTAATTGCAGCAACCAGTGTCTTGTTCGGAAGTATCTATTTACGCCAGCAGAAGCTTAGATTTATTAGTAATTCCAAGTCAGACTTTTTTTAACCTAGTCAAATATTATCCTAAAATACAAGAGCCATTAAATAAAGCATTCGCCGTGTCTAAAGATTACATTTTGCCAATTACCATGGACATAAACAGCGATGATGAATCTTCAGGTACCTTAAAATGTTTATTTTAAATCGATCATGATATGAGCTACGCAACATGAACAAATACACAAAATTTTATATCGAACATAAAGAACAAGAAAGTTTATTATAAATTTGTTATAGAAGATTCCGATTTCGATTTACAATCTCAAGATTCTGCACTTGATTCCAGAAGTGGGTCGAGTCGATTTGAAGTACCAGGTAAGCGATATACCATATAGCTAGCTGGCTAACATCACATAGTTCTCTAAAACCTCGATCCAATATTAAAATATAATTTTTATACAGTTGGACAAATATCACTTCATAGCTCGCACTCAAATCTAAGTCAATCGAAATCGGCAGCGAGTGTAATAAGCTATCAAAGCTATTTACACTTTTCAAATATTTTTAAACCAGGGACTTTATTATACCAGGTAAGTTATTTCCACTGATAACCCAAAACTTCTCACATAAAATCACTCTTTGTTTTACACGAACATAAACGAAATATCATTTAATTTATTTTCAGCTTCTATGAAGAAACACTATTGTAGCTTATATTGCACTTTCTAATGCTTTTTTCATTCTATCATTACTTATCCGACTCTCGACTATATCGACTCGCTTTCATTCATTTCAGACATTCGGTTATCTAGCATGCTTCACGGCTACTGCTAATTACGTACTAATTCTGTACGAGCTGGTAACACTAAACGATTGCTTTATAATATTTTGGCTGCAATCTGCATTCGACATATTCTTTTATATAAGGATCTATACATATATGCATCAGGTATACAAAAGTATTCTTGTGTACACATTACCATATATTTTCTCGTTCTTTATTGGAATAAATCAAATTTTAAATATTCAATTTAAACTTCGTTTGAGGCTTAATTTCTCTGGGCTAAATTTATCTTTTAGGTAACTCTTTTTCTTAAGTTAATGTAAGAATTCTACGATTAGTGTTGGCTATGTGAAACAATCTAGATATATAATCTTGATTGGAAAATAGATCATAAGAACCTCCGTAATGCTTCTTTAACATAGATGGAATTCTATATTAATTCTAATCTTTCAATAGCTTTAGTTTGGTGCTAAAAACATTATTTTTATTAAATATAATTAAATAGTTTGTACAATCAGCTTTAACCGTCATAGAGCAACATTTTAGTGGGTAGTATTGTTCAAAAACGAAATAAGAGTTTTGTAATTATTTGAGATTGTACTCCACTGAGTAAATGGAAAAATTACTTTTTTTCCATTAATAACTATTATTTATATTAAAAAACACTTAACTATGACTTTTTTATTAAAACGATTGCTATTTATATATAAAGTATTTAATAAGACACTTGTAAATCTGTTTTATTCTTACAATTATGGCAATTATCAGGGTTATCTTAATAGACACGGAGATATGATAGTAAATCACTCTAAATGTAGAAGAAGATATTTCAAACATAAGTTCTGGATGTGGACGGATATCATCGCCAATTTCCCGCTGGAACTTTTTGGCTTCTGTTTTCCGTAAGCAGACAATAAATTATCATAAAACACATTAAGAAAATTAATACATTTCAATATCTTTTATAAATTATAGCATCTCATTCTGTTGCCTACCCCGTAAACTACTCTCTCATAGTAGATCATTAAAGTTTTTTTTTATAATTACGTATATAAACAAGTTAAAATTAAAAGGTATATAAGGTATAAAATATAAAATTAAAGAAATATAGTCGAAATATCAGTAGGGATTTGAATTGAGGGATTTTGGCCATTTCCCACCACGCGGCTCAATGCGGGTTAGCGGGAGCCAGAGCCTCGTTTATTGATTAGAAGTATACACTAGCAAGTGAGGTTGGCTTGAATCCCGTGAGTTGCTGTGCCGAAACACTTACACCCCAATCTTTTTGATTAACTTATTATAATTGCTATAAATTTAACATAATTTCATTCTAGTTAACTGTTCACAGCAATCCTCTGAAAGCGATGCACTATCTCCGCGCACTTAAGATGTTGCGACTGAAACTCATCTACGACTTTTACTATAAAACTGCAGCTGAAATCACGAACAATCTTACGACATTACAAGTACGTTTAATTTACGGTTGATGACAATTCCTCTTCCTACGAACTTCCTCAATTGTTTCTCTAATGTTCTTCCTCATACGTTTCCAGAAAATAAATTATAAAAAACTTCTTCTTCATTTTTCTCATTTAAGGGAATTTTAAAAGAAAAGGTTTTCTCTTAATTTTAAAGACTTCACAACTACTTCCTCATCTACTCTAGATTAATTTTAAAAGAGTAGTAGAAATTTTTATTAATCTATGATTTAGTATTTTTATGACTATAGATACAGAAAGAAAAATCAAAAACCTGTAGAATTTTGTTGTATAGGAACTGTGGAAATTCATTTCCTTTCAACATTAACGAAATTCTAATTAAATCAATTTAAATTTCATGTCTTTCCTATATTTAGGACAATTTATTCTGTTGTTAAAATTCCGTATTTTCTTTAAAAACAAAAATAGACAAAACTTATAGATCACGCATGCAAGAAAATAAAACAATGAACTCTGAATATACTTTGTAAAAAAATTACTTATGGATATACATTACAACTTTATATTTTCAGTCGGTGACAACAGTTTTGTTAGTTGTTCTGTTCTTACATACATTCACGTGTATTTGGTTGATTACATTGATTGCCACTTCACCAATTAATTTCATAAGAACTCTTAAAATGCATCTCATCGACGAGTAAGTAAAGACTATTTATATATTTTAAAGTAGAAGCACCAATTGACTATTAACAGCGTTAGTACAAATGATTATATATTGAAGTACGTGAGAATTTTCTGCGCTACTGGAACTCCAAACTTTATTTCAAAAGAGAGATCATTTATCCACACTTTAGCCAAGTGCGATTTGATAGATTTCACTTGTCTATTATTTTTTCGTGATATTTTTCTTTACCATAAGTTCACTCTGTCGGGATCAAACTCGCACTTCATCAAAACCCCAATAAAATATATGAAAGCACTTACAAATTATTCTATCATCATTAATAGATTTATCAACTACAATTAGAATTTTTCCGATATAAAGCATAGCCCTTTTTTTATATAATAAAAAATATTTCTCACCGGTCGATACTTTTCAGAGATACGCCTCAAGATCGTTGGGACTACACCACGTCTTTGTATTTGGTTGTCTCTGAATTAACTGGGACGGGCGGGGACGAAATTCACATTACTGATATATTTCCAATGGCGATATTGGCTATCTGTCTTATCTGTGGCAAAATGTTGGCTGCTACTGTTGTAGCCACCTCTATACAAATAGCTTATTCCACGAAATACGCTTTAAACAATTATGAGAGAAAAACTAAAGAACTGATTGATTTATTAAAGAATCAAGGTTTATCAGGTCTGTTTTGCGAACATGTATCTGACTGTTTAATATATTTGTATGTATAAAGACTTTCCGGTTATTTTATACTTTAATCATTTCCAGATTATCAATTAGAAAAATTTTGGAAATATGTACGACAACTATGGGTGAACGAACGCGGCCGACAGGTATCCGTTAAACGTAACATTTAGTAAAAAGAATCCACTAGCTTAAGATATAATAATTTCCAATTCACCAGTGACAACGCGAACTAAAACTAGTCGCATATTTGAGAATAATACTGTTAATATAACATAACTGTTGTTTTTAAGTTGCCAAATTTGTTAAGCCGAACCCCATACGTGTTGCGCTGTGAACTGATGACTGCTATGTTTGGTCACCATCTGAGAAACTGCTACTTATTCGTTGACACAGGAGAACCATTTCTGCGGCAGTTGAGCGCTGCTTTAAATTATACAATATTCTTTCCCGGTGAGCAACATCCTTATTTTATACGTTACCGGCCGCCTGCTTTTTCTCCACCATCGTGGCTCTGCTCTGATTTCTAGGTCTTATTAATTTTCTTGGTTTTTTATCGGATCCTTCTAACCAGGTACAAATCTTCTATTACATATCATCATAATAGTATTGTTTTATTCCGAAAATTAAACACTGGTAGCCGAATCGTTCTGAGCGAGTACGGTTTATCATTATCGATTATATCAGCACCAAACATCATTTGAAATTGAAGTCACATGTTTCATTCATTACTGATTATTCTGATGTAGAAATAGATAACAAATATTCTATCGATTAAGGTAACTACATAGTAATGGCGGGTGACAGCGACGCTCGCATGTTCTGGGTGGCATCGGGAACTGTATCTGTTGTATCGGTTCGGACCGACTTGACTGAGACCACACATGAGACTCTTGGCCCGGGAGACGTTTTCGGGATGCTGAACGGCTTAAACAGAGGAGTGCCCCATTATTTCTCATATAGAGCCGACACTAAGGTATAATTTTAGTAACAACATTCAAAGCGTATATAACCTTTCACTTTAAGATTGAAGTTTATATTTCATAACCAAAGAAATTTTTATAAGGATGAGTTTTAAATGTCATTTTTATTAAAAATGCTTTACATAATATTCATTCAAACCGTTTTCCACACCAGTTTATAGACAAAGCCATGTAACTTCTAACACACGAAGCGAAATTAGTTTATAATGCGACATTTCCTTGACACGAACTGCTCAAATAAAATAAAAAAACGTTCTTTCAGAACACTGTATTATTAAATCAAGTAATTTTTCAGGTGGGTATTTTATCTTTGAGTTTAGACACCTGGATCAATATCGTGCCATTCTTTCCCAGCGCGCAGAAAATAATTTTCGAAAGATCTGAAGTACTGTTCGCTCAGATTTAAACAACTTCAGACCCGATTCATAAGAATCGTTTTATTTTAACTTAATAGTGATAAAGTACATTAAATATTATACCTTGTTTTATTTGTTACTTTTACAGTTGCCATCCAGTATTACAGTATTCTAATGAATTCTGTAATACGGTATATTTTAGCTTTTATGTATAGATTCTTCAATATTAATTGTTATAATTTGATTGAGTATAACAAAATTGGCTTTGAAAACAAATTTATTAACAGAAAGACATAAATAATTACAATAAAATATACACAAGGTAAATAGCTATATTGATTTAAAAATCCATGAAATTTACACGAAATCAGTCTCCATCGGCGTTATGCTAATTTTTAAAAACAAAAAGAGTATTAAAAAAAGGACAATTCACAAAATGATTACTTCGGTTTTGTTCTATCTTCCTTTATATTTAGAGCCGGCTAAAGCCTGCAAAGTGAAGAATTGTTTTAATGCGCTAAATATCTTCGCGTAGTACTTTGCGGAGCTGACAGACGTATCAGATTTTATCTTTCTGCATTTTATTTTTCTGCCGCCTGAAATACGCAATGTTCGCTTACAAAAAAATAACAAAATTAAAAAAAAAACACGCACATGTTCCATGCAAAAGATCGATCGATATTTACATGTTCTTACCATCTCGTATCTCATCTCTTCGTTGATCCGCTCGTACAGATCTGCCGGGATGTCGTTCTCTGTTACGTCTTGAAGTACGTAGTTCAGTTGTGAGGTTCTATCAAGCCAAACAAAATCTAAATTTGTTTTCACTTTGCATAATGGATATGTTAATTTATATATACACTTTGTACTTACTGTATGTAAATGAGCATATACGCGCTAGTAGCACGTCTCGCCAAATAAGGAGCGTCTTCTTTACCACCAAAATTATACTCTATTGCTTCTTTTTTTCTACAGCGCGATACTACATCATCATCAAATTTACACCACTGAAAATAGAGTTAACCATTAATCTTTGTTTGATGTATCTTCTTCATAAATATTAAATGTACTAAATTTCTACGACTCCACCGGCTATACGAAATATTTAACAGTAACAGTTTAGCTTCACATATATAACTAGAAATGCATATAAAAGACATGTGGTAGGCTAGTTTATTATGGTGTAGTATCAACCTATGTATGTTGACATCACAGTTTTATAATAATACTTATCTATATAATTAATCAATGTGAATATAACTTTTCGACAAATATTTTTAAAACCGCACAAACTTAGTTTTAATATCGCTTAATAAAAGTTCTCATCTTATATACCTTTCCATCGCCTTTGGGGTTAATAAATACCACATAATGACCACCGTGGTTGTCGCCCGAATGTACTAGCACAGCGTGCAATGTGTAATGCGCTGGTACTTGCGGTATCTCCTGAAGATACGGATCCAAATTGATCTCTTCATAAAACTCAAACCTACAAATATAACGTAAATACATAAATGTTACTTTATGTAATCTTTTGAGGAATTAATTTCGTAAAATCTATTCTTAGCTGACCTCTAAATGGCGAAAACAATACCTCTATTAAATTTTTAGTCTTTATGTCCATTAGTTTCGGAGTCCCATGCTGATTCAATGATTCTTTGGATATCTCCTGTATATATATCATCATCATCATCAGTCGATAGACGTCCACTGCTGGATATAGGCCTCACCCAAAACTATCCACATCGAAATAAAAATAAAGAATAAAGTTAAACAGATTTGAAGCTATATGAATATATATAACGATAATCGTACATTACAAAGAGACACATTACTTGTGTTTCTTTTTAAAGATTTGAATATACATATAGAACATAAAACGCTATATGAAAACGTGAATCTTACTATTGTCTTTGAGGGCTACGACGTACCTGTCATTAAATTTAACCGATGCATCGCTCTGGGGATCGTACTGGAACCTCATAAGATGCAAATGCAGTACCGGCGGGAATTGATCAAATCTAACACCCTTTTCAGCTTCCTGCAA
This sequence comes from Ornithoptera priamus, assembly GCA_029034505.1. Classification (NCBI taxonomy): domain Eukaryota; kingdom Metazoa; phylum Arthropoda; class Insecta; order Lepidoptera; family Papilionidae; genus Ornithoptera; species Ornithoptera priamus. The sequence goes on along the minus strand of JARDWD010000403.1, from coordinate 1,819,079 downwards.
ACCGTGCTCACCGGCATCATATTTGTTATCACCGTCCAACGTCTCCGTGCTAATATAATCTTTAAATGACTCGTATACTAAAGAGAAATGAAAGCATTTCGTAAAATGATTAATTTAAAATTAACAAGATCAACTGTTATCCAAGAAATTACTGTAGGGATTAACATGCCAAGGCGACAAACACAATTTAATGCAGTATAAAGATCATAAGTGGCGCTACGTTGTGATGAGTAGTAGTTTTTTTTTTATTTACTCTACCTATAACAACGTGAAGCTAGTTAGGATAATATTCACTGAATCACTTCATACTCGTCGCCTTGAAACATGAAATGTTTAATCTTCTTACCACAGTATTTTCAATAGCTACAACGCCTTTAAACCGGAACCATAGTATTGTTTGGCGACAGAAATAGGAGCTGCGATGGTATCTACCTAGATGGTCTTTGACAACAGAGGCCTACCACCAGCAAAATGTATTACTTACTATGAGTTAAATATTTTACATGTTTCAGCTTCATGCTTAGTTGAATAATGAAATTTAAACGAGGAATGCCTCACGATTTGTACAAATGTCAGTATAAAATCAAAACGAGATTTTTAATTAAGAAAACTACTGCATTAAAGTATATACTGACAGTTATTTTTTCCTTTTACACTTAGTTGAATGTCATAAAAGGTCTCCACCCGAGTGCTACTGCAATTAACGTTTTTGCACTTAATGAAAGATGTCATTTTCCCCTCGAACAGTTTTGGAACTGTGCCTTCCACTAAAGTACCTTTCATTTTATTCTCTAACTTATCTAATAAAACCTGCAAAGAAATTTATATTAAATTCTCTAGATTTATATTTAAATACCGACTGATAAATTATATATTGGCAGACGTCTTCACTGTATATATCTTATTCGAGAATGAGGAAATTACAAATACCCCTATGAAAATTTATCGACATTGTTGAAGACAATTAAGTAAAAAAAATTAAGTAGATAATGTTATATCAGACAAACAATAAAAAATTATAAATAAATATCGATTTTAATCATCGTTAGTTCAAAAAAATATATATATAATGAAGTACGTATATAAATAAGTATACCATAACAGATACGATAAGTAATGATATGAAAAACAATTCTTTGCTGTGTACATAAAATAGATTATTTTTTATAAATGTATCCCCAATTTTTTTTCTTTCGCAAAGTAACGGGACGGGTGAGACGTTTACCTGATGGTAAGTGATACGCCTGCCCCATAACATTGCGACGATATTAAGGATGAAATACACAATACAACAATGTGACATGTTAGGTTTTGTTACCCCAATCATTTCAATAGCTACAAAGCCTTTTAGACCGGAAAAGTAGTAATTCTTGCACACTACTGTTTGACTAGCAGGAGCTGGTCTCCGACAATAGACACCTATCACCAGTAGTATCAATTACATTTAATAGTAACAGATGTATGTCATTAAATCAGTCTAGCTGCTTCGGATATTACCCAGAACAAACAAACAGATAAAAAATCTGTTTTGTTAACATCCACATGAACTAAAAAGTTTTTATCGTGACTAATACTTGAATTTTATTCATATAGATTATTTTCAATTTTTGTTTTATTGATTAAGTTCGGAAATACAGACAGAAAAACAATGTTTGTGTACTAGCAAGTTTACAATAGATTAAGTACTTTCTTATATTTTTTATCGCCGCCGCATTGGGGAAATCCTGTTATGTTAGTGTGTTAAAATCATGTATTTTAAAACTTACACGAAGAAATTCTTGGACGTCGTGTTGCATAAAAGAATCCAGTGTTTCCCAACCGAAGCTCTTTGTTAACTTTTTAGTCGCAACCGGTTTGTCCGAGAATTGTAGATCAAAGAAAACACGTTGCAACGCAAAGGCGACCGACCGCGAGCTATCGTCGCCCACGGTTGGAATTTTGTAAACTGCTTTACGTAATACATTCGTAAAGAATAGGGTTTGTAACAGTGAGTTCATGTAACAGGTGGCCCCTTGATTTTTAAGTCCTTAAACAACAGTAAGTTATATAGAAAATGTTTATAATAGTCATAAGCAAGCACTTGTCGCCGTTCTTTTGCAAAACCCATCATGTTACACTCAAAGTGAAGACAAGTCTCCTTCAAAGTTTCTACCATTCATATAAGAACAAATATGACAACACAACTATAATTTTTACATTCACACAAAAACTCTCAGACAATATACTTTGTTAAATATTTAAGTTCTCCTATTTCCTTTTAAACATCAGTTCTTAATAATTAGAATAGAAATTTCAATAAAAAATATCTGTCTAGGCATAACCTTTGAAGTAACAAATTATTAAAATAGAATATAAAAAAAATATTTGAATGTAATGCCCTATGCAATTGTAATAAATTTGTAATATAGTAATTTTTTAAATTAAAGTATACATATATGTACTTGACTTAAAATGGTTTATTAAAATAAACAATTTTCATATATATGTGATAATTGTTTACTTCAAAGATAATATACCAACCCACATATCCAGTATGTTTTTTAGAATCCCATGATACGCCATGAGGGGCCTCAGCCACTACGTGAGCTTCTATAGTTATTGCATCATCTTTAACAAATCCATTATCAGTATCCATTAAATCTTTCCACGAGATGAAATGTGTGAAGCCCCAATCGTCCTCTTTGCTGATGATAAACAAAAAAAATTATATTATTGGCACAACTGAGAGAGATAAACAATACAAACATGGGAAAACGTAAAAGCTGAAATTATGTCCATTTATTTATTTTATTTTTTGTAATAAAAAATTATCGGTTGAGATGACCATTGGCGATGAAAAAAAATATCAAAATAACGTATAAACGCAAAAATTTATTGTGAGCTTAACTAAAATATACGATCTCAACCAAGTGACAAACAAGTTGATAGTTGAGTAGACGAAAGTATTCAAAAATTAATAGAAAATTTAAATCTTTTTCGATGTGACAACAATAATCTACCAAACCAAGAAGCTACCTTCATAATAAACGACACCTCCTAACCTAAAGTCTAAGCAATACAAAAAAAAGTACACACAAAAAAAACGAATAAAAATTAATATTAACACCCAAGCTTTGTTCTGGTACGGCGGGGACGCAAATTGTATCTAGGAATATTATTAGTAGGTGCTACAGTCGCCGTATGAGAAAACCGCGCAGCCTCGCTGTGTGCGGAGGACGGTCTTCAGAGACACTCGTTGTCCACGTCCAGCTTCCTCCCCCACATCACACAACAGTCAGCGATGGTTCGGCGTTAGACGTAGAAATCTTTTACCATTAGTTTCGCAACATGTAAACGAATATATATTCGTATTACGGAATGCGTTTAGTATTTTTATTTGATGATGTGTCTCCGAGTAACATTTTTATCTAACATGTCATAGGATTTGGCACCGACTTTATCGGTAACGCGTCTCTCGATTCACCTATGTTCACCCTTAGCGTAGTTACAAACAAATACAAATTATTCCATTTTTATTAAAATAATTTTTTAACTCATCCGACGTGAACGGGGGCTCATTATCAGTGACTATATGAGATCGAAGGCTAAACCGTGATAAAATCTCACGGATTTTTTTTATAATAAATTTCGCCGTTGTGCTGTTCATTCACTTAGTGTGGACGTCAACAATTATGAGGTAGTGTTTACCGGCGTATTCAACAAAATCGGTATGTAGTCACTGCCAAGGCTGTGCTGGAAATTCCCAAGGTTTGAGTGGTGCATGAGGAGGTGCGTCATGTTGTCGACGACAAGCAGAGCATGATTTACGTAACTCCTCAATCTGAGAGTTTAAACCGGGCCAGTAAACATAATAACGAGTAACACTTTTAATTTTAATAATACCCAAATGCCCTACATGTAATTCTCGCTAAATGTGCTCACGAATCTTGAGTGGTATCACTACTCTGTAATTATGTGCAGTACAATGAAATTTCATGAATAAATTATTCTTATGATTAACATATGGCTTCTCATGCTTGACTTCTGCATCACTTGGCTATTGATCTAAAATATATTTGTAAATATTACTTAACACCGGGTTGACAATCACGTGGTTTATGAGAAATTCGTGTCCGATTAAATGTGAATAAAATATGACTATTGACCATCTCGCTGCGCACCTTGAACGTGTGGCAAGGGCAACCTCAAGAAATAAGTCATAGGCCGCCAGACGAGCAGCGTATCGTTAGAGACGGCTAGCAGCCGTCTGCAGTACACCTATTTTATCTCCAAAAAAGGGTTTATGATCTGTACGGATAATGGGCCGTTTCCCATACAAATACTGTTTTTGGTAACCCCATTAAATGCTTATTGTCCAGTTGGCTATATGACTTCTCCGTTTTACTTAAGGTACGTGAAACGCAACAGATTGACTTCTCAAAACCACCCGGATAGCTGTACGCTAACCCACTTCAAATATCATAAACGCTGCTGTCCACGCTGATCTCCAGCGCCAGAGAAGGATCGAAGTGAGCCGACACACATTCACTGCTTAAATACGTAATACGTTTAACATCATTAAACGCTGAAAATCGGCGGTCCTCGTTCAAGCCTTGTTCTTTTTCACAACAATTAAAATCATTGTAACAAAGTATTCAAATGCGGAACGAATTCTTCATAATAATTCAGTAGACCTAAAAAGGTTTTTAATTTTATCTATATCCTTTGGACGCGGGGCACACAAAATGGTGTTAATCTCGCTTTGGTCTGGATATAGGCCGTCTCGATTTATAATGTGACTCAGGAAACATACCTTCGACTTATAAAATCGCACTTTTCCAAGTTAACTCTTAACCCTACACTATGTAGGCGACTCAGTGCCTCACGTAAATTTTTAATATGCTCTAACTTTGTCCTACCTGATACAAGGATATCATCAAAATAAACAACTATCATGGATACTCCTCTCAGAACTTCTTCCGTTAATTTCTTAAACTTGATGTGCCTACGTGCGGTTGACCTTAGTGCAAGGACCAGAAGTCTCTTCTAAAAACACTTGTTAGAATGCGTGACCCAAATCTATTTTTGGAAAAAACTCCACTGAGCCCCGCATAAAGTTCCTCTATGCAGGGAAATGGATAAGGGTCATGATTTAACTTAGGATTAACGGTGACTTTATAGTCGCCGAAGATGCGAATACCTCCGCACTTTTTAATTACCGGTACTATCGGAGTACCATAATCAGATTTCTCAACTTTTCTCAAGATGCCTTCGCGCACGAGCCGTTCAAACTTATTTTCTATGCGCTCGCGCAGAGGCGAACGGTAAACTTTGCGCTTTGTAAAAAATAGGCTCTATGTCATTTAAACTTAATTTAAACTGTTCAGTGCAGGAGCGGAACCCGGGATCAAAGACATCAGAATAATCGTTAATTAAACTATCAATAACACGATCGGTCTCATCTGGTGCATTAAATTGGTTAGTGGTTTAATTTAATGCTTTTTTATTAAGTTGTAAACAACGCAACCAGAAGCGGCCAAGTAGTGACAGGCGCGCCGCCGCGGCGCGGTGGCGCACGCGCACCAAATTATTGTTTTTTGTTTAACGTGGGGGAAATGCCTACGTATACTCGTCCTCACGGGGCGAGGACGGGTTATGTCGGACTTGCAGCGACTTAAACCCCCACGATGTATGCGCACCACACTTAGCCGAGCGGCGTTATGCTGCCGCCGGTGTACGATGGAAGCCTTAAATTACAATCAAACATTTCACAATTACTAAAATTTTTATTGAACGTAAATTCATTTATAACGGATATTTGGCTAACTGTGTACGCTTCAAAGTCAATTGCAATATTTTCGATATAAAGTGTAATTATTCCATACGTATGTTTATCTCCAGCGCCGTCGACGCACATATTAAAGAAATTACAATCGCCTAATTCCAACTGAGTGTCTATAAAAAACAGATTACGTTTCTGCTCCTTATTGAAGAAACCAATACTCATATTTTTGTACATTAATTATGAGTAACGTTTTTCACCACACTAATCACATATAAATCACTTGTAGCGCCACTTATCCGGCGAATGTTGCTTCCCACACCGCCAACAAGACGCGGTCGCGGATCGCGCAGCTGGCCAATGCCGCCGCCACCGCAACCAGCACCGCTGCCGCCGCCGCTACCGTTATAGAATAAAGCTTCCCCTATCCTGTGAACGGAAGCTGGGCCCGCGAGCTCGGCGCCCAAAGCAGTCGCCGCCGCACCGCTCGCCACCGCATGCCTGTCGGCGGCCTCCAGTGCCAAAGCCAATTTTACCGTCCACTTGTAGTTCAATTCAGTTTCCGCAAACCAGCGACTTCGCATCTCATAGCTGGTCAGTCTCGAAATAAACTAATGCATTAAGATTTCTTCAAGTTTCTTTATAAAACTGTAATTGCGGGCAAGATGTTTAAGATGTTGGAGATACTCTCCTAAGTCCTCGCTGAGTGTCTAACGTCGCTGACGGAATATCTATGGTTTAGCGATGTCCGACCGCCCGGGTTCTAGGATTTAAGGGTGTTTTTATACATCAGCTAGCTCGCTAAGTCTTCTTCTCTTGGCTTGCTTGTTGTACACAGGTCAAATACTCAAATCGTAAGTAGGCTCGCCGACGACAGTTATTAGCGTACCAACATGTAAACTTTCTTTAACTTCTTTAAGCGCTATGAACTCTTTCACCCCGTCAACATACAATTTACGCGACGATAGTTCAAAGTTTTCTATTTTTCCATACAATATTTTAACTAAATTATGAACATTCGCACAAATAACACAAAAAAACTAACTAATATCACGAAAAACCGAATGATTCGTCGCCAGTTGTGAAATACGTAATAATAAGAAGCGGCAGTAGACGCGACTTTATTTTCGAGACGTAACAATAATGTACAAAAACATGAAACTACCTTCAATATATACAACACTAATGTTTTTGATATTTATTATAAATTAAATATCTTAGAAGTCTTACTGCATAGAAAAACAGATTTAAACCACGAAAAAACGTTATACGTCTATAGAAATAATTTTGGTACTGCCCTTTACCGATTAAACACTTCTTCAGTAGAAGAGTTTTTCGACGTCTTTTGGACTAATTTACTTTTCCATCAAAGATATCTCCAATTATCATCAAGTAGGATCCCAGTAACACAATAATATATATAATCAGAGACAATAGTTAAATTTATAACACGCTGCTTATTTCACTAGGATGATTTTATTATATATGAAAATATTATGTACACGTACATAGATCGGATAAAACATATTTTCGATTACCTGTGATACATGTGATGAATTTTTCTACAAAGATGCTGGCCATCTGGTTTATAGGAAAGTAGTTTAATTTCACCGAGTCCATAGCAAGACCAACCCGGCGAGTCACAGTCGCCATTGCACTGAAGAAAGACCCCGAGACCTTTTTGCTGCTGACGATCCGGCGTCGTGGTGTTACGAACAAGAACGAGAATTTTCCAAGGAAGACATCTAACGTAACATGAGGGTGATAGAACTTGCTCCTTCAACTGACTTATACTTTGTACTGTGAATCTGAACGTTGCTTCCGGTCGGGCGATGTCATCGTCCTCGTTTAATACATCCTGAGTTCATGATCAAAACGAAACATCTTTTTAAACAATGAACACAAAAACATTTAAATATATTTTCATGGAAAAAGTTTATAAATATACTGCTTTATTACAGCTCCAATATATCAACTTCTACACCGTTATGACATTATTCAAAAAATTTAATATTCAGACATGTAAAATGTCATCGCTGTACAGTATAAAAAATACACCGTTCAATTAATTTTCAAGGCGATAATTACTATGTAATATTCATTATTTTCAGACATCTTTCTATAGCATTTAATTATAGACAAACACCAATGGACCCTGCATACATATGTTTCTTTGCACAAATGACCTTCTGCTATACACAACCAGATGAAAAAGTAGTAAGTGCACTACTATTATGCTTAAAAAGGCTATTTGCCATAACTTACCGTGCTCACCGGTAGCAGATCTGTCGTATTTTCAGCGGTACTTGTTTCAATCATTTTACTTTAGCAAAATCTCAATATTTTCAAATTTGCCAATAACACATTAAAAACCAATTCTACTCGTCTTGCCTTATATTACAGTTAGATTATACGAATCAATAATTTTATAACTTTAACAGCAATTAATATTTTATACGTTTAACTATGATTGAATGATTTGTGTGAAAATAAAGGTCATAATGATTGTTATCAAATAAAAAACACAAATTTTGTTGAGTTTTAGGCCGATGACGCGCTGTCATTTTCTGATTTTTCAAGACATAAGGACTTTTCGAATTTTAAAAAGAAATCAACACCGTTTTTATAGCAAAAAGAGTAAATTTAAGTGAACCGTATTAGTACTCTTTAAGTTTAAACTTCTGTTTATTGGCACTGATAAACATTATTAAATTTTAATGAGGGTATTTATAAAAATATAAAACGAAAGCTATTTATGATTAATAAAGTACTAATCCACCGACAACATTGTGTTAAATGAAATTGGGTACCCAACGTCCGCTTTTAATTAAATTTTGTTACGGGCCCTGTAATTGAAATGTCGACAGGGAATATCAATCTGTCTAAGGTAGCGGCGACTACAACGTTGAAGCACAGTCCACTCCTTAAATAGCCCTTTTTTTATTAACGTTAAATATAGTTAATTATGCCTGGTTATAAAGCAACAAAAGTATATTAATGTAAAAGTAAATTATGTGTGGGAATTCTATTATAAATTTAATATTTTTTATCACGAATATACTGACTCAATTTCACATAATATTAAATGACAATGGGGCTTAAGATTGCGTGCTCGTCTAGGATATTCTGGCTCCTATATTGACAGCGGGAACACAACAAAGCCTTTATGGCGACGTAATTACAAAATGATGGTTATAGCTTGTCAGGTTTCGAATAATTCTACTACTATTCAGTCTACAACGTGTGGGTCCAGGTCGAACCAAAGATCTCTGTGTTGTAAGACGAGCGTTTTGACCCTTCCAATGTTACGTTAATATTAGGTCCTTACATATGAAATTAGCGTTTTATCGTATTGACCACTCTAATCGGAAATATCTCCTCATTGGTTAAGAATTCCAAATTCAAATTTATAAATTCATTTAGCTGGTACATTTGAGTTTTGAAAACAGTCATTCATTTGTTTTTTCTTCATTATTTTTTTTCCTTTGGCGTCGCTTATTACCGCACGATGGAAAACATGAAATATCCGTATAGTGCGAGTTCTACCGTGGCACCAGTGCTGCAGAAACAGCGCGAAGGATTAATTATGTGTACAGCGCTGGTGTCGCAAAAGAAAGCACGGTACGTTTTTGGTTTCAACTTTTCGTTGTGGGAATTTCGACCTTCAGAACCAACCCCATGGACGGCCGGAGACCAAAGTGGAAAATGAAAAATTAAAGGCTACTGTGGAAGCGAATCCATCACAAGGCACTTCAGAGATAGCTGCAGGCTTCGGGGTAAGTAACAAAACTGTATGAAGGACCTAATATTATCTAACATAAAGTGAAACGGCTTTCTAACTTTTATTTTCTTTGATCCAACATAGTTAAACTTTACGATGATTAATCCCATATAGAACTTTCAATCCTCATATTTATAATAATGCAATAAAATTTATAATTTTTCATTGAGCAGTACTTGATAAAAAAAATTTTGACTACAGAATGTTACTGCTACGCAAAAAAAATAATGATATTTAATACTACCAGAGGCAAAACTGGCGACGGTAAATTTAGATCGACAGATATGATTTAGATAGTTATCACAGCTGCGCCCATTTTTACCGCCAAACAGTAGTATACAAACCTTACTGTGTTCCGATTTGACAGTAATTAATAAGATAACGAGATATAAGATCTTATTATTTCTGTACCTAAAATATATATATATATATATTATTAAAAATAACTTCTACGTCTAATTTATAATCGCCCTATTTATTGATATGTTTTTGCAAAGGCAAGCCCAAGTTCTGCTAATTAGAAGTTTTTACCCTAAAGCAAGGATTATAGCCGTCGAGACGGCCGGTAATTGCCAGTCTGCTAACCGAGCCTTAATCAGTTTTCAGTCTCATCTCCGCAAAACTTTTATAAATTAACAGGGATTTGTTACGTAAATGTATAAAAAGTTCAGGATTTATTAAATTCAAAATATAACGCTATGAGATTATTAACCGTTAAAAATCTATCAGATTTGGACATAAACGCAAGTTTAATGAAACTAATTGACATACATTTTAAACACTTCATTACGTTTTTTTTTAACGATTTGTTACCTGTAGTTAACTGTGGTATACAGTATACATAGTTATTGGAGTGTAGTTATCACGATCACCTTCAACTGTTAATTGTTATTTACAATGCGACCCACGCAGATTGAGTTTACTATGCTTTGAAATCAATAAGACCCTACTCATCCCGTAACCATGGACGCTCTAAAATATTCGTAACGTCAGTTAATAAATAATAAAAACCGTGAAATTTAATTATATTAATATGTTATGTTAAGCTGTGTTATGTTTAGCTTGAATATAAGTTGTTATAGGAACACAGGAGATACACAAATCTTGTATTTAATACGTGATTCATCAAATGGAGAACTTGTTCACTTGTGGCAGTGTGCTGTACAAATCTGCTCATTACGGAATGATTATCGTTACACGGAAGCTCGTTCCTAATGTCTCATCGATGAAATATCTTCGTTAATTAAACCTAAAGCTTGGCTATTAATTAGCGTTTTTTGCTTCATGGCGGGGATTATAGCGTTTGACTCTGTCGGTAATTGCTCGTCCGCCAGCCGGGGGCTTAATCAGTTTAATCCAATCTCGTAAATTTATTGGATTCTACGGAACAGCGATGTCTTAAGCTCTTTTTTTGTTTATGATGATAGATAAAGAAGTTATGTATCAGTGACTGGTTCCTGCAATTGCTTTTTTATTAATTAGATAAATAACAAAACATATGTAATATATACGTATATATATAAGAGATAAATTTCATACTTCACACTTGATGGTTATAGATCTTTGTTACCAGAGACCGTCTAGCTAGGTACCACCGCCCCCCGAACATGTTCCCGCCTTGTCGTAGAGGTAGGGCTCTATTGCCGTGGCTTGGCCACCCACGGTGAAGTTAACAAGAACCTTCCCGGCCGGCTCGAGACGTAGGGCCGGCCCGAGTTGACCGGTGCGGGTGAGCTCGAAACATTACAATCGTAATCGGTATGTACTGTGGTAACACCCAAATTTGACAAAAGCATCAACTAATTCTACAGAACTATAAATCTTTAGCATCAACATCGCTTTACGTACTCGTTTACTCAATCGCTACATATGGCCCATTATTTTGTATGGATGTGAGGCTTGGACTGTTAAAGAAAATCTTAACTAATATTGAAGGTTTTGAGATTTGGACACATAGATGCATATTGTCCATTAGCTGGACTCGGAAAATGACCAATGTCAGTGTTCTTCAACGAACTAGCTAAAAGCGTAACCTCATGTAGGTAGGTTAAGGAACTCAAAATCTCCTACTTCGATCCTGTACTCCGTCATCAACGATATAATCTTCTGCAGATAATTATAATGGATAAAGTTTATAGAAAACGAAAGATGGGGAGAAGGGAAAAGTCATGGTTAAGGAACATCAGGGAATGGACTGACATGTCTGGGGCGTAAGAATTGTTCCGCCAAACCACCAGCCAAGAGACAGAAAGGACTGTACCACGCTGATCGCCAAACTTCACTAGTGGAAGAGGCACTTTAAGAATAAGAAGAATACTCTTTAAAATTTGCGAAGCTACAAAGTTATGAAACTACAATGAAGACACCTTGTAATATTTATGTTTAGTTTAGTGACCTAACTTACTCTATATGTCATTATCATATTACTCAAACCAATTTGCTCAGTACTTCTCATATCCTTAAATTCAGCGATGTTACAGTAATTTGTAATCTAGGTGATAACTTGTTTATTAACTGAAATCAGTCAAGAGTCCAAAGAAACGAGACAAATAAAAATAGAAAACAAGCCCATCATTAATTTAGAAACTTTTCGTAACTTCGCCGCCGTTATCAAAACAAACTTTTATATAAAATCGCTAACTAGGAAACTAATTAAATCAAAATAATTACCGTAACTCTCGGCTCTTGTAGACACCGTTAATTAATCCATTGCTACTAATTACAAGAGTTGCCATCATAACACTGTGGTTTTAGGGGAACAAATTACTAGAAATATGTTAAAATATTGTTCTCATCACTCTTTCGTGTACACTCGACTCAATCCTTACTATTTCAGTAGCAGAAAATCTACAACATTTTTTTACTGATGACTGCCGAATTAAATACTGTAATTTAAAGATATATTGTTTTATCTCCTCTCTTTTCTCAACTCTTATTTATGATGCGATGACTGAAGAACGGCTAATAAATTATCTAAATCATGGGCAAAGGATCGTTTGAAAATGAATTGCATATAGAATTTATAATTAGTTAAAATTAAATCCTCTGCGATTATTATAATTACTAATTATTTTATTTAATTTTTAACTAAAGCTGAAACTGCCAAGTTTTTATATATGTGGCAACACTGTTTTACCACAGTGTTGCATTGTACAAGCTGTTGGATCGTCCGTCAGTGTTCCGCTAACTGCTGTGGGAGTACGGCTCTAAGAATAAAAATTAAAATGCTGCTTAAATATAGAAAACACGGGGTGTGACTACAACCATTTAACTTATCGACCATATAATACTAAAGGATATTGTAAATATTTAAAGAGATATACTGTGTTATTAAAAGAGTGGCACCGGAGAGTCGTAAGGAGAGCGTACGAGACAAAATTTCCCTATTCGCTAGAAAAGACAGGCAGTAAAACACAGACATTAAACTTCCATTAATGACTATAGTTTTCTTTAAAAAAAACTATTTTAATTATCCAAACCATTCGTAAAAAACCGATACTTGTTAGGATTGAACAGGATCGCTCAACGAAAACACTGGAGTTCATTTAACTTTTCAAAATGGCGGCTGAGATAGACACTGTGATGTGTGAAACGATCTTCAACAACAAACGCATATCATAACTCGTGTTATTCAAAATATTTTTGAAGCGAAAATGGAAACTTTTCTTATGTTGAAGTCATTCTGTGTTGTGTGAAAAAAAATAAAACTGCAATATAATTATTAAATATCACAACGTGCGCGCTATAAATGATAACTGTTAGATATAATCCGATTTACTTCAAAGCCTGCTAATAAATTCAAATATCCAAAGCTCTACATGATACCCGATGTACAATTAGTATTGTTAATTATATATGTACAGTATTATTAAATATATATTGAAAATTCTAAAATAATAAAGTGTAAATAGATTATAACGTCTTACTCTTATTTTACTATTATTAATGTTCTACCAGATAGATGAAAATAGTTTTTTGTGGAATCATTAAATATTCTATATACTTCCAGAAGTAATATCAATATTAGTTAACAATCAATATCTATTTTTATGAGATGTCTTTCAAAATCCTTTCCCTCTTTAAGACACTTGAAGTTTATTTAATACTATGTTTTAGAAATACAGAATCCATATATATTTATTGCAGTTTCTTATGCATAGGAAATGTGTCATAAAACAATAACATTTCAATGTCTTGTTAAAATTTTATATTTTGATTATTTAAAGTTTATGCGAACTAATTTTTTTTGTATTAAAGTGTAGGCAATAAAAATATATCGTAAAATTTTAAAAGAGCAGTATGCACTTTCACATGTATTGCGTCGCTGTATCGCTTGCGCTGATTCTGTATGTTCAAAGAAGTAACCAAAAGGACAATAATTTTACGGTATCGTCAGCTATCATCCGCGAAGGAACCATGCCAAAGCCTACAAAAAGATTTAAAAGATTTTATAACACGGATACCATAGCAAACGAAACAACAACCAACTTCAGATTATCTTATATTTCGGGACGGAAATTTTGTTAGTATTAGAATCTATTTTTTTTTACTATTAAGTAATTGATTTGAAATAATTTACGAATACCTAAACATTGAAGAGACGTTATAAACTAACTGAGGAAAGAAGTATAAATATAGAAGAATTATTAATATTAATTCTAACTCTTTATTGGTGGTAGGTCTCTGTTGCGGAAGACCGTTTAGGAGGGTACCACCGAGCCCTGTAGTCTCGGACTATAAAGAATAGGACCAAATTATTCCCTGTCTGTCGTACAAGGCGACTAAAAGGATCCTCGGGTTCGTGAGCCTTGACAGTGGAGTCTCTAAGAGCTCAATAAAAGAGCCTTAGGAGGACGGCAAACCATGGTGGTCTTGTATTTGCCGTAGCACAGCGTGGGTGCTAAGGAGGGCTTTGCCGTTCCATGGGATGATTTAGCCAGGGCGCAGAGGAGCTCCAATGCTTTCCGTAGGAGATCCCAGACCCCTCCTTAATGCACCGAGGGTGTTTTATTGGATAGAAGCTCCACATAACCTTGTCATCCTCTAGAAGCAAGGTATCTTTTAAGAATTCCCCCGCGATAAAAAAAGGGTAGGTACCACCGCAGCGCCTATTTCTGCCGCCAAGCAGTAGTATGCAAACATCACTGTTCCGGTTTGAATGACGCCGTAGTTAGTGAAATTACTGGAGTAACGAGACTCAACATCTTATGTCTCAAGGCGACAAGCGCAATGTAGTTTTATGTATAACATCCTTACTAACGCCACGCTGTTACGGGCGGACGTATTATTTACCATCAGGTGAACGTCCCGCTCGTTTCATCGCTTCGCGGAATAAAGAAAAAGAATAAATACTTAAAAATAAAAGGTATACAGTAATGTAAAAGGTCTTTAAAAAAATTTACATTGAAAAGCTTATGTATACTATATACAAAACAATGCAAATACATTGAGATACGTAATGGTGTGTTGCAATACTAAAAATTCTGAGTATCAAATATTTACAAATTTTTCAAGTTTTTTAACCCATAAATTACCTATAACTGCTTAAACTGTAAGATATTATATATTTACATTGACGAATATTTTCAATTTTAAATTAAAACTTAACTTCATCTATTTCTTAGCATTTGATAACATATGGGACTGGGATTATTGGTGCCAATTGCAGCCAAAGACTGGAAACTGCTCGAAACCTGTTATACGGTAATAACATAGAATTTGGTTTTATTATTAATTACTTTACATAATCATGTAAATAACTAACAAACATATCTTATAAAATGTTAAAGAAAATATATTTAGCACTAATAATATAAACCGGAAATAACTTGCACTATTGTAACAAGTGCAACTATGTAGAAGGCATTAAAAATAAATTCCTTTATATTTTAGCTAAAAACTATTCACAACCCATCATATATCATTATCAATTTGCATCTAGAATACTATTAGGTTTTGTTGCATTAGACATATATGAGCACAGTTATTGTCTAATACCGACTAAATTTCATTATAGACATCATAATTATCATTATCATAAAAAATGTCTTTAAAGATCAAAATTTACTTGCTAAGATCTGTAAATTATGGTTTATAGGAATAATCTATGTTTACATACGGAACCGAGATATGGCCCATTACTATCGGCCTCCTATAAAAAGGCTCAATGTCATGCAAAGGGCAATGGTGAGGGCAATGCTCGCAGTTTTTCTGCGCGATCGAATCAAAAGTATGGAGATCCGCAGAAATAAGGTCACCGACATAGCCCAAAAGATTATTAAACTTAAATGGCAGCGGGCAGGGCACATTGCTCGAAGGACCCACCGCCGATGGGGCAGTAAGGTCCTCGGGTCACACCCGCATACCGGTAGACGTAGTGTTGGGAGGCCTGTATCGCGGGAACCCACTGGATGCGAGCAACGAGGGACCGATCGATGTGGAGATCTTTGGGACAAGCCTATGTCCAGTAGTGGACGTCTATTGGTAGATGATGAAGGAATAACCTAAAAGTTTTTAATATCTTTTAATACTAATGTTTAATAAGAGCTCATAATATCATGATCGGCTCCATATTACTTCAATCTGTGATGGGTCTACATGACCTAGGGTCCTTATAACCGGAAATTCTCACTAGTCTTAAACTCAAACTTTCTACCCTCCTTTATTTCGGTTAATTCAGTCTAATAAGTTTTTCTTACAGCGCCTAAATATTATAACCTCAAAATAATTTACTTTCACAAACGTATAATTCTTTTGTATGTATACTAGCTATTCCTCGCTTTGGTGGTTGTAACATCCTCGCCTCCTCCCGATCCTTTGAGGAACGGAATTTTATAAAGTTCGTTCTTAGGTGACCTGTTTTCGGTAAAAGAAATATTACTACCAAATTACAAGTCTGTAGGTCTTATAGTTCTAGAAATAGTGATAAGTCTTTAGGTGGGTGGAAATCTCTTATATATATAGATTAACTCGTTATTAGTTTTTTTTAAATCTAGATATTACTACGATACACAACTGGATCATTGCTTGAACTTCACATATAGCGGATGCGACGGCAACAGCAATAACTTTGAATCGCAGGAGAAATGCAAACAAAATTGTAATGGTTAGTTTTTACAGTTTTTTTTTTATAGACCTCTTTGCCTTTATTTGTGACTGATGTATGACTAAACAAATTTTGTTCAATGTTTTTTCAATTATCATTTTTTACTGTCGGTTAAGCTATAGTAAAAAGTATTATCATAAAATTATCTCACGCACTTAATACCAATATGCAATTTTAGGTGCTTGTTATATACCATTAAAACAAGATAAATCAAATTACTGCGCATTGCAACCCGATGCTGGAATTTGTCTAGCATTAGAGACAGTGTAAGTATGTACTTGTATAATAACCTATTTTATAAAAATATAGAAAATCGTTATGAATTTGAAAATAAATAAATTTATGAAAGTGCCAAATCTTCTTATAAAGTTCTTAAAGTGTGCTCTTAAAATGACTAAAACGTAGACCTTTAGAAGTTAAGCAGAAATAGATCTGTAGCACATGTATAATGTACATTTTGACCATGAGGGACCCCTGCATTTCATTCGTAGATTAAATTTAATAATATTTTTTTAAGATATTACTATGACATCAACGTTGGAGACTGTAAGGAGTTTCAATATGGCGGTTGCGGAGGTAATAGAAACAGATTTTATACGAAGAAGTCATGTATGCGTGATTGTAATGAATCTTAAAAGAATGTACAAAGACAAGAATCCGTAAACATGTATTTTTTTTTTTGTCTGATGTTATATTCATTTTTGGAAAATATGAACTTTAGCTAGTAAGTAGTGAAAAGGTTAGAAAAGAAAATTGTTATAACATCCTTTGTACCAATATTTTTTTTACAAATAGATCACGAAATTCTAAAATAAGCAATAGTTACATAAAAGTTTATAAATAACAAATGTGAGATAATAAACAACAATAAACTAAAAAGAGACTCCTATTTTTTATTCAAGCGATCGAAGAAATGTCGATTAACAATAAAAGAAAATGTAGTAGAAATATCAAAGATAATTCATCCTCTTCCTTCATCACTGCGTATTTTGGAATATTATGAACTTAGGTCGCTAGCAGTAGATGTGTTTAGGACGTTAGAGAATTTCAATACCGAAACACAACATTTTTTGTGAATACAAACGGAAATCACAAGTACAGCTGCGTCACAAACAATTTTACGGTTAAAATTTTACGATTTCAATGTGTTAATAAAATCAGTTAAGTTATGTTGTGCGTAAGAGAATAAGATTTTTAGATTAAAAATAATTTTGTAATTTTCATCATACTCATTTCAATATATTACCATATTGACGTTGATGATAAGTCACATAGTGTCAGCTATCATCCGAATCACTCATGATACAAAATAAAATGAAAAATACTAAATTTTACTCTGAAGCCGTAGTTTTTTTTTCAAAACTTAATCAGAACTTAATTAATAATGCTGCTTCTGTTTACTTTATACTAGTTTCCAGCACATAGCTGTTTGTTCGGTGCTTTTGACGTAACAAAAGCATTCTACACAATACAACCATAGACGGTAGGGAGACATATATGGGTTAAGGAGAGAATACTAAATTATTAACATTGTTGATTGTTATCGCTGATGTGTAAGTGTATTTATATATTTGAATCCTTTATAAGTTGCGTCAGAACTGATCCGACCATCACGACTGCAAAAGATGCACGAAAAAGCATTCATAGCTCTGGTACATAAGATGTTTCATTACCCTTACAAGATCGCAAGAAACTGCTTATTTACCATTCAAAACATGTTTGTACAATACATTTTAGTGTCAAATATTGGAAAAAAAAAACTGCTGCACCGAGCTAGACGATCTGTTCCAATTAAACATTGTTGACCGCCAATTTTACTCAAAATTTATCTCGTGTCACTTATTATTTCGTAAAAAATTTCGTGATTTTTCTATCAGGATCTTTGGACAGCCACGGTTTTCCTGTATGGTTACCACACACTAGTGTTTTTTTTTTCGAGTTCGGCTGTAAATACGCTGTTATAATAATTGTCTTGGTATATATGATGCCACTGAACAAGTTGCGGCCCCAACACAGACAATATTGTTTTTTTTTATGTTGATGGCCTAATAATAGTCGCTATTTTCTGACACAGTATCATTTTCACAATTATCACAATTTGATTCACAATCACTCGGACAATCAGATAAATCATCCGCATATAATTCATTGATAGATTCTTCATTACGTCCCGTCACCGTTTTTTTTTTTCAATTATTAAAATATTTTTTACAACAAAAGCTTTGGCGGGTTCTCATAAGCGAGACACACAGCTTGTGTTATACTGACCAACAATTTCACTGTATGGTCGGCAACAGAAAAAACAACAGCGATGCTAAATACAAAACGCATCACCAGTTTACTTGTGGCCAGTCAGCAACATTCGGCCATAAAAACGCGAGTTAACTCGTGACCGGTCAACAATGTGTTAAGATCTAGCACCAGATACCCTGCGATATCTACAGATTACGAACTATAAAATTTTCTATTATTATTAACGGACATTTTCATTCATTTTGTGACAAAAGTTTTTGTTCATATGTCTCGTCGTAACGCTTCATAAATATACATATATATATATAAATATCGCTTGATAGCATATAAACTTCAACCAAACTTAAAGTATCTATTTTAAATAACAGTGACAGCATAGCATTTACAAGGAGTATCAATAGCTACTACTGTGAGTATATTGTTACAGATGAAAATACCATAGTACGATTTACTATATTTTTATTTCATTTAATGTTAACTCTAATGTCTCTAGATATTCAGTATTAAATCAAGTATAATATTAGCATTGAAAGCTTCTTTCTATTTAAATACTCCCTATCCCAAATGTCAGAATGTCTGCTTTTATTTGCGTTAGTTTTAGGTATTAAGATGAAATTACTCCGACTGGATTCTCCGAGGAAATTAAATCTCGCATTCCCGATTACGAGATCTCTTGTGACAACCGTACATTTTATTATTTGAACATGTTTGATAAATTCAATGTTTAAACTACGTCGTTCAAATATACTTAAGTTATTTGTTATTTATTGAGGAGAAATGAAGAAAGAATATGTGTAGGGTGGGTGCACAAATTATTAATGAATATTTTAAAAGGGTCAGACAGAGTCTTTACTTATTTACCCAATTCTATTACTATTAAAAAAAATAGATTAACGTAGGTGATAGTTTGATCGGGACATACTCACCTTTGTTAATATGTGTATTACATTTTTCTGTAGGTTATTATAACCAAGTGTATGTAAAGCCCAATAACAGTCATTACCAACTTGCTATATTTTTATAAAATAACAGCATATGTTTTATAGAATAACCTTTAATGTGATTTGACGTAAATCTTTATTTTCATACAAGATTTTCTAGAATTATTGTCTTTATACAACAATAATTTTGTCACAATACATTAATCAACTTGAACCTTTTGATAGTACGCCTTATTTGTCACTATTTTACTTACTACTAGCACTAGCGTCATTCGATCTAATCTAAAGTAATGTTAGCACACTACATCTGGGTGTCTATTGATGGTAGGTCTCGAGGCAACAAGCGCAATGTGATGCTCTGAATAGCATCTGAACTAGCGCCACGTTGTTACGAGCAGGCGTATCACTTACTATCAAGTGAACGTAGCGCTCGTCTCGTCGCTTCGTAAGTTAAAAAAGACTAAACAGGGACTTTGATAGAACATCTTTAATCCGACCTAACGCGCTAAATAAAAAGTGAGTTTAATTAATATAAGCCTTTCATTCTACATAACATATTAATGTGAGATAAATTAATATTGTACTGAACTAAAAATACTTGCACAGAGGACAGAAAAATAAATCTTAATTACGAAAGCTGTTTTACAAACGATTATTGAACACCCCCAGCTATGAGAAAAGGCGATAGAAAAATATTACTTAATTTATTTTCTCCATTTACTGATGTGACAAAGATCTACTTGTAATTAATAACGTTCAAACCGAGTTCGTTAGTGATCGGTGTCGTCTCCTATTAATTATTATTGCCTTTGTTTACTTCATTATAAACCGACTTTAATTTAAATTAATACAGTTACAGTTGTATTGCTAAAAACAGTTTTAGCAATACTGTTCATTAGTGCAATGCCACAAAAACTAACATTTTACCGGTTTATTTGCTGCATACATTTCATATAGACTTTTATTTGAACAGTTGTATAAACATTAATATTAAGTTTCATAAAACAAAGCAAAAAGAGATTTAGTAAAAATACTCTCGTATTCTATTGTATTTCGATATTCGCTTCATCAACAGAGGATAATAATAATCTTTATTGAAATCAAATATTATTATAAACACTATCTGAAAGCAATCTCGATCTGTCAATTATTGGATAATAGTAATATAAAAATACATAATTACATGCAATCTAACCTACATAGCTTTCAAATAAATTAAGTAATAATTATATGAATTCCCCAAAGACACAAGTAATAACTTCTTAAATAAGAAAACAGATAGGATAACCTTCTCATCATTTAAGGTAAATCTATAAAACCAATGTTGTAATACTATCATAATTTATTATGTTTTTGTCATATTGTTTCACTGAGAAAAGTTAAAATTAATAAATAAAATAATACTTTTTCATATATAAAACTAAGTTTCAAGAAGTAATCATTAAATTCGTCCATGAGTGATCTTTTCATTTCTTATGCAAATTGTATGTCCTCTGCTTCTTTTTATAGAAACCATCTTTAAGAGAACCAATAAATATTATTTATTTACCCAAAAGAAAACTTAGAACTGACATTTAAATACACTAAAACAGATAAGTTAATTTTGGAAATAAACAGCCAAAATAAGATTTCACACTTAGTTACAAATAAATATAGTTAAGGACGCCTATTTGGACAATTTAACTACTAAGTAACATTGTTACAAGAAATAGAGGTAAATACATTACAGATGGAAGCACCGCTGGTTTTAAAAAGATCGATCTCGTCGCTGTTACTGTATGCTTTGTGAAATGAATTACTGACTCCAATGATGTAAGAAATTTTATCTGCGTGTGTCTCTGTAGATAAAATGTGATGAAGACGAAATTCAACGGATGGGATTGAGATATTTAATTTACTAAGCAATTAGGGACAGCCAACATAACCTTGGGTAAAATTTATCATTGGCATCACCAAAATGACCTGGCTGAATAAATAATTATTTGATCTTTGTTACTAGGAGGCACCAAAGCAGATGTACTGCTTCAATATTAACAACAGCTCCTTCATCGTTACAGCTGCGTATAAAATTAATTAATATGTTCATTACAGCTTTAATCACCACCATCGGAACGATCATTATCGACCCTTTCATTTTCTGAGTCGGTAATAATAACAATTTTTGTATTTCCTTGTCAACGGGATGTTTCACTTGAGATAAATATATCTGCCTAACTGATAATAATTACTTTGTTTTATGATTTATTTTATTAAGATTAAATGTTCAATACTATACTATGAACGTTCGTAACATAATCGCTGATAGCTACACAGCTATATGCTACAATATCACAGCGCTACGTCAAAAGAAATACAATGGAAGTCCATTACCTGGCAGTAAAGAGCTAACACAATAACGTCTACAGAACTTTTCAGTTCAGTGAATTCGTCGCATTTACTTCAGTTACTTTCAAAGGTAAGTTCTTAGAATCATAAGTATACGAACGTATCTTTTTCTATATGTCCTAGACCAAAACTTTCAAATTCATATATATATAACCTAGATAAGAATTTGTCAACAAATTTTAAAATTATATCTATAGCCTTATCAGTGTTAGCATTAAAGGGTATTATTATTATATTATTACTTCTGGATTCCGCCCGACCTACTCACTGCCGACCATAGGCCTCCTCAAGGATCCTCACGACGATGGGTCCTGCGCTGCTCGCATAAAGCGGCTATCTGCGACCTTCATCAGGGCCTATCTTTTGAAAATGTTGCTTAATTACCGTCATTTTTTTATCGTCAACGCGTCTATAGCATTGCATAAAATTAACATTGATATTATTGATATTATTAAAATTACTAAAATAAACGGTAATTCTTAATAATAGCTACATTTAGTAGGACCAGTTTTAACAATCTGACAGCGAAACTTGAATAAGGAAGCTCATTACGATGATGTAGTAACTAACTTATAGGAAAGGAGATAAGGTTTTATTGACACAAAATAAACTTACACAAACACTTTATATTTATTCTAACAACAATTGAAAACGATGTTATATTATTGTTGTAAATATTAAATATTTTCAGACTAATACAAAAATTTCATTTTAATACGGTGTACGATGTACGCGAGTTTTGACACGGTAATTCTCCATATACAAACGCAATGAATATTAAATGACCGAATTAAACTTGTACGTCCAACAGCGAAAATTGCTTTTGGCCGTTGTTCACATTTCAGTTGGTGACGCGTTTGGGGCGATACCAATAATTTACGTTATGCATTAGTGAAAATAATTCTTTCACCTTATATTGCAAATTTCAAATTCTAGATACACTTCACATCTAGGCAAGGGTTTCTAAAACAAAATAAACTGATCCGCGATGAATACGACGCGCGCCAGATTATAAAACACCCATAACGGTTATGTTAAACTTTCATTCTTCTCCTCTCTTCCCTTGCCTCGTTACCGCGTTCCCGTTCCAGTTCTGTTCTGTTCTTCTTATTTGTTGTAAAGATTCAAAGTTTTATAAATTTGAAATAGTCGTAAACTTTTATTAAGTAATTTTTATTAATATAAATCTACATTTATTTCCTTTTTATGTTTAGTTGCTAACAACTCTGTTATTCATACTGATCTAGCTACAAACCATCTTAAGTTTGGGAACTAAATTTACAATTTGTAAACGCTATATGATCCTATTACAAAAGTTATTTAGCTTAGTAACTGAGATAACGATGCAGTGGCTGTAATGTAAAAATTCTAACCATTATTTATTGGCTTGCCAGTTCAGCAAGTTTGTGCGATAACAGATATGTTGACGGAGATTTTAGAATTTATTCAAAACTATACAGACATTTTACAAAAAAAAAACGTAAGTAATGAAAAGCGCTCGAAGAGTTCATTAATTAAGACGTCTCGCCTTCCCATTATAACGAACTCCGTTGGATACATGCTTTGGATACAGTGTAAAGTTTCTTCCAAGACTATTCAATTTAAGTAAAAGCAAGCAACACAGTAGACATGGTTGAAGCCAACTTACATGTGGGAATTATTAAAGCATACTTATTGCTATTTTATACTAAACAACTGTACTTTAAGAAATATTTAAAAATTAAATATACAATTAATATCATTATCATCAGGCGATAGACTTCCACTGGTGGATATAGGTCTCACTTAAAGATTCCCACTCGATGGCGTAGGGATTCATATAGGGGTATTTGAGCCGTTTCCCGCCACGCTGACCCAATGCAGATTGATGAAAGCCACACCCGCATTTGTTGATTAGCAGGGTGCGCCACAAGCAGGTGAGGTTGACGTGGATCCCATGAATTCTTGTGCGGAAACCCTAACACCTCATACATTAGGTTTAAGAACATACATATAACCAGATATTAATTTATATTTAAGCTGTGATGTAGAATATTACTTAAATGTTGATGCGACTCCAAACTTTAATAAATTTATCCAGTTTAGTGACAATCTTGTCCAGCAGTGGACCGTCTTAAGATGCCGCAGGCTGTTGATGATGATGGTCCAGTTTCAATTAAAATTTTTGATTCATATTTATGTTCATAAATTGTAGTTGTCAATCTTTTTATATCAATAATATGACCACTCTAAGTAAGTCATCTAATTTATACATATAGATGAAGAAATATCGAATACAGTATAAAATGTAGATACGTTTTATACACATATATACTTATATATATATTATTGGTAGGTACCACCGTAGCGGTTATTTCAGGCGCCAAAAAATAGTACGCAGACATTACCGTGTTACGGTTTGAAGGACGTTGTAACTAGTGTAAAAACAAGTCTCAACATCTTACGTCTCAGACGACGAGCGCAAAGTGGTGTAGTATATATCATCATATCTAGCGCCACGTTGTTATGGACATTCCTGTCACTTAACATCAGGTGAACGATGCGATCGTCTCGTCATCTAATTAAAATAAAATATGTATAAAAAACTCACATTAGAATAGATATTCTAAGTAAACAGAACAAACACTGCGGGTTACAACAAGATAAAGTAACAGAATTTAACAGATACAAAGTATTCCTAAAAATTTAGATTGTCTCGAGGTAGTCGGTTTGACCTTAAAGACACCCAATTTTATATCTTGTGGCAAGTAATCATCATGTGGGCGTATCACTCAGCGACAAACTGGATAAAGATTAAATAAAACGTGGTGTATCTATTTTTACTTAAGAAATAGTATCACGGATCCAGATGTTACTTCTTAATTTCTACCATCAAAAAGATTTTACTCATCTTGTTTTAGGATTGATAAACAACTTTTAATTAAAATTTGATTAATTTTCCTTTAAGACAAAAAATAAATTCACCGTCTCTACAACAAATATTTCTATGAAATTATTTACCAGCGTCCTGATTAATTGCCATGGCAATTTATTTTGGTGGAGCGGACATTTAATTTATCATTTTTGATTGCATTACTATCTGAAAGCTTAAATAGAACATCGTACAAGATTTACTGTAAAATATTTATTTATGTCTAATATAATAATATTTTTTATTTGAAAAGTTTTTTTCATTGCGAAAACTTTTTATCAAGGGGCTCGTTAATGTGTATATAGCTTATTTGTGTCATCAGCCGAAAGACGTCCACTGCTGGACATTAGCCTTCCCCAAAGATCTCCATATCAACCGGTCCTGCACTGCTCTCATCCAACGGCTGCACACAGCATCCCTCTATTTAGCTTTTTAATTTTTATTACAAAGATTTTTAATTCTTTATGGGAAACTGATTTATACAACAATTAAAAAAATAATGAGATTAATCGCTACATTATACTTTAGCAATTATTGTGTAATAAAAAAAAATAGTTAATATTATTACATTATTTATTCGCGATTAAAATCTCTCCGCCTCTCATTTTTCATAGCCTCATAACGAAAACTATACATCCTAAATATTTATTTTCTGCATATAAATACACTTCATTTACTTTAATATCAAACATTATTTCATTAAATAAAACTTGGTTATCTACATGTTATCCTGAATATAGTAATAAAGTCAAAAGCATACTTTGTTGAGTGAAGCGACGCTCGAACTCTATCCATTAAGGACTAAGTTCAACTATGAAAGTTCAAAGCCGAACATACTACATTTAATAAAGCCACAAATCACAAGTAACTTAATAATGGAGTTACTTACGATGCGGGGAAAATCTTATACAAAAATAAGTATTAATATCAAAAATATCATCATCATAATCATTAGTCGATAGACGTCCACTGCTGGACCTAGGGCTCCTCCTCCACATGGATCAAAAAATATACAGCTATATAGAGAGTATATATGCTAAAAAGATCCAGACTAGTGATTTTCAATAATAAACTATCCTGTAATTAAAATCACGTCTTCCTTACAAGTTAAAATTTTTATATTGTATATCAGAATTAGAAAAACAAAGCAAAATTAAATAAACATGTTTTTCTAATTAACTTCACTATTAGTCCAAACACCCACTACATCTTAATTTAAACTTTAAATTTTTAAATATTAAAGCATTTCCGTATTTCTTAGTAGGTATCCGCCTTAGAATTACGAGATAGATTTTCAGACGTCGGCAGGTCTTTCCGTTGCCCACTAATTAGAAATATCATACATAAAAGACGTTCTCACTGCTGAGAAGGACAAGTAGCTTTGATATTCGTACAGAATCTCATATTTATTATGAGGATAAACTCTATAAGCCATCGAGCGAAAAGTTGGTCTTCTAATTAGCGACGAAGTTCCGTTTATGGATGGACGGTTAATGAACGTCGCGTCTGAGATAATTAACGAGCAAAAAATATCTATCTTTATTATACAAATGAAATGAATTTGTTCTAGACGCCGACAGCCTATCGAATTTTGCCTTAATTACTTTGTTGTTTACTTAAGTCAACTATTAGTACACTAGCTGTTCTCCACCCGCTTTATTAGACGTAACTTAGAATTTAATTTGAAATTTGGACTAAATTTATCCAAAACACATTGTTAACACTCCCGCAACTCCTTTTGGGGAAAGAATTTGATAAAATCCATTTTTAGCTGACCTTTAAATGGCAGAAACAATATCTCTGCCAAATTTTGAGAGTTTACGTCTAATAGTTTCGCAGATCTCGTGATGAGTCGATGAATCTTAGGATGTCTCCTAAATAATATATTAATATATAATAGTAGCTAATAATAATTTACTAGCTGTTCCCCGCCCGCATTGCTGGCCGTAATATAAAATTACACTTTCTATAGCGACCGCGTAAATAATACGAAAATGTTTATAAAAGTTAATTACATATAAAATGATCAATCATCATCATCAGCCGATAGACGTCCACTGCTGCACATAGGCCTCCTCCCAACATTCCTATGTTTGGCATCTTAACCAGTGGTTCAGGTAGTTTGTCACTTATTTCAAATAAGAACAACCCTTTTTACATATTATTATTAGGCATTGTTTTTTAAAATTGTTTATTTTAACCATGATATTTTCGTTATTTATTCTAGGAAGCGACAAGACAAGCGAGACGTTCACTTGTTGGCGATACCCCCAACAATGTGGCGCTAGTTTGGATGACATACACAGCAACACATTGCGCTCATCACCTTGAGACATAAGATGTAATAGTATAAAAGTTTGTTTGTGAAAGTGTTCTCTGATCTGATAGAACATTAAAACATCAGGGTTTTCATTTCTCGTAAGTGCATTAATCCTAATTAAGATAGAGATCAAAATAAGATTTTTTTTTGTTCAAGCAACGAGACGAGCGCTTCATTCACCTGTTACTATGTGAGGCGCTTGCACATAACGCGGCGCAAGTTAGAATGTTGGAATTACCCCAGTAATTTCATTAGCTACAGCGGCCTTCAAACAAGAACACAATAATGTTCACACTGCAGTGATACCCACCTGGACGGCCTCCTCCTCCTCACAAATAAAAGAATACAATCAAATTCCTGCTTATTAAAATATACTTTTGGTGATAACACGAACGGCTTTATATTTTAATGATCTTAAACACCTTATATTTTGTATGGCTGGGTAAGAGGTGATAAAAAGAAATGATCATTATCAAAAATTAAGTATTATAATTATTATGTTGTATTGTGCTACCACACTTCTACGATTTTCGCGATGAAAAATGTTCCTTATATATATTGCTACTATACAAATACCAGCATAAAGATTAAAATAAAAAAAATCTTTTTTGTTCTTGTGTAAATTATTATATTAATATCTACAAAAAAAATCTTATTAGAGTGTAATAAATAGCATCTCGTTCTGACGATATCTCCAGCTATTTTATTTCGCCACAATTAATCTTAGCGTTGTACAATTAATCAGGATTTAATCCTCGTTACAGCAGCAAGGAAAACTAACCATTATTCGCAAGATTAGTAACAGCTTTTTGTTCTAATTTACTAAAGGAAATTAAACTATTAAATTTAGTTATTGTTTATTATTGTACATGTATTATCATTTTAAATATACTACATTTTTAATCACTTTTCGCTGTCTCTCCACTGTTTAGTTGATAGAAAATCCGAAATCCTTTGGGTCTACATATTGTATTAAATTCATGAGTAACATTAAAAATATTTCAATAAGAATCTGTTTTTATTCAACTAGGCGACGAGACGAGTCGAAGCGGGACGTTCACCTGATGGTAAGCAATACGCCAGCTCATAACAACATGGTACTAGTAAGAGTGATATATACTGCACCACATTGCGCACTTCGCCTGAGACATAAGATCTTCAATGTCGTTACCCCAGTAATTACAATAGCTACGCACTACTATTCCACGGCTGTTGTAGAAACTGCGTTGGACCTAGACAGTCCAGCGATAGAGACCTACCACTTATAAAAAATAAGTACCACCAGAAAAATGGAGTTCTATTTTTTCCGTAGCTTTAAGCTAGTAAATATGACTCGGGTATAGATAAGCTTCAATGAATCCTTTCTTATAAGCAACTAACTTGATCTACCTAATAACTTGTGTAACAATTAACGTCTTGTTTCGAGTATCAATGAATGTGTGGTTTGTAAGCACTATAGACTGGCATCATATTATTACAGACAGGTATAGGGGTAGATGTGTAACTAAACACCAGGCCCAGATCCTGCTTTATTGAAACAAGCGTACCACCATAAGATAGTTTCTTACCTCGGCTATGTTTATTGACAGAGAAATTATAACTGTTATTAATAATTACCTATTGATACATTACATTTTCGAGAACTCGTATATAGGACGTGGAACCCTCGTCGTCCGTCTGTATTCCATTGAACAAGTACAAAGGACTCTGCCACGTGCTTATGCGTAATGCCCAATAGCACCTGGACGTTTTGTAAATCTCGTACCCGCTCAAAGCACAAGGAACGATCACCAAAAAATTTCAGAGAATAGAAATCCTACATAATCTTCTTTTACCTAACCTTTATTTCCTCCGAAAAATAAACCGACTTTCACGATAAAGTATATATAAAATGGATATTAAAGGGTATCATTTAAAAATGATGCACTTATGTCAGAATAACTTGAAGATATTCCCGTCTTTTTACATAAATTTCACTATGGTGTTATTTTTTTAGTTACAAGATGAAGAAATGATTTCGTCTGAAAATTCTCGGCATAAATTTTATCCTAAAATCACCGGGCTAAGAATACAGTACTAACTAGGCTGGGCTCCGAAAGCAAACATCAGAAACCTTTTAATCCAAAGATGCTGGAATAACAAGATTTAATTATTTTTAAAATATTTTTCACTATGACTTTTTAGTAAATGAAAAGCATAAAAATGAACTAAGTAATAATTATAAAAAATAAGAGTAAAGCATGTTTACAAAAATGAATTTTATTTTTATATATACCATCATTAGCTTTATATTCTATAGTTGTATTATTATCATCATTCTTTTGCAAATGAAGTCATTTTGTGGACATAGACCACCTCCAAAGGTTTTCCACTATGAACGGTCCTTTCCTATGTAGTCGTGACCTTTACCAGATCGCCATTCCGCCATGAGAAAGGCATTCCTGCAACAAACATACGCTTTCGACACTTGAAGATTTCACTGCTCCCTCAGCCGCCCTTTGGACCAGTGATCCCTACCCATTACCACTAAGTCTAGCAATCCGATAGTTGAACACATTCAATTAACTCACTCCTCTCATTGCAAATGGATTCCAAAGTAGCGTTTCGCAAAATCGAGACAAGCCGGAATTCCATTAGATAACAGAATAGTTCACGGAAAAGCTCGTTTTTCATTTCGAAAATACTGTACTGACAAAGTCTTCACTCTGTTCATTATCAATTATCATTAAATCAATACAATATAAAGCTGTAATAATAAGATTGTCGCTCTACAAGGAAACACTCGTTACATTAGTCGACTTTTACCAGAAAGAAAAATAAAGGTAATGGGTAGAGGTTCTTTTAAAGTCAGAGTAAATAATAAATAGTTTTTTCTCTTTATCCTTTAAGAAGTTTGCTTGTCTTATTCCTTTAAGACTTAATAATTACTGTTGTAAGTTCTAAACAAAATTTTATATTTATAGACGGTCTAGTCAGAGTGACACTCAATAGTAAGCTTCATATCAAAAAACATGTTTGCAAAAAAAAATACTCTTTCAGAATATGTTTAAAGCACGGGAGCGAAGTTTTTAATACAGCGGTAGTAACGGAGATGTAAATATTAGAAATTAAAAATGTTCCATTAAGAGCGCCGTGAATGTAAAGTAATGAAATACTGCACGTATATAAAACTAGTTTTAAACAGTATTACATATTCATTCACAGCGGTCGTGAATAGAGTATTCAAATTTTACATTCAGACTCGGTCCGATAAAGGTCCTTCAGATGAAAACAATGGACTTTTGATAGTAATGGCTTTGATGAATGAAAAACGCGCTTTTAGCTGAATATAAAACAATGGATAAATGTTCGCAAGTGCAGTATTCCATGTTCCGGGGAAAAAAAGATATGGCCAGTCGGCTTCTCTCCTTTTTTATTATGATTCGGTTAATTTATAGAATTTTACGGTTGACATGTTGAAAAGTAAAATATTTTGAAAACAATAATAATGCATTAGTAAATGTAAAGGTTCCCGCACAAATCACGGGATCCAAGCCAACCTCACTTGCCCGTGGTGCAATCTGTTAATCAACATAAGAGGCTCTAGCTCCCACCAACCCGCATTGGGCCAGCGTAGTGGGAAATGACCCAAATCCTCATTTGAATCCCCACCCGATCGATGTGGGAATCTTTGGGAAAGGCCTATGTGCAGCAGTGGACGTCTATCGACAAATGATGATAAGGAAATAGTACATTATGCAAATCAGTAATATTGTTGTACGCATATTATTCTAAGTATATTATATATTTGTCTCTTGCCAATCTCACCACTGGTTAGTCGATCAAAAATCCAAAATATTTAAGTTACTTTTTTTAATCAAATTAAGCGGCGAGACGAGCGGGACGTTCACCTGATAAGTGTTAAGCCCGCTGATAACATCGTGACATTGGTCAGTATGTTATACACAGCACTGCATTGCGCTCGTCGTAGTCTCATTACCTCAGTAATTTAACAACTACCGCCACTGCCATTTGAACCAGAACGCAGTAATGTTTGCAATCTACGGTTGGGCGGCAGAAATAGGCGCTGCGTTAGTACCTACCTAGACGGTGTCAGACTATAGATTACTATTACTACTAAATTTTGTTTCATAATATATATATATATATATATATATTATTCTTTCTTGGCAATCCGTAGTGATAGCCATCAAGAATATGAAGTATTGACGGAACTAGCTGATATACAGGAAAAGATAAAAAATTGTATTGCCAATTTCTGTATACAAGAAAACCCACAACATGCATACATTGAATCGTTGTCTTCAGACGTAAGATGTCTTATTAGACCAGTCATTTTACCACTTCTAATCGGAACACATTAATGTTTGAAAACAGACTCACTGGCAGACAAATTCTGGTGTATCAGCTGAGGTACCTACAGAACTACAACCAATACATACCACTAACTCACCAAACATATTTTATCTTCACAAAAAAATTAACAATAAATAATTTGTACTTACTTTTTCACGAGGTCCACAAAGTACGAAATATTTAGCATTTCGCATTCATTAGTTAGCAGCAGTTGCAGCTAAATACTATGGCTATATTACTAATATCATATAAAAATCATCCGATAATTTTTTTTATGTATATTCTAGGCAATCGATCATATTTTTTTCCAATTTATCTCCTTTTTTCTTTCTAATTTAACACAAACCATATCGGCACTAAACCATCATATTGAAAACTTCCTTAAATATATTTTATATATTTTTTTTTCATGCATGCTCAAGGTATTGACTATAAAATAAACCATTTTAAACAAATATAGGATTATATTCAATGAAACATTCAAATCCAACATAGCAAACATTGGAAGCAAGTTCCAAATGTTCGTAAAGGCTGCGCACACTCGACCTTACATGGGCCACTACAGATGGTTTAGAAGATAAATCAACTATTAGAACTATAATCCCTTTTCACATTACCTATATACTTTCGGCGATTAATCTATACCACTACATTCCTAACTCCGTCTCGAAATACCACACACCATGTTAATTGAAAACTACTTAACCAACCACACATTGTTAAAAAAAAAAAATCTGTACTAAATCATTTAAACTGAAACTGTAATTAATTAAAACGAATAGACAGTGAATACCATCATACAACGCTTTCCATTGTGTTTTTTGCGCGAGAAGAAAACAAAAAAGGGGGGTTGATGGTCGGTTGAAAACACTAATGTTTCTTAAAACGTCTAAGGCATCTTTACGAAAACTTAGTGTATTTTTTTCTTAATTTATTACATCATATATATATACATAATTTCGACAATCTTTTTTTATTATAACGTAACATTTATAGGGCAGGTCAAGTGATAAAATTGAACGGCACAAGACATTCACGTTCGTTCCGTTTGTGACGGGGAAAGGGCTGTTAGCCAGTATTAAAATAATACAGTGCAAAAGTCACACGTTATGTGCTAATTGTACAATCGAGGAATTATTAAAAGAAATCGCAAAACTCCACTGAAAATTCCTCTACTGCACGTTTGGCAATTCGACAAAAATAAAACATTACACAGTGATTAAACAAAATCTATTAAATCCTCCATACTGTAAGGGTAAAACGCTAAAGGGGCACCTGCTGATATTCGCTGATACTGGATTTAGATTACTGAGCAAAGCTTTAGACGAGTATTATTCAAACATTAGTAACAATCTTTTCAATTAATATTTATACACCGTAAAGACAACAAACCCAAACTATGGATATTATTAAAAAAAAAATCGTGATAGTAAAGCGTAATAATTATTTTTTGGACCCTAAATGTGCAATAACTCCGTGACCGTCGTACACATGTGACAAAATGGTTGTCAAACATTAGAATGATACACGTCACTCAAAGGTCTACATTATGTAAACTAGATGTTAATAAAATTATGTTTTCACATTTGCACTATCAATATTTATATTTTATTCGTAAGTTAACGCTAGAGCCAACAATAAAGTTATTACATTAATTAAATAAACATCACCAAAAAAAATTAGAACAATTGACTTCGTCAAAGTTAGCTATGTCCAGCGAATTAAATAAGCTGAATTTTCAATAATCGGGTCACACATAACACGAAGATCGGACCACCCATAGTGCAAAAAGATACTCGAGGAGACTACGCATTGGCAAGCGCAGTGTGGGTGCGACCTGGCAGGTTGACCGACGACCTGATGAAATCAGGCCGAAATCATGACGATGTTGTTATGAAATCGTCAAAAACATCTAGAGAATGTAAGTAGAAAAAATTATTTACAAGCGCCCGAACTTACTTGTTACATTAAAACCAACCATAAGGAAGGAACTGAATAAGGAACTACGAGTAACTGAATCTGGTTTAAACCAGGCAAACCTAAGTTCAATATAACTCTCAAATTCACAACGCTAAGACAAAATTAGTATAATTGCAAAACGATTTTTTCTCTTACAAAAAGTTTCTATGCATATCAATATCAAATTTGATTTTTTTTATGATTTAATATAGTTATGCATGATCTCCATCCCACTTAATGGTAAGCTGTGATTACAATCTAGTGTGCTTGACCACCTAGTCAATGTAGGTAGGTGGTAAAGCACACTAGACAGTGTTTCTCTTCACAATTGTTATCAATTCCGCTGGAGTCATAATTGACGGGTATTTGCTTAGTTCAATACCAAAACATTTTCGAATTACAAGAAACACAATTACATTTATTTTAGTTGTAACATTTAGTTTTAATGCTCAATTTTGCCGAATCACCAAAACACAACAATCATTCAATCATTAAGAAAAATTTCAAACTTCAACGATTGGCACAACTCATGTGACTGCTTTCCCTTCTAACCAGCTGTTGGAAGTAAATTATAGAGAAAATATAAATATTATTTTCAAATCAGGCCCACAGCGGGTTTTTTATTCACATGATAATTAAAAAAAAATTATGAGCAAATTTAATATTAACAGGATCATTATAACAAGAAATAAACGTGACGGCTCATCAGTGAAATAAATAATAGAAACTACAAATTAATAATCAACGCGAAAACTTTAGCTTGAACTATTGCGTATGCTGTAGCCACGCACTATTAAGTATACTATAAACAATAAAGAGGGCAGCGAAGGAAGTCAACTCGGTGTCAGCGTTGTACATTATGTGTTAACAAGGCTATTTAATTACAATGCTATTATTCCACGCGACAGTAACAGACTTGCTTGACATTATTATTGTATATCTATTACAGGTGACAAACAATTCACTATATATTCAAATCACTGTGGGACAATTCCACACCAGTAGTCAATACGGAGTAAAAGTGCAGATGTGAGATCTGCAAGGCTCAGATGGAAAGGCTTGTCTCCTAATCGTGTCTTTTCGATTTCTTTCTTAGTATGATGTCACTCTCGCGGGATATGTGGCTGTGTTTTTCGCCCCTGCGCAGTACCAGTGGTGTTTCCACGTCAAGCAAACCAGGGCGCGAAGTTTATGGCTCAGTTGTATATCTTAATCGCCTTCTCCAAATAATTGGCACGGGAGCGTTTCGGGGTCTTGTTGATATGCTCGAGCCCGAGCCAAGGTCTCCCCGTCGCGTCTGGAAGGGTGACATCTTTAATTGATTTTAGCACGTATTCTCATGACCCTCAAATTTTGTATATAATAATGTGAAGTGGAGGAGTAGAGATGCCACTCAAATAGGTACATTACAACAAAAAGAAAAGAAATTTATCATATTTAAAAACGAAAAGAGATAACAAATTTTTATGTTAGACATTGCTCCAGTTTAAGAGCCTTTTAAAATTAAGTTAACGAGACTTAACATCTTATGTCGCAAAGAGCGAAGCGTATATATTTTTTTTTCGATATAAAATTGCTATTTGCGATATAAACTGCACCTAATTAGGTACATCATCCTAATTACTGGCACATTATTATCTGTAGACATACTACTTTTAATCTAAAGTACATTGTACTTGTTTCAACACTTTATAGAACAAAATAGCTTGCTTATTTAACTTAATCATCATTTTTCGATACAGTAAGTAGAAATTTTAAATAGAAGTTATATTACTTTTCATTGGATTATATATAGGTACTTACTTGCATTACTACTCGGCCTAAAGTCGTACACGTTGATTGTTACTCCTTCACTTATGTAAATAGGTCTTCCATTTGTAACAATGGCGAAATTGTACTGAAATATATTAAAAATTATTTTAATTGATAATCCTGACAATGACAGTAAGTATTAGATAAAATTAATTTTATCATCTATTAGCGATAGTCAAGAAATAACCGAGATTTTTAATGAACTTCACATTAATTCTGACTTAACAAAGTTACTTTATATGTATTTATATTTGCAGGATTCATAAAAAAATATTCTTGCCAAAACAAAAAAATAGAAAATGTCAATAGAACCATAATTCTATACTATAATTTATAAAAAAAACTCGTAGTAAAAATACATCTATAAATTCACGGGCTTTAAAACAGGGGTTACGCATATTATCCCCGTTATTTGTATTAACAGAAGTTAAAAATAAATACAGTTCTTTGCAATCTTTTTTTAAAAAAAAAGAAATACCTTTTCCCACTCCTTATCGGGTATGTCGAGTTTTTTCTGCAGACGATCCTTAACCGCTTGGAAAGGCTCGAGATGCTTCACGCGTGTATAAAACGGGATTCCAAACGTCGCGTACACTTGCTTGTGAAAATGCGCGCAAGGGACCAAAACCTCATCCTCCTTAAAATTTATAAAGATGAATTAAAATTTACTTTTAAAGCCTGCTCTACTGTGCGTAGTGAAGAAGAACACATTATTTTATTATTCCCGAAAGTTTAAAAAGCTCAGGGCCTCTCATAACAAGAAGAAAGTTATGGCCATTTATTCCACATGCTGGCCAAGTACAAAACATTCTTTTCATAAATTAAATTGTTATTTGTATGTTGGGTATCGCAGAAGAAACATGAAGGTAGGATTAATGCTGTGAAGATGAGAAGCTTGAGAAGTATAACTGGAGTGAAGCTGATAGGCAAAGTGAGGAACAGTATGATAAAGGAGTGGTGCGGCGTAGTCGAAGATGTAATGACAAAGATAAAGGGATACTTAGATGGTTCAGCCATGTGGCAAGAATGGATTAAAGAAGATTAACGAAAGAGTTATACAAGGTAAGAACGATTGGAAATATCGGTGCAGGTTGACATAGGCAGACATATTTTGATCAAATCGAAGATGTCCTAAAGAAAGGCTGGATCAAGAGTACTCGCAAACGACGAGCATGCATGAAGACGCTCATGAAAGTGGAGGAAGCGAGAGAAGTGTGCCAGGATCAAAGCAAGTGGAGAGGTGGTCTCTGCCTACCCCACTGGGAACGAGGCGTGATATATGTATGTGTATGTATATGTATTTGTACTGCAATCTGTACCTGCAAATGCAATTCGTCCTTGGGTATCTCTTCTATTCTGTACAGTCTAGGCGGCGATATTGTAACCTGATCCAACGTGAGCTCGGGATCTGGTCCCGGTAATACTTTGTGACACGATACCTCGACAATCCTTAATCTGAAATTCAATAATTATTTAAGAGCTAGATATTGAAGACTATATAATAAAATATAATTTATATAAATATAATATAATAATTAAATATTTATATTTGCACTAAGATAAAAATACAAATTTTATCCTTGAAAAATGTTATATTTTTTCAATTAGACAACTAAACGACATAGATGTAAAATAATTAAAAAAAATATAATAAATACTGAATGTCACTTAACATGGTACTCCTGTCAGTCTTGCAGAAGCTGTCATGTGTCAAACAGATATTTAATAGAAGTTTGCATTATCCATAATGATCATCATTTCAGCTTAATATCCAACATATTTAACCAAATAATCTACAAACCTGCCAGACCCATCAGGCGACATTTCTACAACCTTAGCCGCCTCGTCTAAAATGTCCGCAACTTTACCGCCTTTATTTGGATATAAAATTAATTCTTTATCTTCTTTATAATTTGGACCGACCTAAAAAAAAATAATTCTAAATTAATCTTCATCTTAACCCGGATTAAAATGTTGTTAAGGTTAGTAGAAAAGTAAATACACCAATTGTAAATAGTTTCTGAAAAAATCCTTTTCAAGAATTATTTATAATCAATATACTAGTCTATTGATATACACTACAAAACAAAAACCTTGACAAATGGATACACTATCACATTTGACATACTGGTTAGCAAGTATAGTTATGTTAGTAAGAGTCACAGGAACAGATGGTCATTCTTAGACGTCTTTTACGCCATGGGTAGTGTAGCAGTGGAGACATTCTAAGTGGTCTCACAAACATCAGCAGTTAGGTTTCACTTAATTCATTAAAAAAGTTTTAAGTGAAAAATACAAAGACAGACACGTCAATAGTAACTATTATAAAAGTACTCAGTTACACTTACCCATAAGCATTTAAATTGCTTCTTGTTGTCAAGTTCATTAACTTTTATAGATAAAATCTGATAGAACAACTTCTTAGGGCATTTTGGTTTACAGTACACTAACAAATCCTTAAGTATCCCATCATAGGAATATCTCAGTGGTGGTCCAGGAGTATCTTTATAACTGCAAAATAAATAAAAATATAAAGTTTAATATAGTTTATGGGCAGAAAGAACCACCGCCATCATAATTTCCGCCTGTTATAGTAAAAACAAACAGTCCTCTTGAATAGTGCTTCTTGACCTCAATTTAATAAGATGTTATGTGTCAATCGGCTTGTGGCAGTTAACAAGGACCAACATCAAAGATATTAAATCCATAAACTTATGTGGCAACTTACTTTTGACATTTAAAGAACTGTATTAAGTATGGGTCTACGTTCAAACGCTGACCAACCGCGCGGGCCATTTGATCATACCGCATTTGCATCGATAACTCCATGGTGAATCTAAGAAGTAATATTATAAACATTATTTACCAAAATCTGTATATGCACTACAATTATTACAAGGTTATGACATTCCAGAAAGTATTTCAAGTATTTTGAAAGTTAATACTGACCCGGGATCGTTAGCCACTGTCTTATCGATGAACTGCACTTCGACCTTGTAGAAGATGTACTTGAAGTAGTCCTGGCAGGTCGGCAGCTCGAGCTCGTCGTGCCGGTGGTCGGCGCGCTCGAACACGATGATGTCGCCGTCCATCAGTTCGTCCAATACCTGGCCGCGTGCACACGACTCAATCCGAGGGAAGGACGGTCGAAAGAATCGACAACCCCGCTCGAAAGTATACACATCCCGCATAAAATAATTTCACAAAAACATTCATTTCTCCGTTTTTTTGCAATATATAAATATACCCATACACCATAACATTCTGTCTGTTTTTATTACATCTATGCAGGGATTGAACCAGCATTTGATACATCCACTAAAGCAGTTTTAATCATGGAAAGAAATCTAAGCATAAAATTTCCCAGCAAATATGTTAAAATGCTTTGGTAAATAATATCTACTGTTGAAGCAACAAATAATAAATTAAAAAACGAACAATCTAGAATCTAAAGTATACATAAAAATATCAAAGCTTGGGCAAAAGAGGTATGAAGATTTTGTTATTAAATAAATTTAATATCTAAGCTACACAAAAGATATGTTAAATCTAGAATATTCATACTCTGGATAGCAACTAAAACAAGCTGCATGTCTTCTGTTAAAGATGATTGTCAAAGAATGTTGAAGTGGATATAAATAAAAAAACCACGTTGTCTATAGCAATGACACACTAGTTAGGATAGTAACCACAACATTACTATTGTGTTTGTTACTTTGATACACAAGATGTAAAATATTGTTGCCCCAGTAATTTGTAACATCAATGTTTCGTCATTACTCCTTGGCGGCCGAAAAGATCTTCAGTTTTACCTACCTTGATGGTCTTCTAAGATTATGAAATATTTATAACTTGATGTGTTATAGTTACGATTCTATTAATATGGAACATGCCATGAAAGTTGCGTAGAATCATGAACATATATAAGGTGGTACCATACCTGTATTGCACCAGTGGACTATAAACGATTAGTATTGACAGAAATCATATTAAATAAACAATGATTATTATACATAATATTCAATGTGTCTGTATGATACTATTCAAATCTAACCAATTTAATTACTACTAGTATAATAACAGAAATATACACTATATTTAATTATTGCTTTTTCAACCATAATAAAGTTTTATAAAATGTAAAAATTTACTTTTAAAGATAATATGTTCTGATATTATTAGTGAATCTAATTTTACAGATATACTTAAAACTAAGGTAAAGTCTGCAAAAGTAAAACTGATTAATAATACCTTTTCAAGAGGTTCATTGTAATTGTTAATCTTTTCCACAAAGTCAGGTTTGATCTCTTCATAAAGGATGAGAGGAGTATCAGGAGCAAAACCTACAAATAAACTTAGTGTAAATTGAGTTAGAAATATATAAAATTAGTATCCAGCAATTTTCAAATTAAAACTGCCACAAATGTTTTTTTTATACCCAAAATAAAGAAACAGCCAGCAAGTCACCAAATGTTAAGCAATTTTTTTTTTCCATGGTGAAGAGATGAGCAAGTTGTTCACCTGATTGCAAATGATTCTTCCACATGTACAACTGTGGTGCTAGTTACGATGATAAACGTTATTTCATTATATTCACTACCTTAAGACAAGATGTTAATTCTCGTTATTGCAGCAGTTCCAATAGCTACAATGACCTTCAAATATTTACTTTTAATGTTACATATTGATCAATAGTACCCATCTATACGGTCTCCGACAAGAGGCTTACCACCAGTAAGATGAACCTTCATAATCAAACACTACAGATACAATAAGCAAAGTTATTATGTTACTATACCTGCACGTTTGTTGAGTATTGGGATGAGATCAGTAGGCTTGCTAGCAATCGGTAGGTAATGGTGGCCACAGTAGTGTATGCGCTTCTGTTTGGGATCGTAGTACTTGAAGAATAAAACTACGTCATTCTCTTTGTCAAATGGAGGTAGTGCACTGAAGCCAGAGTCTGGTGGCAGCATTTCAAGGAATATGTTCCATGGGTTCATGTTCTCTGATATATCAGCTACAGTTTTCAGTTGATCATTAACAATATCTAGACATGTTGGTCTGCAAGTCTATCGAAGAAAATAAATTAAAAAAAATTCAAAACAACAAATAAGAAATACAATAATGAGCATTTTAATTTTTTATTACTAAGAAGTGACTTGGAGGCAATAGATAGTGAAGTGTATTTGCCTAGAGTATGCTGACATTCACAGCCAGAACACAACAATGTATTGATGACAGATGCGCTAGATGAGTCTGTCAGGTTTTGAAGCGACATCCAAAAGGCTATGTGTCAAGAACCAACCCGCATTGGGCCAGCGTGGTGGCAAAAGGACCAAGTTCCTCCGTATGAACCCGTACATATATAGCGCCTGGTTCCGGCGGTAGCGACCGCCATGATGACTATGTTAAGGTGACTGGAGCCACCGGATGCGGGGAGAGCGACACCGATCGGTATAGAGATCTTTGGGGGAGGCCTATGTCCAGCAGTGGAAGTCTAATAGCTGATGATTGATGAGTCAACAAGGTTAGTAGGTAACAACATTTATAGATTAAAAAATATGTAATGATAATAATACATTTTAGTCATTACCTGATTGGAGCGTGCACTGAAGGGCCAAGGGCGTAAGTGTTTAATCGGGTAGCGGAAGTTCTCCGCGAGCATTTCCATGAGCTCACCGACGGTGGCCTGCTTGCGCACGCGGAACACTCTGTAGTGCGCGCGCTCTGGGTCATATAGGTCGTTGCCCTGGTGCCCATCGAAAACCTCCTCGAGAACCACATTCACATTCATGTATAAGTGCGCCTCATTGCGTTCTTTGCGACGTATCTGTGAATGTTCATTTTCATTATATTAGCACAATATAAACACCTTTTATTAAACTAACAATTATACAACCATTCAAGGTTAATAAATGTTACAAAGAATTTGAAAGCAACAACTGTGTATTTATTTCCAGTGGAAAAAAATCTTTTAACAAAAAGCAATATATTTTAAGAACATCAGCTTTCATGAACATGTGCATGGTGGATAAACGCACTTGATCTAGCGCTTGTTAAAAAAGGCCACGAATTTAACGATCAGCCGTAGGAATATGAATGTAGACTATTTATTTAACAAGAATATTTTCTCTTCTTTTTTATTAAACTCGTCGATACTAGATCCGCGAGCTCTATGTCCGATGTAGCTGCTATGGTTGACAAAGAAACTTTATCGTTTAAAATAAAGATAAGAATATTAAAGATTTCTCCCATATGAGTAAAAATATGCATGAGTCTCTATTTATATGTTACAGTCAATGAAACTAACAAGTAAACAAACAATGATTATTAATCATGGAAAGTAATATTAGAAACAAATTAAATTATTTAATAAATAACATACAGTTTCTATTCTCTTTTCTTCAGCAAGCCTTTCACTAAGTTCTGTGGGTATGTCAGCTTGAGTTACTTCTTGCAATACAGTCTTCAATTGTGAATCTCTGTAAAAAAAATTGTTTCAATTGGACCCGCCAAGTGAAGCGAGGACCTGATGATTGCAGGAAATCGTTAAATACAAGTGACATCTAACTGGTCACGCTTAAAGTCTATTGGTGAGGCCTGTGTTCAGCAGTATATAAAAATAAGCTGAAATGACGATGAATTAACCCAAAAATATTATGTACTTACCGTATATATACCAACATGTATGCATTAGTGCAATGGCGTACGGTAAGTGTCATATCTTCATCATGGCCGCCGTAATTATACTCGATAGCCTCTTGCTTTGTACAACGTGACACAACATCATCATCAAACTTACACCACTGTGAAAAAGGAAAAATTACAGTAAAGATAAAATTAATAACACCCTGTATCTTTCTAGATATTCATTATTATAGATATATCTATTTACTTTTCCATCGCCTTTTGGATTAATGAACACAACATAATGGCCGCCATGGTTATCACCGGAGTGTACAAGTACTGCATGTAAAGTATAATCGGCTGGAGTCTCTGGCTTCTCTTGAAGATACGCATCTAAATTAATATGTTCGTAGAACTCGAACCTACAAAAAAAGGAAATATATTAAAAAGCATTGAAATACATTTCCCCCTATAATGTATAATCTTTTTTCTAAACAAAAATTAACATGACTAATTCCTTTAATACAAATTCTACATGTTTCACTTCACAGCTTTCAATCGGAAAGAGAACCAGAAAGACTTCCTTCTCTACTTAGAATCAGTTAAAAGTAATGAAATTTTTAAGGATTAAATAATATTTTTTTTAAAATCAATAGGCACTGCTTTTGAGAATGATAATGGGATAAAGAAAAGAAGTTTCGCTTGAACACTTGCCTGTCATTAAACTTGACAGAACTGTCTGTAATAGGATCATACTGGAATCTCATAAGATGTAAGTGGAGTACTGGTGGGAAAGATGCAAATATCACTCCCTTTTCAGCTTCCTGCAATCCATGTTCGCCTGCATCGTATTTATTCTCGCCATCCAATGTCTCTGTACTAATATAATCCTTAAACGATTCATCAACTGAAAAAAAATATTACGTAATATTAGATTTTTTTATTGGACAAAGCGACAAGACATGCGAGGTAGTAATATACACCAAAATGTACTTGTTGCCTTGAGTCATATGATCTTAATTTTCGTTATCCTACGCAATTTCACTAGCATGACATTCTTCAAGCTGAAAACACTGTAACATTTGTACACCTACTCTTTCGGTGTCAGAAATTGTGCTATGGAAGTTATATAGGATCTTCATTAACTGAAACAGTCATTTCCATGTAATTAAATATTACTTACTATTTTTCTTGCCCTTGATATTTAATTGTATATCATAGAATGTTTCCACTCGTGTACTCGATACATTGACATTCTTACATTTGATATATGAAGTCATTTTACCCTCAAACAAGCGTGGCACTGTTCCTTCCACACATGTGCCTTTCATCTTACTCTCCAATTTATCTAAAAGGACCTAGAAGATATTTTTTTATTTTACATTGTTCAAAACAATTTTTAAAAAAATAAATATCAATGTAATAATATATTTTTCATATAATGTTATAAATATAATATAAACAAAATTAAATTATTTTAAATAGTATATCTGGTAGTGTGTTGTTCACATATATATAGAAAAAAGAGTTTGTTAATAAAACACTTGAAATGAGTAACCGAAACTGGATTTATTCAGGTTTTAACTTACTCGTAAAAACTCTTGTACATCATGCTGCATAAAGGAATCTAATGTTTCCCAACCAAAACTTTTAGTCAACTTCTTTGTTCCTACAGGTTTATCCGAAAATTGTAACTCGTAAAACACTCTTTGCAAAGCCAATGCGACAGACCTAAAAATGTAAATTATAAATTATAATGTTAATTAAAATCGTCA
Organism: Ornithoptera priamus; assembly: GCA_029034505.1. Classification (NCBI taxonomy): domain Eukaryota; kingdom Metazoa; phylum Arthropoda; class Insecta; order Lepidoptera; family Papilionidae; genus Ornithoptera; species Ornithoptera priamus. Next base: position 1,775,090 of record JARDWD010000403.1, on the reverse strand, counting down.
TCGTGATATTAACTATTATTATACTAATACCCAAATAATGTTATAATGCTTCTTGTAAAGTAAATTTCAACAAATCTTCTTTATACAAACAATTGCTAACACTTAATTAAAACATAATGAGACTGTAAACATTAGCCAGAATAATCCATCTCTCGTGGCACCTGGCTGCAATAACAGCAGAGTTTTGATGAAGATGAGTGCAGTAGCTAACAACTAGACTTATTTGAAAAACCCTACTATCACCCAAAATTATCCATGCATCAGAGGTAGTTGAAATAAAATCATTATTACCTTGTACTATCATCAGATTCAGTTGGCATTTTATACACAGCTTTACGCAACTGATTCGTAAAATAAAGAGTTTGTAACAATGAATTCATATAACATGTTGCACCCTGATTTTTAAGACCTGGAAAGAAATAACATTTTAACATTAATAAGCCAAAAGTTACATAATCATCATCTTGACTGATGGAGGTCCACTTTTGTAACATAGGTCTTCTATTGTATTCCACAATTTATGAGCCATGTTGAGTCCAATAGCTCTCAGCAAGTCTTGTCTACCAACACTATGCTTTCTAATGCAGTCACAATTTCAGCAATTTAAAATCTCTACATTACCACCTCAAGCTCATGTGTTATAAAATATTCACAATGAAATCATCACCTACAATTTCGAACAGACATTTACAAAGCTAAACCAATCATAAACATGACTCTTGTGCATAACATAAATAGTGTTACAAAAGCTGAAATTATTAGACTAAGATTACTTTTATTAGAAAATAGGTGATGTTAAAACAGGAAACTTTGGCTATTGTTATATAAAAACTATCAATAAAAATAAATAGTGTATATAAAAATAAAGTATAAACATTTGTATGAATATGTTTTTCTTTTAAATAGGAGAGATAGAGAAGTTATGCCAGGTTATTTATTAATCACAATATTATTCATTTCAACTGATGGATATCCACTGCTAGACTAGCACTATCTTGAGCGGTTTGTATCCAGTGTGTATTTATTAATGCTAGATTAATCTTGTATAGTTTTTTATTTATATAAGCAAATAAATGACTGTTTAATATATATTCTATTGATAAACGTACATAATTTGTCAGTCTCTGTACAAATAAATACATGAAAGTAACTAAAGGAACTGAATTTATGTCAAATTACATAAACATTTATTTATTTAAAACAAGGCATGTGATACACCTGCTCATAATCTGATGCTAGTGAGAATCAAATACACTGGATTGCATTATGTTAATTGCATTGAGCCAAAGTATATGTCCTTTTAACCCAATAGCATCATAGCTACTGCATTCTTGAAACCAGAAGAAAATGTTTGTACAGTACTGTCTATCAGCAGTAGGTGCTACTGTGATATCTATAGTCTCCTGGGATGGAAATATACAATAACATAAAAAATATGTAAAATGGACATTAAATAAATGTGATGTAAAAAGAATTCTATTTCCCAAGTGATTGTTTTGATAATTTAATATAATCTAATTTAATAATGTTTTTATATGCAACTGTATTGCATGATAATTCAATTTACTCACCAACATATCCAGTGTGTTTCTTAGAGTCCCATGACACTCCATGTGGTGCTTCTGCAGTAACATGCACCTCCAAAGTAATAGAATCTTCCTTAATATATCCTTTTTCAGGGTCCAAAACATCATTCCATGACATAAAGTGGGAGAATCCCCAGTCATTTTCTTTACTATAAATAAAAATAATACACTTTAATGAGACAATACAAAAATTTCCATACTTGCAATAAATAATTTTTTGTAACATGTTTTAATTCTTTGTTATTTTTTGGCATTTTCATAATTATTCTCATCATTTAATATAATAGACACTGCACATAATAATGCCTTATTTAACATATTTTATAAAATGCACTGTTGTACTGTTTTGAGTCCAGTGGCAACTAAAATTTGTTTCAATGATGCTTTCAAAAATACAAAATTGTGACGAGAAATTATTTAGTTTGAAAAGAAAAACTCTTAAATCTCTTTTATGATGGTACAAAAGTTATAAAAGTTTGTGCTGTAATAATTTTAATTATGTAGTGAAAATGTTATTCACTAAATTAACAAAATAGCAAACCTGTAAAATAAATGTTGTATTTTTCTAAAGAAGGGTTCAGTATCTGGTTTTTGAGAAATAAGTCTCAATTCAGCCATTGCATAGCAAGACCAGCTTGAAGACTCACTCTCCCCATTACACTGGAGAAAGAAACCTAATGATTTTTGTTGCTGACGATCAGGGGATGGTCCTTGCCGCGGCATAACCATGATCTTCCATGGCAAGTTACGAACGTAACATGGTGGTGAGAGCACAGAGTCTTTAAGACTTCTAAAATTTTGTACTGTGAAACGGAAAGTAGCTTCTGATCTTGCTTCATCATCTTCCATCTCAGCATCAAGACAAGCCAGCTGATGGTTAAAATTACATATAAATTAATGGACAGACAATAAAAAATAAGGTAACAAGGGTAAACTAAAATTTGTGTTACAAAAACTATACAGTTAGAAAGTATGCTTTTATATGATTAAGTAACAAGGTGAGCCGGAAATTCAGTGATATGCCTGCTCACAACAGATTTGACTTGTGTTAGGATGTTTCTTCTAAATCACATTATGCTTGTCACTTTGAGACTAAGATTTGTCACTACCCCAATACAATATTTATAAAAAAATTAAAGTACTATATTTCAATTGACAATATCCAGTAAATAACTCTTCAAAGGGGACACAGTGATATTTTTATTATTAACAGATCAAATATGCTGTAGGGGTATCTACCCAAAGGATCTCCAGCATCAGTACAAAACTAACTGGAAGAAAATGTAACTAATTCCAAAACTACCAATATATTCATATTGATATAATTAACTATGACATTGAAACACACACATGGTATATCAAAAGAAAGGTGTGAAATTTACAAAGATAAATTATGCAAGGAGATTAAACCAAGTGGATAACCTCAAAACTTTATAAAAATTTATTCACTATTTAGTATATTTCGTAGACAACTCTGGTCAAATTTTAATGTATAATTTAAAGCAATAAGACCAGACCAGGTGATGGTAAACCAATAAACACTATACAATTGAAGCCATAGTTATAAATAGACATGATGATGATGAGTATACATTAATGTAGTTATTAGTGACATTATCCACATAACATTTTTTGTACTCAGCACTACTAGTAATTTAGAATCCATTAATAGTTTATTTCTCAAATTTACAATGTTATAAAAGACATAACTCTTTAATATGACTGAAACAAAGAGAATAGAGAGGAGTTTATAAAAAAAATCAAAACTATATAATCTGAATAAAATTATAGATAAAATTAAAATTAATTCACTTACAGGCTAATAAGATAAAAGATATCTATTGCTAACAGTGTTTACTAAAATAATTATAATTAGTAGAATAATAATATAAAAAATACCGGCATATCTGAAGATGTTGTCTCTTGATTCTTCATAACCTCACTCATCACTACTTCACCATTAGATTGTTTAACAAATTCTTCATCCCAGATCTTTTCAGTAGCTGTGTCTACAGTCTCCACTGAAATTATAACATTTAGAATATTTTTTGTAAATATTATGTTTCATAAAAACTTACATTTTAAAATTATTTGAAAAAAGAGTGATTGTATTTTTTATGACACAGCTATGTTAAGAACATAAATCAGATATAAATTAAATACCTACTTTAGGAAGGAATGTGTCTATTGTTTTGATGACATTTTATTTTGAAAATAAGTGACATGATACAAGTAATTGATTGAAAATTCTTTTTACATAACAGCCAGTGTGCCACTTGGTACAGACAACAAAGGTAACAAAATATAATTAAGTATATGTTTATAACAAATAATCAAAATTTAAAATCTTTAACATATATTTATGTGCAATGAAAATTTGTTGATGAAATTGTCTAAACATTAAAAACTGAAAATTCATTCATTTCATGTGTCCAATTTGAATGATTATTATTAAGATAAAGCATTTTCTAAAGTTCTCAATAACACACTTTTGATAACACTGAAGTTTTTTACTAAACATAAAGTTTCTATAACGAAATAAAAAATCATCATATTGATAATATTAGTAAAATAACAATATTAGATCAATCATGTAATTGTAATTATGAGATTGACATATACTTCTAAAACAAAGCAATCTAATTTTAGATACTACATGGTTGACCAACTTGCAAATTCACAACAAAGAAAGTGAATAAGAATTTGTTTATTTTCACCAAATAAGATTTTCTATAATTGGACTTATTATTGAAATAAACAGTGTAGTAGTATTTAGTAATAAAAAAAAATCAAGGTTAAGGCGTCTTGTAATCATTTAAAAAAATAAAAGATTATCACTTTTGGTAATCTACATTATCGATATTATTTTAACGGAAAACAATGAAATTTTAAGAGACCTCCACATTACATCTATAGTGCAGAAATAATATATAATGACTAACCTTCTTGTGTCTCCATCTCCTCAACCTGATTTACATTGGAGTCTTGCTGCTGCCTGTCCGGAGCAGGCGTGTGATTCATGTTAGCCGGGCGCGCCACCGGGGACTGTCGCCCACAACTTTTCGATATTTCCTAAACAATTACCATCCTCCATGAAAACTTCTAACACGTTTACTTAATTATACAACATCCAATGCCCTTATACTTGCACAGCACATACCTTTAACGCCAGAGGATTACTTTCTTCACACTTGCTAAATATTCGCTGTACAAACTTCAATGAACCTTTCTCATCGACTTGAAGGCCCTGTGAAGTGGTGATTTTGTATTTCTTTGAAGACAAGATGTTAATTTTACAAGAATGTTTACTAGCGGCACGGCCGATGTCTGCAAATTTTAACACAAGGGCCCAATAATAGTATACGTTAATAGCACATTCTTAATCTAATAATCATTGCCAGTTCAGTTTAACTTAATCACGGTGTCATAAGACCGAGTACAAAATTTGACTCCAGTTTCCGGTTGAAGAAGTATTTTCACGAAAATAAACAAAATGGTGGATGTCTAATTTAATTTCTGGCTTCAAATGTGTGGTCCGGTTTGATCGACGAATGCACCATTTTATCATTCTCTCACATTCACCGTAGAGCAGCCCGAAACGGTAAATCGTACCGGTTTTCTTATTTTTTTCATTTAAACAAATGGTAACAATAAAATTCAACTAAAAGTAATAAAAACAGTTACAAGTTTTTAAAATTTTTTTTCTTCCTGATTTAATATAAAATTGCATTATTGCTATATTTAAGTTCAATTGTAGATATATTTAACAAATATAATTATTAACTTTCTTTAATAAAAGGAGCGTCGTCGCTAGTTGTAAATGCAAATTAGCAACGAGATAATCCAATTTATAAAATTTTAAAAAATCAATGCTCTGTAATATTAATACAATTACATGAACAACATACAAGCTATTTAAATACTTGAAAGTTATCCATGATTAAAACTGTTTTTGCTGTTCTAAAATTCTGTTTTTTAACATATTGTCACTTAACATTGTGTCTATATATTTCTACCATAGATAACAAAAAATGTAATAATTGTCTGCGGATTTATGTTTTTGTTTAAGAGACCGAATTTATCATTACATTTACCTAGTTAAATAGTTGAATAAAATAATTATGACTATTTAAAATACATGCTAGATTATAGATGCAATGCAATGTTCCCAACAAATCATAAAACTATATTCGTGTTAGATCACACTCCATATTTTGGTATTTCTTCTGATAATCCAATAGACTTTGATGTTTCTAAAAGTCGAGGTCCAGGATATGTTTCCTTGCCTCCAATTTGTAAATCTTTGTGGACTTGCAGTGTCGAAGCGGCTGTTGAATATTGCAGAATTGTTTGGGATCTTTTTCCTGATGGAAAATTGGTAAATATACTTAAAACTAAAACAAAATTATTTTTATTTGGGTATACTTTGTACACAACATATTTTTATAAGTTTATTTGGAACTCGCTAATACCGTGTGGACGTTTTCCAAAAATGGATGATCCAAGTATTTATCAAACATTGTCATGAAAATTGGTTGAACTATACAGATAATTGCAGTGTTATCATGTTATGGGTTATAATAGAGTACACTCTTAATGAAAAAAATATATTTACGTAACAAACTACTAAACTTTTCAGAGATTAGTGTTCTCTCCACAATTCAAAATATTTAAACAACACATTATTTTGTATAAAAGTAGTGCAAGTTACACTTAATGTCTTAATAATTTCTTGATATTTCAGAGATTACCTAGAAAAATCAACACAAAATATTGTAAAGTTAGTTTTTATACAAAAAAAATTATTAATCATTAATGTAATTAAAAATTTAATAATTAACAAGACATTATTTTAATATTAAAAATAGACACTATTTCAATTTAAGTTCTTTGTTATGTGGAGTGGAAAATTTGTCTACTAATGCATTTTTTTTTATAGTGTCTGCTCCTACTTATCTCATAAATAATATCTAAATTATACTTTGTTTCACAGATTCGCTTTGTTGTTAGTGATTCAGCAGCTCATATCTTAAATACATGGGTTGTAGCACAACAAAATTTAACACATGTAAGTATGCAACACTTATAACATGCAAAAGCAAGCCATAATGGATTTGTATCAATGATGAATTGTACTTAGTCATCATATCCAAACAGTAAAATTAATATTTGGTTCTAATACTTGTATTTATTCAACAGAGAGAAGTGTTAAGTGAAAAGTTGACCTGATGATAAGTGATATGCTTGCCCATAATATTGTGGTTCCAGTTAGGTTAATGTAATACACTGCACCACGTTGTGCTTGTTACCTAGAGTCTGTGTTGTCTCATTACTCCAGTAATTTGACTAACTATGACACCCTTTAAATTGGAACACAGTTATGTAACTGCAGAGCAGTGTGTAAACATTTGCACTCTATTATTCGGAGGAATATTTAGCAGCTGTGGTGGTCGCTCCCTAAACCATCACTGGTAACAGACATCTACCAACAATAGTCTACAATTACATTATACCTTTGTTTGACTTAAAATGAATAATATTTTTGAACATAGTTTCATACATAATTGTTGCTAAATGTTTAAACTTTAGAAATAAATTCGGGAATGGTACAGTAATAAAGCAGAATGCTAATTGAATATCTGATATTCAATTGTTAAAAAAATTGCTATACAGTTATGAATAATATTGCTATACTGAATAAAACATGAGTAGGTACTTTGTTAGCAGCTAGCAGCTACATGGCTGTTTTCTAAAACCACATTGTGTGAATATTTATTAAGTACCCACTTAGTTCATATTATTTGTCAACAACACATAAGTTATATACCCACAAATATAACAAATTTGAATATATCCTTTATTAAATTGACCCTTTTTTAAGTTGAAAGCAATTTTTATTACTTTATAATAAATGGTTCTGTCATTTTTTATTTTTTGTTTGTGCATTGCAGATATTGAATGGCCTATGTCTGGTTGGACCGGTGCGGCGTGGGGCAGGTGGTGATGTGGTTGGTTTATGCGCTGCTATTGAAGCACTGGGTGAACCTTCACCAACACAATCTTCCCGACCTACTACTGAGAGGCATTTTCAAAACAGGTTTGTCACATTTTTCACTTCTGCAAAGTAATGAAATAAAAACATGGATTCATAGCTATACCACAAAATTATGTGGGATTATATACTATATGTAATTATACATCAGTACCTATAAAAGCTCTTTTGATCAATTCTCACAATAAAAATTCATTGGTGGTATATCTTAATTGTAGAAGGCATTAAGGTAGGTAACCCAACCACTCCTCCCAAACAGATATCCGCCTTGTCGTGGCGGTGAGGCTCAGTAGCCGTGGCTTAGTTACCTACGGCGAAGGTAAAAAAAACCTATCCGGCCAGCCCGAGGAGTAGGGCCGGCTGAGGTAGCTGCTACATGAGCTCACCTCGAATTTGTGCCGGTGGGCTGCGGAGGCAAGTTTGTACTGCCCCTGGAGAGGAATGTCGCCGCTCTCGCTCTCCTTCGCGGCCATGTAACCCAAAACCAGATCCGGCGCAGAGAGTCGGGAGACGGAAAAAAGGTACCAACCACTGCCACATATAATTCTGCGGCCAAACGATAGTGTTCCGAAATGACTTTACCCTAGTTAAAGTGCGAAATTACTATGGTAACAAACTTATGTTAACACATTGTTACAGTATTATCCGCAGGTAAACGTATTTCTCGTCTCATTTCTTCATTGAAAAAAAAAAACAGTATAAATAATAGATTATATTTGGTTTGTTTTCATTGTTTCAGAGGCCGCATTATATGCATAACCAGTGCAAGAGATGATGATTCCATCAGGAGCTTGGCTGAGATAGCTCTCAACACGTTGATGCAACAAAATAAAAAGGCATCTACTATTCAACCCTCAACTAGTACTGAGGCATCACCAACTCCGCAGTGTGTATAGCTTGCTTTGGAATACTTTTGTAGTAATACATAACTTTCAAGGCATTTTAGTTATTTGAAATATTTTTTCTAATTCAAATAAAATGCTAAATAAAGGAACTATTTTGAATTATTTCAAATTATGCTGTCGGAACTTTTTATTTATTTCAAAATAAATAACAACAGAAATTGGATTTTAAATCATTTCATAATAATGTTACAGATCGATGGTCGTTCATTATTGTCACCTAGTGATAGTGAACGTGACACCTGAAAAAGCGGAAACGAGAGTAAATAATCAACCAATCACAGAGGTAAACATTTATTTTGAACTCAGAAACTAGACATTTGAATAGGAAGAACAATTTATTCCGGTAACATGTGACTGTACTCGTTATTTATACAATACCACTCTATATTTACCGCGGTTAAAATACGTTTTAGCTGCTTATATCTCATGTTTGGTTCCTGGACCGTTTATTGGATTTCGGTGGTGGCCACAATATTCTGGATAAATATCTGAATAATAACGCCATGAAAAATCTAAGTCAAATGGAAAACCATTGTAGAAAAAAAAAATTTTTCAGATGGGAGGCGGGTTAATGAGCGTAGAAGTTATCGTATCTCGTGCCAGTGCGCTTGCGAACCTCCTCGGCCGTTTGGTTCTGCCTCACTATAAATTAGCAACGACAACAGTTACCGGAATTCCTATGAAGGTACCACAATTTGCATCCTATAATAAGTGTCTCTATGGTACATTGACTTATAACTTGCCTTTCTAGGAATCCTTGGTTCTATCCTAGAATCAGATATGGCGGAATATGGCAAGGTTTTTTTTATGTGTTTGACCAGCAGAGTTCCTGTATTCCAGCTGTCAACATTTAAGAGCCAGAGTATTTTGAGTGAACTTTACACTCTGTGAAATTAAGGACAAATTTTACTCATTATTTGAGTTTCATTATTGTCCATTAACCAGTATCATATAAATAGATAGTCTCAATAATATTTCTACTATTGTGACACGTGGTCTTTCATAATGAAGGAATACCTTCACGTTAGCTAAATGCGGGCTTGTTAGATGTCACGGTCCATAAAAGCTGTTGTTGTTCAAACTTGTCCATTTCTTCACGATGTTATGGTTCAGCAGCAGGTCGAGTGTGGATCCACCTCTTATTCTGTTCGTGATATGTAGCGCATGTGACCTCCAAGTTAAAACAACTAAAATTATCATGATTTCTATTACATAAAAAATATGTAATATTAACAATTGTTTTCAAGGAAGAACAAAACGCGAGCTCAAGCGCCAACTATGACGTGGAAATTATTCACTCTGCTGAAGCGCACGCCGGTCTGAGGGCCGCTCAAACTGCAGCCGAAGCTTTGGAATCAGTAAGTTAAAATATTCAATATAATTATGGAGCTTATAAATTTCAAGTGGTTGAAATATTGTTATATCTTGAAACATTCGATTGATTTTATTTGTATCCACATGGATAGATAGATAAATCCTTTTATTTTCCCACGCAGTAAAGAAGACTCGTATACAGACAATCATTACATCATAAAACAGATAAACAAAAATATGTTGACGTTAGTAATATTTTAGATAATCATTGCTGCCGTGTATACTGCAATGGTACAAAATGGCCGTAGCTCAGTGTAACTGATACCACGTAGAGAACAACACACTAATTTTCAGCTACTACCTTATTAAAGAGCGTCTATATTTTCGAGATGCTTATGTGCGCGCATGATGTAGCCGGATGGAGTGAAAGATCTAAAGTTAAATTATTGTTATTAAATTTAGGAAAAATATAACTTCTGCTGATGTGCTGCAATTACAAAACGTTAGGCTGGGAATTAAATTGTTTTTTCCAAGAGATATGTTTGCAATTTTGATTTAAAATAAACATTTGTGAGAGAATTTCTTAAAGAGGGTGATACATTATTCAGGAATTTTATCGCTTGATGACGGAAACTACCTTAGACTATCGAAAGCATATGGGCTAACACTAGTGCCCAAATTTAAATGATGTTAAGTGTCATGGAACATCTAATTACTTTAACTAAACCTAGAGCTCCCTTTTTCTATTATATTGCAGAAAATATCATATTTCTACACGGTAACCAGTAGATTGAACTATACGTATGTTTATCTTACTTTTTACCACGTGAATTTTAAAACTTCTAACAATAAGTACTTTCGTCTTCTTAGCCTTGTTGTGATGGTAGGTGGTACTGCGTTGGTGGACCCCACGGGGTGCAGAAGGTGGTGCCAGCGGCTGCAGTGGGCCGTTGTGGCGTGTCACCCCCGCTGATGTGGCCTCCCGCCCCTCTGCCTGTCTCGTCAACTTTCTACTTAACGGTCGCTCGGTAACCCTCGAAGTGCCGCGGTGAGTTCTGCTCCATCTTTATTAACTTGTCTAATGTATGTTCATATGAACCTAATTTATATTTGATTGGTGGAAAGTGCAACGTTGCGAAAAATACTCCGCCTTTTCTGTTGACAACTGGGAAGAAACAATTCTATTATGGCGACAGACTAATGTACGAGTTTGAGTATATCTTCATTTTACTTCATGTAATACCTCCGTGTTACAGGCAAGAGTTAAGAGATCACACGGGCAATTTACTCAAACTCACTAGAATCTGTTCACCAGTTATAGTTATCAACTTTTTTTTTAATTTCATACAGTTCTCGTAATAACTTAACCTTAACACATGTACTTTATAAAGTTAATGTATTGTTCTTAATTTGGATAGAAAAGGTGGCGGGCGATCGGCGTCTCATGTGTTAGCAGCGCAAGGTGGCGAACTATGGATTGGTGCCCTGGGTGGCCGCACGCCCTACGACGACCCGCCGGCTCTTTCAGAAGGTGTTGGCGGCCGCGTGACTGACTACAGGTAAATCTGGCGTTTACTGTAGGTTGTCTCTTGTTGAAGATCATCTACTTAGTTACTACTGCAGCTTGTGCAAACATCATTAGCTTTGAAAGACATTGTAGCTATCGAAATTATACCTTAATGCGACGAACATAATGTGGTCCGATGTATATTAATCAATACGGTGAAACGTGTATCATCTACCATTACATAAACGATACCATAATAAATTTTAGCTCGTTACCTTATTGGTTATTAGAGCCTGCGGCCTTCATTCCGAAGGTCGCGGCTTCGAATCTCGGCATGTACCAATGACTTTAATACATAATTTATGTACATTTGTGAACTTTAGTTACAACAGCGAAATACAAACGATAAAGAAATACATCGTGAGGAAACCTGCACATGAATTAGGATTTATTCTAAGGTGTGTGTGAAGTCACCAATCCACATTGGGCCCGCGTGGTGACTATGGCCATCGCGTTTATATTGTGGATAGGCCTGTGCCCCAACAGTGGGAACGTAAACAGGCTGTAAAAAAAATCTTGTAGTGTTTGGTAAGGAGCGTAACTGAAACACGTCACAGTTACATTTATCACTTACATACTACATTTTAAATGGTATGTTTTCATCATTTCTAGAATAAAAGAGTTCGGAGCATTGATGCAGCAAAACAAACTGCACCCACTGCGTGGCACCGGCGCCAACACGCGCGCCAGGACGAGGTTGCAACGTCATACCACGTATTGGCCGCTGACAATAGCCTCCACATTGATATTTAATTTAGGCTCGGTAAGTTAGCATTAATTATCGTTACGAGTGCAGTGCCAATAGACGCCATGTCCACCATACATAGAGAAAAGTTTATATATAGTATGTTGTCTTTAGATAATGGAACCGTTGACGCGGCTAGTCGTTCAAGAAACTCTTACTGATGAGGAAGTGGACGCGTGTCGCGGCGTGCTCTTGTCGCTGCTCGGTATGGAATCTCGGCATGAATTGCCTTCTGCACAGCTACCCTCCAATATGCGGTAAGTGTGCATCAATATTTTTAAAATCACGTTGTTTGTTTCGATAGAAATTTAAAATATAAGAAAAAAACGTTGAGATGTATGATTTAGTAATAACTTTCTCCCTGTCAGCTTCACTGCGTGAGACAATACAATTACGTGAAAACTAGTGAACGTATATAGTTGGTTACAGACGTTTTTTTTTAATTTCAAAATTCTTTTATTATTTTATTTCTAATTAACTATTATAAACATTTTCATTTTGTATTATTTTCATAGTTGCTATATTGACGATTGCTACAGAAAGTCCTGTGTAGTTGCTCTCAAGGAATATTTCAAACAAATTTCAAATCTAATTCTATTCTATAACTAGCAAAGCGGCTAGGGAACGGCTAGTATATATATATGTGTGTGATTGAATGTATCGCAGGGGTAAGTGGAGTGGGCGTCGTGAAGAGCAATGGCGACAGGTGTGGGGCGAGCTGGAGGCGCTGATACGTGCGCATTCGGCGTCACCCGCCCACCGCGCGCTTCTGCGGACACTGCTTGACTGTCGCGCACACAACCATGCACCGGATGGTATGCAACCTTAAAAATTTTAATAAAAAAAAATATAAAGTAAGTGTACATAATTACATTTGTAAATAATTCGGAAAAGGCGGTCAGTTTGGTTTGTATTTGTAATACAAAGGTTACACAACATAAATAAATATAATAAATGCCTCTTAGGAGAGAGAGTCGAGGTGATTTGTCCACTACGCTATACAAGTGTAAAGGAGACATGTCCGTTTCCTCACGATGTTTTGTTATTGTTGATGAAACTCGAGTTCAAAGGGGATCTAATTTGCACCTCCCTGAGACTTAAAACGGATATAACAATTTTGATACTAAGCTATCGCTGTTTCTTAAATTGTGAACATATCTCCAATTAAAAACTATTCGCAGGCGAATCTCGAGCTACAGTCATCCGTGCGACCACAGACTCTCCACTTTCCCCGGTCGGTTCGGGCAACGGATCGAACAATGGTGATGTGTGGGCGCCCAGGAACGTGTTGGACACGCTGCTGGGTGCGCCGCGGCCGCCGCGCAGGCCTGACTTCGCAGGCCGTATGGCAGCCGGTAGCAGACCCGCCACTCTATATCAACATTTACAACAAGACGTCGAAGCGCAACATTAACTTTATTATTGTAAATACATAAGTTATTTTTACATGTTTTATTGTACTTTTTATTAAATTTACCGATATAACAAAATTTTCACAAAAAAAATGACGGGAGTATGAATAGAAATTTCAAATGTATGTAAGCATACATACATACATATATATCACGCCTTGTTCCCAGTGGAGTAGGCAGTGACCACCTCTCCCCACTTGCTACGATCCTGGCACACCTCTCTCGCTTCCTCCATTCATGAGCGTCTTCATGCATGCTCGTTGGTTGCGAGTACTCTTGCCCCGGTCTTTCTTTAGGATATCTTTGATTTGATCGGAATATGTCGGCCTGCACCGATTTTGCAATCATTCTTACCTATTATGTACGTAAGAAGCTAATTTAATCTTCTTAATTTTTTGGGACAAGTTCAAATTATAATTTTTTGTTACATAAAATGAGTTTTACAATTTCAAACGTGGAAATACGTCTAGCCAATGTACAATCATTATCCCAGCGCCCTCTAGTAAGCGCTCGGCGTCAACACGAGCGCAGGGTCATTGAAAGTGCAGAGGCCGGTGCTCCCGAACACCGCTGCGCTCGTGCAACGCTCACTGTGCACCATTGTTAAAGTCGCTTCTGATTACATGTGATGATCATTCATAAAATAGGACAACATGATACTTCATTGTCTTTGATTAAAAATATTTAATCTTGTCATCTTCAACAATATAATTTTCATCATTACTGAAGGATTTCTTGATCCAAGTTTGCGGTTCGAACATCATTATTCCCAAGTGGGGTTGATGTTAGGGTACAGTCGTAAAACAAAAGCCGAAACGTTTTTCCCCCCCAACATGGTGAAAAAAGATTTGTTGTGCCGAACCCGTCACGTGGAATAGAGCAGCATACAGGTTTTATTGTTATGGAGAGGAGTACTCGTCTTTAAGGGGAACGATGGTGAATAGGTTTAATAAATAATTGAAAATGCGACATTATAAAATTAATATCCTTATATTTGTTCAATAAAAACTACATTGTGGGCCCGTGTGCCCGGCGCCCGGGTAACACGACCTTTGTATTATTTTGTTGCATATAAACTCTTCGGGCAGACTGTGTCATAAGGCAATGGTGAGTGAATCTTCAAGGCATCTGGTTCGGATCCGAAACGGCGAAGCTCCCCTCCCTCGCCGCCAACGTAAGTTAACAATTACTGGAATGTCACTCGGGATGCGAACGTCCAAACAAATCATTACAAACAAAACCTAACACTATAAGTAGACTTTTAATCAGCCGCTGTGAATTGACAGTGTTGTGTACATATACTGTTTTACAAGAATTAGTGATGTTACCAAATTCGGTTTAATTTTTTTTTTACATTTATCCTATATCTATATATTTCAATAAAGGTCTTAAATTACAATTGAAAGAGTTAATCAAACATGCCCGGTTGGCAAACACAATACCATCCAATCATTTATTTCAGTTATTAATGAAAACTTGAAATAACCAACACTTACTCTTCGAGTTATTGCTTGATTAATTCTTTACTTTTATAACCTTATCACATCACTAGAAAAAAATATAAAATTTTATATAAACCTGTCATTTAACATCAGCTAATTAAAAATCATCCAGTAGGCCCTAACAGTGGCCATTCCTTTCATAAAACACTCACATATTGTACAATCTTCAAAAATCCAAATCATTTCGCCGAGCGCGCCCGGCCGAGTCCGTCGGAACGCATCCGAAATTATTTCAATTATTTTCCAATTAATAACCCTAAAAAACTTACAAAACCGTCCGGTACTCATTAAACTTAATCACTAATGTTTTAAAATTAAACGGAATTGAAAAATAAATTACCTAGGTACAATGTTTTAATCTAGAAAAGCTATTTATAGGCGCACGAGGGATGTTTGGTGGGAGTGCGCGAGTGTCAGTGTGTGGCTTCTCGAAGTTTCTTCGCGACCGGTGGCTGTGCGTCCGTTGAGTCTCCTAATGAGTTCTCTTCCGCTGAACTGGCTTCCTCTATTTGCCTGTGACAATATGAAGAATAATACCTCGCCATTACTTAATGTTGTTTTTATCTTGATGAACATTTTATAAAGTTGAACTTAATGCGTTTGATATTATTTTGAAGAGGTATAATGACTTAGGTCATATAGATGAAAACGAAAACAAAAGGAAATAAAAAGAGATAGAGATGGAGTCTTCTAGACTAGCATTACATCATCTAGTCTCATTATGACAATTTAAAAGGAATACATATTTATACATAAGGTAGGTAGGTTTACCTCTTAGCACGCGGCGTACTAAACGCAGAGTCTGAATTGTCTGAGGGGGAGGCGGGCGTGGCTGGTGAGGTCGCTTTCGCGTCCATAGAATCTTCTGTACAGGACGTCGTTGTGTCTTCGTTAACTGAGTCCACAAGTTTACCTGCAATAAATGACAGTGTTATTGAAAACCACAAATATAGTATATAATATATAAACAACTACAAAAAGAAATAAGCGTAATGACTATTAACTTTTCTTCACGTAAGGGACGAGACGAGCATCTAATCAATTATCTACCGGTGGTAGGTCTCTGTTACCGGAAACCGTCTAGGTAGGTACCACCGCAGCTCCTATTTCTGCCGCCAAACTATTTGCAAACATTACTGTGTTCCGGTTTGAAGGGTACTGTAGCAAGTGAAATTACTGAGGTGGTGAGGCTTAACGTCTTGTCTCAAGGCGACCAGGGGAATGATGTTGTGTATAACTAATGTCTTAACTAGCGCGCCACATTGTTAAGGGGGGGGTAATCACTTACGATCCAGTGAACGCTGCGCTCGTCTCGTAGCGTTGAATAAAAGAATATAACTAATGGACTTGATTATAACAACGTGGCGCTAATTAAGAAGACATACACAACAATTTCACTACCAAAAACTGCCGCTGAAACCGGAACAGTGTTTAACGCTACTGTTTGCAGGAATAAGCGCCGCGGTGTCCACTTACCTAGACGGTCTTCAACAAAAGACCTGTCATCAGGAACAATACTTTTGTGATAATTAAAATAATTTTCAAGTTATAACGAACATCACCAGTCATTCAGTATATAATACTGCGGCTGCCTCCGCGCTGATAATGAGGGTTCAGCCATTGTTTATTGTAGTCCCTTTGTAAAAGCGGGCCTTGCGTGCTTTTCGCATTGTTATTTAAACCACTGGGAGTATTTACTTCTCAGAATTTTGGATTAAGTTCATACTTTATTACGCAGTTTAACAAATTATTAAAATGTTAGTATAAGGGACTGATATTTTATCATCCATTTACAAATGTTTATATTTTCACCAGTTTTCTTTATATTATAACACTACTCTCTACATTAGAAATTTAAAAAATTTAAAACGACAAAATCTTTCAGAATGATTCTGTAACTTAAATAATATGCCGGAAGCGCAAGTGGCATTAAAGTTTTCAAAGTATTATAGCATATCTATATAAAATTTAAGTCAGTAGTAGCTATTTACGGGCCGTGGATCCAGGTCCACAAGCTAAGTATCAGATGAGCTGCAAGAGTCGATATAAAGTGCTCAGCATCTTCAGAAAACCGAGAGTAACTCATAATAGTATTCGTTCAGCAATTTTATTTTCTTTCATTTCTATCGACTAATGGATGTCGATGAGGAAATTAAAAAAAAATTTACACGATAAACAAACGTCTCCCGTTCAATAACAGCTATATATTTGTTTACTACTAATATTACGTATGTATTGAAAAAAAAATATTATTCATTACTGATGTAGTAATCCTATACGAGATGATAAAAAGCCGTTTGAATAATTGATATTCGAGTGTGACGGGAGTCGCCTGCTTCACAATGCATCGGGGATCAAGTTTAATGAATGCACGTTACCGTTCAATGCAAGGGCATAACGCGGGAAATAACGGTCAATGTACTTTATGCAATTTAACATTTACATCATCATGAGGTGTTTTTGTTAAACTGAAGTTTGACGGCCAAACTAAAAAAAAAACTATTTTTTTTTATACTATCACGCCTTTTTTCACCGTAAGAGTAGGCAGTGGCGAATAAAGACCCAGATTATCGCCAGATGTGGTCAGATTAGGTCCCATGTAACAGCGAACGAGCCCGTTGCCACTTTATTGGGGCCACCACAAACACACAAAGATAATTTCAGTGTGCGGGTCTCCTCACGATGTTTTCCTTCGCCGTTAAGTACGTGGTAATTGTAACAATATGCACATTAGGCATTGAAAAACTGCCTAAGAGGTGCATGCCGCGGACGAGATTAGAACCCTCGTCATCTGATTGCGATGTCCGGATTCATAACCATTGAGTCATCACGACTATCATAATCTAATCTAAAAAAATCTAATCTTCAGCTATCCAATATTATGTCGATCAGGGTTGGCGGAAGTTTTGCCTAGGACCATCTAAGTAGGTACTACCGCAGTTCCCATTTCCGGATCAAAGAGTAGTGTGCAAACATCACTGTGTTCCGGTTTGAAGGGCGTTATAATTAGTAAAATTATTAGCGTAATGAGATTTAAAATTTTATGTATCAAAGCGACAAGAAGTTATTGCAGTGTATATCATCCTATCGCCAAATTGTTATAGACAGGCCGCATATCTATATTATTATACTTATATGCTTTTCGCACTTGCAGTTACTTTCGAATCCACTTATCAAGGGTTAAGGTGACCCAGCCTCAAGGCCCGTGAACACGAAGACTCTTAGTAGCATCCTACGATAGACAAATTACCTCAATGCTATTTTATACTAATCTATATCTTTTAATACCTCTTAATCAAATTACTTTTTTTATTACTTTAACATATTTATATCACTTAATTGTATACAGGTTAAGTGAGTTAGCCTTTAAGTGTACGCATATGCTAAAACTATTCTTTTATTATGTATATATGTTGGCATCCTATTAAATAAACACTCTTACTATTTCACTAAGGTTAACTGGTACAACTTGATAAGTTAAACTAACTTATCTTCCAGCACCCTGTAATCATTATTCCTGTTTTAATTGTATGATGTAGAAATTGGCAAAATTAAAGAAATTTAAAAATCCGCGACTAAAGAGCTCTTGCTTCTTTATACCTTCATTAATACCTCTTAGAGGTGACTGTCAGGGAACACCACGTAGGCATTAGGTGCTTTGTACCATTATGTATTTCAATACATAAATAATTTTATTTGTAAATCTAGCACAGAATGTGACTTAAGAATAAATGTTAGATCACAGTATTTATTCTTACCATTACCATTTGTTGCGGGCGGTTCAAGGTTGCTCTCGTCGCTCGGCAGCGGTGAGCCTCCATTCGTGGGTGCGGTTACGCTGGGCTCCTTGCCAAGCAGTTGTGGTTGCAGGTCGGATAAAATATTGTGTGTCCATAACGCCAACTCGACCATGTGTGGTGACCATTTCTTGCCACAGCCGTTTTGTTCCTAAAAAAATTGGGAAGATTTTAAACTAATTTTACTTGCAAACAGAATACAGGAACTTTTATATGATGCTGTATAAAGGCAGATATATACACTGCGTGTGGCACCTCACTGGACGGTCTCCGCAAACTGACCCCCCACCACCAGTATAATATTATTGTAAAATATTTTTTTATGTAACGAAGCGACGAAACGATTGAGAACACGTTCACCTGATGGTAAGAGATATGCCTGCCCGTAACTAAAGGGCGCTAGTTAAGATGATATACACAATACCACATTGTGCTCGTCACTCTGGGACATAATATATTAAGACTCGTTACCGTAAATTTGCACATTACTGTTCGGCAGCAGAAACAGTAAGCTGGGGTGCTACTATCAGTCAGTAATAATCATAATAATCTACCAGTTTCCACAGAAAACTCTGTAGTTTTGGGGGGCACGTTAAAGCTTCATATGGGAGGGTATAAAGTTCTGCAAATATATGCACTACCTCCATAGCGTATATGCCAATGTAACACAGAAGTCCCTAATACGATTCCAAGGCTACCTCGTAAGTGTTCGAACCGAATCTCTACCATACTTATAATGTAAATCCACTGATATAACAGAATCGCTGTTCTGGCAGTCAATATATCGAAGCCAGTGTAAAGCACGAGTATACTTCACCATCCAGTTAAAGTTAAGAGGTCAAGTACTAACCCACTAAAACAACTAGTTACGCGTTGTGACCTACATATCCTATTCAAATAAACAAACCACTATCAAACCTTAAAAACTACATTGAAGTATTCACGTTCTCATACTTAAATGTATAGTTGCAATTTTTTTGCATTACATGTAATTAGTTAACGACTGTAGCAAATGTAAATATCAGATTCGAAGCAGCGACCTACATCTGACTACAATGAGTCACAAGCTAACTCACAACGACGTTGACGCATTCAGTGTTTTATGTGATACACAATCTTAGTTGTGACACATAGATTTCTACCAAAAAATTCATCTGTGTGACCAATAAAATACACACAACAATTGAGAAAGATTTAAGATATTCTGAAGTCTAAGCCCGTAGTTTCGATTATACATTTAAACACTGTACTTTTTGGTACGGAAAAGTATGAAAGGATATACTGCCACTTACCATCAGGCGGGATCGTAAATATAATCTAGTATACATATACACAAAAAAAAAACTTTTGTTGCTTATAAAGCGCTTTAGTAATTATGATACACATGTTTTAAAAATTCCGTTTTTTCATTGTTTTTTAATTTAATTTTCTAAATATTTGTTTTAAATATGTATAAATTTTTATCGAAACTTGACCTAAGTCAAGTAAGTTAATATTGTATTTAAGGCGTGAATTTATACTATTTTAGATTAAATGTGTAAATTAAGTAGATCCTTTAGTAGTTTTAAAGTTCAAACTAACAGACATTTAATACGTTGACAGGACATGGTGCTAAGCTCTTCTCGAAAAACCTATCGCTAACTGTGGTCTAGTATAGATTGAACTTGTTATTCACTTTGGGTTTTCCTTTTCTGTAATGGGCTAAGAGTTGATCTCAAATTTTACAGGATGTTAATAACTAGGGAAAAGATAGGCCAGTAGATTGATAATAAGAAGGTTATACGAAATTGAATGTGTGTCCAAATCAAACTTCTATCTAGAAACCCTGTTGTCTTAAGGTAGGCTAATTAGTGTGATCGTGTCAAGGAAAAATCATACGAGAATATTGAATAAATTTTTCTTACCTTATTTAACCTATCACAGACATTTCTAATATGTTTTACAAAATTGAGGTATTCCTTGGCAGTGTAGTCGCTTCCTTCCATCTCTGGTATTGCTTGTATGCACTCGTCCGCCATGAAAGGCGCAATTTCCGGACTGGCTGCCGCGAGGAGTGCAGATGCTGTCGCCGTTCCTACTCCTTTAAGATTGCTTAGTGCAGTCATTGCAGATTCTATGTTTGGCAGTTTACGAAAAGCCTTCTTTGTCTCTTGCATTACGGCTCTTGGTGTGTTCACTTTGATTAGATATGACAATTGTGGATAAAACCTTCCTCTCTGCAATTAGAAAATTTACTAAAGTTTTTTAAATAAAGAAAACAATTACACTAACAAATATGTTTAATAATAATGATGTCTTATTTTTCAAGCCATTTGACTTAGTGGACCTAACATGTAATGAATATTGAAAACTGTAATTAATACAAAGATACTACTGTCATATAGGTTTTAGATCTTATGAGAGGTCCTACAAAACATTTATAGAGATCAATTAAATATTGAATTAAACTTCAAGGTTTTATAAAAATTACTTGGACATTACATAAATTATGTACAGGAATGCAAATTGCAAAATTGAATTCAACTGTGTAAATATTTCTTCATTTATTTAAAAATTGATAGGCATATTTTGACTTTAGTTTATGATCTGTTATTATAATAAAAATTAGGGGATTGTTCTTAATACCTACTAACATGTACAAAGATAAAAGACTTCTTTGAAACATAATGGAAATTATAAAAATTTACAGGTAACTGAACAGATATCCAATATAAGGGTTATAGTTTATAAGCTAGTCCGTTTCCTTAATTCTGGTCTACCTAAATCCATTAAAGAAAACAGATGTTTTTACCACAGGAGTAATACATATTTATTTTGTAGAATGTGACTCCAGTGAAAACATGTATGACCTAATATTTAAAAACTCGAACTATTTATCTATATATACTATCTATTTTTAAGATTTTTTAACCTGGTACTTCATTTAAAAGCATTTTTTTATTTACCGCTTGCTTCCATTTCATAAGTTGCACCAGTTCCTCATGTAGCATATGCGCTTCCTTCCCTCTGGATTTAATTTTCTTTGGTAATTCATTTTGATACCTGTAAATTTATACTATAACATAAATATATATGGGAATTGTTATTTTTTCACATACTACAAGCAGGAGTTTATTTATATACAAAATATATTATTTAACATACTACAACAATTTAAAGTAATAATTCTATCTGGATTGTTTTACTTGCAATCTTTGGATAAGAGGTATAAATATATATTGTTAGTTTAGTTTAATAATTCTCCAGCATTGTAAAATATGTATACGTGATATAGCTTTAATAATTTCAAGGTATAAAAGCAAGAGAACAGTAGAGATTATTTAATTTTAGACTGTAATATACATTTTAAACTATACATACTTTATGTTATATACAATTATTACATCCATAAATTGGATATAACAAGTTATAAAAATTATTTGTACTAATAATAATCAACAATAATATTTCAAAATATTCTCTACACACATCACAATATCTCTGACTCACAATATCTGCCCTATAGTTTTAATGCAAATAAGAATTAGCATTATATTGTCGATTATTATATAGAATTTATTCATTCGTAATATAAATTATAGATATTTTAGATAAAAATTAGTTTTCAATGAGATAATAATATCATTTGTTTAAACAATAACAATTTTTTCCTGTAACTGTAAAATTAACTTTAAATGAATAATTAAAATTTCAAAATAAATATTTTATAAATAAGAGAAAAAAGACTAGTTAATATTTATTATGTAGTAATTTATGCATGAAATACATAAAAAAAAATTACTTATATTTGGTGTATATTGATAGATTTAAATTAAGATTGTTTGCATTTCTTAAAACCACTGTGTAAGTGTAAATACAGTTTGATGAGTCATTGTTTTGTTAAATATTTTTTATATAAATAAAGCTCTGCATTAATTTTATATTCGCAGTAATTTCAATATTGTTACTATTTTGTTGTAATACGAGCTCAATGTTAACAAAATAGTTTATACAAAGCAAAAGGCAAGTCACCATTTTGAGCGGATGTGAATAGCATTCAACAAAGCATTGTATTTTATACTAGCTACAATAAGTTAGAAATACAATAACATTTCATACGCGTTATCTACGAGTTTATAATCATGGTATTAACAGAATTTGAAAAGCGCTCATAATGTATTTAAACAGAAAGCATTTACGAGCGATGATACGTAAAGGACAGCCACCATTTTATAACGCCTAAGCGCGGTGATATTTTGCCCCACACTGGCTTCAGGAGAAACGATAGTGTCAATTTGACATCGATCCCACGTGACGCAGTGATTTTAATGAGCCGTCCGCGGACTAGAGATGCAGTCCGCGAGGGAGGTAGCTATCAAATCAGTTTGCACGGATACACACACAATACAAGTTCATTGACACGCCACGGCCGCATTTTCTCCACTAAAAGACGATCGCACTTACCAATTGTCCAATTTTATGAGCTCCTCCGGTTTCTTTGTTTTCTGTTCTGCTTTAAGTTTTATCGCTTGCGGGTATAACTTTAAAACGCCGTCAAATTGTTTCGCATCCGCCTCCAGAAAGAAAGTAGACGTGTCTTTCGCGGTAGCCATTGTGAACGTTCTAAATGTACAACACTCTGCGTACCTATTTAGTTAGCTATAGCGCCGAACTCGACGCGGCGGCAGCACCTGGCCAACTGGGCGCCCTCTCCCCACTCGCCGCCATCTTGTCGACTGTACTTCGCAATGACGTTCAATATTATTATTCGAAATTAAGCTTTTAAACTTATTTTATTACATTAAAACACACATTTAAACTTTATTTAAATGCTATACATATATTTACAAAATACTCATGTGAAAATTATGCTACATAAATGAAAAGGTATAAAAAAACTTACCGAGCGTCGTCAACAAGGTTATATAGGACGCGCACTGTTTCGTGGCGTCGGACATTAGTCGGGCATCCACGGGAAATAACATGATCACCGCACATAATTAACACGGTGTATAATGCACTATAAATATTTGAAAACAATAATGATTTTTATCACAAATAGCAATATGTAGTACACGATAATGCTAGTCACGTCGACCTCGGCGCACTATCAATTTCCTTAAACGTGACGCAACACACGACACCGTTGTACCGAAACGACTTTGGTAAACACGCATATTTTCCGTTGCATTGCAGTACACACTGAGCTCGGAGTAGTCATGAAGTAGTAACTAGCGGTGTACATAAGGCATTTAGGTAGTACGACGAACATATCACCGGGGTGGAACGTCACCACACCAATCGGCTTTGTTGTTTTGATAGACCGCCATGTGCTCTACTCCCTCTTTATAGATTTTCTTAAAATTAAACGTTTGGCGAATTATTGAAACGCCTGTCTCGCTTTTTCAACCTTTGTATTTTAATTGTATAACTCGCAGCATATTGAATGTCTGACACAGTTTGTCGGATAGCAATACATATAGTTTTTTAATATTTTACTTGTTTTTGTTCTACTTTATTGCAATATTTTAACTCCTTATAATAATAAACATCATCATATTGTTTGACTAATATAAATGACATTATATTTAAAAGAAAATTTCAAACATATTGTCTATTATAATAATATATAGTAATATAAAAAATACTTTAATTTTACTATTCTGCCGCTATCCGTTTAACCAGTATTCTTCATTTTCGAATTACGGTTCGACTAACAGAGGAATTGCTGTATTTCCAAAAAATGTTGTGACTAACTTATTTATACGACTTATTTCTATCACGACGATATTCAGTGTTATGGAGCTGATGATCCGGCATTGGAATTGAATTTAGTCGCCGCGACTCAACTTAACTAGTACTTTCAAGAAAGCTGCATGTAGTAAAATTATAAACATCCAATATTAAGAGATGATGTAAAAATGTAACCATACTTTTGAGTCAATATGTATGTTGCTGCTACAATGTGCGGAGGCTTATTCATAATTCCGATCCAAGCTTAATCCTTTATTATCTTTCCTGCTAATTATAGGCTCAAATACCGCAGGGTTCTATCAAGAAAATTTGGTGTAACACTTCTATTGCTCTTGCTAATTACCAGTACCTCATGTACGATATTCACGTGAAAAAAGTGTTCATGTATTAAAAGTAAATTATTATCCTTGACAATACATTGCTACATAACATTTAGAAACATAAAATCCACCGCTACTCCGTAGATGCTTTTATCACCGTGATAATAAGTTTCCATAAACGTTATAATTTCATTAGGTAGCCTTTCATGGGGAAACATTAATTACGCCTATTAATGACCAACTACAGAAGAGATATGAAAATCGGTGCCGAAAACATTCTTATTAGGTTTTTTAATAAAACAAATAAGCAATATTCGTGTAATCGATTCATGCGACATTATATTAAAACACAACTAAAATACAGGACATTCTCTCTCGAGAAACGAATAAAATAATAGCTTCTATTATCATAGTAAATTGACTATTATGATGCTTTGTAATCAATTAAATACACTGTAAATTATAGAAACAATAATTTCTATAAGAGTCATTAAAATCACACACAGCTTCAACAAAGATTAACATATTCGAAAATAATATTACTTAAATGTTCCTATAGAAGATAGCCGTGGTGCCACATACATATAACTGATAACCACTACTTCACAAGTTATGTTGGCTAGTCACTTAGCGATTGTCTAAATAAATTATACATCGTTAATTTTTTTTTACTATATATTCCAAATACTCAGAAAATTATGCTTGCACATTTCATCAAATAAACAATTTGAAAACAAGAAAGTAGATAAAAAAAAATCTTGTCGTTCTATTATTATAAAATTTATACTTATCCTTATTGAGAAAATAGTCATTTGTCAAAATTTAAAAGTATAAACCGAACCATATAACATGACAGAATTTTAATATATTATTTCTCCTATTATTAAATCTAATTTTCATAACAAAACGTGCGAAAACTGTGAAGGGACTAAGTGTGAATTACAAAATGTTTACTTCTTTTTGAGATTGTGTATAAGAGAAAATATTTTAACCATAATTTGTAACTCAAAGGATTTTGGTAAGTAATTCTTTCTAATGTATTTAGTCCCTGTAAGTTTTAAGAATATGAAAAGTTACAACTAAACTTTAGATAACGATCGTCGTAGAGGGCACATAGGTACATGTATATGTATAAGTATGCATGTATATTTAGAGGTATATATATGGCATATATATTTAGAAGTATATGTGTGTGTATATATATATATTCACATATACCTCTATATATTTAAAGATTTTTTATCTAAAATACATAGATGCAAATATAGTTGACGGCTATAAAATAACTGTAACACTTCTGTCATTTCAATAATAAAAATATTGCCAGGTTCTTAAACTCGTAGAATAATATGTTTCATAAAGCACCCCTTTTCGAGATGGGAAATAGGATCCGTTAATAGGGGCTGGGTTCATTTTCAAAAGCCCAAAAGAAAAAAAGTAACGTTTTGTATTTTGGCAGTGTCCGTGTCCCAACAAGGGTGAAACGAAATTATTCGTGAGGGTTTGAATTTTAAATCCTTTTCAATTTGTCAATTTTTAGTCCAACGTAAAAGCAGCAGTGTTAAAGTTTTTTTTATAAATACGTCATTATGTATTACAGTTCCGTAAAAGTTGGTCTAATAAAATAATATACGCCACCATATTCAAGCACATCGGTATTAATGGTACTTTCTGTTGTAACAATATAGATAAGTTTTACTACTTTTCGTGGCTTCCTGTCAAATTATCCAAAGTACACTATGCAAAGAGGGTCCTTATTCATATGACAAGTAAACGTATAAGTTTCATGTGTGCGATCATTAGTAGGAAAAAGAGATTTATTTAATCGTTAAATTTATAACTTTTTAATGCTTATAAATTCTTCATTGTATCTGTTCTGCCACCATAGTGTAGAGTCCACACTACGTATCCTTAATTTATTTTATATTCTAAAAACAAGTAGTTTTAGCATTAAGAGAAAGAGTAGTTTTAGCAAAAAAGAAAACTACAAAATACACATACAATTTTTTTTAACAAATTACCGCTTGCAAATACGATTATATTTACTTTCATATGAAAAGTAATATTACTTAGAAATATTTATTAACGACATATTAGCATAGAGGTAATCATTCATAAAAATTTAATACTATAACAATAATAATTGCAGTCAAATATAAAATAATAGAGAAAGTAAATAAAACTAACATACCCTACGAATTGAGAATCTCCAAGACGCTGTTTAATAATGTCAAAGAAAAAATATTATGAATGACTACGAAAAATCATTTTTTCTATCTTATTTTTTATTTACAATAGATGCAAGTACTTTTTGATGTCAGTGTTGGCAAGGCGCCGGAACCAAGAGAACGCAGGACCCATCGATATGGAGATATGTGCCTGCCGCGCTTACGTCCAACAGTTGACGTCTATCGGCTGATGATTATGATGTTTTTTTTATACTACGAAGCAACGACAAAAGCGGGTCGTTCACCTGATGGCAAGTGATACGCCCGCCCACAATAATGTGGCGTTAGTTATGGTGTTATACACAGCACCACATTGCGCTCGTTGCCGTGAGACGTGAGATGTTGAGTTTCATTACCCCAGTAATTTTGTTAGCCACACCGCCCTTCAAACCCGTATACAGTAATGTTTGCACAGTACTGTTTGGCGGCTGAAATAGGCGCTGCGGTGGTTCCTGCCTAGACAGTTTCCGGCAACAGAGACCTACCACCAATAAAAACAAGTATCTGTTTCCATGCATCCTATTTATTCTTCCGTTTTAAATGTTACATAATTGTCACCCTCCTAATTTATTTAAATGATAGCAAGTAATTTTAATGATTTATGAATTATAAATTTTTAAGTTCGTGTGATAACAGTGATAGTGTAAGCCGTTGCATACGTCATTTATCATTCATAAGGAAACATGATGCAGATGTTTTGCTGTAACCTAGAGGTAAGATAGATTGCGACGATACTACCGATTCTTGTTCGTTCATCTATCCTTCGCTCATCGCCACTGTTTATTAGTTTCAAGTTATTTTTTTACTATTAAAGTTAATTAAGTATATATTATTACAAGATTTAAATAATAAACAATCGTTCATAATATTGTAAATAGATCTTAGATTTTGTGTAAAATTTGCGCCTTAAAGAATTTCGTGTTCGTTCAGTATAGCGAATATTATTATGCACGGAAGATGTGAAAATAACATTTTACTTATTTCGATGCATATTTTTTTCTACATTTCTGTATTCATTTACTACGAATATACTCAATGATTATATTTTCAAAATTTTTGGGAGATTTTCTATATCATGCAATGGACACAATGAATTGATGATGATAATATAATGAAAAACTGATTAACTTTACGAAATTTTAAAACATACATTGTGTATATATAAACACAAGAAAAATATTACATTTTGTTTAACTAGTATTAAATATTAATTGAACCCCGCCCAATTTATACTTGATTATATTTATTTTATTGATATATTATTATATTATATATTATTATATAATTATTATTATTGCGCTATGGGAAACATGTAGTTTCTTACAAATCAAAACATATATCGCTGTGAAAGTCTATTAAGAAACGGCCTTGCCTTTTCTGAGCTTACTCGGAACAAATGGATAGACAAGTTTTTAAAAACATTTGTCGGAACTGCGTTTTTCTGTCGTAAAAATATCGTGTAAACGTTCGTTTTAATTAAATAGCTGTTTTTTTTATTACAAACGGACATTAAAATTTTATTTGTATAGATTCATAATTAGAGAAACACCGTATGAATTAAGATTGTTTCACATTTTCGCTTCAAGGTCGGCGAGTCGGCGAGTCGGCTAGTCGGCGGGCGATAACGCTGCGCCGCGTGCGTCCCTGTTGTAAACACGTTCTTAAGAAATAATACTAAGAATAATACGAAGATATTTTAGACGTCGTGTCACTTGCGCCATCTATTGGTGCAATTTCAAAAGTTTCTTCCTTAAGATAATTATCCAAATACATCTTAATAATTTTAAAAGAATAAAAATTTTTCTTTGATTATATTATTATTAACGTGGTTTAATTATTCGAGGGAGTGACGAAACGAGCGGGACGATCACGTGATGGTAAATAATTCGCTTGCTCATAACAATGCAGAGCGAGTTAAGATGATATACACTGCGCTTCATTATGGCCGACGCGATGAGACTTAAAATGTTGACTCTCGTTACATCAGTAATTAAACTAGTTACAGCGCTATTCAAACAGTAATACAATCATTGTACACTACTGTTTGGCGGCTGAAATATGAGTTATGGTGGTACCTACCTCAACGGTCTCTGGTAAGAAAGACCTACCGCCACTGTAGAGATATTGTAATTATTCAGATAGGTAGGTTTCTTTTGTAGGAGACCTAGTCGCACCACCGCAGCGCGTATTTCTGCCGTTAAATAATGCAAACTTTACTGTGTTCAGGTTTGATAGGCATTTTAATTATTGAAAAACGTCCCGCTTATATTGTAAACTTTCAGCAAGAAAAATATGGATTTTTCTTTTTGGCACTTTTTGTATGTTTGTCTTATTTCGTAGAGTAGCAATGCTTCCAACATTTGATATTGTGCAAAAAATACACATTCCCTAAAAAATTTTTCATTCTCATACTTTAAGCTTGTCAAAGCACTCTCCGACAATTAGTATATACTTTGACGGTCAGGATCTTATCGGCGTTAAATCCGTTTGGTTTTCTGTTACACTTGAGTGTTTTTCAAAATATAACGCTAAGCTACATTTTTCAATACTAAATTGTTTTCATTTAACAGTTTTGATATACGTAAAATTTAGAAAAAAAAAGCATCAAATTTCGTATGTTTATTTTTTTTTAGCCACATTACAGAAAGGTGTATGAACCGACAAAACGTACGTATCGAATAATTGTTGACGTATAATATAATAATATATGATGAAATAATTAAAATGGGAAAGAATTAAACATGAAGTATAAATATGAGATGTGCTGTAACCGCTTATTTCCTAAGCAAGTAAATATGTAAATATTTTATGTAGTTATTTACATCACAATTTCGTAATTACTTCAGACTGGGGACAAGCGTAATTAGTGTTTCTAATATAAAAAGCACAAGTGTGTTTTTATGTTCATATAAAATTTCATCTATTTGTACAGTGCAGTGTGTAACCGCTTACCTAGTAACAGTGCCTCGTTCAATTTCGAAACCATCATTCACGGCCTCATTGTCACTTAACACCATCTGAAATTAAGGTCAGTGTTCATTGAAGATAAAAATAAATAAATTTATTTATAGACTAGATTATTCTGGTCAGGATCTAATAACGGTTCACGTATAAAGCTGTTACAAGTGCTGCTGCTTACACCGGTAAATTGTGCCATCGTATGTAAGTATAAGCGCTTTAATAAATTATGTATTAGTTTAGTTATTAGTTTTAAGTTATATGCATAATAAATGCCATTTGATAATTCTAGTACTATACTTGTGATAAATTAAAATAACAATTAATTATTTCTTAGAAGCTTTTGGTATAATTTTTTGGTGGCTGTGGGAGAATTTTAATTTAAAACTATTTGTTATTAAGTGCCATCTTCAAATTAAAGTTGAGCGGTCAGTCGGAGAAAACTTCACAAATGATATAATTTATAATGATTGCAATGCTGGTCCATAATAATAAAAATATTATAAACGGAATTAAAGGCTATTAAAAATTATTATATATTTTCCCATAATTTCAATCACTTTCTACAGGGCATAAGTGTGAAATACTTGATTTATAGAGATAGGACACATGGTAAAATAGTATGGGTTAGATAACCATTGGACATTTCAAAAAGTATGCTTTTGGGAACTTTTCTCTTATAGTGATCACGTCATATATTTATGGTCTACGTATTATTTTAACTTATAGTAAAATAGTGAACATTAAAAAAATGTAAACACAAATTGTAAATATAATTATAGTACGGATCACGCAACGTTATCCGTTTCGTGTTAGGAGTCAATGAAATCCATTCATTGATGACTGAAAATTTACAAATCGCTCTGTTTACATTATTACAGCGCGTTGGGGGTATGAAAGAGATATCACCATTTCACAACAGCTCTTTCTTTTAACTGATAAGTCTGTATGCTTGAATGAGTAGTCACAACTCGGTAGCGATGGAAAACGGACGTGTTCGTTCGTTGCATGTCTTCGCGCCAGTAAGATATAACCGCGAATTAGGGACGAACATAAAATTTTATTTTTAGCTCGCCGCTTTTGCTTAATACGAACGCCATTGATGCAAACAGTTCAATGTTTATATCGCGCAAGTGTAGTGAGCACGCCGATGTTATTATTTAGAAGGGGTGGTTAACTTACAGTTCAAATATTCGCGCGGGCATATTATTGTTTTATACACCTATGGACACAATTAGAGCAGCTTCGTGATCCTCATATATGACTCATATATTCTTTAATGGTTAGTTAATTAAGCAATCAATTATTTGATCATCGATCAAATGATGTACAATAATTGTTTATAACTATTATTTATGATTACTATTAAAGTATTACACAACAAGAAATCATAACCAAGGCCATTAAAATTACGTTATAATAACTAAAGTAGAGGCTTTATGTTACACTTTAAATACCATAACATGAATATAAAATATTATTTTAAATTAAAGGAACCTGTGCGAAACGTCAGTACATGTAAAAAATAACTATGTAAGTTTTATTAAAGTTACGTAAGCAAAATAATTAATATTGACTACTAAACTACTATATATATGCTTTTATAGCTGCATTTAAATATTCCCGATAAAAATTTTAGAAAAGATTGGGCACAAGTGAAGGCCTTCTTTGGAACCAAAGATTAAAGCCTCGATCGACATGAATAGGTTCTTGAGATATTTAATCCGCCATACGTGTTGTATAAGCAGACAACTTATGTAACCGAAGTGTAGAAGTTTTTTACAGTAAAAAATTAGAAAAGTTTTTGTACCCTAATACTGTTTTAAAAAATCCGACGCTATTTTTATTGAATATTAAAATTACTTTCATGTGCACAATATTGACCACTATCATTACAATTCAGCTTTTTAACTTAGTTCTAGCTAGTAGGAAAAGAAAATTGTCATTTCTAACTTTTTTTAATTAAAAAAAGTATTGAAATACTATAAAGAGCTTATACCGTTTTATACCAAATGCTAATGCAACCGAGTAACTCCAAGATATAATTTTATCGCATTATTTATATCAGAAAGAAAAGATTCAAGTTATGGTATTCTTTTAACCGGCTTTATTTAATCATGGTATTGTTATCTCTAATGGAGATGGATAATGAAAATAATCACAAATTTCAACATTTACGCCGCAATATGTTGCGTAAAGGCTCGACACATGTGGACTTAACCAATGTTGTATCTATGTATGTTGTAGCTTCAACCAAAATTATTGAATACCCTATAATGTTTTCAAGTGTACAAATTGAGGAATTAAAAACAAAGCCTATTGTTTAAAGATAAATTATTTGGTGCTTTATAAGTCATAGAAACTAATTATCTGTTATTAATACAAAGCGATAGTTTGAATTATTTTAATAAATAAATCTAAATGTTTATTTTGTATGAACGTTGTTCCCGTAGCATATAAACTTTACTATAATTTACGATATTACAGTCTGTAAATAATAATTGACAGAAACGACATCGTAACAGATTGTTTCGTATTTCTTATTTTGTGGAGTAAAAAAAAAAGAATGTAGTGTAACACAAAAGATTGACGACCTCGAGTAATAACCGTGACGCGTTACTCACTGAAGTTATGTATACTAGTTAACAAGTTACTAGAATTATAATGACTTTGTAGACTTATAACTTTTTATTGATTCAGTTCTTTACATAACAA
This sequence comes from Ornithoptera priamus, assembly GCA_029034505.1. NCBI lineage: Eukaryota > Metazoa > Arthropoda > Insecta > Lepidoptera > Papilionidae > Ornithoptera > Ornithoptera priamus. The sequence goes on along the minus strand of JARDWD010000403.1, from coordinate 1,742,256 downwards.
TACTGTTCGAGACGTTTAATATATTTTTTTTAATATTCCAATACGGCTAGAAGTAGTGGACTTTCGTCTGGTGGTAAATAATTGTCCAATATATTAAGCTTGTATACAGAAATTAATAATTTATCCAGCACTACATTCACGGAATTGCTTCAAAAGTTGCGCCGCTGCATCAATACATGTTTTAGTAAGCAACTTAAAATAAAAAATTATAAATAATTCAATCTATAGATAATTCGTGTACAAAATCAAACAATACAATAGTGATATCGTGATTTAGTACAGCAACTATTGGTTTAAAGTGCTAAGTTCATACACAAACAATGGGTTCCTTATAATTTATAAATTGTGTACAATATACTGTCACATCCAAAGTTCAAATGTACAATTCACACATAAGCAAGACCGTACTAAAGATCACTTAATTTAAGTCAACTTCCAACAAATATTGTGCAATTTTCGCTGTGATTTGTCGTTTGGAAGGAAATAACGCTGCCAGTTTTGTTTTTCCTGTAACTACCATACCATGCAATAGTATCTCTTAATTAAATGAAGCTTTGACAGGACGTTCATCTGAGGGTGATACGCTTGCTTACCATGAGGTGTTAGTCAGAACGTTTACACGTCACCACTTTGTTGTACTTGACTCATAAGAGTCTCATTACCCCAGTTCCGTTTTAATGAAGTTCCGCTTACCGTTTATACAATGACGTATAAACAAGTCGGAAAACGCATTTATCGCGGAACTGACGGTTTCCTTGTATTGCAGAAATTGCACTAATGTCCTTTGTTACGAGTAACAACAATATTACGTAAAGTTCATTCTTCACGTAAATACATTCTTACAGTTATTACCTTAATAAAACGCTGTTTTTAAAGCTTTGTTGTGGTTTTATTGTTAAATTGCCATTGGTCATATTTGTTTTGTCGTTATTTAGTTAACACTTGACCTTAACTTTATGTTACGTTAAGTTACCATAATGTATATGATAAAACGTACTTGTCCAACTTTGATTTTCATATATTGATAGCTGGAATACAGTAGTGCTGCTATGGGGATAGAGATTTACAAAATGAGAGAGTTGGTTAAAGTTTACGAAAATCTTGGTACCACTCATACGCTTCCTCATGGGTTCCGAAATCGATCACGGAACTTCGTGTGTGGAGATAAACGAATAGCCTCATTAAATTTTTATTACTATAATACTTTTTACTTCACCATTTAAGCTAATTTAAATTATAGTATTTTGATTTACACACATATTTATATACTAAATTCAATAAGCCATGCGAATGAGAATTTTGTAAAATATTTTTTTAAATACAATTGTAAACGTAAAAGTTTTAATGTAAGATTTAAAAAAATATTATATGTGTGTATTGTGAATGTAACGCATTCCTAAGAAAATTATATAATTTATTAAAATCTTCTTCTTAAAAGTGCCTCTCCAACTAATGAAGGTTGGCGATCAGCGTGATACAGTCCTAATGGTTTATTAAAATACAAATGGCATTCAGTTGATGTATCGTAAATAGATATTGATATTTATCGTCAAATTGAACTTCGGAATCCGGACTTTGGTTAGCCTTTTCACTTAAGTCTTTCACACGGGTAAAGGTTTCAGGTAGAAAACATGTATAAGTTACGGAGTTACATATTCACATTGAGATGTTACTTCACGTTCATAACCTAACAGCGAGTCGTGTACTAAAACCATAGTTATTCAAATTTACGTAAACTATTGTAGTACGTTGCGCAAATGTCAATTTAAATTTTAATTTGACTAATTAATGCTATCCGCATAACCTTACATTAATGTGCTTGGTTTGAAATGACAATATCAGTTTAAACCTTCTCTCCTTTAAACGTTACACTGTATAATAAGTTAAATGCAAAAAAAAACATATCTGAAATAAAACGAAAGTTGTTTAAACTAGTGATTAGAAAAAAATAACTTATCAGTCGTGTTTCCGACATCTTCAAAGAAGATCACATATTGCAAGGTACTAATTGATTATTTAAAGAATAAAGTGAGGTTTTAATTGAGTCTGTACACTTATTTTATTTTTCACATCTTGATTTCACAAGTTCATAAAAATATATGAAATTGCAGGCTTTTTTTATTTAAACGGTTTCAATTTGTGGAAGATAAATTCTACATTATCTCTGGAAAAGGACCCAAGAACAAATTCGTTTTAAAGATATATTTATAATACAGTGATTATAGTATTATTTTTGTTTTCTTAATATTATTGTGCATTACTATAAAAATGATAAGTTGTTTATTTGTTTACTCAATAATTTATAAAAAAGATATATTAACAAAGTTTTCAGATATTTTTTTTTTAATATGTAGTAATCGATTAATTTAGAATAAAACTATAAAGATGGTGATTATCTCGAATCTGTTGACGGATTTTTGGATTACGGAAAAGGAAAACTATCATCTTATGATACACGTAGTTAACTTAAACTAGTATTTTTTCGGATGTTAAAGAAAAGTAATTGACTGATTATATAATAATTATCTAATCTAAACGTTATCAGTGTCAGCTTTCTGATGTGATTTTGAGTATATCATTGTTTTACAAGCGTACATTGTCTCCTTATGTTTTTTTAATGTTTTCCAACAAGTTACGACGCATAATAATTTTGCAAGTAAGAGATCCTTAATATAGCTTTCTATTCATAAGATAAAGACTAAGATTACATCGGATTTCTACCATTAGTCCGCGATTTTAATCATCGGACTTTTTGGTCTATTTAGTATTCAAGTCGCTTGTATAAGTATTTGTATAGTCCGTGGGGATCTATCTTCAGAGTTCTAAAATATTATCATGCGCAAGTGTATGAATTGTAAAACAATAAAGTTTGTATCTAAACACTATCTCTGGTGATGTTTCAAATAAGATGATGATGATTTCTCATGTTTGAAAACGACGCTATTTAACAATGGCTCTTTTATTTAAATAATCTAAAAAATCATATTTTACTTAAAAAAAAGTTTTCTTACATTTCAAATGTTAGGTTATCGAGCAGTTTATGTTTATTAGTGATGATGTAATATTTAATTTTTCATAATGAAAGTGTAATAAAAATTTATTGCGTTTTAGAGGAACAAAGGTCATTACAAATATTGTTTTTATAGAATCACGTTAGTTAGGTGCAATTGTAATATAAAATCAAAAGCAGAATTTTTTTATACATTATTTTTAAAAATACTTTCAATTTATACTATAAAGTCATTATTTTTATTAAGAAATAAAACTTAGTTTTTACTTAGAATATTAAATAATAGATGAATCTTTAACAAGTGACGTTGAGTGTTATTGACTTAAAGAGAATTGCTCCATTACTCGTTGCTGGGAAGATCGTTATAATGACAATCCATTCCTACATAAACTGTAAATTTTCGATATCGCCGAGTACGTCACTGTAATTTCTATTATTAATGTATGGTTTGCATTGCCATGAAATACATTTGAATTATTTTTTATCGGCCTCCAGTACCTTCAACTAGAAGCCTTCTTTATTCATAACTTAGTTTTTGTTTTTATGTTGTTAACTATGGGTAACACTTATAAAAACAATTATCAATCAGAACACAAATTGATAATTACTTTTTGTTAAAATGAGTACACCTTTTTAAAATTTAAGTTTTCCCTATTCATTTTTATACTTTGGATTTATGTGATTGGTATTTAATGGCTTATGAAAGAAGCTATTATTCTAAGTGACGCTAACAAGCAGGTGTTGTATTATTTGTAATTACCTTTGGGTTTATGATAATTGATGTTTCATACATGCTTTAAAAATTTGGTTAAGGACAAAAAAGTTTAACTGCAGTGGCAAGAATGAAGGAATTAATTAAACATTCTCAATGTAAGGGTTAGTAGTCATACCACCGTCAGACACCACTTTTCCTCTATTATGAGAAAGGAGATGTCTCTAGTTAAGTTCCGGTACAACAGAATTTTTTCGAACCCGGTTGAGTCGCTGTCGCTCTCATATTGTTAATCTGCAATAGCAGTTATGCTATATATCGACTGACATTTTACAGCCAGCACGCTCCTCCATGTCCGTCCTTTTTGTTCCTTAACATTTTCTGAAATTGTGATCAAGTGTTAACCTATTGGATAAGAAAATTAGTAGATATAAATTATCTTTAGTAAATTAATAGTAATCATAATTTTTGATAAATTGTTTCAAAACTTCGAATTAGAATAAAAAGAAAAATTTACTATTTGCTCTATTTGCATACGTTTCGTCTATTACGATATTTTTCTTATATTAGAAAAGGCAACTGTTCCTTTTCTTGGAAAGGTTGGGTAAAATGTTTGAATGTTGCTTCTAGGTGCAATGGAATCGGAGATCTGACGGAGGTACAATCTATAAACATGGCAGTTTTGCGTAATGTCGACCATCCAGCTTCTAAAAAAACCGACTCAATTGGTCTGCGTTACATAGTCGCTGTTCTAGCAGCCTGGGCAGCAGAAGCAGGTACTTTTTTCCTAAAACTAGCGTTATCACTGACGGTTACGCATTTATCGATTAACCTGTTTATGTATCTTTATATCTTATCTATCCGAAACTATACCACATTGATGCAATAACAATCAATGAGAACATTTTTCTGAAAATAACTTGGTGAGTAGTGAAAACACCTCAAAAATTTGTAATTAACATTTTAAGAAATATCCAAAGGAAAAATTTCTTTTCAAAGGCTTTACACTTCCTCTTAAAATAACCGTCATTTTAACTTTTTCTGTAACAAAAGTCTTAAATATATTTAAAATTACAAATTAATTTAAATCATTACAATTTTAAGTTATAAACCATTCAATAGTGCGAAATAAGTAACGTATACGTAAAGATCCTAAAACGAACAAAGTAATCTCTCGGAACAATGGTTTGAAACAGTGGTGCAGATTCTTTGTGAATAGCAGGTAATAAAATCCGAGAACTGCCTGTTTTTTCTAAACATCGGCATTATCAAATTATTTTCAACCTTAACGCATAGAACCCTCGTGCCCATTTTTTTCCTTCATTTATGACCGTATCCATTTTAGCCATGGTATGTGTTATCCGCAATCTAGTTGTGCTTTTAATAGGGGAATATTAGTTCAAATAATATGTTGGTTTTTTGACAGTTACATATCCGATTGATTTGATGAAAACAAGGCTACAAATTCAGTCAGAAGTAGCTAGTGCAAAACATGGATTTAAGGTATGTAAAGATTTGTTTTCTGTTATTAAAATTTTTGTCACGATGAAAATTAGAAATAACTATCTGTTTATAAAGGGCTTAATGCCCGTTTTCATCATCAGTCCTTTAAATTTAAGTCTCTCTTAAATCAGGTTAAGGGACACTTAAGGTAAAAATCCTGTACAGCCTTGATTATTCATCAGAATCAAGGTATATATACGAGTTATCACGCCAAGAATCTATTATTTTTATTATACCAACTACCATTATTACGACAAGCTGAAGGACTTCCAATTCGTACTTGAGAAACCGATCGATAAGATGTTAATTACAAGGTCACTTTCGGTTTGGAAGGTGATCGTTAATTCTATTGGGAATTAACTACTTTCAACCGCGAAATTAACTATAAACCTCCATTTTAGGTTTTGCAATAATCTTATGTACAAAATTGAATAAGTTATTATATTACACACATTATACTTAGACTTAATAGTTTTTTACATGTTAAATAATACATTTTCAATCACTTGACGATGTCGACATAATGGGTAATAATTACTTATACTTTTCTGGTGGTAGGTCTCTGTTGTTAGAGACCGTCTATTTATGCCGCCAAACAGTAGCGTGCAAACATTAATGTACAGCGGTGTGAAGGGCGATGTAGCTAGTAAAATTACTGAGGAATGGGAAATATCTTGTATCTTAAGGCTATGAGCACAATGTGATGTATAACATTCTAACTAACGCCACGTTATTATGACGGGCGTATCAGTTACTATCGAGTGAACGTCCAGCAAGACTCGTCGCTTCGCTGAATAAAACAAAATTACTGTGTAGTCTTCCATACAGTCTTTGACCTTATTTTTGACTTTATTTTTGTTTTATTCCACAAGAACACACGCATTGTTAAAGCAATTTGGCACAAGCACTTCGTTATCAGCCCTGGCGCTGTCACATTAAATTATCTATAAAAAGGCGAAACAATTGGTAGTAAGCCAAGTACCAAAAGCCAAAAAATTAAATAAAATAGACAAAAATCACTTTTTTATATTACATAAAAATACTTATTTATGAACTATTGGAAAGGCAAAAGGAAATGGCTTAACTGAAGCTGACCGCCCCCCAACAGGTTCTCGCCTTGTCGTGGCGGAGGGGCTTAGTAGCCGTGGCTGGGTCACCCACGGTGAAGCGAAGAGGAACCTACCTGGCCGGCTCGAGGTGTAGGGCCGGCCCAAGCAGCCGCTCCAGGTTAGAGCTTCGGTGCTCCACCGTTAAGCGCACCTCGGATGCGTGCCGGTGGGCTGCAGGGGCAGCTTTATGCTGTGGAGTCGCGGAGGAAGTACCCTCTGGGACTAACCGGTGTCGCACCGGCAATGAGGCGGCTGTGAGGCCTCGGGGGAAGAGGAGTGTCGGTATAGCGATGCATGCACCTTTCTCCCTATCCTCCGCGGCCATATAACGGGTGGCGGCGGGCCCAACATCGGATCCGCCGCAGGGAGCCAGGAGAGTTTTCTGCCTTGGCTCCCATGGCCTCTGGGTCACGGGTTCGGAGGAATCCGTTACCCGCGCGACTGCGAGAGGCCGAAGAGGAGGCGCGCTGTGTGTTCCGGCGTGCCCCCACAGAGGTGGAAAGGGAGGGTTCATATCTCCCTCCCGAGGTAGGGCTGCTTTATGCAGCTAGCGTTGGCGGGGTCACGGATGTGTGCGAAAGCGTTCCCGTGACCCCGCCTTAAGCGACGAAGAGGAACATCGTGGGGATTTTAGTCGGTGCAAGCCCGACATAACCTGTCCTTGCCCCCGCGAGAACGGGTATGCGCAAGCATTTCTCCAACGCTAATCAAAAAAAAAACGAATGCTGACCGGAACAATAATTCTGAACAGCGCTGCTTTTCAGCCTCTCGTTATTTCCCCGTTCGCTAGGCGGAAGGTTGGTTTGTAACGGTGGCCTACTCGAATGATACGATATTTATGTAAGAAAACAATAAGAAAAAGAGAAACAACAAGAAATGATTATAAGCGTATAAAAAGGAACAATAATTTTAACCATGAACGATCTCTAATGTGCGTGTGCGTGTACGAGTGTACTTTTAACGATGATAAACTAATCATTTTCTTCAAGTTTTTTTTTAATAAAAACGATTCGTATCATATGGTGTACCAGTACTAGCATTCAAGAGACTACAGTACTCTTCCCGATATCGACGATTAGAGAGTATACGTCTAGTCTGTAGCAAAAGGTCACCTGCCACCATTCAGCTTTTTCATCAATAAAATATTTCTTAGAACCTTAAAACTCTACAATGAACAATAATATTTACCTTACAAGTTTAATATAAGGAGGCTTTTGGATGATTTTAGCTAGAGAACCTCGGTATGACACGCACGGCCATAAGCATAGCGAAACAGGAAGGCGTTTTAAAGTTGTGGAGTGGACTGATGCCGATGTTCCAACGTCACGCAATATACTCGGGCTGCAGACTGGTGTTCTACGAGCATTTCCGGAATGCATTTAAAGATGAAAATGGAAGGGTCTCCTTTGGAATCGTCGCTCTAGGTGAGCTATTGAAATTTCAGAATTTGTTGAACCGAGCAAACATTTTACTGAAATTTGTATTTTATTTCGCTGTAAAACTAAATATTTTTTTTTAATATGCAATGCATTATCTTCCTTAACTATTTGTCCGTAATTGCATAGGTTGATACGATAAACTTAACAACTATTTGAAATTCGGCAGGTGGAATGACAGCGGGCGCTCTCGCGCAGCTAATCGCTTCACCAACTGACCTGGTAAAGGTCCAAATGCAAGCGGAGGGTCGGCGTTTGCTTCAAGGGAAACCGCCGCGATTCACCTCCTGCAGGCAGGCGTACTCTGTACTGTACAACGAAAGTGGTATTAAGGGATTTTGGAGAGGTATTTTTATATTTTAACACTAATATTACACCTGGCACTTAAGTTTAGGTAATGCTGTTAATAGACCTTTTTGGTAATTACAGAATATAACTATCCATAATTACGGTCTTTTTCAACATATTTTGAATGATAATAAAATATAACCTTTTTTAATGTGTCGACATCTGTATGATACTGTAGTTCTAAAACGTTTTGTTATAAATGAATGAATAGATATATTTACAACAAAGCTTTTTTTAAATAGGTAATATATCACAGATAATAAATTATTAGTCTACAATTTCTGGAGTTATAAATTAATCGTCCAATTAGTCCATACTTCAATTTACTATTTAACCTTGTACTAGCTTTACATATTTTTTATAGGTTTACGTTTTAGTAGTCATTAATGACTAAGTTTTTTAATAAAGATACTTAAATATTTTTATTTCTTATAATAACTATTTTATTGTTTTTCATTATGACTGTGTAGTGTGTTCGAAAGAACAAAGTCAAGTAAATTTTAGAATTTCATTTCTTTTTATGAGATTTAGAAATCTCACTACTACGGTTAATGTAACTCGTGTATAAAGGGCGCACATTAAAAAGTATACGTAAAAATCAAATCATTAGTCAATATAAGACAGTACAATATATTGAGTAATGATTTGAAGAAGGCCATCAATGAAACTTTTTTCTTAGGGGCAATACCAAATATGCAAAGGGCGGCACTAATCAATCTTGGTGATTTGGGCGCTTACGATTACTGCAAGCAGTACCTGTTGCGGGAAATGGGCATGGCTGATAACGTGATTACCCACGGGCTGGCAGCCCTCACAGCTGGCTTGGTCGCGGCCATAATGGGCACGCCCGCTGACGTTCTTAAGACCCGTCTAATGAACCAACCCGTTGGAGCTGACGGAAAGTATGTATTAAATTGAACTGGAAACACTTTGTCGAATTAGCTGCGTCACAATAAACAGATCTTAAAGGTTGTCGATTTAACGCGTATCTTGGATACAGAATTTATTCGAGTTTGACCCGATTTTTTAAATTTTGTTTTCTAAACAATTGATCTTAAAAAATGGCTAAGAAACGTAAAATAGAAAGGAATGATGCGTTATTTTTAGTTTCTATATATCTACTGATGGTTTACCCGTAAACTTATAAACTTATCTAATACCTAGGAGAACAAAATATTTTTTAAAAATGCAAACATAGTAAGCGACGTTAAGCAAGACGCGGTGTTCATAGTAACGTCATATGCTACGAATTTTAAGTATTTCTTCACAGCCTAAGTATTTCACGAACTAGTAAGCCATAAGAGCCCATTAAACAGAAATATATGTATGTTTGGTGCCATACCATGCTTAAGAAGATATCTTCTATTAAAATAAGCAAATCATAAATATTACCGCCGGGATTTATATCCAAACTTCGCGTATAAAAATATATAATTTTTTAATATACTAAAATAAATTATATTTAAGAGATATACTCATCAGGAATTGTTTAAGGACAATATTAGATGCGGGTGGCACAAATGTATTATTCCGTAGATTATCGATAGAAAGATTTCTCCCGAGAAAAGGGACAGTGTTAATAAACAAAAAGCAGTTAATTTTTTTTTCAATTCAGAACTAAATATCCGTCCGATCAATAACATAAAAAAAAAATAAACAAATTGAATGATCCGCTACTACACCGTATCATATCGGTTCAACATTAGGCCGTTACAATAACGTGTAATCGATAAGGACGCGTGGCGTAAGTCATAACGTCAATGTTTTGATGCATTATTCGTATCCGGAGCGTAGGTACGGAGCGCGGTCGAGGTCACACAACCGGGTCAAAGTCGCACCCGGCGCAGCCTCCATTCAGAATTATTGTCCTTTTCCTTTCGTTACAGACGGTTTTCTAGTCACCCCATAAATTAAACATGAATCACATTTTTTTATTTATTTAATGCAATCAAAGATTTTAATTAAATATTAAATGAATTTATTTAATTGTTGTTATGATTAATTAGTTTTGCGTAATTATGAGACAGATTATAAAAAACATTTTTATTTATGGAAAAAATATCCCTCGTTATTAGTTCAATACGAACATTGAGTCACATTTTACTTTCAGCATATATATATCGAACATTCCCTTTATTTAAATAAAATTAATAAAACAAATAGAGAATATAAAAACCCAGTATAAATTTTAAGTTAATTTAACGTTAAAGTCTATATTGGTTTAAAATTAATTTAACGCATAGGTATATTTTAATTTTTGGAAATAAAGCGAAAGTAAATGCGATCTATTTGAAATATGTTTGATTCAGTGTCTTAAATCGTACAGCAACCATTTCATTTCCAATATATAACAGAAATGACTTTTTATTAAAAGCATCGATATAAATTTAATATTATCTTTAAAATTTTCGATTTTGGGTAACAATGTCATGTAATAGCAGTCTTCAAATTCTTCTAGTAGCGACATCTGTCAATACTATTATGTATAGTTCTCATTAAACAATAAAATGATTAGTTTGAAACGTTTTTTAAAATAATACACAGGTGGCGACTAATCAAATTTAAAATAGCTTTTCTGTTCTATATAAATGTGGCGGCATTATTAATTCCAGATAAAAATGACAGGCGCACAACTTCCCTGTTTTGGGACATGAAAACCAGATATAGTTTATGAAATTACTATGGTAACGAGCCTTAACATATCTCTCAAGGCTATCAGAACAAGTTATTTTTTTTTATATATAGGAAGAGTGGGCAACCTCCTTACTAGGGTTACATTGTTATGGCCAGGCGTAATATTTAAACATAGTGGCCGCGACGAGTATATGGTGCAGTATACTTAGGCGCGTTGCTCAGGACTGAGCTCATGTCGCTGTTGTGAGAGACGACCTCACGTATCCTGACTGCATTAAAATCATGGTCAATAAGTAGAGGTCATAGAGCACCGGTGTAGCTTTCTGCGAAGTTGTGATGTTAAAGAGGCTGCGGAGTCGGAGCAACAGGAAACCACCTATCTCTGAATACACAGTCGGAGACTGCCGCAGGAGGATGCACCTTGCACTCTCTTAAGCGGCTACAGTAGCGGATTAAGGGAAAAAAAATAAAAGCAATAGCTTTAAATAAGAGAATATAAAAAAAAATATCACACGTTTTCATGTTATTTTATTACATTATAGCTTCATATATAATTAACGAGCCAATTTACCGCGGGCCTATAGTCAAAGTGTACCAAAATTTCTGTAAAGCATTTTTTAAGGATGATACCAAAATATAACTATTTCAACATTTGTAACAATGTTACTAGATAGTATGTGTATTTTTATGCAGTTTTTTATTTGTTCAGTTCCTTAAATACAATACTGTGCACGATTTATAACGCTATACAAAATTTTTGGCGGTATTAACATAATTCACGTAAAGACTTAATGATATAATAGACATAATTTTAGTTTGTCATTACCTTTTTAAATAATTATTATTGTTTTTTTTTTATTTCAGAGGATTACTATATCGAGGATTGATTGATTGTTTACAACAATCGGTGAAAAATGAAGGTGTAATGTCGGTCTACAAGGGTTTCATACCAATGTGGATTAGACTGGGTCCGTGGGCGTTAATTAATTGGATTGCGTTTGAAAACATTATGCTTGCTGTAGGCGGTCAGACTTTTTAAGTAAGGTTTATTTAAGCCAAGATGATATCACATAGAGTTAATTTGTTCAGGAAATTGTAAAGGGTTTACTTTTTTATTTAACTTTTAATCAAGTTTCTATCAGATGTAGAAAGTATTTATATATTAGATGATCAGCATGTGAAGAATCTATTACCAGTGTTGAGAATCGCCTAGTTTACTTGGCTGAATTAATTTGTTTTATTTATATATTTTTATATAACATTGCTTCTTATCTCGGTTGTTAAGAATAAAATTTCCCTTTTGATCTTAAGACATCTCTATCAACGTATTTATTGTATCTTTATAGCAACGTTAATATTTTAATCTGTTATAGTTGCTGGTTATATTCCCTGTTGTTTAATAAAGCACAAATATGAAGCTAGAAGTTCAAAGAATTCTTTATTAGATTGTTCTTGATTAGTAGTAAAATTAATATATGATAGTAATAAAGACAACCATGATATATAATGTGCAATAAACTTAAGTGGATCATGTGACAAGATAATAATTGCTTAAAAGTTGTAATAAGTTTCATAAGCATTATTGTTGAAATAAAACAAAAAAAAACAAGAAGTACTTATCGATTGTAAAGAAAATACTTTCAAGTTACAACAAAGTTCTCGACAGGCGCATAAAGAATTTTAAATGACCTGTTATAAGGTAAACCTAAAAATGGAAAGGTCCATCTATGATATGCTTCATCATATTATGACTTGACTATCCTTTGAAAATGAAAAATTATTAGACACAACAGAAATTAATCTTCATGAACACCTTTCACACAGGAAACGTTAATTTATAGACAGTCGTTTCTTTTTAGGTTTCTGTTTCATATTATCATTTTATAGTTTATATTTCTTGTTCTAATAGGTCTACATGGTACACACACAGCTTTTGACAAATTTTTATACTATGAAAGGATTCTGTGAAGGACCTCTGTACTTTAATGTTGAGGTAAATAAATGTGCTGTTATATTTATGTATTAAAGCATTAAAGATTTTTTTTTGTTATACATGCAATCACTGTAATTCTACAAGCGAAAAATATTTTAGCTTTCTCCATTGTTCGCTTTTTATATTTGACTTTGTGACACCTGAAAACATAATTCTTAATGTATTTGATCATTATGAAAGTTCTTAAGGTCTAAATATTTAAAATCTAGTCTGTTATGTCATATGTTCTAGCAAGAATTCAGTTCATTTAGGGAAATTTATTAAATATCTTTACATGTTTTAACTTATAAATCTTGATGTTTTTTTTATAATTATAAAATATTTATTTATATTAATGTAATGCTGCTTTTCTCTTAAGCGGCAATTTATTGATCTAATGCTGTTAAACACTAAAAATATGTTATTTGTATATTAATGTATATTTTTAATAAAATTGTTAAAAACATACATTATATATACAATAAAAAGTTACTATTTTGTTAATTTAAATTTAAAAAATCATATTAATGGATATGTAATATTATTGGTTTCCTATCTAATGTTGTGTAGCAAACAAAATCTTGTGGTAAAAGGTTATAATATTTTCTGGTTATTTTAAGTGAAACAGCAATCAAATGCATTAGATGGTATTGGGGATAGACAAGGGCAGCTGCTTCTTAATAAACTTAGTTTTGGCATTTGAATATCTTTCTCTTTAAGTCGGTTCGTCAATGCTAAGGGTCGTGACTCCTTATCGATAACCTATTGTTAATGATGTTACGCCAATCACTTTTATTTAATGCCTTCTATATAGCGTCGTATACAAGTGTCTCCATGGTCTCCTTCACTGGTGAGTCCAACGTTTTGGGTTCCGTCCACGCGGCCTCTTACCATCAATCTTGCCAGTAACGACAAGTTTCTCGAAGTCATTTCCGTTTTTTTTTTGGCAATATAACCGAAGCATTTAAGTGTGCGACGCAGACAGTTGGCGCAGATGGATATGGAGCTGTGTTAAAATAGAGACTTTGGTACTATGCTGTCCCATATACGTTCAGCATCCATCTCCAGCACTACATTTCAAACGCGTCTATTTTCTTGCGATCGGCAGCCTATATAGTCGAAGTCTTCGCTCCGTATGGAAAAGATTGAGGTGCGAACGAGGCGCGTTTTAGTTTGTGAACGAGATTTTGCTATCTTTCCATGTTCTTGAAAGCGGCGTGATAGCACTCTGCCATTTCTATCCGACGCTTAATTTCAGTCTCGCATCTTCCACCGCAAAATTTCCATCCTTTCCATTCGAATTTCCGATAACAAGGGTCACCTCTTTATTTGGTATTGCGCTTAGTATAGTTGGGAAGACTATCGTAAAAGGATGTTATTTCCGTATCAGGTTCCACTGCCGCCGGGACATAAATTTGTATAATATTTAGATTGCCTGGTTTAGTGCTTAATCGCAAAGTTATAGTACGATTGGAAACTGCACTATACCTAATTACATTCCCAGTAAGAAGAGGAAGAATGATAGCATGGATTTCAACCTTATTGCCAGAGAAGTAACATAGTATTACCCATTGAAGTGGTAAAGTGACCCTGGCTTTTTAGATGTGTTTCACTTATTCCAAGGATGGATGAATTATGATTCTTCATTTCATTTTCTATAATACTAAATTTACCGATCTGGAGAATACCGCGCCTATTCCACGTACCAATTTGGTGTACATTTCGTCTGATGGAGGCCCGACGACATACTTCCTCAGACGCTTTCGTAGTTCATTTCACACCACCCAGCCCGGCTACTGAGTAGCATCGAACTCTCGGGTCGCCTCCATATTCTGTCTTTGTTGTTACTTATCATAAGAAGTACACTTGGGGAAAATAGTTATGGTGGGCTCCCATATTCTTCCGTACCAGTACTTCAGATTTCTCTCGGCCATTGCAAGTCGCTTCTGGTCCTTCAAAAAGGAAGAACAAGGTATTAGGGTTCACACAGCTCTTTAACACTACCCTGAAACACGTGTAGGGATTCTAAGGGTTACCACTTACGAACACGACCAGCATGGCTTTCGAATTTTGTTTTAATTTGAAATTTAAATTTAACAAATTTGTATATAAATGGCTACATATGTGCACTCATTATAAAAACATTGTATCAAAGATATTAATAATGGTGTTAACTTATACAACGAATAAACTATATAATTGTTACGGTTTTTTTATTGATAAAATGAAACAGTTACAGTATTGTTGTCTATAAGTTTAAGTAAGTTACGGAGTGTAAGATTATAGAAATCTGTGAATAAAGTCTTTCTCATTTTTGTAGCACTATTAAAGGTTTACAAAAAAAAATACAAGTACAATATTAAATTTATTAGTAAAAAATATTATACATCTTCCACAATATTGGAGAATCATAACTTAATTATTTAAATATTTGATTATCATAGATTATAGCACTTCCAATTTCTTATAAACTTGCCTTCGTACACTTACATGTCACTACAGCGAGAAGCACAATACAATGGATATGAACCCGGGAACGCGCTCGTCGATTGTACTGTCACCTGTAAAACTTTATTAATAGAATATTCACACTATCACGGTCCTGATGCTTTTACGATCGTTGTAAAATACCAAAAAAAAAATGTGATTTATAGCGTTTAGTTTAAAAGTATACGTTACTTTATTAAACATTTAAGATTAAAAATTGTATGTTTTACAACTATATAAATATATATAGTTAATTCTCGGGTACATTACGATAACAAAAATAAATATCTACATTGGATCAACGATCACCCAATCTAACTTCAAATTCTCGTCTAACGTTTTAGATATTGTTAAACGCCTAAATACATCGTCTACTTTAACGATACGTTAAATAGTAACGAATTATTATTGCAAAGTTAGAAGACTTGAAAAGATTTAATTTTTTTTTTAAATACGCCACATTAATTTTATGGAAAAGTTAAAAACGGAACCGTCATTAGTACACCTAAAGCGGTTACAAGCTGCGCGTGTACAGAGGCGCCTGTATTGTACTAACACTTCCTCGCTGTACCTCTATACAAATACCCCGCCGATACGAGAGTCGTCCGATCGAATAATAGTAATATAAAAAAATCGGCCTTTACATATTGTGCGCAACACAAACCGTCGGATGCCTTAATCTAAGGAGAGCTAAGCCTTTTAATGTTTCCTACGCGACTACGGTATGGTACCAGATTATATGCTTTATATACCAATGTTGTGAAAAATAAAATCGAAACAAACTTAAAACTATTACTTAACTAACGTGTAAATGGTAAATATTAAGAAAAATGAGCATTGTACAATTAACATGCTGGTTAAATAACAGTCGTGTGTTCAAATATAAAAATAAAATCACATCGATGCAAATTAAGGTCATCTTAGTAGGTCGTTTGTAACTGCATTGATCACCCATTTAAACGTTTTAAGATCACTAAGCATTACATCTCGAATAATCTATAAACAATTCTGGCACGTTTAAAGACGAAACGCACACCCATCCAGCGTAATGTCGCATTTACAATGTGGTATAGAACACGTTAAAGTAAACTCGTCACGGAGCGAATGAAAAATTTGTACTACCGTATTAAATGTATTGCGAAATTTACCTTTCGGCGTGCGCTCTGTACGGGCCGATACGCACGCGATGGCGCACGCGCCAGCACACGCACGAAATCATATTGCTTAAAAATTATCAATATAATCCAAATAGCTGTAGGACCTGAAGCACCATGAAACACGTCAAAACATTACATATAAAATCAGACTCTTCAAGCGGTCATACCTTGATGGGAGACGCTCTGGATAATATCCATCGCAGCTTCACATTCTTTCCATTATTTCCATACTGTACGATTCAAAACTGACGAAAAGCGTCCACCGCATACCTAAGCGCTACAAAATATAAATATAAAATTCGTCCATTTGTACGACAAAAATATTGCGCAGTAGATATTATACTGTATTTGTCAGAAATGATATGTAATTAGCTTAGCAATTCATAACCGTCGTCCGACGCGCCTGCCGGGGGTACCGCCGCCGTCCCCATCAGTTATGAACCGTACATTGCCTGGTGAGACGTGTCAGAGAACAACGTCAATGGGCAATAGAGTTAATTCGCTGTATTCCATTCGGTTACTAGTGCCCGGTCGCGTTCGACACGAGGAGGTTTTAGGAGCATCAAGGTGTAAGCCGTGACAGGTCGGAAAGTAAGATAAATATGGCGGCACACAACACAACTCAGCGGCGGCAGAGAGGCAAGAGGCGGTGATGCGCTGCCACTATGAGTGGTACGCCGTCACGTAAGAAGCCGGGAACAGCCCGCGGCGGTGCGCGATCTCACCCTGGAAAACGTGATAGTGTTTCAAATACTTTAACATAAACTGGTAAAATTATATTTGAGACAGACGAAAAATATGTTTTTGTTCAATATTATATAATTTTTTTCCTATACAGTAAAAAGGTTATAACAAGGGAAAATATAATCACCGATTCTAGACGAAGACTACTATGAGAAAAGAGATGCAATAAAAACTTAATACTGATAGACAAAATTCATGTTTCAAACTGGTTGCATTTACTACTTACTGGGATATTATAAGTAACAATTGAGTGTTGCCAGTATAAAAGTCATAATCAATTTCGTTTATGTGACTTGTCAGTTTAAATTATTTTGTAACTAAATTAATTTATTTTAAAATTTTTGCTAAATCAGGCTTAAATAATAGCTTAATTTCACACGGTGTTAAGTGAGAACAATATTGTAGATGATCGTTTAGAATAACCCGGCTCTCGATATGTTATGGTGGCAGATTTATAAAATGAGTGTGGTAAGGAGCGGGTCCAGAAAACTACCACCATGTGAATATGTTTTAAGTATTACATTACATATAAATAACTCTTTTAGCAAGATATACCCTGTAACATACTAATAAAGAAATATATGATTGTTGTTATTTTAAAACGGAACTGAAAGAAGCTATAGGAAAAAGGAATTGTAGTCTCGTGCGCTTCACCACCAAATACTACATCACCGCTTACCATCAAGTGGAACCGTGGGCAAATGGGAGTCTATACAATTAAAAATATATGATAAAGTTTGTTGGCGTTCCAGAAGTGATTACCCAAGGTACCTTTACTTATGATTATCTATGGACGGTCCGAAAAAACTGTGCGTACCTGCCACCAGTGCTGGTCAGAGCGGTCGGTAACGGTGATGACGTCACCGCGTCTGAACTCCAATTCGCCCGCTTCTTGCGGTGTGAAGTCGTACAGCGCTTGCACCAACATCTGAAAATATGTATTTTATATCTTTAACAATGGAACTCGTGATTGCACGCCGTAACCTATATTCACGTATGAACTTAAATATACTACTGGTAGTAGGTCTCTGTTGCCGGAGACAGTCTTAGGTAGGTACCCACAGCAGCGCTTATTTCTGCTGATAAACAGTAGTTAAACTACCAGGGTCGCTAGACTTTACATCTTATACCTGAAGGCGGCGAACAAAATGTGGTGCAGTGTACATGATCCTAATAATCGCCACGTTGTTACGGACAGGCATATCATTTAAAGGGTTTGCTAGTCTCGTGGCTTAATTGTTAAAAAAAAGGTGTCCCCAGAGGTGTACATTATTTTATTATATTTATTATAAGTTCAATATTTTGAATATAATGAAAATGATTAACGGCACGGAGGTTCTTGACTCTCATATGAACGATTTGAGAACAGACTCTTCAATATTTATTTTGCAAGAAGATAACATATTGAACTAGCTTTATTACAATTCTGTATAACAATTATGTACTAATTTTCTCCATAAGTAGCCCTAACTGATAATGAGGATAGGGGTCTGAATATTTTATTATAATAATTTATGTATCTGATGATGGAAGTGAATTTTTTTTAAGAAAATAAATTGTGGTGCTATCACAACTACTCCCGTTAATTGACAAGTAGTCGGGTGAAATTGCAAATTGCCGGGCACAATTAGTTTATTTCCAGAGAATGAATACCGCAAACGATTTCCCTTCCCGCCTCGGCCGCTGGACGAACGTAAATAATGATAAGGCGGCATATTAATGTTACATTAACAACATTATTAAATGATATATGTGAATTTAAATTAAATTTAACCATTTGTTTTGTTTACTTAATTTAAGTAATGTACCACTCTAGTTGATAAGGAGATATTTATTTTAATAGACAATGGTCTTATACATTTTACATGACGTGTAAGGCCAGATACGGGTGAAAAGATCCTGGAGGTAAGACTAAGTAATACCCAGGACAACCGCCTGATAGATGGAACGACAGCATGGTGAAGACCGCAGGAAGTCCTTGGGTCGGTCGAGCGAGAAATAGTTTGGTAAGGCTCGTGTTAAGTATCATACGGTTGTAAGCTTGTTGACGATGTCGAATGTGCCCGAGCGTGAATGGTGAAGTGTGTCCAGACCACCTAGGCTCTAGCTTTTATTTCTAAGAAGCGACGAAACAAGGAAAACGTTCATCCGATGTTAAGTAATACGGCTGTTCATAACGACGTGATGCTAGTTATTATGATACACACAGCACATTGTATTTGCCGCTTTAAGACATATAAGCCTCGTTACCACAGTTATTTCACCAGCTACAAATCCCCTTAAATCAGAACAGAATGATGTTTGCACACCACCGTTCCGCGGCAGAAATAAGACCTGCAGTGAGACCTACATAAACGGTGTCCGGTGTATAACAGAGACCTATCACCCGTACTGCTCATATATTGACAGTATTTCTTTATACCAGTTGTCAACGCAACATGAGGATGTTCTGGACGAGCCGAGTTTACCATCTTCAGAAAAATCAATTAATATTATTAGAAATTTAAATTTCTTTGCTAGAAAACCGTCGTCAAAGACAGCTCGACGTCCGGCAAATGCGATCCATTTCTGAACCGCCTATGTGATAGAATAAATTCTAAAACGATTAAAAGGGATGGGTTTGCATTAAACGTACATTCTGAACGGGTTATTTTCGCCGCTGTATCAGGGTCATAGCACCGAAGTATTTACAACACGGGATACCGTGTTCGTCGGCTATAACTTCGCACGTAAACTTTGCTAATGTAACCGTTACATATCTCAAAGGAATTTTATATTACCGTTACCTTAAATGATATAATTAGGAGTGAAATTTAATTTCTTAGTCAATAATCGTTAATATTATATTTACTTCCGTTATACAAATATCATTAGATCAATTACTTTGATATCTGTACGGTCGAAAATTATCAGTTTCTTTTAATTAAGAAAATTTTCGGAACTAATTCATAATTATGAGAAAGGCAAACAAAGGACCGTACCGTAGGAAGAAAGTGGACTGCCACGGACTGCTGATAATGATTATGAAACAAAGGA
Source organism: Ornithoptera priamus (assembly GCA_029034505.1). Lineage (NCBI taxonomy): Eukaryota > Metazoa > Arthropoda > Insecta > Lepidoptera > Papilionidae > Ornithoptera > Ornithoptera priamus. Next base: position 1,722,108 of record JARDWD010000403.1, on the reverse strand, counting down.
ATAAAATGTAATAAAAATACGAAATTGTAGACATGGTGAGTTTTCTTGTAGGTTCCTTTATGATGTAATAAAATAATTTCATTCAAAACTATATATATATATATCCAGAGATTAATTGACTCATCAGGAGATCTCCGACACTATTAGAGGTAAAGTCTCAAAATTTGATGGAGATATTACTTCTGCCATTTATAGGTCAGCAAAGAATGGAATTTAAGGAAAATCGTACACCAAAGCGAGTTACGGGGGTATTACGGTCAACAAAGCGGGCGGTGAACAGTTAATTCTTGCATAACCGTGAAAAACTAACAAATTGGACAATGGGTGGTAGCTTCATTTGAATATAAAAAAAATAAGAAAAGGGCGGACTAATGTCACAGGACATTCTCTTCGTCTACCACCATCATCGTCATCAGCTAATAGACATCCATTGCTGAACACAGCCCTACCCCAAAGATGACTACATCGATTGAGTACGGATTCATATGGAGGGATTTGGGCTATTTCACAACACGCTTGCCCCATGCGGATTGGTGAAAGCTTTCTTTCTCCTCTTTGTCTACCATGTTAAGCATGGTAATATTCATGGTATGTTGTAAGTATAAAAGATATTACATATCATACGATATGAATCACATTAAATATAGGCCCATACAAAGTGAATAGCACCTGCACTGTAAGAGAAGCTAATGTATATATTACTAAAGTATAAACATTCAGACAAAGACACTAATTCCTTTCATTTAAAGACAGAACAGTAGTAAATTTCCCTGGTAGCAGGTCTGTAACTTGAGACCGTGGTACCTCCTTAGAGAGTTGAGTAGATACCACTGCAGCGCCTATTTCTCTACCGCCAAACAGTAGTGTATAATCATTACTGTTTCGGTTTGAAGAGCGCTGTAGCTAGTGAAATTACTGACGTAATGATACTTAACATTGTGTCTCAAGACGTCGAGAATAATGTTGTGTAGTTTGTCGTCTTAATTGGCGCAACGTTATAGACAGTAGTATCGCTTACCATGAGGTCAGTCTTGCCCCTCTCGTCACTTCGTCATACAAAAAAGAGCTAACTCTTGGTATAGTAGTCATAGATTAAGTAAACTTACCTCCTCCGGCACAACGTCTCTTAGCTTGACGTCCTGCAGACGGCTGACCGAAGCGGTGCGGTGGTAATCGACAAGTTCGTTAAGTGAATTGAACTTAACCACCCATAGAAAGAACTTGCTTGATGCGTCACGAAGTACTTTGAAATGTTGAACTCCATCAGGACATCTATTGATATAATAAAAATTAAACAAAACATCTAAGCAATCACCTTCACATTTTCCATCAGCACAAATACTTTGCTGTTGACTTCATTACAATATCTTTTTTATGATGTTAAGTCTCGTTAATCCTGTAATTTCACTAGCTACGGCGCTCTTCAAACTGAAACAGTAATGTTTGAACACTGCTGTTAGAACGTAGTAATAGGATCTGCGGTGGTACATACTTAGATGGTTTCCGGCAACAGAGACATACTATCTGTAAACTAGCTAACATTACTACGTCATTTGAATTCTATAAAATTGTTAAGGAATAATAAAAATAGGACAATCATCTTGGTATCAAAATCATTTGATACATGAATTATAATACTGTAAAAAATCTTTTAAGGGATGACGTTTGAAAAGCTAACACTAAAACCTTGAAATAAACTATACTGTAGTTAGAAGACTGGTGTATAAATTAAGTAATCATATAGCGAACTGGTTAGGAACTACGAGATATAACAGGAGCTTTGTTTAGATTAAGTTATAAATATAGTTCTAAAGAGTTACTTTACTGATAGCATCATCTCCGTGATAAATCCATAGATTGATTGGGTAAAGAGTCGTCAATTTTTATTTGGATATTGTCGAAAAATAGATTTTACCAACTTTGTTTACCACCCATAAAATTATATCGTAATTTCGGTAATCAGTGTTGTCTTTATGAGTCACCATATGAAAATAATCGACGATTTTTTCCTGAATTTTCCATATACTTTCCGAACAATACTAATAATTAAATGCATTAAAATCTCTAGTCTACATTTACGCAATGAAAATATAGATATGATCTTTTGTTAAAATATCTAGGTGAGACTGTCCAAAGCAGATATACAATTTTGATACAATACCTAGCATTATTTTATTATTTGTTCATCTTATGGTAACATTTCGTCATACCAAATATGGTACGGGATATGACGTTAAATCTACTGATATTACCCTAGATTTACGAATAGTTTCCCGTGAAATATACGGGAGATATACGGGAAAATAGTGCTTCCGCTCTCCTTGCAATTATTCCTCCTTTAGTCGCCTCATACGACGTGCCAAGGATAATGTTGCAATGTGGATATTCGGACCTGTTTCCCACACGAGCATTCCCGGCGTTTAGTTCCGAACTTGAGCTGATTTCAAGAAGTATGGAAATTTATTATTCAAGAAGCAGCAACCTTAACTGTAGCTAATGTTAATGTAAGTTAAAAAATCGCCACTACTACCAGTTTAGGCGGATTACTAGACTAAGTGGTCTTATGGTAGATACGTTGATAACAAAATAGACAGTTTCTTTATCAATTCGTCGAAACGAAAACAAAGGTTAATTTTACTAGGCAGAATTGAGCGTACACTATGAATAATCAATTCAGATAGTTTGTAACGGTTAATAAAGAAGTGGAGATTGTTTAAATCTCACTCCATCGCATTAATTAACATGTGTCCTCATTTTTGTTTCCTTTTTTTTTACGGAATCCATATAATAATTAACTGTATACAATTGTTATTAACCTATTGAGTAAACCACTGAGAATTTTTTGAGCGTTTCACTAGTGGTGTCTTGCTGGAGACCACTAGGTAAGTGTAACACCGCAGCGCCTACTTCTAATGGCAAATAGTAATGCGCAAATAGTACTGTTTATTTGATTTGAAGAGGGCTTTAGCCAGAGAATTTACTGCGGTAAAGAGATTTAACATCTTGTCTCATGGCGACGAGCACAACGTAGTGCTCTGAGTATATCATCCTGACCAGCGCCACATTGTTATGGGCAGTTGTATATCAGATCATCAGGTGAATGAATGTCTTGTTCGTCTAGCTCGATGAGTCCACTTTATTTTCGTAATTTTCTTTAAGCTAGCGCCATGTAAATATTTATATAGTTATATACGAGTGTTCAATAGATTAAAACTGGTTTCAGTACATTCTCCCCACGTAAGCTGATTCATACTGTTTGCCAAGGAACTGGTTTAAAAGCGTACAAGAAAATTGATTAACGAAAAAAAATTAGGTTCCTCATCGTTACAAAATACGAACGGAATGAATGACTAACTATTATAATAAAGAGTCTCGTTTCCTTTTTCTCGGCTTCTCCCTGATACTATTGTTCAGGGCTATATGTTTGTCACCTATATTTATTATCAATTTACACTATTAAATTTTGTATTTTCAATACCACTCTGCTTTGACTTACATATCTTTCCTTTTAGTAATGCTACCTAAAATTACTTATAATACATATGTGTTATATATACATATAATAATTTAACAGTAAAATTTACTTTTCCTTATTTTAACTGTAAAGAATCTACTTTAACTATGTGTCCAATACCGCATAGCTGATTTTGAACAAATAAAAAGATCACGACTAAGATTGTGAGTCACATGCCAGGGCGAAACTTACTTTTTATATACCAATTTAACATCCAATAGAATTGTTTGCGGCGCTATGTGGGACCGGAGTGCACGCTATTTGCCGTTCAATTAGCAAGAGAACGTAGTAACTGAATGACTTGGTAAGTTAAGTTAGGTATTTAATATCATAGCACGCGAGCTCATGATGTTCAATCCCTAGTGACATCTTAAGTTAATTATCAATGCCAGAATGAACAAAGGTCAATATGTTTTATTGTAAAACTGAATTGGACGAGTGCAACAATCGATTTTCACCAGTTACAATAAGTTCTCACGTTTAAAGGAGTTAAGATAACAAAGTCGTAAACGAGATAAATACATTTGTTATCTTATTATTTCAGACAAAATGTTTCTCATCTGTGTTCTTAGTAAATATACTTGAAACATAGCTGTCATGATAACATGTAGAAATATATTCATAGGTTAGCATTTTTTTTTCTTTATTCATCTATAAAAATTAAAATTATTCAAATTGTTCTAGTTCTTAATAAAATATTGTGTATGAAATCATTAAAAAATCAACACCTTTTCACAAATTGTTGTTGCTATGGGCAGTGCGACTTTTATATACAAAAAATGTATATATTTGCCTGACTAAAACTGTACAATTATCTAACTAATAGATTAAAATTTAACACAAACAATAGTGTTAGTAAATTTGAATTATTAATTTTGTATAATTCTTCTTCATTTATTAAAAGTTTATCTAAATGGAGAAAATGTAATTAAAACCAAAAGTACAACATATTAAAAAAGGAGTTGTAGACTATATTTATCAAGAGTATACAATTGTTGTAAATATAAATTTTGCATAGATAAACATCAAGAATTAAGTGTACAATTACCTATGAAATGATTTTCTGCTGATCAAATTATAATTAATAACTGAGAAGCCAATGCCCAGATTTTTCTAGTTACATACAAAGACACACTATTATTAAGTGCCAGATAATTGTCGTCACTCACAGGTCTCACTTAGGTAATGTGCCTACTAATTCAATTAACAACTATATTAATGTTCTATGTGAGCTAAGAATGATTGTCCTAACCTTTTCATGATACATTTATTTTATCATCTATATATATAACAAGTTAATTGAAGATGTATGCAAGTTTAAAGATATGTTTTAATTGTATTTTGTTAAATATAAAAATACTTATACTTAATAATTACACAATTTAATAAATGAAAAATTTAAATTATAGAAATCATCATGTTTTTAAATATATCTTGAAAATATTAAAATGTATCTACATTCATTTATTGGAAAAATACCAATTAATTTGATTATAAACACCAATAAAAAGGATTTGAACATTCTTCTTGTCTAAGTCGGGAAAATGTTTTAAGCTAATTGGAGAATAAAGTTATAAAACCAAAATAAGTTTGTTTACATGCATATTATTCTATAGTAGTTACTGGATAATTTTCATGTGTTTGTGTTCTTTAGATAAAGAAAAATTGATAATGAATATATATGAGTATTGGTTCATGTACTTACTTTACAGATAAGGAGAAATCACCAGGGCTAGATTCACTGATTCTTATAAGAAAACCACCTTCAGGTTTATTAGCTAAAAGTTTTTCTGCATCTGCTCTTGTAATTCTGCCATAGTACCAACTGAAAAAATAACGATGTTTATAAAAGATATAAAATGTAGTCTACTAGAAGAATTGTAACTTTAAACACGTTACTACAACATTTTTTTTCAGAAATTCTATTTAATACCGATATTTATTTTAGAGAAATTAAAACCCGGTAAATTCAATAAGATCGCAGTTACTGATAAAAAAGTTACATTTTCTAAGTGCAAGTTTGTCTGGTAGAACACAAATATTATTTACTTATTCTAACGTACCTATGACTTTTCATTTGAATGTAGTTACTAGGAATAAGTCCTTCTTTGCCGTCTAATTCAGCTCTGTACCAATTCATATCGTCCTCCATGTTTAGAATCTGAAATAACAAGAATTGTAGAAGAAATCTGTGATAGAACTATAAGAGGCTAAGTAATAATGAATCCAAAATTAAATTACATACTTTGAGAACTTGATTTTTCTTAAAACTCAGCTCATCATCAGCAGTTGCAGTGAAATCGTGTTTTGCTATAGCCTCCATGTTCAAATTAGGCACTTCAGTGAAATGTCACTAATACCAAAATAACTCACAAAGTATATAAAATAACAATCGCACTTAAGGTCAGGGTAGTAAAGTAATCATAATGTATATATTTTCTTAAAAAAAAATGTTAACCATCGGTTTCAATACAATTACGCGAAACAATTTAATACGAACTCAGTCTACACATAAGTCACATACATTATCGCTAGGGTTGCTAGATAAAATAATACGTTGTCACAGATAATTTAATTGAAAATAATTATTTTTCTAGCGAATATGATGAAGTGGCACTTCGAATGTACACTATTTGAAGTTTTAAGTTAAACAAAAAAAATAATAATATAGCATTAACAACACATTGCTAAAGATTAATTTTTGTACCAAAAATTTACTTATATTAAAGGTGATATTTATTACCACAATCTTCGGCTATTCTAAGCGGCATTTATGTTATAAAATATATTTATCAAATTTTTTATAGAAATAAACTTTATAAATAAAAATGTTAAACCAAACAAGTAATTACACATTTTGTGTTATGAAAATTATTATAGATATTGTATGTGTATATATCTATTAAAGTCCTAATTATCATCGCCATCAACATCAGCCGATGGATGTTCACTGCTGGACATAGGCCTTCCTAAAGATAATTACATCGATCGGTCTCGAGTCCTAATCAATAATTATATTTTTATCAACTATAAATAAATTATTAATAGTTGATAAAAAAAATTTCAATTTAATAATGTTTTCTAAATTATTTCAATATTAGACTTATTTTACTTTAAAGTTTATTTGTTTTCAGTCAGGGTAATATGTTCTGTCATCACCAGTAGTATTAAAGATGTAAAAAATAGATTAAAATGCTAGTAGCGATAAATCGGTTTTTGCCAACCCTATTTTATCGTATATTCATGGATATGTCAAAATGCAACTGACAGTTCTCTTTAACCAAACGTCTCCCAGTGGCATTACACGCGTAAGTTATTTTTGAATCTTAAAAAAAATAAAGGATCATTTTTATATTGTGATATTAGAAAGCAATAATGATTAGTTATTATTTATGGTTATACAGGTTGTAATATATTTCTGTGTTTACGTGACGAATGATTGGGCTAAATATTACCGGTGTGTTTAACGAGTGTTTGTTAACAGGTTTAGTCGTAACTCAAATAAACGCTACGATGTCGGGAGGATTAGATGTCTTAGCCCTCAACGAGGAAGATGTCACTAAGATGCTTGCAGCAACAACCCACCTTGGGTCAGAAAATGTTAACTTTCAGGTTAATTATGCTTACTTAAGAGATATTTTACATTTTATTATGCATGATGAGAAGAGAATCCGTTCCATCTGTTTCTGACGACTGGTGACGATTAATTCTCCCAACTGAAATGATAAATGTTATAATAAATAAATTGTTTATTAAATTATAAATAATAATAATTTGTTCTTATATTTTTAAGATGGAAACGTACGTTTACAAGCGTCGTGCAGATGGTACTCACGTGATTAATCTCCGCCGAACATGGGAGAAGCTGGTGTTAGCTGCGCGGGCTGTGGTTGCGATTGAGAACCCTGCTGATGTGTTCGTTATCTCATCGCGGCCATTTGGACAGCGAGCTGTGCTTAAGTTCGCAGCGCACACTGGTGCCACACCTATAGCTGGACGTTTTACACCTGGAGCCTTTACCAACCAGGTAAATATTACAAGTATTTGAGTTGGATTTTATACTGAGGGTGTATGTATTAATTTATTTGAAGATCAAATTTCTTCAATTAAATCAAGACAACCTTTTTCACTAGTTTCAATGATGATAGTTTAACCTAAGGAACCACTGAATGCTTTTATAAGCAGATATGATTAAAATATTATCTGATCACTAAATGAACTGCTATAGGCTTATATATTAATTCAACAAAAATGTTAATGAAAAGTTCTTTTTTGTAGATCCAAGCTGCATTCAGGGAGCCCCGATTGCTTATTGTGTTAGATCCAGCTCAAGACCACCAGCCGATCACGGAGGCCTCTTATGTCAACATTCCGGTTATTGCTTTCTGCAACACCGATTCACCTCTAAGATTTGTTGACATAGCCATCCCATGCAACACAAAGGTAAATTACATAAAATGTATTTCAATTATTACTTGAATAATATTTTTATAGAGGTAGCTCGCTGGCATAATCTTTAGAGCATGTGGCTTTCATTCTGAAGGATGTGGGTCCAAATCTCAGCATGTACCAATGACTAATATTTAAGTTATGTACATTTGTGAACTTTAGTTACAAAAGCGAAATACAAACAGTGAAGGAAAACATTATCAGGAAACCTGCACATGACTTAGAATTTATTATAAAGTGTGTGTGAAGTCACCAATCCGCATTGGGCTCGCATGATGACTGTGGCCATGGCCCTGTCACCCTCATTGAGGGTAGGCTTGTGCACCAGCAGTGGGGACGTAAATTGGCTGTTATGGCTGGATATATTTAGTATACTTTGTTGTTCACATTGTGGTATGTTTATTTGATAAAAATGTACAGTACATACAGTAGAAATACAAATAATTTTTGCAGACAATTCAATACTTGAAGGATTTTCCTATGTGCCGAGAGATAATTGTTAAATTTATCTTTTTTTTCAGTCGTCTCATTCCATTGGTTTAATGTGGTGGCTCTTAGCTCGTGAAGTATTACGCCTTCGTGGTGTTCTCACACGTGACCAACGTTGGGATGTGGTTGTTGATTTGTTCTTCTACCGAGATCCAGAAGAAAGTGAAAAGGAGGAACAGCAAGCCAAGGAACAGGTATGTTATTTAATTCATATGTTGGTAATTATTTTCTATTCAGTATGATATGTGAATTGTCAATATTGAATTTATTTTAACTTGATAAAATTGGTTCATAATGTAAAGTCTGTGGGTTTTTTGTCCAGGCCGTTGTGGTGGCTAAGCCAGAAGTACCAGCACCTGTGCATGAGGATTGGAATGAGACTGTGGAACCAGTTGCATCTTGGGCGGAGGAATCTGCTCCACCTCCAGCTCCTGCCTTCGGTGCCCCACCTACGCAAGAGGACTGGGTTGCCCAGGTGATAAATTTAGTGCCATATACATTTAAGAGTTAAATGTTTTTGTAAGCATTTTTAATACTAAAATAATCAACTTCCTTCAATTCAGAATACATTTATGTTAATGTTATTGTGGTCCTATTGAAAGACCACTGTATAATATATTAAAGTTGTTGTAGATGAGTGGCAACAATCTCAATTTGGTGCTTTATTAAATCTTTACTTGCCTGAAAATATTTGTGTTTTGGGCGGATGTATATTTATTGTAAAAAATAATAATATCAATTGTTTTGTTAACAGGTTCAAGATGAGTGGAGTCCTGCTGCTGCGCCTGCTCCCGCCGCAGCACCTGCCGCAGCTACGCCGTCATGGGGAGGTTCTCCTCAAGACTGGAGCGCTGCATAAACATGCCCATATCTGTTGAGCTAATTACATAACATTAAAAATATTACGTCTTTTATTAACCCAAAACTGAACGGAACTAAAAAGCTTAGGCCACGGTCATATTAATATTTAAACACTAAGAAATCCGATGAAATGAAAACAAATGTTTTTTTCAATAGTCCTAGAACAGGGATTCAAAGCCTTCTATTAGGAAAAGCTGCTAAGTGCAGCTTTCTAAAGGTTTCACATACATAAAAGCTGTTGCTCTCTTGGGTACAAAATTTTCTTTTGATATTTTATTTGGAAACTAGCTGGGAAGAAATTTTCCTTGTACCTCGCATATTTTTTTATCTACATAAAGTGATGAGTATCTAATAAGGTAATTATTAAGCAGGAACACATTACATTGTATCATTTAGAAATATTAACTAATGCAGTTTCATTTTAGCGGAAGATATTTCTATAAGATTGATATCCGCTTCCGAGTGAATATATCCGTAACTTTAAATGCAGTCCTTAACAAATATAAGGATAATATAGGACGCTAAAATAATATATATTTTTTCATAATTGCTCATTGTCATTGGCACTATTTGAATGCGCTAGGAAGGCAGCCGTCAGAGAGCAATGGCGACGTGTTAAGCTTGCGACCAACACCTGAAGTGATGACCACGACCACTGTTAGGAGTGATACCGACTAAGAAGAAAAATTTTGAAAATGCAATATGTCGTTAAAAACAATATCAGAGAAAAACGAGAGTATTAAAAATATATTTTGTGATGACAACAAAAAGCTTGCAAATATACTGTAGTTTAAATTCTGTTTCATGTCCTCTTTTATGAGCAAACATTTGCATGCGGATGAATAGGAGACGAGTTAGTTAAGAATTCTCGGTACTGTATAATACAAGAGGTAACTTGATACACGACATGGAGCTCGGCATGAATTCGAGCTCTACAACGCCACTAAACTCAGCGACGGACATTGCGCTGACATTAAACCAATTAATATTGGCATCCCACAAAGGTACGGTCTGCGCCGTAGAAATTTCAAATTTGACAACAATGCTATGCAGACTGCTGTTGCTGTCTACGGTATCTGTACACAATGATATCTCAAGACATGCTTGTATTAATTAAAAAGGGGCAAATGTGGTTCCATTTAGAATGTAGTAGCTTTTTTTTTAATTCAACAAATCGGCGAGGCAAGCGCGACATTCACGTGATGATAAGCTATACGCGTGCCCATAATGTAGCGCTAGTTAGAATGATATATACTGCACCGCGTTGATACATAAGATGTTTTCTCGTTATCCCATAAATTTCATTGGCTAGAACGCCTTTTAAACCGGAACACAGTAATGTTAGTACAGAAGTTTAGCGGCAGAAACAAGAGCTGTTGTTCTACCTATCTAGTCAGACCTGGGCAACAGAGACCTATCACCAGTAAAAAAGTAGTATTTAATAGTTAGCGAAATTATCGAGATAATGAGATTTAAAATTTTTTGTTAAAGCGACGACCACTATATATTATAGCATTTGTTTTCCCAATTAAGGCATATTGTTATGGGAATTATTATTTACCATCAGGCCCTCATAAAAAAAGGTGATCAACTAAATTACTTCGTTATAAAAATTATTAGCAAGTTGAGCAAGTTTTTTGAATTGACAAAATTATTACGTCGAGCGAGAATTAAATTTTATTTATATACTAATAAATATGATGGTTACGTTCTGGCAATGGGCGGGGAACATAGTTCGTAGAACCGATGGACTTTGGGATCTTAAAGTGTTGGAATGGCGACTCTGTACCGGAAAGAGCAGCTTTGGCAGACCCCATACTAGGTGGACAGAGAACATAAAAAAATCGCTGGGAGTCATTGGATTCAAACAACGCATGACCGTGCTACGTTGAACTCATTAAAATAGATCTATGTCTAGCAGTGGACGTCCATGGGTTCAAATGGCGATGATGATGATGATGGTATACTAAATAATTGTAGAGCATATTATTAGCTTAGATAAAAGCATCGGAATTACACTCGTTTTATATGTGAAGACTTCTGTTCTTTTCGTCACTGTTTAAGGGTTAAATCTTAAAATAACTTACATTAACATAATTTTATTTATTTACAAAAAAATTAAATAAAATCGTACGACATATGTATTGATAAGGCGGGCTTAATGCCTGTAGGTTTTCTCTACCGGATAAACGTTGAAAATAAAATTATATTTAACTAAATTTGAGAACATGTACTAGTGTAATGAAATAATAGATAATAAGAATTATTAATTTATTTATTAATTATGATTTTTCATATTTATAAATTACTATTTTCAGTTTATAAAAGGATTGAAGTGTAAGTAATTTTTTTATTATTTTTAAGATTACCTTAAAACGTTCTGATACAAGTGCACTCGGTATAAACAAGTGTATTTGTTGTTACCTTGATTAGATAGAACTCGGAATACAACTTGTTTAACACTTAAGTTTTTGTGGTCCAGTGCGAAGTATTGTTTGGCTGGCTTATTGTACACGTAAGTAGCGCGCGCAGTCTCCACTCGTGTGCTATTCTCGAGTATACTCTGTAAAAATTATGACAATACATATAACATTGTATTATTATTATCATCTCCTTGATAGTTTTGCATATAAATCGCAATGCGACTTTGCTAATAATATACACAATTTAAATTTTTTCATTATTATATTAATTGATATTTGACTAACTCTAAATAAGAAACTTTTTTTATGTAACAAGAATAAGATGAAGAGCCTTTCTATATTAAATCTGTCGCCGTAGCAGTTGTTCTGGCTGTCCATATGTGAGAGCTACAGTATTTTTTTTTATGTAACAAAGCGACGGGACGTGCCATTCACCTGATGGCAAGTGATTAAGAAGAACACAGTAGCTTATTGTGTTAATAATTTTAAGACATATATTAACTCTCATTACCCCGTAATTTATTTAACTACAACTCGCTTCAAAACGAAACACCGTAATGTTCGCACTCTGCTGTTTGTCGGCAGAAATAAGAGCAAAGATGGTACCGACCAAACGGTCTCCGGAAACAGAAACCTACCACCAATATTTTGGGCTAACACATTTCCTCATCTTCGGCATTTAATATGAGAAATTGTACCTCCATTCACATATATATATATATATTTTATCCAATGAAGCGACCATTGGAGTAGAATGTTCACGAGATGTTGTTACGCCTTCTCACAACAATGTAGCTTTAGAGGACAGGATATACAATGTTAAATTATGTTATCTCAGTAATTTCACTAGTCACGGCGCCCTTCAAACCGAAACACGGTTATACACAAACATTATATAGTTGTATGCTACTATTTGACGACCGAGATAGGCACTGCAGTACCTTAGCGGTCTCGTGCAACAGACTAACCATCAGTACATCCTTGCCAGGACAACGTCTGCATGGTATCAAATAATTTTGTATATATTATGAGTAATACAACTTACGTAAACGGCGAAGTTTCTAGGTGCGCTCCGGGCGGTATCGGGCCGCACGTGTTCCACACTGATGTAGTTCGGTCTCGCTTCATACGCTAACTCGATAATAACTTCGCCGTATGATCCGCTGTGGACGGGGTTAGCGGAATAATGTGTTTTAAATTATTTAATAAATCAGGTAGACGACTACGTTCAGTCTTGAAGACTGGCTAAATATATTCAACGAAGAGACGAGGCGAGCGTGACGTTCATCTGATGGTAAGTGATACGCCTGCCCATAACAACGTGGCGCTAGTTAACCACCAGGTAGGTTTGCTTGAAAATGTGTTATAAAGTAAAGGTATATATATAATGTTATGTCGTGTTGTGTTCTTACACTTGCCGGCGACGACGCCGCGAACGATCGTGTACTAGGCTAGTGCGCATCACCACCACAGACCACGTTAGCTCTAACATCAGATGGAATCTTGATCAAGCGTTAATTTTGTGTGTTTTTTTTAAAAAAACGTGTTTTGTATGATATTACAGATTATATAATATTTAAATAGAATGTGTGTGAAGTAATGTCGTTAAAAATATTAAATGTGACGTGATTCACCTAAACGGCCAGCAATCTGACGGTGTTGGCGTTCGCAATGCCAGTACCGTGTCTGGTGGGGGTGAGGCGCGCCACAACGGCACTATCCCCCAGAGAGCACCCCGGCTCCCCCACTCCCTAGTGTCGCTGCCTTTTGAAGCTCTCGCCCCATCTACATAGCCCCTTTGCATTACACGGTTGTCGTCACTGAATTCTGCAAATAGAACAAGTGCTAAAAAAATCTAGCACATTCATGATCTCTCATATTTCATGATGAAATTTAAATAAATCGCAAAAATCTTAAGCTGCAGGCTTATTAAATACGTTTGGAATACAATAACAAACAACTAGTAAGTTAAGGGTTAATTTTAAGATTAACTATTAATAGCCAAGTATGTACAGGATATTACTTCAGAATATTTTATTTATGATAAAAATAATACAAATAGGAATCAGGAGAACATCATATTTGGTATTACTACTGTTACCCCAAGGACGTCAATTTTTATGTCTTACGAGTAGTAGCAATGCTCTGTATCTCCCTCTCATGTGTTGTTATTACAACTTATATTTACGATATTATCGTTAACCCCAACTTTTTTTCACAAACATGTAATCGATCAAGATTGCAGGAAGCCTTGGGTAAGTTTAACTGTCAATCAAGTGAAGCGAATTGGCGATACCGCGGCGGCGCTGAGTCAGCACAATCATTCATTCGATTCGTTCGGTCTTATCCCACGCCATTAGCCATTGTCTTGTAGAATAGATTTCTTGCACCATTTTCAGTTCGGATGTTCAACAATTTTTAAAGGAGTTATATGAAACGTAAATATTTAAAATTGAAAATTGTAAAAGTATAAAGTCTACCTTTGCTCCGTCGGCACTCTTTAGATTCGTCAAAATACTACCTACATTCTATAAGAACGTCTACAGAATTTAGTCACTATTGTTAATAATTTTATGTTTGCTTTTGACATTTACTCTATCCGATAGAAATATTCTTGGGAGAGGTCTATATCCAACTATGGACTGTCGCAGGCTGTTGATGATGATGATGATAGAAATATCATCAGTCTGAACATATTTTAAATGGTTATGCTTGGTCATATTATACAAAAAATACATGCTGAATGTAGAGCCTCCTTGTTTACTTTGATAAAAAGGGGTTGCAATGTATATCTTAATTCGTATGTTGTAACAAGTTTACAAATTATTTTACAAGGTGTTTTAAAAAGTTACCTCTTTCCCAAAATAAACATAGTTAAACATTAAATATATATTGCATGATATAGCTTATTAGGCTAATCCATAATATAACGATTAAGTCACTGTTGACGGACATAACATAGCTGTGACATTAAGTCAATTAATAATAGCTACTCACAAAGGTCACTTTTCTCATCCCACATACTAGTGTGAAAATTGGATGCGTTGACCCGTTGTTTATACGTACATAAATTTACCCTCTTATTAAAATTATATACATATTAAATATTATTCATAGAACTGTGTACGCTTATATCAAGGCCAACTGAACTCATCATTAAGGGACACAAAAATAAATATTTAACGTTAAAATTACACGATAATATTTTTTGCACTCTTTTTTGATCTAAAACTAATGAAAAAATTTTGAAATTTGACAACGGGCAAAGCTAGTCCGGTGTGTAACATACATTTTACAAGTACTGTGAATGCTCAACGGATGTTTTAAGTAGCGGATTTGGGTTAAGTATGAAGAAAAAGTAATTCTCTTTGTTTATGTAATAACATGAATACAAAAAATACACTTGTTGGAAATAAATTATGGTTAAAAAAATAGAATTTTAAAATTAGATAATCACGTATAGAACATCATAGAAGTCAATAAAATTTCAACTTTTGTTTCTAGGTAAAAGTTAATTTAAAATTCAGATTGTAATAAGCTAGCATCGAAATAGTATCCGCTAGCTACTACTAAGAAACTTACTCTAAATAAATTTTTATGTTAATTTTTAGTGTTTATATTTTACACATACACTACTATTGTCTGATGATGTGTAACGCTTGTTAGTTATTTTCACTTATACAACTCATCTGAATACTGGGCTCACAGACCCGGATCCACGGCCTATCAATAAATACGAAATTTAAAAAGTTGCTATAAGATACATTTACTCGAAATTACAAATATTAAATTAATGTGCATAATTTAGAGCTAAAGGATTTTTTTTTTCAAACTTTTCTTAATGTTTTTTATCATAAATGTACTATTTATACATACGAAAAGAACAAACGTATTGTTTATCTGTAGCGCAGTCAGTGCGCGGTGTCATTACCGTAGCGCGGGAAATAACAATTACACGCTACGTGGATTACCCGCTCGCGGACCCAGGTCCACGGCCTATCAATAAATACAAAATTTAAAAAGTTACAATAAGATACATTAACTCGAAAATACAAATATTAAATTAATGTGCATAATTTAGAGCTAAAGGATTTTTTTTCAAACTTTTCTTAATGTTTTTTATCATAAATGTACTATTTATATATACGAAAAGAACAAACGTATTGTTTATCTGTAGCGCAGTCAGTGCGCGGTGTCATTACCGTAGCGCGGGAAATAGCAATTACATGCTATGTGGATTATCCGCTCGGTGAGCGAGAACTGATAAACGTCATTTTCATCCGTCTCACCAAACGGGCCGGATAAATCAGTATAAGTTGAATATCGAGCAAAAGTGGTATTATTCTTTTTATATAACAAACATCTCCTTTTAATTAGTTAATTGCCATATACGAAAAATGTAGGTAAACAATATTTAAATATTAATTATTTTTGATAATCGGTCTATAATTGACACTTTGTACTAAACGGTCTGGGTAAGCAAAAGCCTATAAATCAATTGTAAATACAAGCAATTTTTTTATTCTTTATAATTATTATGATCAATAGTAAAATAACTTTAAAGATTTTTCACTAACTAGATAAAGAATATCAGTTGATATCTTATTACAAATAGTATACGTTTAATTTAATATTGGAGTACTTTGTAAATGTTTGTAATCTTACCTGTTTGAACTTTTTAATAAAAACAAAGTAATGAAATTATTAATGGAGAATAAATATACGTATGGTTATTAAATGAATCGTATAATATTAAAGAAGTTCTGAATAAACATTTACTTTGGATTTTAATAATAAATTGAGTATGAGTCCAAATATACAGAATTATTTTTGTGTCATTAAAAGTAATTGTTTCATAAAAATAAATAAAATTAGCGTTAAAAATGTCGTTGTAATACTATTGTATAAACGGTGCACTGTTGCTTTGTAATTGAATATAATATTGAATGGGGACCTTCGGGGAACCTATGAGGTTCAGACATGTAGTAGCGACTTTTAAAACTAAAAACTCTATTTACACTAATAAGTCGTATTTTATTATATATTAATATAGCATTTTTGGTTATAAAATAATCAAGATTCATTGGATAAAATTGTTCAATTTGAGACAACTTTTCATCGTGTCCATTTAGTATTTAGTAATATAGACAGAACATACATTCTTCTACTATAGCAATGATGTTGTATAGGCAGCCAACGTAAAAAATTTTTAGTCCTCTAAAAATTCATCTTAGTAACTGAGTACGCAAATATATGTATAGTATTAAGATATAATTGTAACATATACACAATAAATACATACATGAACCGTAAATAAACAACATAATCATCAAGTATAATGATAGGAAATACATAACAATAGTCAGTAAACAGTTTGAGTATTAATGGAAGTAAGTCTTAATTAATATTGTTTTCCTTGTATACTGACACTAATTTCAATGGTTCTAAATGTATACTATATAATGAATTATACAGAAAATTATTTAAATAAAGCATATAAAAATTAAGTAATAAATGATTAAAATATTTTTGATTAAAAACATAATATTTTACCTGGTATTAATGAATATGAAGTGAACATCGAAGTTCTCTGTTGTCGTAATCTAGTTCTGAAATAAAGAATGTACGAATTATTTAAAAATTTAATACACTTGTAAATGTTTAAACTCATGTAATATACATAAATAATTCTTGCAGACTGCTGTAATGAAAATTTGGCTTGTTACCTGAGTGCCTGTTGGGCCCGTGACAATTCAGCGGCTAAGTGCCTCATTCTGTGGCAACATTCCGCGTCGAAAGATGTCGAGTGATCCTCTCTCACTGCATAAGTTATGAACATCAACCTCATTAATTAAGCATTTGCTAAGTAATGTATCAGACGGCACTAAATCAAAATTTAAGTCCCGTAATTTACATATATTGGTGCGTAAGCTATTAATGATATAAGCTTTAATATATTCAAGCTGCGACAGATCTTAAACAGATTTAGTCCCTAACACTGTGAACAGAACTCAAGAGAAGATTATTAAGAAGTACTTACGAAATGTTATAATGCTCAATTTCGAAATAAATTTTGCTATTAATTCTTCACTTGAAAACGCATTATACTTCCAAAATGTCACTACAAGATTTTTAACAAATTATTTAATTTTAGATATAAATGTATACAGAATAGTGTAAATAAAACTTTTTGATACGAACGACTTGTACATCCGAAAGCCGAGAGGAAAAGTATGAGTAATTTGAGAAAGTTTCTTTCGCGACTTTTGTGCTTGTATTGAAGTTGTTTACTGTAGTTTTTAGCAGTTTTTCCTTTAATGCAAGCGAATTTGTGGAGCTCTTTATCGGCATGAAGATATTCGCAGATGTTTTCGCGAAGTGGGTACGACGAGCGAGTTTCTGTTGTTAATTCTCTATGCTTTCTCCTTTTTTCGATGTGGCGTCCTGTAGAATAATAAAATTGTCAAGATCGTAATGTTTAACAATTCCATTAATATTACTTATTTGTTATTTAATTTAATATCATGTTTCATTTATATATTATTGTACATAAAATGACAGTTCATTCTTTATGTTTAAAATAAAGTTCTCTTAGTAAAGTTATATGTACAGTGCTGTGATTGTTGTGTGAATGATTAAGTAAAAAATACAAGATTAAATATTATTCAAAGTAATATAAATTAAAAAAATACTTAAAACACGCTTAACGACTTAAAAAGAAAATTTCTTAAAAGGTTGTTGGACGCGAAGCAGATACGGAGTGTATATTTTTTAAAACAATTTTGTATAAAATATCCTTAATTCTATTTTCCGTACATTGTTGAAGTTTTTAGGTAAAGTTTAAAGTGATCATTAATTATAAAAAGACCTGCCATGACCAGAAGAGTTAATTAATTAAAAAAAAACATTTTTTCGATTATAATTATGATTTGCATTCTCTACACAATTTCTTTATTAACGAAGCTTTTTCAAATAAAGCGAAGAGGGAGCATAGTACATAGGGAGTGGTAAGCCTTTGTTGTCGGAGACCGTCTATCGGGGTAGGTACCACCGCAGCGGCTATTGCTGCCGTTAAAGAGTACAGTCCAAACATTACTGTGTTTCGAGTTGTAGGCCGTTGTAGCTAGTGCTATTACTTGGTAACGAGTCTTATGTCTCAAGGCGATGACCACAATGTGGTATATATCTTTCTAACTAGCGCCTTGTTGTTATGGGCAGGTGTATCACTTACCATCAGATAAACGTTCGTTTCGTAAAATAAAAAAAAGCTGCTATACATATTTTGTTTGTTTATAAATTATAATATTTATCTTATTATTTTCCATTATAAGATATTGGATTATAAAATAATGACTAAATCAAAAGCATACATTTAGATACAAAGAACGTATTAGGTGTTTGATATTTAATTTGAAATTAAATTATTAAAATATTTCTTCTTAATTTGATATTGAACGAAATATTTGTAAAATAGGCAAGAAATTAGAACAACCTGTAGTTATTAAGAAAGTGTAATAAGTTGGATAAATCCTTCGAGTGCAATTCAACTTTTTATCCTCCTTCTACTTTGAAATTAATCAAAGTCAAGCTAGTTTCTTTGATAGTTTTATTTTTTCCACGTCTTCTATCTTGGTATTTTTAACGAAAACATCGATAAATAAATAGACGTTTCATTAAAAGGTAAAATTTTAGTGATTTTATTTTTAAATAATCTTAAAAGCTTCGTACATATTTTGCGATGTCATAACACATAAAACATCTATAGCTGTAAGGGGTCTTAAAACGAGGGAAGTATTTGAAAAAATTTCATCGGATGTCCCTTGATAGAAAACGGGATAAGAATATTGTTAGGAAAACAGGGGTCGGAAGGAAAGACTATTCATTATTCATATTTTTCTTTCACAAGCAAATCTATATTTTATCTTCTGGTATTGGATAGATCTTCTTGAATAAATTTAAATTTTATGCCATATCTTGGTTTATATTCAGTTATGAGAAGAGCAAATATACAAAATTATAAAATGTTAACTTTTCATGTACGCATATTATAAACGGCAAATTAGTTTGCAAGTACTTATTACCATTTACTTGTAATTACATGCCAGGTTATGATAAAGCTAACATGCACAATTTGTGCTAACGAAAAGGCAAACAATTGTAAGCTAGCGATCAAGGAAAGAAGTATAAATTAAATAAAAACTAAAATTTATAGTAACGTAAAATCAGGTAATTTATTTGAAATGGAATAATTATGTCGTAAAATAGAAGTAATTTCGTGGATTCCTAATCTGCATTTGCATTTGATTTGAAAATAGCTTAAAAATAATGTTGTATCTATTTACTCGATCTGAACCAGTAGAGCAAGTGTAAATTCCATTACGATTCGTTGTACAGCAAAAAATAATTTTATTTCCGTACATCAGAAAATGAAACGTGCATGACGTAGGAAATATTTATAAAAATATGTTAAATGTTAGTGGCATTGCAAATGATGGGCGACATTATTCATTGCATTGCAGGTGGTAGCACGCTCCAATTGCATTATGCAAGCAGTTTGGCCGCGTCGGATCGGTTTTTGGGTCGTGCGAATTAAGGACAGCCGGCAATAATTTCTGTCCGTGAAACAGTTGGCGTATTTAGATCGAATCGTCTTAACCTGGAATTTCAGACAAAAGAAAAATTCCCAAGCGAAGTGGATTGGATTCGATTGGGTATGATAATCGTGCGAATTACATTCATCCTATCTCTGTTTAATAGTATAATGCTTAAGCATTTTAAAACTACTTAAATATAACCCTTATAAAAGTCTTTTTAATTTAGCTCATCGAATGTGGTAAAATAAAAAAGATATTGAGCTTTCATATAGTCATGTAGTGTATAATAATTTGTACATAAACAGGTATGTTAGAAATGTTCATGTATTATCGTAAACTATGATTAAAACCTATATAATTATCTTCACAAATAAATACACTAACGAATCAAAGACCTATTGATTAAATTATTTCTAAAAAAACGCTGTGCACGTGCCAAATAAACTAACGCAGACGTCCCATCACCTAGGAGTCGTAGAATTATTAACGATATGGACACAGGAGTAAACTGCGAGCGAACAAAACTTTTGCGGTCGAACTGTTCCTCTCATGAAATATTCTTTGTCAGTTGTTTATTTAATGGAAACAAACAAGTCACTGGGTCATTGTACAATGCTGACTGTGAGGACGTGAAGTATGATTGCTAAACATAACCTATATTAGAAAGACAAAATATGCAAACAAAGTCATTAACTTTGGTTTTTATGAGCATTTGGAATATAAAATATGTTAAAATCAATCAGCTGAAGTGACCGTGTTTCGAATCAAAATCAATGAGTAATTAAACTTTTGTGTAACATTTTTATACAATTCGTAGTAGTAATTATTAATTACACACATAATAATACAATAGACATATGAAAATAAAATCATATCTGTAAAAACGTAATAGCAAAGCAGAGAACTATAACTAACCTGAGTAACACCAAGGCGGTGGAACATTTTTTTGCGATGTATCACTGCTACTATCGCTAACCTTTCTATGAGTGCTTCTTGTTACCATCACCATTTATGTCTTATCTGGTTATAAATGTCTCTATGGTAAATAGTTTCCTTTTCTCCTTTTATAAACTATTAAGGTTTTTGATGTTTCAAATGAATGTCAAACAAGTGTTGTTTGACAAAATTATATATATTTTTTTACTAAAGGCGACAGACAAAGACTTTTGGTGCCCGGCCTTATAATGATCAACTAAACAGTATTAGTCATCAAAAAATTGCACAAAAATTTGTAAAATATTTCGTACATAAGATACATATTTTTACATAAATTAACTTATACAATGCAATTGTTATTTATTCGTTTTTTAAGTATCTTATGTAATAAAAAAAATTGGACAACAAATCAGTTTGCCGCCAAAACTAATAATTATAATTTTCCCGTAACACATATTTAAAATCTAAATAGTACTTAACCGCAATAAACTTAAATTGGAATCCTCACGAGGGCAATTGTTTGTTATATATTTTGATTTTTTTTATAATGGTGGTATTTACAATAGATACCTACTAATTGAAATTATGAACAAATGTTATGTCCTACTTATCGGGCGACTATTTTTTAAACCGTTATAACTGTACCATGGTAATTACTTTTACTAGCGTATCTTAAAATGAAATTAAAATTTTACAGCAGAGGTATTAAATGAAAGGTGGTTATTGAGGCATAACAGTTTTTTTAGTCATGTTCCTAAGTATAGTTGTCATCGTCGTTGTGTCGCGTGTTGGTGCTCAGGAACATGCTTTGAATACTATGAAGCCAGAAAATGGAAACGCATTTCCATTCATGGATTTGTTTACGGGCTCGTCAAATTATTATCCAGATATCCGAAAGACATACTCTGATACTGGTTACTATACACCGTGTCCAAAACCAGATACACTCGCGTCGTTTGCGAGTATTCTATCTAGTGCCGCTAAAATAATGTTATCAACCGCAATTATAATGCTAGTGAAGTTAATTGGAGGAAAATTGTTATTGTTGCCGATAATAGTAATGGTTATTACCAAATTAGGTTTAAAGGCGTTATTACTGTGGCCTTTAATAGCGAAATTAATAAAATATTTTAAAAAGAAAAGAAAAAAGGGTATGAAATCGAGAATAATAAAGGATTGTTCGCAAAGATTCGCATGTGTGATTCAAAAGACATTAATGGTAGGATGGAGCAGCAATATTGGTACTGCGGCCGCATTTTCCCTAATAGATGATATAGAGGAAGACAGTTCGTTCGCTAAAAGTATACTCAGCGTATTAGCGGGTGACAAGGTCGCGGAATGTATGTCAATGGAATGCAGTACGGGTGTCGACATTAGCTGATGTTTCAATGTTTACGAAAGTATAAAACTTCATCTGGCTATTGCTTTACTTGCAGTTTCTGGAATATTGCACAAATAAGTAATAAGCATTTTAAAGAATGGAAAAGAGACTTTAAAACAGTTCGTCGTCAGACATGAAGGTCCGCGCATTTTTATTCGTGTCAGTAGCGTTAATATTATTATGCAGTTTTCGTGTAGAAGGAAATGCTGTTATGATACAGCCTTACTTTGAAGTACGTCAAGTGCCTCACACAGCTTCTATTCCGACTGCGCATTATGTACCTCTAACAAAAAGCAATACAGTGCAGCACCCCAATCACTATGTTACTGTTGAACGTCAATTATCTTCAGAAAATGACCTTAATTTCAAAAGTAGAAGTGCGCTGCATAATTATACAAAAGGAGCTACTGAAAATGAAGGTGTATTAGAGTACGGCCGTGCCGCTGGTCATGCAAATAATTCGCCGTATACATTATACCATCGACCTTTATCTTATGAGTATCAAGAGGCTCCAAATTATTCTTCAGTGTCTCCCTCGTATGGCTCACCTGAAACCAAAGATATAGTACCTGTACAAGAATCAACATCGAAAATTCCATTTCTAGGCATCGATCTAAGTAGTGTACTAACACCGGTAACGACAAAGATGGCAAATAAAGCCACTGGTGTGATGGATTTCATTTTAACATTGCTTACTAGTTCATCGTCCAATAGTTTGGAAATGAAAGGTTTAAAGGATCTCGTGGTTAATGGTATTTTAAGGCCGTTATTGATTGCTAAAGGAGGAATCAAGACATTGATAAGTAGATTGACAATACCTATAATATCCTTACTGCTAATTAACTTGGAAGTTTTGGTTACGGTTTGGTGGTTGTGGGATGATTGTCCACTACAAAAGGAACAAACGGCTACCAATTCGTATCCGAATCCATCTTACAATAATTATAATACATCTTATAGATAAAAATACTATAACTAATATAACCCCAGTTCTCAACTTTCATAAATAAGTAGGATACAAATGTAAATACAGTGTATTTAATTCGACAATAAATAATTTTTTATATATTTTGTTTTATTTATTTTACAACCTTTTATATAATTATTATTTCCGATTGTTGATAGTCTTCTGGAAGAGTGTATGATCTGATTTACATAGTGAAATAATAAATGTACAAAATAATGTAATTATTTCATTTTAATTAAAATTCTAATATATTTACAAATTTTTCAAGGAAACAACTAAAGCTATATAAACATAAAATTTTTTGAGGTTGCAAAAATAATTACTATCAATAAGCACTTCTATAAAAACTTATCAATACGGTTTTTCTTTGTTTTATATTTTTTAGGATGAGATCAATTAGCCTTTGACATGTCTGAATTATGAGGGTGTGTTAGGTTAGTTGAAACCATCTATAGGAGCTCGTGTGACGGCGATAAAGAGGACGTGTAATGAGATTAGGCGACAGGTGTCTGCATTCGTTACCAGCTGGCTGTACGCAGACTTATTACACCTAATTGGGTAATGGACTCGAAGATACGGCCGTGCTAAGAAGATATAACATTATTGAATAAAAGTGAGTATGTAACAAGGATTTTATAGAGCCTTTACAGTGGATTAACTGCTGAAGTGGGTGGGATGCTTTTATTATCGCCGTCCTTGGAGTGCGACGAAAGCGTTACCGGGTAATGTGAAAACGATAATACGGTTTCGTATATATTTTATTGCATGCCATTAACGTTGGCGTATTAAAAATTTACATTCAAAATTTTACCTCGCATGTTTGTGGCATTCAAAGCAGCAAAACTAATA
Organism: Ornithoptera priamus; assembly: GCA_029034505.1. Taxonomy (NCBI): domain Eukaryota; kingdom Metazoa; phylum Arthropoda; class Insecta; order Lepidoptera; family Papilionidae; genus Ornithoptera; species Ornithoptera priamus. The sequence continues at coordinate 1,697,645 of JARDWD010000403.1, read as the reverse complement.
TTTGGACTAGTTACTTGTGGATAGATAAGGTTAATAGAAGTAAATTATAATTTTTTTCATCTAATAGGCGGTTGGCGAATCGTATCGTTAAGATTTGTAAATGTAGCCTAAAAAACATTGTTGTATGCGTACTTAATATATGTTGAGGCATTACGCATACAGTTGGTAAACTATATGACTAAATAGCAGGCACTCCATTTAATGGTGAGAGATACGTCTACTCGGAGAAATGTGATGCTACTTACGATTTTTATATCGCGCATTTCGCCTTAGGACTTTAGGTGTTGTTTCTGTACTGTAGTAATTTTTTTTTAATGTGATCTTATGCATGACAACTGAAGTAAATGTTGCGGTCGACCTCTTTGGATGGGTCTTCATAGTCCCACTGGTCGATAGTATTAATTTTGTCATATTTATAAGTAATGTTTTTATTTCTTAAATAATACTTGTACAGTTAAAGAGTATAAAATGAAGAAGAGATTTATAGGTTAAAAGTAATGCCAACCATACAAATATGATGAAATTTTAATAGGTGGACGTATACGCAAATGTCTACAAATAAAATAATTTAAATTTTTAATTTTTTTGGTAAGTCGATACATTTTAAAATTGTCAACTCTATTCAGAAAATTGAACGTAATAAAGATGATAATCCTGTTAGCGTCGAAAGAGATAACGGAATTATCCTTCTGATGCAAAGTTCATTAACTCTTTATCTAATTGTCGAAGTAGAATCACGTTGTCGTTCCTGCTTTAGAGTTTAAAACAAAAAACAGTTTCAATATTTACCATGAAGGTATATGTATTTTAAACATGTCTACATATACTTGATATTTAAATATATTAGAAAGTTTTCAATGTTCCAAGTTTATTTGGTAAAATTAAGTCCGTGAACTATACCGTCTCCACTATAGATGGAGAAACAATCATTTGTAACCTCACTGTATTGCGACTATGTATACTAACCACAGTTCCTTTAAAGAAGGTCGTAACATTAGCACATGTAAAAAATTGTATTATAATTTTTACACCATTTATTTTACGTGACATCAAGTAATAATAGGACCGAAGATGATGTTACGTATTCTGCCAGTAAATTCGGGTTCTCTCAACAACGAGATCGTAAGAACGCTATCTCCATAAGAGCATTGTTATGCTGACAAAATGACGATGGTACTAGTTAGAGTGATCGGAAAAATACCTTTTCACCATCGAAACATTACCATATGTGGGTTCGGGTGTACAACAAAGGAACCTTGTATTAGAAGGCAAGCGTTTAGCCGCTGCACCGTTACATGCAGTTAAATGAAGTGACGATGCGAACAGTACATACATACGGTGTCCAATGAAGCCAGTTCATAACAAGTAGGTGCTAATAAGGATATTTTCACAGCATCACATTGTGCTCATCGCATGTAAACTAGTCGTACATATTGTAAGTTTATCCCGTGTTAGAATTTATGGCGTCTAGGTCTAACTTATGCGTATTCGTTCCTTTATAAATCTAGAATTCAATTGCTTAGAAATTCGAAAGGAAAGTAATTCATGTGTATCCTGTGGACTGTTAGACTTTACGCAAAGGATTTTTTCTTAGACTTAAATGTACTTTGGTCATTACTTCAATTTCGAACTAATCAGCATACACTTTTTAAAAGAAAACTAAAACACCAGAGCTAGAATTTTTTTTTTATTTAACGAGACGATGAGAGGAGCAGAGTCTTAACCTGATTATAAATGATACATCCGTACAGAACACCGTGGTTTTAGGATGACAAACACCGCACCATATTCTGTTCGTAACCATGAGACATAACATAGTAAATCTCGTTATCCCAGTGATTGCACTAGCAGCAGTGCCTTTCAAATCATAGTACTGAAATGTTTACAAACATGTTTGGCATCCGAACAGGTGCTACAGTGTATACCTAGTCAGTTTTCGGCCAAAACAACCTACCATTAGTAAATTTAAATACGAATTATACGTTGCTATGTTCATCTCGAAATCGATAAAAAAATTTATTTGAAATTGGCACATATTTTTGTTCGGCAAAACCTCAAAGCCGGTGGGTAAAATAATAGAAAATAAACAACTCGGTTTATAAGGACCGCGGGAGAATATATACGGATTGACATTTGTGATAGTAAATTCTGTGATAAATTTTCGTAAAAATGAGAAAATAATAAAAATAACAAGAATACACCGTTATATTTTTTCCTAGATTTGATGAAATGCTGACTTTAGTTGTTTACTTTGAGATAAATATATGTGCTTTGGTTCGAGTACGTAAATGAAAGGATTATCTGCAATAAATTAAAAAACATCAGTCCATATCCTAGGGTTTTGTCTTCTCCGTACTAGGAGAAGGCTACAGTACTGTTTAATTTTGTTCTCAATATTAAATTAAGTATTGGGTACAACAACAACAATTCGTAAATTCTTAAATGTAATCTGTTTTGGTGCGATGGATGGTGCGTCATGATTTTTTTTAAAAGGCTCAAAATTAAACAAAGAAAAAAATTATAATTCAGTATTTAATATTATGAGTAACAAAAGCAGTAAGGAAAAGCAAAAGCAGTAATCAGTAAAAAAAAGAGTAATTGTGAAGAGTATATCCCAAAAAAAAAGTTATAAATGCCAAGCAACGTTTTATTGATGGCTACTATATATCTTCTGTCAGGTATACACGTGTAGGAAATGTTATTCCAACTACGATAACTTACTTTTTAATGGTTTTAAAATCGTTTACAAAGCTATTTTTGCATGTTATCATTTCGGCCTATTTACTTATTTGCCACGCTGGTTAAAAATCGCAGCATACCGATCTTTGGTAATGGTTTTAGGAAATGCTGCTGCCCTTCTCTTAAAATCTTTTCCGCTTCAGCCAGTTTTTACGACACACCGAAGTTGAGCGGCGGTGGGAGTTTGATAATTTTTCACACAAGGATTTTGCTACGAATTTTTGCAAATTTAAGTTCGACAGTTCATAATTCGTTTAACTTTTTTGGTATCAGTAATTATAATTTTTTTAATAAGTAGAGTTATCTGAAAACAGTCAATCTCCTTCAAACGTACTCAGTTTTTTCTAAATAATCAAACTATAAATATATTATTCTATATGCAATAACAAACATTATAAAAGCTTATACTGATGATAGATTGGTCACTGACATTACAGACTTGTTGAACTTTGAAATATAGTCTGATTCTTTATGGAGTAAAAACGTTACAGATGGGCAACACTTTCGAGTTTGACATAGAACAGTTAAAAAAATTTAAAGGTAATTTAAACCTTGATAGTAATTACTAATAGGTAATTTGTGGTCAATATTTTGTTAACAATTTAACTTTAATTAAAATTATAACACATTACGTGCCTAGTAAACTCTGGTAATCAAACGTTAGATTCTCGCGGGACTAAAATTGCGTAGTGCGGTGAGCTATGTTAATTAGTTTGAAAATTTAATATGTGAACATTGAACTATACATTTTATTATTAACATAGCATGTTGCATAAAACTATAAGACCTAGAAAATCGCACGTTTTGTAAGATTATAGACGTTAAAGTTCATACATGAATGCTGGAAAGAAATGGTGGCCAGGGCAACGCACCATAGTCACGTCCCTCGGTCATGAGGTTACGACAAAGAGGAACATGAATGCGAATTATATATATAACCTCACCATTACGTTTGATATCATCAATCGTTGCAACTTATAAATAGGAAAATAGTTATTGTTTGTTAACATTAAGAGATCCAGTATGTGACAACTGTTAAAACCCTTGAGAAATATACCCTTATTTCTTTTGCCTTTATCTTTATTGTCAGTCCGTATCTTAAAAACATAGTTGATGTAACCTGCGCCGACCGACATATGTCGAGTATTAAGGTGTCGTACTTGTGTTTCGTCTTTGCTATTAGGATTCGAATTTAATATTAAAAAAATACACACGCACTGAATTTTAATATTATTTTAAAAAGCAGTAAAAATATTTAATTAATTCCATGGATGATGACTAAGTAGCATAAAAGCTAGTAAGAAGACATGTGTTACGTTAAACGTCGTTGATAAATATATTGATTAACTTCAAAATTAATTTACTGGATATAGAAAATTGGTGACAGAACTAGCAATGTACTTTGTCCACTCTACGGAGCAATGATAAAAACTAAAACTTTATTCAGTAGTTCCAAAAAATGCAGTCATTAGCTTTTAAAAATCTTTCCACACGTTTTTTTAGTCGTTCGTCGCTTGGACACAAAGCGAAAGCATGGACTAATCACGATTATTGACGCCCGAATAGCGGCAAACGTTTACCGGTCGAGTAGGAACCACTTTATGGTAACGGCTATTTAGAGGTCCGGGAGTTTCGGTGTCCCAATTGAAAGCGCAAACAAATTAGCGTCAGATATTGGTTACGAACAGAAAAGCAGATTGTCACGTTCAATAGTCTAGGTTCTTGAAATACTAGTTGCTTGGTCTTGAATTACGGAAATAGAGGTTGTAAAATCTATTAAATTTGTTTCAATGCTTAATTATCATCTAATTCATTGAGGTACATCACATTACATATTTGCACACCAATGTCTGGCAACGGAAACAGTTTGCGATAGAAGGTACCATCAGTATCTCCATTAAAGCATAATTAGAATACACGTGAATGTGTATTGACATTATGTAAACATGCGTTAGTTTTAAGTAAATAGTTGTTGAGGACAAACAGACACATTTTTTTATATGTATACGACATTGCTATGACTACAGACCTTTGTCCTGGTTTTTTTTATCATAGAAATAGTTGTTTTTAATATTCTTTGGTAACCATTTTTTTTAAATTCATTATACAGTTGTACCGATTATGAGCAGAGCAACAAACACCACGTTTTATATGCGTTGGGCACACGGGCCGTTTCATTCGACCCCTGATTCTTCATCAATAATGAAAATGATTGTAGGTGTACAAAACGTATACGTATTGTATAAAACGCTTCCAAACATTCTCTTTTATGATATTGCTTGTGACACGTGTCGCTTTTGTTTATGGAGCTATTGTGTTTACCGACCGGGCACAGCCAGAAACGACGGAGTATTATACTGTTCAATATTAGGCAAATATCGTTGTCGATGATATATTTGCAGAGTAGAAAATTTGATTAAGATGATTTGATTGAGATGTGTTATATACATTATACTCTTTTACAACGTAATACCCACAACTGAGTTTGATAAATTAAAGCCATAAATTATTAAAATTTTTAGCCGAGAGCATAAATTTTCCAATAAAACCAGAATATTATCAAAAAATAGTGACTTTTTTAATGATATTCTGATTTTATTAGAAAAGGTACTATATTCGAAGTTTTCCCAAAAAAACACGACGCAAGTGGAATATTGCAGAAACTTCTAATATTTCTGTTTCGACTATGCTGTTAGACATTTAACATTGGGCCTGAAAAAATATAACTTCGTAACTACCTTTAATGGATCTAGTGAATTTTTAAAGTAGTTTTTTTTTTGTTTTATTATTGTAATATTGATAATATTTTATTTACGAAATAATAGCAGTTTTATCTGGTATTATTTTAATTTAAGTAATATTACTGTTATGAGTGATTATTTGTTATGTATCAGACAGTTTATTCTCAAAAACAAACATTTTCGTTTAAAATGTGAACGTAAGGAGTGAATATAGTTGCGGGTGAGCTGCGCAGCAGGCGTCGATACGCGCAGCGGTGTGACGTCGGCGTTCCCTCCGCCCGCCCGCCCAGGTCCCCGCGCCGCTCGCAGCCTGAGCACCGCGACACTTTGCACGTCCCGTGCTGCCGCAGCCGCGACACGCTCGTTGTGAAAACACACTGCCAAACATTGCTCACTAATTGTCCTCACCACCATCAACCAGAAGTGACGCATATTCTTTTTAGTCAACCTGGTGAAAATAAACATTGCAGTGACATTCGCGCACGCGCGCCCTCCGCGGCCATGACGACAGCGGCCATCTTGCTCGAGGACGCACTCTCGCCTCGCCCAAGCATCAAAGTCTAAACGGGAAAGAAAGTAAGGATCAGAGTTAACAGAACGATGCGTCGAGCACGGTGCTCCGCGACGGGTGCCCTCTGAGCCCGCACCGCGCCGCCGCTATCGATCGCGAGTGCGATGCTGCTCGAGTGAATGCGGACATCGGGACCGCGCAGCAGCCGCGAGCCAGCGGAGCGCCCGGCCAGTGATAGTGCTAGAGTGGTCGCGCGGTATGTGAGTCGGCGTGCTGTCAGGAGGGCGCGCGGGCGGCGGCGGGGCCGGTTGACCGCGCGCCATGGGCGAGGAGTACGCGCGTTCCCCGTGCGAGCGCTTCCCGACGGCGGGCGCGTTCAGCGTGGCACCGCCGGAGCGGCTCAGCCCGCCGCCGCCCGCGCCGCTGCCGGATCGCTTCTCGGCGTCACCGCGGCGGGTTCGCCGCAGCGCGGAGGCAGATCGGAACCGGCTACCGCGCTACGTGCCTCCAGCGGCCCACGTGCCCGTCGAGCGTTATGTACCAAGACCGCCAGCTCCGCTTCGCCCGCCACCACCGGTTTACTGTGGCTTGGCTTGCCGACCGCCGGCACCTCGCAAGTGCTGCGGTCCCTCGTGCCGCGAGGACATTGTCAGCTCGCCACCGCCCACACGCTATGTGGAGTATGTTGGTGCGGCGGCGGCACGTCGGCTAGCTTGCACTCCGCCACCACCTCCACCGCCTGCTTTACAGTTGCCCTGCGATCCCCAAGAGCCTCCGTGCTGTGTTCAAGCTCGACGACGGCCACAGCCTCCGCATGATTGGTGAGTTTGTTTTTTTTAATACAGGCTATTGTAAAATAATCATTTAAAGTACAATAAATAAACACTACTAGTTTTGACAACTAATATTAATTAATTGCATTTCGTTGTGTTAACCTCCAAACGAAATATTTCACATTCAGCAAATAATAATTGACGAGTCGGCCACACACGAAACTTGCTTAAAACAATATGAATTCGCATCAAATACTCTGATGAAGTACATAATTGAATTGTGGTTGAAAACAATAATTAATAAATTTTAACTTCTGTCACGATTAATATTTACGAGTTATCGCTTTGTTTAAAATAAGGACAGAAATAAAATACAAAAAGATTTAAAAGTAATTATTTTACCTTAATTTTCATACGTATGTATATTATAAGATTCGATGATCAATGAGATTATCGAAAAGTGGGGACGTAAAATAAACAGGAGTTAAAAGGTAGCTTAGTTGCACGAACAGATAATGTGGAATGATATTTTACAGACCATTCTGCTTAAAATATGACAAAATTAAAGTTTTTATTATTGCAATATGTATCACACTTTTTGTTATTAAAACCTGTTAAAACTTCTGCGAAATACAAAATTCTATTAATATAAATTGTGGTAGATAATTTTTAAGAAAATTGGAAATTATTTTTGCTTTTTTTAATACAAAATTATCATAATTAATTTAAAAAGTAATGAGTTCAGCCGTATAGATTCCTTAATTTTTGAAATAAAAAAAATTACCTATCAGAACTATTGTGTATGAAAACAAAAAATCGCAATACTTATTACTTCCTGTATAATTAGAAAGTTTTTAAACGAAGACGTTACAAACCAAATTGTAGATGTTTGGTATTTATTATTTTTCGATATCCTGTTTTAGGATTCTGGAAAAATCAAAATGAAATGAAATTATTTTTAATTTTAAAATTAAATTACTTATATATTAAAGAAAACCGAAATTCTTACTAATAACGTTATTAATTTTCTTGACATAATGATGAAATTGCGTATGATGAGTCTTTGCAGACACGCTGTCAAGTTTGCTAAGGTACGTTTCTTTGAAATCTCTATTCAGTTCCTGTGACCAGAAAGTGGACGAGGGTCACGCGATGTGTAGACGAAGGCAAATGCCTTATTTCAAATAACGTACACAAAAAGGTCGCTTTCAATGTAGTATGTCCGTATTCACGTCTCGAAGAAAACCTTTGTCAGTTTACGTAAAACATACAAAGATAACTAACATAAGATTATTTTCATTTATTGAACGATCAGAAATTTTCTAAAGTTGCTTTTAAACGAGTACTATTTCAGAAATCTGTTACACCCGTAAGTTATCTTTTACGTAATCTCTTTTAAACAATTTTTAGTATGCAGGCAAACTTTATTTAAAGTGGCTAAAATAGATATTTGAAACCATAGTTTATGCTATATAAGTACTATGACCATAATTTTATTTAAAATTACAATTGTATATACATTGTTCGGAGAAGTTACGGTCGGGTTATTGTTTCAGTGAAGTCAAATCACTTGGAAAACGGCTATTGTTATATTATGTTACATTTAACTGCTGCTGACGTATTGCTGACTGGATAACGCATTGTTTGTATCTTATTCGCTCCAGTCAGTTTCTTTATACGGACATTTTATTAACGTTCCTTTTAATGTTTCAGCCGCCGTTTTACGACGGCTATGGAATTTCGCTGGACCCTCATGAAATTTCCATTACAAAAAAAATTTGCGACTACTCACTAAACTGCGACGTCAATTCGTTGCCTATAATCTCATGCGAAATTTTTCGTTTATTATATTAAACTTGTATCTTAATTTTAAACAAGATGGATACATTTTATTTGTATATACATAAACAGTTTGTTAAGTTGATTTCTGTCATTTGATTGATATTTTGAATGTTATCACTAAACACTTGACGCGATTAATGAAGTAATGTACATAAATTATTCGTCTGTCACGGTTTTAATATTTTTAAAATTAACGGAATAGCACACGCGAGTCAATCCATAACTAACGCGGCTGTCTGCCGGAAGCGGCAAAAACGTACAAAAATGGCAGACATTGCGTTGTTTAGTTTTTATTTTGGGTACACAAGGCCCTGCTTAACTGGGGAAGTTATTACGGAGTTTCGTCCATTGCCTAAAAATTAAGCGAATGTGTGCTGAACTCAGCAATAAAAGCATTATATGCTAAAATATTTCAGAGGTCCTTTAGGTTTTCTATCTACTTATTATTTTAAATTTATTATAGCTATTTTATTATTGCATCCTTTTGTTACTGTCGCATAGAAGGAATATTTATTAGGATTACCTTTTTATTTGACGAAGCAACGATACGAGAAGACGTTTATCTGATGCCGAGGCATACGTGGGTATCAATGCATCGCCAGTTACGGTAGTAAACACCGCATCATATTTAGCGCAATATAGTCGTCTGAAAACACAAGATGTTAGGTCTTGTTACCCCAGGTATTTCGCAAACTACAAACGCGTACTCACGGCGCTGAGAGAGGTTGTTAAATTATTAATATTTTACTTCCATATCATAATGTGAACATATCTCACCCAGTAGCGTAATAATGCTATAAAATATTATGTTATTCTTTTTTATATTTCGCGATGAGAAGAGACGGCTGATACGTTTTCGTCACAATGATACTCCTGCTCATAACAACGTAGCGCTCGTTATGATGATATACACTGCACCATACTGTGTTCGTCGTCTTAAGATAAAAGCTGTTAAGTCTGGTTACTCCTGTTATTTCACTCGCCACTACGCCCTTGAAACCGGAACAAGATAATGTTTGCACAATATTATTGCCGCCAGAGGAAGAAATAGGAGTTGCAGTTGTAACTACCTAGACGGTTTCCCGCAACAACCTATCGCCAGTACAACACAACAACACTGACTGATATATGTACATAAGTGTTTTAATCAGCGAGTTTTAAACTTATCTTTTATGTACACGCTACGCAATGATAAGAAACGGGTGTGCCAGGTGCTAGGTTCGTATTATTTGTCACATTTTGTGTACCGTGTATGTATGCAAACGTTGCTGGATAGTGTTTATTAAATATTAATATGAAAACTCGTATGTGTGTGTGAAAGTGACAGTGGAAAGAAATTTGTCAAAGTACGAGCGGATTCTTGTATTATAATGCATAAGAAGTAAGTAATTTTTTTTATTTATCAGGCTATAGTGAATAATGTTTTTATTTGCAGCAAGGACGAATTATAACGTTTTTAAAGTATAAGCTGTAGTAAGTATATATATATTCTGCAAAATTCTTAGTTGATGCTATTTATCTTATCTCTTTGAGACTTTTACCTTTAAATACTGCCGATTCTATCTACTTAAAGATCCATTACCATTATAATTCATTAAACATAGATAAAGAATTAAATATCAGTTTATCACTATGTCTACTACAATAGTAATCAATAAACTGTTATTGTTGCTGGTTATAGTTCTCATGTTAGAGAGGAACAAAACAATACTATGATTGTTATAAATAATGCTGCAAATTTGAATTGGTTTGTTGTTTAGTACAATAAGACTTTCATGTTAAAAAAACGATACTAAACAAACGCACCGACGTACCGATAAATAACAGTTTTAATTGTTCGTTACAGGCTATTTGATTATTGCCATATAAATATATCGGAAATAATTTATTATTGTAAAATAATTTAAAAAATCATGATAGTGTAATTGTGAAAGACCCATAAAACGAGAGAAATGGCCCTTGGGATAAAAGCACGAGGTAATATAATGGCCTAAGCAACCCTAAGTAAAGCAGCAAGGTGCGTGATTTATCGATAGCGTTTCAGAAAAAGTAGCGCTGAACCAAAACAAGCGAATAAGGAAGATAAATGAATTACTTTCGTTTTGAACGGACCCATTTGTAGGTAACCTGGCAGGGGGAATTGCTTCGTAATTTATTATTGATCAATTTTTATCGCAGTTTAAAATTGCCTGTTTTTTTACACCTTTGAAACGCTAAAATAATACAAAAAACGTTTACGTGTTTAATAAACGTATAAATAGTTACAGAAATAAATTCAGCATGGAAAACTTATCCAAGTATTCAAGTACAATATAAGGTTAAAAAAAAGTAAATACAGATTTAGTTCCTTCTTATATTGAATTGCAAAGTATGGAACAACTTACTGGCGTTGATGTTACCGTCCAAATCTTTATGTATATAAATATGATTTCCACTTATGTAGAGACTCCTCCCCATATGAATCTCTATCGATGTGGGAATCTTTGGGGGAGGCTCATGTTCAGCAGTGGACGTATATCGGCTGATGATGATGATGAGATCATTATATATCTAGAACCATAAGAGCTAGAAACTTAAAATTTGGTAGGAACTTTCCTTTTACTGAGTAAGAATTATCTAAGAACGGATTTTACAAAACTCTTACCCCAGAGACAGTTGCGGAGGCGTTACGGCTAACATAGCGGGCGGGGAGTAGCTAGCTAGCATTGTATAACGTGGATGGATGTCCTCAAAAAAAGAGTGAATAAGCTGTCATTAGGTTAATGCACTTTATTTTATTATTTTAAAACTATCGCATATGTCCTGGTCGTTACAATTGACGGACTTAATGCCGGGAGGCATGGATTTGCGTCTGCTAGCACACATTCATATTTATTTTACTATATATACATATTTGTATCGACATACATAAATATATTTTCTTATTCTATATAATTACACATACAATATGTGCTAGTACATAAACAATTTAAGTTCAATGCGCGTGGTTCTCCTGTTACAGCAAATAGTTTCGCAAATCTTTTTAAAGATAGCTTATTTTGCCATCTCACAACACACGTCACATCAGATGGGATCGTGGTGAAGCATTAACCTTAAAAAAAACCATAAGTACATTACTGTAACATTATAAAAGGAAGCAAGTCACTGCACTCCCAGAGAATGTAAATCAGGTTGCGTAAATGATTTTCTTAGCAGCATTCAACGCCACGCGCGGGATATATGGACACACTGTTTAACTTTTTAATCATTATGCACTATAAGTAGAGAATTACACATTTTATAATTATGAGTTCTAAAAAGTATTATATTATAATTATTAACGCATTTCTACCGCGTAATATTCCTTTACGTGGAGTTATCGCCGTAGTGGTGTTAAACGCATAGTTCTTAAATAAAACCTTTCATAATATGTTATTTAAATCATCACTTCACGTTATAACATATTTATATTAACTGTTCTTCATGTATATTTCCGCAAATGTCTCCAAATACAATTTTAAACTATATTAACAAATTATAATAATTAATCTAGCTATGTTAAGTAGAATATCCTATGAAGATCTTTTTAACTAGAAAAATAAAACTGTAACTATTGTGAAACATTGTGACGATTTGTGAATATGAAAGCCTTAAGAAATTTAAAGGCGTCAAAACTTTTCGGTGACTGTAATGTGAAATAGTTTTTTAATCCTGTATTAGTTAGTATATATTTTAAATAAACTAACATTACACATTATTTTCCTAAATATTATGTTGCAACAATACATGGAAGTTACATAAACTATTCTGGTAAAGTGAGTTCAAAAACTTTCTTTAAGAGCTGTTGCTAGACTATATACTTTTACGAATGCGTATGACTTCACAACTTCTCAGGCAGAACTTTGACACTGGTATAAGATATTCAATTTACTTGGTAGACTTGATTTAAAATGTAGCAGTTTTATCCGTACTTTGATAGGTATAAGGTTATAAATATATCTAATCATGCCATAAGTTTTATTACAAATAAATTACATTTTATCATTTTGCTTATTGTAGTATTCTCCGATCGTGAAAAATTTTTCATCTGTAAAAAGGTTATTTTTGTGCCTTTACTCTGCGTTACGCGACAGAAGGCGTTTTGATCGATCCACTCTCTTTAATTTTAAAGATCGAGTTAGGGCATGTCCTGTATGTCGACGTATAAGCACCGAGGTTTCAGGTCTTGTTTTATAATACGCGATAGAGCGATAAGATTTTTTGTTTCCTAAAGGGGCTTCGACGAATTCTAGTTTTAACAGCATTTAAAGCCTTTGTAGTTCTAACAGCACGCGGCTGCCCCGATCTTTTCTGGTTTTCGAAAGAGGAAGTGTTGTTGTATCAGTTGATAGTACGATATAGGAACATATGGCTGATACCAAGCTTTTGAAGTGTCTGGAGTATGACCGATGACCCCATACCCACTTTGTGCAAGGCGATCACTGGAATCCTATTTTCTTTAACTCCCTATTCCATATTGTAATTTGATAATAAACACAAAAAAATATGTGAAATAGCGCAAAATCGAAAGAAGTTTTTAAAAAAAATATGTGTTCCAAACTCAAAATAATTAAAAGGTTGAAAAAAAGAAAAGTTTTCGTGTAACAGTATTTTTGGCTAGACTATGTACATGTAAAATTTTCAATGACTTATACAGTTTCATATAACATTTATAAAAGTGGCTGTAATGTTTGTTACATTTTAAAAAGTCTTTTTTATATTAGGAATATAAAGTCAAATTTTTTTTGTAAAATATATTTAATTAATCAAAGTATGCACCGTTGTTATCTATGCACTTTTGCCATATCATAGGTAGTTCATTGATCCTTTTACTAAAAAAACATTGGGGGCGAGAATCAATAAACTCTTTGAAGGCGGTTTTGACTACACGCATCGGAGTTGAATATTTTCCTTGTCAGAAGTTGTCCAAATTCAGGAAAAAATGGTAATTTGTTGCGACAAGGTCCGGGGAGTACGGTGGATGTCGCAGACATTCCAGTTGTAGCTCATCTAACTTAGTGGTTGTTTGTTGTGAAGCAGCACTGGCCTAGAGTTATTTACCAATCTTGGTTGTTTAGCAGCTAGTTCTCCTGTCATCGTTTGCAGTTGTTGACAATATATATCTGCCGTAATGGTTTGGCCAGATTTTAGAAAGCTGTAGTGAACGATCCCGGCGCTTGTCCACCAAGCACTCTCACGTAATTATTTCTGAGTAAATTTTCGTTTAGGGCATGATTTGGCTGCGTCTCCAGGGTTCAGCCACTGTGACGAGCGTTTCCGATTATCGAACAGTATCCATTTTTCGTCACAAGTAATGATTCGATTTAAAATCTCTTCATTATTGTGTCGGTTAAGCAAAGTAAAACAGCAGTCGACGCGTGTTTGCAAGTTCGATTCACTCAATTCGTGAGGTACCCATCGTTCAAGTTTTTTTACTTTCCCGATTTGCTTCAAGTGGATTAATACAATTTTGTCACTTACCCCGAAGCCTGCATCTATCTCTGAAGTGCTTTCTGATGGATCCGCTTCCACTATAGTCTTTAATTCTTCATTTTCCACTTTGGTCTCCGGCCATCCATAGAGTTGGTTTTGAAGGTCGAAATTTCCAGAACGAAAACAATGAAACCAAAAACGTACCGTGCTTTCTTTTGCGACACCAACGCTGTACACAGCATTAATCCTTCGAGCTGTTTCTGCAGCACTGATGCCACGGTAGAACTCGTACTCATAAATATACCGATATTTCATGTTTTCCATTGTGCGGTAATAAGCGACGCCAAAGAAAAGAATAATGACGGAAAATAAATTAATGACTCTTTTCGAAACTCAAATGTACCAGCTAAATTAATTTATAAATTTGAATTTGGAATTCTTAACCAAAGAGGAGATATTTCAGATCAAAGTGGTCAGTACGACAAAATGCTTATTTAATTTGTACGGACCTAATATATAATCTCTTTCTGAATTGATCTCAAACCCGGATCTGAATTTTTAGCTCATTATACAGAAAATAAGTTCATAATTTAAAATAGTATAGTTCGATCGAAAAATAATACCGAACCTTGAACAAAGAAAAGAACTGAAGAGTTGACATTTATATCTACGTTGAAAAATTATCTTTATTTGGATTTAATAGGCTATAAAACTTTTTGCGAAGGACGTAGAATAATTCTCTTTTATGACGATGAAGCAATAATTTTTTTCGGAACAATTTTTTTAAGGACGTTTGTTGTGATAGGGTGATTATTTAAAAGATTTTAGATAAAATAGTATCTACATCTTGCTGATAAGAAATCATGAACACTATTAATGGTGCATAATAAGAAATATCAGAAATCAGAAAAACGTTGTTTAAAATTGTTAGCTTGAACATTATTCTATATATAAGTTTCGCAAGGATGAGGCTGAGATTTCAACTATAAATCTTTACTAACTCATGCAGAGTTACTAAAGTAAAATATTTCGTAAATCTAAAATATTTATGCAGTTTAACAGATATTACAGTAGAAATTTTTCTCTTTACAATATTTAAATACTAAAATAATTAAATGTTGTAATTAATATTTGTAGAGAATTTGAAATGTTTGCGGTATTGTAATAATATAACACTGCGGTTTGGTTCACAAATGCTTGTACTATTTGTCTTCATACCTTGCATTCGGTACAATGTAGTACAGTTGTCGGATGTGATCATACCGAGTTTCCAATCAATTCAAGGAGACGTTGAGCCTAACATGTTTAGTAGACCTTCCCCTCAAATACACCGGTGTTAGTTACTTGAATCTCGTGAAACGTATGAATATTTTGTGACGTTGCGTTGTTACTTTTAGTAGTTCCTCTTTTCTGTTCTGGGTGTCTCAAGTTATATGACGGTATTGATCTGGTTGACTACGTAAAAAAAATTGTGTAAGGATTGTCGCTTGACAAATGATACGTTTTTTTTTTATTGTCGACTTTTAAGTATTGATAATAGAAGAGGAAAAATGTTAGGACACTAATTCCGTTCCGATGACTTAAAAAAAACATATCATAAAAGGAAAGACACAGGGGAAAAGGAAATGAGGAACACCAAAAATTACATATATGTATTAGATAAAGATGCTTTGTCGTACCAGAATATCAAAGAATAGGCAATATGAAGGAATACGTGAAAGGTGCAGATTTAATAAAATGGTACAGATTAGACTTAAACTATATAGTAAAATAAAAACGTCTTTTCAAATGAGTTTTAATAATTAGTTAATGTTAATGTTTAAAAATTCCAAAAAAAAGTAATGTGTACTAGTGATAACAATCTCTTCTTTACAGTCTTCTCATGTAGGATAATTCCAGCGCAGTTCCAATTACCGAGACTTTCTAAAGCATTGTTCGAAATCTTTCTAACGTTCTTTCCTCGCATTTGTTTTGATGTTTCCCATGTGCGCATTTTTTTTACTTAAAAGGTATGTTAAAATTGGAAAAAAGCCAAAAGTCACACAGACAGAAGCTTCGAAGTTGTTGTTTGTTGTACTTTGCGAAAGAATTTTCCTTAATTTGAATGCATTGTTATGAGTTCGCGAATACTCAAGATTTATTTTCATCCATTCGAAGGGAGAACAACTACAGCACAACGACCACAACGGAAAATGTTGGCTTTGGGGCTATGAAGTTTTCAAACTATTCAATCGGTTTTTAAATTGTTTTTAAATCAAAGTTTCGGTTTATTATTCTCTTCGTGTTAGATTTTTGAAACGTAATCTTAAGTAGGCAATTATGGACATATCTATAAATTATTTATAATTTGCATATAAGCCTTTAGCAGCGATAAAAGTGAAGATAGGCAAATTAACTAAAGGTTCTCGTGATGGTAAATGGTCACTGTCGCCTGCCTCTGAGAAAGGAGTCCTTCTTCTCTATGGTCCCAAAGTTGTTTTTGGTTTTTATGAAGTGTGATATTTAATGTCCTGTAACTAGTCATTTCCCGTTACCGTTCGCATCTTTTACTATTAATAATCTGACAGTTCCTTCTACTTTATTGCTATCATATAAATGACAATTTATCGTTTAGTTTCTGATAATATCCTTCTTTTTCCTTCACGCGCTTTCATACTATCGTTTTTCCGTGTAATTATTATGAATCGTGTATTTTATCAATTTTTATCGATTTCTTGTTGCTTATGTACACCTACTGTAGTTGAAGTCTGGTCTGCTAACTGTTTTGGATCTTTTTAATTATTAACACACAAATATATTTACAAATAACGTCTTCGACATCCAATAAAACCTTCAAAGCATTTAAAAATATTTTTATTGCCTTTGTTAAAATATTACAATACAACTATGCTTATTTCTTGTAAGTAATTATTATAATTTATAAAAAATCTGAAAAGCTAAGTCTGGGAAGTTAAATTTTATATTCAGCTTCAGTTTGCAAAGATTTATTTAACATTTTAATCAGTAGTGTAACATTATATAAGTTTTGTAGGTTAGCACTTTTTGGGATCTACCCTGATCTTTGTTCCACTTTAAATAAATGTAATTCTATATAAATTTAAATTTTATATGGTGCTAGGAACGTTAACCATTGTTGTTTTTTTAACCTTTTATCTTCTTTTTACTATTTATACACATATTTAGAACAAAATCTTTACAGAAAAAAATATTATTATTGTATTACATCATATTATAAAAACTGGTTACTACGTTTATTGCTTAGAATATCAAAATTCAGATATTCATTTTGATATGATATGAAATTTCTCTTTTTCTCTTCCACCTTTCTTCTCACACACCCTTCTATTAAAAAAAATATTTAGTAATAATTTAACAGATATAATTTAGATTAATTAAAAATAGTGAACTAAATTAAATATCCACGACTATTATTTAACCCATGGGGGTTCTTTTTAGTGTTGTTTCTATATTTTTGGTACTGTAAAGAAATGCATATGTTTATATCTAAAGGCAAGTATATAAATTTCTATTGCGAATAATTATAAATGGTATCAATGACCGGGGAAATAACTGTATGACAACTTCGAAGGTTTTGCTTATTCCACCAACACAGCAATCAGTAACACGTCACCCGTCGCAGTTTTAGACATAATATGATTTTGTCAAGTATTAATCGTATTAATGATGATGACGTTAATTTCATTTTACATGTCTCTTTGTTTTAGTGCTTCGAGGTCAGTAAAACATCAGCTCCTTATATGTTCGAAATATCTTAAATTCAAATTTTTATAGATCTTACCAATTAATTTGTTGTAATATTACAGATATATTTAATAAGAGACTCTTTAAAAAATACTTTTAACTAATTTAATCTCAAGTTTGTAATAAACCATAGGATTCATGGGATTTTAATTTTATGTAATGAAAACTGGAATGGGATTTTTACTCATCCCTTTTTATATTGTTTTTCCTGAGAATGAAAGTGTAGAAATAAGATTCGGGCTCGAAATGACAATCCTTTCAGGGTATTATGCGAGCTCTATACCCTTACCCAATAATCCTTTGAAGAGATTTACTAAAATGATGAATATTTATGATCGACTAGATGGTACTTCTTAAGTTATATGAAAGGAAATGTAATTTGCTAAAAACAGGCGAGGGTTATTTTTGTTTTAAAGTTTTTAAATACTGTAGTCAAGATTAAGATCTTCATATTTTCCTACACCTTAGTTAAATATATACTTCTTCTTATTCTTTGTCGTAACCTCATGACTGAGGGACGTGACTATGGTGCGTTGCCCTGGCCACCATTTCTTTCCAGTTTTTTTTTTAATAATAAAAATATACTACAGTTGCTTTATTATGATCTCTCCTATATGATAATTATGTCTCAGTTTAACATCACCTACCATTTAAGCAAAATGCTTTTGGCATTGAGTATTAAATTTACAAATGATGATCATGCATTATCCAATATTATGATAGTATTACGAACACTTGAGCAAGTTTTGTTACTTCTGTTGTATAAATTTTATTATTGCATAATATTACAATTTTCATTGTTTTAAATAATTAAATACTCGATAAATGACATAGCAAAAGAAATAACTCATTCTAGGAGACCGTCCAGATAAGACAGGTTTGAGGAGCGCTGTAGTCTGTCAAATAGTGGGTTACCTGGGGGTGACTTGTTTCAAGGCGTTGAGCAAAATATGGTGTTATGTATATTATGCTAATTGGCGCCTAATTGTTATGGGCAGGCGTATCACTTATCATCAAGTGAACGTCTCACCCCTCTCATTCCTTTGTAGATTAAAAATAAATAACACATGAAAGCAAAAAAACATGAAAAAGGTTAGGTAATGTATATTTTAATTTCTAAAAAGGTCATCATCGCGTTTCACTTATTTCGTAAATGGAGGATTCAGAAAAGAAATTTAATCAGCGATTTGGGTAGATCGGGACGTCAGTGAACATCAAAGGGAGAAAGGGTTGGGGTCCAAGGGTGGTTGTTGCGTTCATTACAGATAACAAATGATGTAGACAAACCGAAGCTCGGACGGTTGACAGTCGTTGGATATATTCATAAATTAATTTTATCAATCATACTTTATTATCCTGCCATATTGCTTGCGGAGCTGAGAATAGCATAGATTTAATAATACAGACATTTTAGGTATAGCAATATACATTTAGAATTTTTGCCCTCAACCAAAATTATCGTATCCAGTAGAGCACGTCTCTCGGCTGACGACGACGACGATGAATCAAAATTATATTACAAATACCGTGGTATAATACTGATTAATATACTATGTACTGTTATAATGTTCATTATTTAAATGTAGCTAATTTTAGAGATATTTAATTTAGTTTGCTTTACTGATATTATAATTAGTTTTGTCTTACATTTCGAATCTTCAGGTCATCAAAAAGGCCACAATTCTTTTTTAATGCAATATTTCAGCTGATATGAGTCAGTTGTTATTGAAATCATAAATAACTATGATTAATAATAGTTTGATGTGCTAAAACTAGATATCAACATAACACGCACATGTAAGACTACAAAATTAATCTTAATTTACCATGTAATATATATTTATATGTATATAAGTGGATATAGTTGTTCTAATTTGCGCTGATGTCTTCAGAATGCAATGGAAATGAATGGGAAAGGATGTGGAAATGGTTGGTACTAATTAAATTAGTATAATGTAGTCGATATTGGTGAAATTTTTTCGGTTCCGAATAAGAGGGAGGCGTGCATAACTTTGGCCGCTTCCCAAATTGAAGACCCTTGGCAGCTGTCGTTTAACATCGCTTTAATGATGACAGCCTCTTAACACACTGCGGTTTGATTATTATCGCGTAATTAAACTCTACATATCGCTAATAGAGATTTAAGAATATGAAATACTACGGATATTTAGTGTTGACTCATTAATCTTGAGAGTCGTGTCGCGAATTTTCGTTGAAAGACCACAAATTTTAAAATAATATAAAGTATAACACAGTTATCTTTCTATATACTTCTGAAATCTGGACACTAAAAGCTAGAGTGAGATCGAGGATTGACGCGTTCGAAATGTGGTGCTGGCGCAGAATGCTGAGGATATCCTGGACGGAACGTCGCACAAACGAGTCAATCCTCAAACAGTTGAACGTAACAACACGGCTCTCAACAATCTGTATGCAGAGAGTCCTCAAATTCTTCGGCCACACGGTCAGGCGAGGCACGGTCAGGCGAGACCCAGACAGTCTGGAAAGACTGATTATTACTGGTTGTGTGGAATAAAAGAGAGCGAGAGGGCGGTATCCTACAAGATAGAGACGCACAACTTAGGACGCTACGGGAGCTACCCTACAATCATCCATCCAAATGGCGCAAGACAAAAATGTCTGGAAAGAAATGGTGGCCAGGGCAACGAACCATAGTCACGTCCCTCAGTCATGAGGTTACGACAAAGAAGAGAAGAAAGTATAACAATATTATATTCTATATGTAATAAACATTCATAATTCTTTGTTAATATAACAAAATTTCAATTAAATAAATTATAAAATAAATGAGGTAGGTCCTTATGTTGTAAAATTTTATTGCGAAAACGTATATATTTACGATGGCAATAGTCGATTTATTACAACTCCATATTCTTAAGTGGTAAGAAATGTACATTGATAAAAAAAAACATTACTTTATTTTTCAATCTTATTAATTTTTAAGTATTTTATAATTGTGCGTTCAAAAAAAAAAGCTAAGGAAAGAGGTAAGATTATAGTGTAAAAATAGCATTAAATTTTGTTATAATGTGAACCTTCGGGAGGCTTTCATTGATTTATTATAAGAATAGTGAGTACGACAATATATTGTCCTTATACTATAGAAAACCACGTATTTTTATAGAAATCAAATAAACACGATACACACCGGAATCCGTTCTCTAATTTTACAAGTTAGGTTTTATTATATTTATCAGTAGTTTTTTTTGTTTATATTAAATACTAGACGCGCCAAGGGCGACACTAACCTGAAGCATTATCTTCTCGTCAACCCGGGTTGTGGTAACGTATAGAAATTTAAATAAAGAATGAAAACAAGAATGTAAACAGACATTAAATATACAGACGAAAAAAATCCTTTTAACCTAACTTTATTTAACTAAAAATAATAAAATCTTCAATTTTTATTATTTTTTCTAAAATAAAACAAAACTGTTTGGAAAACTATGTTAAAGCTTTCAGACCTTCCATGTTCTGGATACCTTTACAGGATGCTCTTATTCCACAGTGGACTGCTGAAAGGTTGCTATTATTATATGAGGACTTTGTTATGTAATGCGAGCTTGGTAACTTTTTACATTAGCTAGTTTTCTAGAGATTAAAATCTACATAGGGAGACATTCCAAACTAGAGCAACCATATACGTTTACAATGAAAAGTTGGTAAAGAGTTTTTAAAGCATTTTACATGCGCTATATGGTACAGGATATATGATAACTATTTACTATTTAAAATAGATAAATATTGATTGACGTTCTAGAATCATAGTATTTTTTTCATCTTGGAACAAATAACACGTCTCATTAAAACAATCTAAAAGAAGTAGTATAGAGGTTGTAGTAAAAACGTTTGATGCCCTCTGTTAGTTACCAAAAGGTAAGTACTAACATAACTCTTAATTTTGTTTTGAGAGTATTGTCTGAAATATTATTGTGTGCGGGTTTAAAAGACGCTGTAGTCAGTAAAATAACTCGGGTGAGAATGCTTAACAATCTTGTTCACGATTAGATTCAGGTGCTGCATACAATCTAACTAGCTTCTCTAGATTACATAAAACCTAACGTTAATCTGTATTTTATGCACGTTGAGGAGAGTTAATATCAGAATTGAAATCTCTTGGATTATCGGAATTTTGCAATTTATTACTATTGCCTTAGTTCGAGAGCTTTCGCGTTTCGCGTTTTAAGATTTATAATATTGTGTAGCAAGAAAAATTTAACAGTGTTCTTTTATTCTTTAAAGGAAAATTGTAATTCAAAGCATTGGACGAGTCGGACAATTGTCTCTAATGTCATGTTTCTTACCTAATAAGATTTTCATCTATATTTTTAGATAAACTTTTATTCTACTTGCCTTTCGCTTGCCTATTCACCTGTACAGTCGTTGGTAAAAATTCTCTACCTCTCTCAAATCACTAGTTTAGAGGAAACGACGTTATCATCGCTTTTCAGTTACGTTAACTGGTTCGTTCTGACAGACTAATGACATGTGAATACTTTCGCAAATCAAGGATGAGACATGTGTCTTATTTGTTTGGTGTTGAATACTAATCGCTAGCTAGTCGTGTGTCGGTGAACTAGAAATCTATCTATTAATCTGTTGTTAGATAGAGGCGTCTTCTAAATTCTGCGACTTTATTTCTCGCCTTTTTTCTACGAGTGAAGGAAGTTTAAGGGAATGACCCAGACGCGGAATACGAGTATTTCTTGCTGATATTCTCACCGGCTCTTAGTGCACTGAAACGATAGTTCAATAAGGCTCTGCATACTGAATAATTACGGTTTTACTATAAATCATTAACCGATTCAGCGACTGGTTTCCGGAAAGCAGTTATTTGATGCGATGCTCAATTCAACACTGCCTACATGTATGATGTTTATGTAAAATTAGTAGAGTACTGAAAAGATGTTTCTTCTTTCTTTTATTGCGATATTCGACTCTCAGGTCAAGCGTGGTGATTATGGGAAATGCTTATTATATTGAACACAAAAAAAGATTAATCATTAATAATGAAAAAGGACAACGATGTATATTGAAATCGTTTAATATATGAGATATATGGCATTTTTACTACGTAACTGATCATCGAAGTGGCAACATTAATTTTGGCCTTAATATCTCTACATAAAAGCCTACTTTAATTCGTCTTGTGATATATAGTCGACTGTAAAGAAATTTATGAGCCATTCTTTTCGTTTCATCTATTTTAGTACCGCTTTATAAAATCATGTCATCACAATGATATTACACAGGTACTACTTACTACATTAATTATTGTTTTCTAACAATGAGAAGTATTTGATAGGGACTGTATAATTTTAGTCTCGTGAGAATAATATATAATAATAAAGGAAAAAATTGCAATCAAGTTTATTAAGTTAATTTAGTACTTGATTTGCTGGAAATGTTTGGAACTTTGAAAATGTTTGCAGTTTATATAAAAATAACATTCATAATATGCGGATATTTTATAAATTGGCTTTATTATATTTAGTGTTTTTCGAAGTAGACCGGTTTTAAATATTAATTTTCATATCGATGGACCGAGTGGAATAAACAATTTTAAAACATCTTGCAAAAGATGGTTTATAAATCTAGTTGTCTAAAAATTTTTTATTATAGTATTTTTTAAAACTTATAAATTTTTTTGTAGAAGAAACTCTTTTGCGCTTTGTCGTTCAGTTGAAATGTAAAGAATTTCTTATTATAACTAAGTTCATGCATTACTCCTTGCCATCCCAGTTCTGAATATTGAAATGAATGGCGGAAGTTTTACAGACAAACTAAGAACTGTGAATAATAATGACCCGCGCTCACTGAAACTAAAGAGATTGTGTTAATAAAACACCAAGTTGAAAGCATTTTACGCGGTGATAAGAAGCAATATCTATGAAAACTTAAGCTCTGTTCGATATCGTGTCGGTTGGATTATTTGAGAAATATGTATGTAGGTAAGTTGAAATACATGTTTACTAATACATATTTTCAGTTATTACAATATTTTTAATTGATATCGAATGTAATATTTTTGTGTAAAGTACAGATAATCCTATATTCATTGATATTTTTAATTTTAAAATGTCACTACATAAACTTATAAATAATCACATTGTATGAAAATCTTTAAATCTTCCCGACGCCTTCACACTTTCCGCACGACGCCATTTTGTTTTGTCGCTAACTTGTTAGAAGGCGATTTTACTAGTCTAAAACGTTTTTATACAACCGAATTCGTTGTGAACGATGAAGGGACGTAGTTTGGGGTCGAGTACGCCAGTCGACCCAGTTGTCGGCCGCAGTGTCGGCGTCAATATGCTGTCACGGCTCTTGCAAAATTATACTGTGCCTTACGCTAACTACTGGAGAGCTTTAATTCACATGCATAAAGGGTAAAATAGTTCAACAACTTACTTTGTGTGTCAAAGAGTCGATAGTGTGTCGCGTGCTCGTTGCGAACTTAAACGTTTATGTTGCATTTATTTCAGTACTGTATCGAGCCGGGGTTTATAAAAAATTTAGTAAAAGTGCCCGATCGCTCTTGTTATCTTTTATGGGGCACTTGTGCATTGTTCCGTTTTAGTCTAGCAGCTTACACTTTTTGATTGCGCCAATATTTCATTAATTGTTACGATCCTATACTTCAGTATTATTAAAGTTTTCGCTTCTCTGATTTCAACAATGATATTTTTATTACATACTCATTTAATAATGTTTTTGTTGACTGTTTTACTTTTAAATTGCTTACAATTTGAAATGTTTACATTAAATCGGAATCCAGGTTAAACCAACGATATATATGTTACTGTATGATTTATCGTCCATTAGGGTTTTTTATACGTTATTTTTTGCTATTCTCATAAAATTTAGCAAACGTTTGAAGCGAAATGTGTCACTGGTTAACTTTGCCCCGAATATGCTTAAATACATTTTTCAGTTAAAACACTTTTTTTTATTTATGAACGTGAAAATATAAGATATGCATTTAACATATTTCATAATCCTATGACCCACCCAGCGGCTGAAATCATAAGGTGAAAAAGTAAATCTTAATATGTGCCTTATTAAAATATCAACATTAATTTCAATAGTTTTGTTATATTTGTATGTTGTATGTACGTCTCAAACAAAGTCATTAGTCAACGGTAGTGGTGCGCGCATCGTAAATAAACAGTTCGTGCTGCTGAATAAGCTTGTGGAAGCATATATGCCAAGAATCTAGAGAGTACTAGTCGTCCAAGTATGCTTTTTGAAAGGAGCTAGAAAGATAAACTTATGTACAGGTAAACAACTTCTGCTGATTTATCGATATCATATGTATTTAGAGCATCGATTTACTATATACACGTAACCAAGTAATAAAATTTCAGTATCACAATCGAATCTATAAGATATTTTATATTAGATTTTTTAATACCTTAGTAAATTAATATAAAGTATTACTATTAATTTTCTTATTCAAAGATTTACAACATAATTTTATAGAGCTAAAATTATTACATTCCAGTACTTTTAGCCGTTAACTAGTAATTAAATTTTAGCTTTATAGGAACATAAATCTTGGATCTTTAATAATAGTTAATATAAATGTATATTATAAACCTTTTAATTTATATTACTGGTAGGGTTTTCTATATTTATATGATATATTTTAATAATTCATTGCATGTACAAGTAGCGTATGAATGATTGGTGTGGTAATCCTTGACCTACGCCCAACAGTGGGTGTGTTAAGATTAACGATATTAAACATTTAACTAATTAACTACTGTGATATTTCAAGAAAGTTCATGTTTTTGATTGAAATTATTTATTAATTTATGTCCCTTTTTGCAGTATATGAATTAAATATTGACATTGGGGTTCGTTGAACTAAGCTTTTTAATTTAGCTTTTAATGATTTTTCTTCACATATATGAATAGATCTATTGCTTTTTCATAACAATCATAATTTTACTAGATATTTAAGCACAACAACGTTACTTAAAGATACTTGCTGTGCCCACTCCGCTTTATTCTTTTTGTCACTCTTCTAAGAAAGTGGTATACCTCTTTATATTGACATAGCGACTTTTGATCTGTATGTGTTCGTTGACAAGAATAATATTTTGCTTCACAATATCTGGTATCTATATATATTGTCTAGAAAAAGTAATTTTCCTAGCACTAACCTCGTGCTGTCTGGTGCTGTTATCTAATCAGGGGATTTTGTCTCAAATCCTGTTCTTTACACGAACGGACTTATCGGACCTCCGCTTCGTAAGTCGAGAAATTTTCTCAGTTCTGACTTTTGTTTGTAATTTTAACATTCCTTAATTTTCGTTGTTGTAGTTTTTTTGTTTAGCAAATCTACAACAATAAAAATATATAAATGTCTATGATTTTACTGGTTAAGGTACAGAGACTCACCTCTGTTGCCGGAGACTGTTTAGGTAGGTACCACCACAGCTTTTATTTCTACCGCCAAACAGTAGTTCGGTCCGGTTCCGGGTCAGATCCGGTTTGAAGGGCGTCATAGCTAGTGTAATTAGTGGGGTAACGAGATTCAACTTCGTATGTCTCAGGCGACGAGCGCAGTGTGGTATACTCGTATATTTAAATTCCATTCATACTAGCGGCACGTTGTTATGGGCGGGCGTATCACTTTCCATCAGCTGAACCTGCCGCTCGCCTCTTCGTTGATTTGAATAAAAAGAAATGTATTGATAATTGAACCAGTTAAAAAATATATAAAGGAATGTATTTATAACAATTAGAATTTGAATCTAAATGTTTGATATCCTTTGTATGCAACTTTTTTCTAACGAAGTGACGACACTAGCGGGACGTTCATCTGATGTTAAATGATGCCTGCCCATTGTTATGGGCGTGGCACGTGGCGTAGCTTTAGATGTTATATACTGCAACATGTTGTGTTCGTCGCCTTCAGGCATGTGATGTTGAGTCTCGATACCACCGGAATTTCACTAGCTACAACGTCTTTCAAACCTGAACAGTAATGTTTGCACACTACTGTTTGGCGGCAGAAAAAAGCGCTGCGGTGGTATCTACCTAGACGGCCTCCGGCAATAGAGACCTACCACCAGTAACTGAAATACACATGTCAAAGATGATGATGGAATTTTCACCTGTTGGTAACCCTTGCAGTTACTCCGAACTATACCTCTTTTTAAATCCGTGCCCAGTAATGTTTGTAGACTGCTCGACGGTGAAAATAGGCTCTGCGATGTTGCCTGCCGTTTTTAAATTGTTTTTTACACTTTAAAGTCAGAGTAGCGTTAGGTATTTGAAAAATTCCAGTACATTTTTGCTCCATCGCGTCATTGTCGCTACCACCGCATTTAATATCACTTCGCAGAAATAATTTTGCAAACAAATTGCTATTTAACTGTATAAAGATCGTATACTATTTTACGACTTCTCATGCGACATAACTTTTATGCAGTCGCTATTGAACTTCATATATTGCTTTCTTTCGATATTAATCTAACACATATATTTCGAAGTAATTTATGTTTGATAAAAGTAATATATGTTGCACTGATGGTAGGTCTCGGTTGCCGGAGAGAGTCCTACCGACCGAAATGAATTTTAACAAGTTTAAAATGTTTAGATAGTTATCTTTACGAAATAAGTTGTTGTGGTATATTTCTTTAATCTTAGTCACGCACTGCCTTTGTCCACCTCTACTTATGACGGTATTAACATATAACCTCTTCCTATAATATTTATGTACTAATACACTACATAAGTATTAAAAAGTTTTTTTATTATTAAGTTAATTAAAAATGGTATGATTCGCTGATAATATCGGAGTTATTAGAGCAGATGTTTTAAAACGTGGAATGGCGAGCTAATTTAAAATCATTCAAGAGTGTCTGCGAGGCGGGCTACTATCTGGACTCAGATCACGATAAGACGCGTTCAGCGAATCTTCTGCTGATGGTTGGCGGACTCCCAGCCGGCTTGGCAGCGAAATGCCTCCTATCGCCGCCCCTCCTGTAACACACCCCGTGGATTTTAGGTTGCCCAAATTTTAAGTTGCAGTTATTATATTCTGTAACAAAAATCTTCCATATTATTTCGAATTAGATATGTTACAGTGTGATTATTTTTTTTTTCTTGTTAGATAAAACATTCAAACAAGTTATCTACATGAAAACCTAGAGTGAAAGACAAAGACGAGGTGGTCTGGTCCATGTCCTAGCATAACGAGGGTGTCGAAGAGTGTTACTGCTCTCTTTGGGACGCGCTTAGGCGTAGTCAAGGAAGCACCGGTGTGTTCCGTAGGAGATTTCGTAATTTTCTGCAACGCACTGAGGATGACTACAGAGGGGGTTTCAGTGAGTCAAATCCCGCATAACCTTGTCTTTCTCCTCTATATATCTTTATCTTAATATGTACCTAAGAATTAAAGAAAAGATTTCCCCATGTTAACACAAAAATGTAGTACATTTGTAATTATATTTTAGCTAATATTACATTCATGCTGGTTTACAATAAACATTCCTCTAGCCTCCCTCGGTGTGAGCTAGTCGATTTTCGGGAGGTGGACTATTTATAGTCTAGGGTGTTAAATAATCAGAAATTGGAGTAAATCTATTTATGTACAAGGACGATGTCTTTTGTTATGTTATGGTAATTTCTTTTCGTATTCTATTTTAATTTATCACTATTTAATTCTTATGCATTTCAATTGTACTCTAAATGATAACTTATCATAAAAAATTTTCTTAGACGTCTAGAGGTAGGTATAATTTTCTAGATAAAGTTATTGCACCAATAAATGATTTCACGATGACATTATAAAGAAAAAGTTTAATAAATATACTTAAATAGTATTCAGAAATATGCAATCCTACTGTCCAGTTGTTAACTACAGTGCATTAGAAAAAGCACTTGTTATATTTAGATTAGCAAAACTCAATTGTACTGTCTTTAGTTGCTTACTCCGCAACTGGAAGGAAACTTTGTCCCCTTGATTAATTATTGGGTAAACAAAGCTCGTGGTCTTGGGTATTGTTAAACACAAACCAATTGAATAATCGATAGCTAATGAGTTAATTAGTTTTTACGTCAAGTATTTAAACGTTGATGTCTTGACCTTTTTCGTTACTGTTCACCTTTAACTGAATACAAAATAGTAAGCAAGTATCAATTTTAATTTAATATTAAAATAACGACTCTAAAATATTTTAAAATATTTTTTTCTTATATTTACGCGAATATTACACTTATAATAAAACTAAATTAGAAGAAAGAATAAGAAAATTCTCCTCAAATCGTATTCCTCATGTCTGAGGGTCGTGACTACTAATCACTCTTGTCTCCACAATGTTTCGCCATCTCGTCATATCACCGGCTAAAAATAATGAAATATAACAAGTAAAATAGAAGAAAAATAAATAAAATGCATAAAATATAATTTTATTGAATATTTCAAAATTGTTTGCAAAAAAAAATAAGACTTACAAGTATCATTTTAATTAAATTCGAAAAAGAAATGCTGATTTTGCGCTTATAGGTAGTACTTTAAAGTTCATATGGAGAAAAAGAGCGGAACTAGAATTTTGATGGTATTAACAGTGGGTATGGTAGTATTAACATTCTTGAAACTGTCTAAGTAGGTGGCCACCGTAGTTTCTATTTCTGTCACCGAACAATAATGCCAGATTTTACATCTTAAGTCTCTAGTTGATGAGCACCATATCGTGTTGTGTATATCATACTATTTAGCGCCTCCTTGTTATTGGCAGGTGTATTACTTGCTAATAAAAAAAATATAAATTATTTAGTGAGTGTAGTATAAAATAATATTGAAGTCAATATTAAATATGTATAGTTACCGTTCAATGTTATTTCCTAAAATTGTTACGGACATTAAAAGTTTAAGTAAAAGTGCTAACTGTGTTTAAAATAAAATTAAAGCTTTTATGAAAATATAATATTGTAACCATTGCAAAACGACGACAAAGATGGACCGACCCGGGACGACCCTGTATAAAATTTCAATAGCGATTTTTTTGTTCATTTCAGTCTGGGTGTGAATTTTCCCGTCTTTGTTACAGAAACCATACGAACGTATGAATTCTGTATAAAAATGTTTTCTTTCGCTTTTAACATGACGATTCAATTTATTAGCTTCCTATTCAATAAATGTATATATTTAGATTTTTGTGTTAACAAGTATTTAATGTTAATTATTTGTTACAACTTTCTGATGTCTATAAATTTCTATTTTTAATGTGCCATACATATCTGTTCATACAATTTATGACTATGAAGTTATAATAAGATATACTTTTTACGGTTCTATGGGTTATATCTATTTTGTGAAATGTTGATGATATATTTTTTTAATACGTAAATGAGATTAACTTCTATATTATTCAAACGAAGTTGTTTTGATGTTTTTGTTCCAAGTGAACCACGGCGAAAGATATGATCGAACTCGACGCAATAAAATTAGGCCTTATCCGAACGCTTCGGGAGCCCTCAATAGCGAAGAGAGTCTCGAAGTCGACCTACTTTCTACCCCGCACCCGCAACCCTACCTCTAATGGGTAGAACGATTGCAGCCTCTCTAATGCGGCGTCGACGCTACCAACAGACATCTGTAACGGTATTCGCACTTCAATGTAAGAAACACGGAGAAAGGAAAACAAGCCGCGATACGACAGCGTGGGGAAGACGCGATCGATCGGAGTTTAGTACCCTGATGCCTACTCCTCGTAGAGGGATCACAATTAGTGGCGGCGTAACGATGTTACCGGTCCCGGGTGATTGATGCCTGAGGCGCGCCACATACAAGCGTAACAAGGACAATTTATTAAAAGTATTACAACCGTTTAGGCTCTGATATTTTGTTACAATCGTTTTGTGCCGCTTCCATATTTATTTTTGTTGATGTTTTATAAATAAACAAGATGTATTCATCAACTGGCCGTAAGCTGCTGTTGTCGGAGACCGTCTAGTCAAGTATCAGTACAGCGCTTATTTCTATCGTCATATATTAAAATTGGTCGCTTAATCTAATAAAAAAAAAATTATATGCGCAAGCGTATTGCGCGTGAATGTTCAGTTAGTCCCCGTTAGTTATATTTTTTATCAGAATTGTCGGGTACATTCTAAAACAGTTTCAAGATGACAAAAGTTATCGCTAAAAGAGTTTACTGATAAGGTAATTATTAGATATTATTTAAGCTAATATAGTTCTCATATCGTACCTATTTTTTGAACAAACTTTTTATACAATTACCCACAACTATAAAGACTACCAAATATATCATTCAAGTAATGTTCCCGTCGTTCCAGCGCGCATAGACGCCTAATTGTGTGAGCCAAATCAATCGTATCCAGTTAGCTAACTAGAAAATACAGTTAGTCCATTATACCTAGTCTAGTTAGTACTCGTAGCTATTCTCCTGACGACAGATGGAGGGAGTATACAGTGCAGAAAAAGATATTGTCTCTAGTCCTATGCATAGACAAATTGTCAAATACAGTAATGAACTAGATAAATCGGTCGTGTTTTTGAAATCTCTTATAACATAGATGGAAAACGAGTCTTTAAATGTTATTACTTCTATACATATAAAACAGATTATCGTATAATTCATTAACATAGTAATTAAAATTATAGTTTTTTACTGAATATAACAAAGTGTGTTTTCCAACGTTGCGAAGTTAATTAAGTTCATTAAGCGACGTACTTTAATTTTATTGATCTTTCGCCTCATATGACAGTGTTAAACTGATGTAATAAAATCACATGCACGGGATAACTTTATATTAATATAGAGGTTTAAATGTAAAGGCATCTTGTTATATAATGAAATTTCTGAAAACATATTTAAAGTTTACCGTGATATTGTACTTTTATCGAAATTAAAAACCAAAGGCTTTTTTTTTCACTCGACTAATGTTGAGAGGGAAATGATAATCTAAAAAATACTAAGGATTAGGGTTATATTTATACATAGCTTCTTATGATCTAAAATCTATATACTTTTCTAACTATAAATTTTTTGATAGAGAACTAAATGTGTGTAATCTATCCTTTCGTCCCCGAATTAAGTTCTTAAAACCGTAACTAAGCTTAATACTGAGAATTTTAAACGTTAATGTCAGCTCGTGGAGTCCTAAATCGGGTGTCCTGAAATCTTTGAAGCTGTGAAAGCCAGAAACGCTTACAACGCTAAACATTTAATCGGATCGACACAATTACGTTATTCCTGAATATTAAAACTTAAAAGCTTAGACTAAGCTAAAAACATTTGTTTCTTTAAAATGGTAATATTGACAGGGGTTATTTGTTTATTCTTAATATATACGGTTGTTGTATTCCCCTCATAAAGCGTATTTAAAACTGAAATACCATTCTCTTCCGATCAACCTTGGTAGGCAAAAGAAGTTGTAGTTGTTAAGTGTAGGACTAAGTCAAAAGGTTTTTAGTAATGTCTTATCAGAAAAATTGCAAATTAAATTGAACAATTACCTTAGTGAATACACTTCAACGCGTTTCAAAGTAAGCGTTTGGGGTTTTTGTTTAATTAAACCGTCCCGTTCACATTTGTTATGAAACGACAATTAAACCCGCCGCAGTCCGGCGAGTTTAAATGTTTTTAATCAAAGCAATTGCTTCACTCGTAGAAATGATCTCGAATTGAAACTTAAATTGAAATGTGTACTTACGGTTCATGCTGTATTTATAAGACGCTACTAATTAATATAATTAAGAAAAAAAATACCTTCCTGTGTCTTGTAAGGTTAGGTGTTTATTATAAGTGGTTCACTATCATCATGTCACCTTTAGCCGATAGACTCCACTGCTGGACAAGTGGTTCCGTTTTTAAAATCATCTATAATAATTTTAATACACAACACTCCTATAATGATAATACAATTTAACTTTTATTACAGATATTCATTATTTCTTTAAGTTATTTATGGTGGTGGTAGGTATCTATTATCAGAATCCCTCTAGGTAGGTACCTCCACAGATATTTCTGCCGCCAAACAGTGATGCGTATACGTTATTGTGTTCCGGTTTGAAAGTATCACTAGTAAAATTACTGGCGTATTTAGACATCGTCTTGTCTTGAGGCGACGAGCGCAATGCGGTGTAGTGTATATTATCCTAACTTATGCCACATTGTTATGGGCAGACGTTATTATGTACGATCAAGTGAACGTCTTGATCTTCCCGACGCTTTGTCTAATAAAAAAAAAAGACAAGTTTTAATTTACAATCTACTAATAAACCGTTGTTTTTTCATATATATATGTTATTATTATATTTGAAAAAATTAAAAAAAGAATAATTAAATTATGTACGTAGAGCGATGATGTGAGTACGTTGTAACTTAAAACTACGATACAATTAATTTAGAAAAACTCTATGGATTGACCTTAATGAGATCATATAAGAAAGATTATGGTAACCGCACGCGACCTTAGCCATGGAACACAAGTAGAAACTCATGTAGAAAAATTAACGAGCATTTTATTACGCAGCTTTGTGTTGGTTTTTATCAGAATTAAAGCTGTGAAAATAACTTTAACTTTGTACACTCCTGGTTTCGCATTAAAAATATTAAAACAATTGTTCCTAGGGCACGCGACCGTGTATATGTGACACTCAATGTAATAAAACAGACATACTTTCAGCATTCTTTTTTTTCACTTCAGACACTGTTAGTGGGAAATGTTCACGGATATCGTGACTCCAACGATACATAATTAAAGTGCGAAATTTACTGTTGACTTTTAAAAAACTACATGACCATGCAATATAAAAGTAAGTTGCAGACCGTATCATTATTAGGGTTATTATGTTCATTTCACTGCGTTTAACCGTAGCTGTTTTTTTTTCGATTTACAGTAATTTATATTTACTTTCTTACTTCTTGGTCTTCTTGGAATTGGTCCTTCAATCGAAGAAAATATGCACTTCCACTAAGTTTTTGCTATTGCGCTATTTGTTCTGGCACGGATCTGTGCATTTATGTACACAATTAATAATTACACTAATTAATAATCTGATACGATTATTTGAAGTCGTCTGAATTTTTAATAATGTTAATAATCGAATTCTATCATTAAGAGCCAACATAATATAGAATTACACAAAGAAGATGTTTTTTCTATTTATTTAATACTATTTGCAGTTGTCAGTGCAACATTTTTACAAAATGCTTCCACTATTGATTTTAACGAGATACCTTTCTACAAAATAAATTAACCTCATTTGTATTTTCATCCGTAATTGAAGATGGGACATTTGGGGATCCAATTACTTCTAACATTGTTAAAGATTCCGTAGTTTTTTCTTTGCAGGCATGTAGTAGGCCAGACGTTTATTGAATGAAGGAATAAGAGTAAAAATTCCAGTGATTTCTATATAGAAAATATTATGAATACAACTCATGTAAATCCTTTTACGTGTATAGGTACTACCGTAGGTAAAATTCGTTTGTAAAAAAAAAGCGACAGAATTTTTTTTAAGTCGCATTGCTCCGCAGCCATGAATCATAAGCGTTGACAAGGACGTTTTAAATTGTTCGCGGCGCGAGTACATAAGTAGATACTCGTGGGTGAAAAATTATTACTAAAAAAAAAGTTACGCCGCTCGTTCCTAACGAATATTACAAGGTTGTTAAAATGAAATGTATTTTCTTTTATATTGCAGAAGGCTATTAAGTTAATGCGAGAAACTGCCACAATGTCGATGGTCCATATAACGTTGTAATGACTTTCTTTGATACAGAACTACGTGCAATGTAACGTTGCTTTGTTATTTTATGTATACTACTTAGACGCAGCTATCAAGAATCACTATCGAGTTTTATTGACGTTCAGAACTGCAAAATTTGTGAACTAGCTAATAATCTCGTTAATTTTACTTGTTATAGTTGTGTATGTAAACATATATTTAAAAGAAATATCAATGAAGTAAAAACAGAAAGCTTTGATTTATTTCATCAACAGATCGCTAGCGTCATTACTGAAGACTGTTAATGGACTAATCTAACAATGTCGCTGGCATACTTCACAGAATTGAGTTGAAGAA
This sequence comes from Ornithoptera priamus, assembly GCA_029034505.1. NCBI lineage: Eukaryota > Metazoa > Arthropoda > Insecta > Lepidoptera > Papilionidae > Ornithoptera > Ornithoptera priamus. Next base: position 1,662,737 of record JARDWD010000403.1, on the reverse strand, counting down.
TGTAACTAATTTGCGATAGTCGGGTACAAAAGCGTATTCTACTGCATAAACCAGAAAAAAAAACAAGTGCGTGTCAACTCGGGTGGCATGATGAGGGGCATTAATCGTGACGTAACCAACCCTCGTGCAGTGAACATTTTAAATAGGCGTCATTCAACTCATTTGACATGTAATTATTTCGGCAGCGTGTTTCCAAATGCGACTCGGTAACATCGCTTTTAATCTGACCTTTTTGTCACATCATCTGCCGATAGATGACCATTACATTACATTCTTCTCACTCTTACCAAATTTATTGTGGACGATTTAATGAGTTTCCATTTATTATAAATGTTTTGTTAATGAATGACTTTAGTTATTGATTACGACAGGGCAGTAAAAGTCTCATAGTTTTGGAAATATTAGTATTATATAATTATATTATTATATTTAAAAGCCACCGCGACAGATGTTATAATAATTTAAGGTAAATCTCTAAGAGAAGCACAACTTGTTAGACTTCGATTTTTGCATTGTGTTTAATAAGAAAAGTTATGGCAAAAATAAGGTATAACTAAAGATAGTTATAGTTCTCTTAAAAAAATGAATGTTGATTGAGACAGTATTTTTGGTAAGTGTAATTTCACTTCAGTGACATGAAAGTTCATTGGTTGTTAACATAACGTTTGGCCGGCTGAAAGAGAGCTGTCTCCGTGTCGCTTTGGATTAAGCAAAAAAAAAGCACTCTACAAATTCAATGAACAATGCACAAACATAATAGTGGGTAGCGCAGAGCAGGAAGGTGGTGGGACCCTCCCCTTCCCGGCACGGATAAATAGGACGGGAGACGTTTTTGTACTGTTCTTAACTAACAAAACAGGCCGTCCTATAATGTATGCTTTTGTGATAACCGCCAACATGTTTTGAGTGCGGTGATAAAATAATAGTGAGTGGTATACGAAGCGTATTTAGCTGAGAGCATCATCTAAACTGGGTCATGTTTGAAATTCATGTTAAATATGCTTTGTGTGTAGTGAATTGGTAATGCGATTACTTTGTCCCATATCATTTGCACTTGTGGGAAACATTTAATGCTTACTTTCTATTGATTATAAGCTAAATGTTACCTATTATTAATAGTTATATTGTATATGTACACAATCGTATTTTTGTTACTTTTAACTATCACATAACGGCTAATCGGTTGATGAAGTCGTACGATGTTAACTTTAAGTGGTGATATATTCCATCTCGCTTAGCGGCAGCAAGATAGAGTGGTAACGCTCGTCATATGTATCATCTGCCTTTATAATAGGACAACTGTTAACGTATGATAGCTGAAGTATTCGAAGCGATCACATTTCACCATTGTTGCTACCCATTCTAAAATATACAATTATATAGAAGTATAAATCGGCGGTACAAGCTGTATATACGAACTACAGCTAGGAAGAGAAATACACTCGGTGAATAACCGTTTTCTCTTTTAAAGAAATAAAATTTCAACTGAATTTCTCGGAGAGCAAAAAACCGAGATCCAATTACTGATCTAATTTAGCTCTTTTGGGTTACGCTTAAGTGTGGTAAAGGTAACCTTCAAAAGAACTGTAATCTATATTTTTGTAAAAAACAAGTTTTATTCTAGTAATTAATTTTGAATTACACTTTAAAGTAAAACTTTTTTTAAAATTAAGTTTTACATATATGGGCAGTAATTATCTAAAGTAATTTATTTCACAAAAATTCTAGTTAAAAAAATTAAGTGTTAATAAAATTATTGTTTGTTTGGTTAGTGTTGGTTTTCGTTGAACAAAGCGACAAGACTAGTGATAAATGTCTTGTTTGCCCAAAAGTAATGTCGTGGTACTTAGGATGATGCACTGCATTATAGTGTTCGTCGTCTTGATACATAAGATATGGTCTTGTTAGTCCAGTAATTTCAATAGCTACAGCGCCTTAAAAACCGAAACACTAATATTTATATCCTACAGTTTGACGTCAGAAAGAGGAGTTGCCTAGACGAGTCTCCGCCAACAGTGACCTACTATCATTAAAAGTGTGTTAATAACATTTAAATATTATTAACACACTTTGTTGTATAAGCAAAATTTCCTCAATTAATGGTTTAAGACGAAGATATAAATGGTAAGAAAATTCAAATATTGTAGTTCGTTGTAAAAAGCTATCTCGCCGGGAGCCACTGGATTCAAACAGCGCAAGATCGTGTTTTGTGGAATCCATTACATGAGAGCTATATCCAACAATGGATGTCCATCTGATAATGATGTTATAATATTATATAGGTGTGTATTTAAGTATTTGATCTTGCGCTTTACACCCGCCGCTCGTTACTAGAGCAAAACAAATTATCTCAAATATCTATTAAACCCACGTAACCTTTGCGTAGTTGAGTTTCTCTTTCTAAAATACCCTTTTCTCCAACGTAACGGAGCAGGGTGCTGGAGGGTGCGTTCACCCCAACAATAGGGGTGCGCCTTACTCCACTTGAATACGAAAGTATTCTCGCAAAATTCTATCGTCAGCTAATATGATGATGAGATGGAAAGCGTTAGATCTCCTGTTATTGGGTCGCCGTTGTTCAGATACGTTTATGTCCGTACGTGCATTGTCGTTGTTGTTGGCGGTTTCCTTGGAGGCTATCTTTTATTGTGCTCGTTTCTCCAATTCGATGCGAATGAACTCTACCGGTAATATGTTTTCACTGACATTGTTGATAAAGTAAATTAAAAATATACTTAATGATGTCTTATATTACATATTTACTTTTGTAATACTGATTCTGCGTAGAACGGACAGCAAAGAATTATTTAAAGACTATGTGATGATTATAAGTTCAGGAAACCTATCATCGTACTCCCAGTTAGTTTTTATCATGACAGTCGTAAAACATTAATATATATATATATATATATATATATATAGATAATATTCTATGTTGTGAACAATGTTTTTTTTTCTCCTTATTGTAAAACCTTTTAGCGAGGTATACAAAAGGCGGGCTTAATGCGTGTTGGCATTCTCTACCAGCTAACCTTCGGTGGAGTGAGATGTCGTGGTAGATGTGTGGAGGTACCTATATATATCTATATAAGTAGTACAAATATATATTTAAATTAATACATATATATAAAACTCAGATGTCTGTTTCTGCGTAAGGTACCCCTTTTTTCAAAGAGACATGTTGAAATATTTCGAATATTTTCGGGTAAGGAGCTTCAGAGTAGTGCAGCCGGTTTGTTGTATGTTGTCACTAGGGTAATCAAATTCTTAGGTATTGTACGACATGTGCAATTTGTGTATTGTAAACATATTAATTTCTTCCAACATTGTTATTGCTCTCGAGACGTTCGAAAAATAAACTCGCACCTGCACAACAACTCACGGGATCCAAGCCAACCTCATTTGCTCGTGGTGCACCCTGCTAATAACCTAACGAGGCTGTGGCTTCCCTCGCCAACCTACTTTGGGGCAGTGTGGTGGGAAATGGTCCAAACCTCCCCATACATGGAACAGCCCGTCAGTGCCCAGCGGTACCGGAGACCATGCTGACTGTATGTAGGAATTTTTGAGGGAGGCCTACGTCCAACAGTGGACGTCTATGGGCTGATGATGATGATAATGAAATTTATATAACAAAATGTAGAAAGATGTACCACTATACATAAAGTTTTATTTAAAACATAAATTATATTTTCTCTTCAAATATTATTTTTGTTGTCGCAATATCAAAAATGATAGGTTTATTTGAAAACAATAGCTGAACAACGAATTCCGGAACAAAACAAATCCGCTCTTCATTCATCCCGATGGAATAGACAAAATTAAAGGCCAGTTTGGATCCAGTGTTAAAGAAAGATGAGGTTTACAACACAATCTATAACGAGAAAAAAGAGATATTTGACGAAGACTTTTAACAATACCCTGTATTTAAACAAAGTCTATATTCGTCTTTATAAATGGAAAACTAAAATATTTATTGTCGGATATTACTTTTGCTTCGGGCTGGATACAATTTTGTTTGCAACAATTGAATAACAAAATAAAACTCATTTTATTTGACAGAACGTTTATTTCTGTTGCAAGTGCCCCTTCGTCTTTTAGTTTAATACTTTTTTCTTTGTATTGTAAAATAAACCTTTAACTTAAAATTTAAATAGTTACAACTTTAGCGTAATTACAGGTAGTAGGTGTATTCCTTGCAAGAGGAAAATCGGTTATTACATAAGGGATTTGTTATTTTTTTTTTATCTAAGGCGAACATGAACTACGCAAACTACATATTATATAATATTGCCATACAACGAATAATTTACTATCAGATGATTTTTGTAAAGTTCAGAGGTTTTGCTATAAAAAATTACAGTAAATATTTATTTAAATCTTCAAATCTAACCTTAATAATTTTTTTATACAAAAATATACGAGTTCTAAAATAACGTCTGAGCTGTTATTAGCGGGCTTAGTTTGCGGTCGCTTTGTACACATGACTTAGGAGAGCCCTGTCAGCATTTCGAAACAGCATTACTTATTATTGTTAATTTCTTAGTCCTACAATTAAAACTTGAGTTTAAGTTTTAACTTTAAAGAGGATTCATTTGTATGTCTGAAATTATTAAGAGATTCAATACTTTTAACCAAACATTACTTGGAATATTAGACTAGAAATTATTCCCCTATTAATAACAGGGTAATACTTTGTTGTGGCCTATCTAGAGCATTTGTTATGTAATGCGAAGGATCTAGATTCGATTTGTGAGCTGCATGTGGTGGTTAGCTTTATTGCATGGTTTTCTTTGATTTAGTTCAGTGCATATATTTTCAGTGTATCATCTTCATAATAAATTAATATGTAAATCTACCATCGTAAGCCGCTACCAGTGGTGAGTCTTTGTTGCCGGGTACCATAGGTAAGTACCACCGCAGCTTCTGTTTCTGCCGCCAAACATTGCTGTATTCTGATTTGAAGAGAGTTGTAGCTTGTAAAAGCCCTGCTCGAGTTGTAGTATATAAAAAAAAATAACAGACTTTGTTACATCTTATGAGTGTCTTTGGGTCGTGTAAACTCTAAAACTAAATCTTATTTTTATACGAAATTGTGGTTGAACTGTTATTTAATTGTTGATAAAAAAGTAAATCAAATCACTGTAAAATTATCAGCAAAGTACAGGACAAAGACATATCATTGTTTTTTTAGACTGTTTATACGATTTTCTATGTATTAAAATATTAACATCATCCAAAAAAAATTACTGAAATTTTTATTATCTAACGAGTTTAATATTAATAAATTGTTAGTTACAATGTATTTATTTCAAAATTTTAAATAGGAAAATGAATAGCTGGTGTGATAAGTACATAATTATTATATATATATATTAATGATTGGGTTTTTTTTTCAGTTTTCGTACGTAATTATGATTTAGTATTTCTTGAAAACCTCTTCAGTGCTGAATTGCTGAGTTTGTCGTGAAGAAACAAACAGACTGAAACAGTAGAAGTTTGACTCGCGGGACGCCTCACAGTTGTGATGGTTTCGTAATTACATGAAGTGGCTCTGATATAAGAACATTGTTTATTCGCATTATAAACTTTTCCATTCCCTCGCTTGTCTACTGATTTTAGTACAGTGATTTCAAGTACCGGAACACCAATTTAAACTTTTCATTCTTGTAGTTCCTGATTGCCATGGGAATAATTTGTAGACCCGTAATTTTTGGACAACAAGAAAGTTTCAAGTTTCGTGACGTAAGCACTGTATATTTCGATGTTCAAACGGTAAAAGAAAATAATGCTTGATTGCAAACGATTATAATATTCGATGGCAAACAAGTATTATTGGTGGTAGGTCTCTGTTGCCGGAGCCCGTCTAGGTAGGTACCACCGTAGCTCCTATTTCTGCCGCCAAACAGTAGTGTATAAAACGTTGCTGTGTTCCGGATTGAAAGGAGTTGTAGCTAGTAAAATTACTGGGGTAACAAAACTTGGCATCCTAAGTCTCGAGGCTACGAGCGCAGTGTGGTACTGTGTATATCATTCTAACTAATAACGTAGTTTGGAGCAGGCGTATTTCTTACCATAAGATCAAACTTTTCGTCTCATCGACGTATAAAAAAACATGATTGAAAATGTGTACCTGATGGAAAGTGAGATGGTTTGTCTATAACAATAAATCTCTCATACAAATGTTTACACAGGATTGTGGATATACATTGATACAAAGTATGGTGTGTTTCGTTATCGCTGGAATTTGACTACCTGTAGCGTCCAGCTGATGGAAAACAGTAAAGTATACATAGCTAAATAACAACACCAATAAACGTAGCCATATATTCTTTGAGGATATACACCACTTTTCGAGGATGCCCACTTCCTTTGGAGCATGCACACTGTTGGATTATGAGTTGCCGTTTAAACACTTTCAAGTTTCCCAAGCGCAAGCAACGGTTTTATTACGAGTGAAGAAAGTAAAATTGTATAAGTTTTGTTATTGAAGTACCGAGTCTAAGTTTCGATATGAAATGTTCTGTGTCGATTGTATTTATATAGTAGCGCTATTTTATTTATTTTTTACCGTAAATCTTAAAACTGCATCACAAAGAGCGGACTACGCTTTATTGGGATAGCTTTGAAAAGATTTTTCTTTCAACAAAATATGTATTATGAATAATTGAATTATGTAAATAGAATTGTTAACATTTTGCGTAAGTTGTATAAAAGGCAGTAAAAGGGTCAGTTTTAATGAACTGCGACGTAAATTCCTTCCGTTGTTTCGCGTTGGTATGGGAATTAACCTTGTTGTAACTTTGGAAATTAAATTCACTGAAATCTACTCATGGTGCCTTAAGTTAAATACGTTTAAGCATATAATGGATGATATTTCTTTAGTTAGAAAATTTGTCGTTATATGTAGTTTTAATAATTGTTAATTATTTTAAACGATCTCTCATTTTAGAAATCTAATAAAGAATATAGGTTGTGATTTAAGAAACGTTTATTACATTGATATATTTCGAAATAAAAAAATTATTTGTAAATAATTCAAATTCCATTATAGTGATTACTCGTTATGGGAGAGAGGTAAAAAACTCCATCTTAAAAACATGGTTTGCTAACCATGGAACTAATGGAACAATATCAGAAAAAGGCAGCAGTTTTATTCCGAAGCGTGATGAATACAGCAATTCTTCTTAAAATTTAAGAAGCTTATGTTTAGTACTGGATAACTAAAATAATAATTATTATAACTAGTAATATGTGTTAAATATTATTTATATATTTCTCTTCATTTTTATCATGTCATAATTTCATTCTGTTTCATAATTAGTCTTTTTTCGGCTTTGGTGAATCTCTTTTTTTGCCAACTTCGATCTATAAAATTTAAAAAAAAAAACCAAAATTTGTGATTGGAAAAAAAGCGAAAATAAATTTTTGACCCAATGACTTTTATTTTTACTTTTTGTTTCTTAGCTGGCAAAAAAATTATTAAAAGTTATTGTATTATATTATAGGTTTCAAATTCTTAAAATATTTTTGGTTAAACAAGAAAAATTATCTTTACATTACAATTTAGAAATATTTATGTATTTCACTAGATGACCAGAATATTTAAACGACCTGGAGTTAATTTCGTACTTCCTACTTGGAACATTTCATATAATATCTTTGTTTAATTTATGTATTAAGTTTCTCCGTTAGCAAGACCTTAGGGAGTATCGTGTTTGTATTTATTAATGTCTAAATTTTGTATTTAAAAATAAGTGAAACTAATATTATTGAGTTATTGAAAAATTAACAACAATTTTTATTAAATTTCTCATAAAGAAAGTAACTCATTGTATTATGTTAATTTTAAATTCTTTTCTATTAAGTCTAGTCATAAAAATAAGGCTGCACTTAAGAAGACTACAATGGACTATTACGCCTTAATAATAAAAAAAATATATATGTTTCAATTCAAATTAAACCATCATTAGCTACATACCTAAAACTAATACAAAAACTCAAAGTTAATTTTTATTAGTCATTTTGAAACATTTGCTTTAAACTGTCATATTATTATTTTGTTATGATTATCAACAAGTTAATTGGGTGGGTTAAAGAAATAAAAAATTAACGTTTACAGGATTAAACTTATTGTTACCTCTTATTACTCTTATTACTTTTGTATTTTTGCCATTAGTACTATACATATAGATACGACCGCCATCTTCGTTTGTGGTAAGTCTCTATTGCCGGAAACTACTGAGTAGGTGCCACCTCAGTGTCTATTTTTGCCGCCAAACAATAGTGTGCACACATTACCATGTTCCGATTTTAAGGGCGCTGTATCTAGTGAAATTCCAAAAGGGACAAGACGTATTATGTCTCAAAGCGACAAGCGCAATGTGGTGAAATGAATAGCATCTTAACTAGCGCCACATTGTTACGGGTAGGCGTATCGCTTACCATCAGGTAAACGTCCCGCTCTTTTCGTCGCTTCGTTGAATAAAAGTAATCTAACAATAAGTAATGATCGTAAAAAAAGGAATACTTGAACCTTATTTGAGTTATATTAAGAAATCATAATAAATAATGAGTAGTATTGCTGCAGGCCGCGAAGGAAGATGTTTATTTGCTAAATTAAACCAACAAATTTTCCTCTGATTAATACAATCAATTCTGTTCACATTTTTCGGGTGCCAGTAGGTTGGAAATAGTCTTCGTCTGCTTTTATTAATATAAATCAACAAAATGAGAATATAAAATATATAAAAAATAATGTTTTTTATTTTATTGAACGACACGACGTAATTGATACACTTGCCTATAATAACTTGGCGCTAATTAGGATGGTATACACTGCCCCACATTGAGCTTGTCACCTTGAGACAGAATGTTGTCTCGTTACTCCAGTAATTTCACTAGCTACAGCGCTCTTCAAACCGGAACAAATTAATGTTTGTACACTCCTGTTTGTTACAAAAAAAGAACTAGTTTTGAACTTTGTTTGGTTTTTCTGTTCACTAATGAATATTTACTTTGTCGTTTCAGGTATGTAGCCGTAAAAATTTGCGTTTATATAAACAATGTGGAAAAGTTTCGGTTAGCTACTGAGAATTTCATCTAACGAAACGAAATTTAATATTTCCCCAAGTCCCACGCTATAAATTATGCCGGGACGAATTCCCGTTTGAAGCCTCTTAAATTTTATATGACGACGATTTTGATTAAATGCAGAATTAGAGCAACTAAGTACGTTTTTAGTTAAGTGAAAAACAGACGCTTGCATATCTCGTCGTAATGAATATTCAATGTATCATTTCGCAGTCTGGGAAATTTATCCCCGCTTGGAAGATTTATATCAGCCAAAATCTTGAGTTCACTGAAAGCGTGCACTTTAAGCGTTCCGATATATTCGTGAAAATCTGCGCAATATATGTTTTCCGGTTAACGTATCCGCCGAAACATGTTTTTATTGCAATACTTTCTGCTATTCAATGGTATCGGATATGCAAATGAGAATTATATATTTTTATTCACATGTTTTTTTTTTTATAGAATCCAATTCTATTATTAATATTGGCGTTGTGATGATTAGAATATGAGCGATGATAAACATATCACATATATTATCTGACAACTAGATTCTTCAGTAAAAACCTGAACGTTTTTATTGAAGAATATATAAAAGTCTTTAAATATACTTTTAATAAATGGCATAGATGCCACGGGAAAAACAACAATCCTGTATATGTGTTTATTGGTTGTAGGTTTCTATTGCCAGACGTCCAATAATTAGTCCGTTTCGGTTCGATGGGCGTTATCATCATCATCATCATTATCAGCTGGACAAAGGCTTCCCCCAAAGATCTCCACATCAATCGATCCCACGCTGCCTTCATCCAGCTGCTTTCCGCAACCTTCATCAGATAGTCGGACCACCGGGTGGGGGGCCTTCCAACACTACGTCTTCGGGTACTCGGTCGCCATTCGAGGACCTTATAACGAAGATGAGGATATATATATATATATATATATATTGAAACTTGGAACGATCGATCAATGTGGAGATCTTTGAGGGAGGCCTATGTCTAGCAGTGGACGTCTATCGGCTGATAATGATGATGATGAGAATTAATCATTTTAGATTTCAAGACTACGATCACAATGTGGTGTAGCGTATATCATCGTAACCAGCGCCAGGCGCCAGGCGCCAGATATTATGGACAAACGTATTATTTATCATAAGGTGATCGTCCCGCTCGTCTGTTCGCTTCCTTGAATAAAAAAAGTTTGATTAATCCTACGATTGGGTTGTGGGGTGTTTTCTCACAGTTACGGCCATTTATCAATATTCTTGTGTCATATACAATACACCTAGTATGTATATATATGCGATCGACAAATACAGGGTTCCAATATAAGGCCCCGACATAACGTTATATTGTATTAAGGCATATTGTAATATTGAGCTTGAGTGCCTTTGTCGATTGTTCACAATACACGTGAGTGAAGCCGTCTATCACGTAACACCAGTCACCAGGCTCACTTTCCAGCTGAGTCAGCAGTAATATGATTGTTGATTGTTTTGTGAATAACATAGTAACTTAAAGCCATTGTCGAGGCGGCAGCTCGAGTATTTACACTGAGATATACTGCAATATACGCAAGTTGTGCATTGTTGAATCTGATTTAATGTTTACGTATTTTTAACAAAAAATTGTTTCCAATAATAACATGCTAATAGAAATATATCGACATAAATGTTTTTTGAAAATGTGGACAAGTTCGTAAGTTTTCATCTCATATACAAACTGTTATACAGCGTTGTAACCGAACATATGTAGATAAACGTTATAAAATTGTTGTAAATTATAAAAAAAATCATGAAAACTTTTAGTAAACCTCATTAATTCTTCTTCGAGTGCCTCTCCAACTAGTGAAGGTTGGCGATCAGCGTGGTTGGTACACTCCTTTCTGTTTCTGGTTCGGCGGAACAATTCGGACGCTCCAGATATGCCAGTCCATTCCCTGATATTTCAACCATGACTTATTTTTTTTATACATCATTAATATTTTTTTTAAATAATTCCGCATTTGTGAAAGAATAAAGAGAAACGGTACATTATTGAGGATTAAAATATCAAGATTGGTTGAGGCTTTTATCTCTGGATGTTACATTTTATGTTTTGGCTCACAATGTTATTACTTTTACGCATATTGTGTCCTTTTGTTAGTTACTTTAATGTAAACTTTACACCCTCATAAATATTTGACACCTAAACTACGAATAAAAGTATACCACAGTAATCAGATCCTTCAACTAATTTTGTATGAACTTGTATTATAATACTAAAGTGAACTGTAATCATTTAAAAACACTATTTGACACTTAAGATTTATTTGGTTACATCTACCATTGGCTATTAATTTATTATTATGTTACATTTTTATTTTATTATTTTTTTCATTAAAGTGATCGTGTTTTTCAAGACTTGCCTGATCAAACTGATTCAGTTTTTTTCTTAAGATTTTAGTAAAAATTTTAAAGCTTAACATGAACCCTGAAAAATTTGTACACTAATCAATATTTAGTATAACAAATAATTTACATTAATAGTCTACCCATTTAAAGTTACAAAAGAACACACACTAGACATTTTAATGTCGTGTAAATACAGTAAACAGGTTTCACTTTTATATTTTTTTAATCATTTGTATAGATTTGATCAGAATATCTACTGATTATAATTTTTGCTCCCCAACGGCAGAACGATGTGATCTAGATTTTATTCTCCAGTTATAATTTGTTTATAAAGTTCGAACTTAATTTATACTTAACATACAATGTTAGTAAATGCTTACTTCAAGTATTCTTTTGAAGACTTTTTACATTAATAATATCCATTAGTAAAAAAATTCTTATTAAAATGTTTCATTGTTTAATGTTTATATTAAAAAAGATAATTTCAATATTCATAAACACTTATTTGTATAAAAAACTACAAAATGTTAATGAGTTCCGGTTCTGTTACCATTTATATATAAATTATTTCATGTCTAAAATTTACCTAGGCTTAGATTTAAGTTGATATTTAAATTATTAAGGTTCTGGATAAGTGAAAATCCTTTGAATTTCGCTAATATTTTAATTTGTTTCTCATCAAATCTTTCGTTTATAATTTGTATCAAAGTGAAACTGTCTTTGATAGTTATTAAGCATTTCTAGATGTAGTAATACAGGCGAAAGTCGAGTAAATTATGTTAATTGCTATGGAAGCTTTTGAGATAAAGGTGCGTTACGTCGTACTCAGAGACAGCGGAATTATTAAATACATCTGACCTATTTTACAATTGGGTTTTGTACTTATTCAACGTATAGTTGTTTTAAACGACCCATGGAATAATGTAAAGCGATAAGTTGGAAGTTATTGTAAAAGTTTATAGACTACCGTTCTTTTTAAATTTAATAGGATACTTTTACGCGCCAATCTAAGTGAAAGCTCGTCTTGATATTTTTTTATAATTCCGTTATAAGCGGTTTTTGCACAACATTCAATTTGCTTCCACGAGGTAACTCGCCGTGGAGAAAATTAAAGGAAAATAAAAAAAAAAGTTGCAAACGTTACGGCAACGGTGGGTGCGAATCTATGAATTTTGGAGCGGGGGCGACGTGATTGTGTGAATTATTGAAATTGAGCGTGAGGGACTCGTTGGCTCAGGTAAATGGGGGAATACTAAAGCGTGTACGCCTGTTATGCTTGAAAGACGCGAAACTCGGTAAATCCGCACTGTACCACGGCGCTGGGAACGTTATCGATTTTCCGCAGTCGGCGAGGCGGGCGGCGCGGCGCGGTGCGTTGCGGCGCGGCAGCGGGGCGTGCAACGGGCCGGGCGGCGGGGGCGCGGAAGAGGTCGAGTTCTCAGCTGGGCGCAACAACCCCCTTTCCCCTCACCGCGCCGTCACTAGTCCTACCCCCGGCCCCCGACGCACGCCCCCGCTCCCTGTAAACATAAACACAGGCTCCCGATGCCCGCGTTCTCTTCGCAGGATCGACATCGGCCGAGGTGAAATAACGACACTGAATATTTATGAAACCCTCCTATCGGGGATTAAGATTCAACTTTTCTGGGTCATTAATCTGAATGGCATTTGTTGTCCGACCGGCTCCCAAAGTGTATGATTCCGAATGATAAAAAGTTTATACTTTTATTATTATGCAAATCAATGTTTGTGACAATAACTTGATGAACAAAAGTTTTCACAAATTTGTTTAACAAACCAAAAACGCTGAAAATAACATTACGTTATATTTTGCACTAAATATTTAAACATTCACGTAAGAATTAAAATAACAAGTTTTAATATTTTCTTCGAGTTATCTGCAATGAATTTGAGATGAAGTACTATTACTAGTTTGCTTTGTAAATGAGGAAAAGGTTTTTCTCTGACTCAACCTCTGTTCATGTTTGAAATCTTTATACATACTCCATTCAGAGCTTTTTGTGCTATGAACATCTTACCACCAAGGTTAACATCTTCGTCTCGTCTTTCAATGTTCTTTCACGGTCTTCACTTTTTTACGTTTATATAAAAATACTTCGATATTCATACTTTTTAAATAATTTTTTTTTTTAATAAAGGGACCAGAAAAACCGGAAGTTCACTTGATGATAAACGATACGCCAGCCCATAATGTGGACCTAGTTAGGATGATATAGAATGCATCACATTGCGCTCGTCTCCTGAGACATAAGATGTTGAGTGTCTTAACCCTAGTAATTATTATCTACGGAGCCTTTCAGACCGGAAAACAATAATGTTTGCAAAATACTGTTTGGTCGTAAAAATAGGAGCTGCGGTGGTACCTACTTAGACGGTCTCCAGTAACAGGGACTTACCACCAGTGAAATCTCAATTTTTCTCTTATCAATATGACATGTATGTTTTAAGAAAGTAATTTTTGATATTAAGTATAGTTTTAGAAAGTTGAACGAAAATGTGTTTTAGTTAAATTTTGTGTATATTATTTTTTTTTCCAATAAAGAGGATATATTTATATGTAAAAGATATTTATAGCAAATTTACGGAATATTTATAAAACCAAAGAAAATCTTTTTCGTTTGACTAAATATAAAATGGTGACGAAGTTTTATTGTAACGCTCTTTCAGAAGAAGGCCTGTTGAATATTTTATTTATTATTGTAGAAAATTTATGAAATACGTTGAACGAAGGCTTTGTTATAAAATATTCACGATCCTCTCGTTTAGCGTATGTACTTGCAATAACCGCAATGAACTGACCTAGTTTTTACTAATAACTCGATTTTTATTGAACTCTATGTATGATTTAATAACATTGACTCTTATATGAATTATAAACAGTTAAGTAATATCGTACGAAGTGTTTTTCATCTTAGTCGATGTCAAATCATTATTTTTGGTATAAAACCGAGGGCAAAAAGTAAGAAGAAATAATTAGATCCATTGGTGGTAAATCTTTGTTGCCGATGACCGTCTTGATAGGAATTATTACTCTCCGCAGATAGTATTAGACAAAAATAACTGAGTTCCAGCTCGAACGGTGCTGTAGCTAGTGGAGTTACTTAGGTAAGGATATTTAATATGTTATGGTTTAAGGAGACTAGTATTATACGGCACTGTTAACCTAATCATTGTCACATGACTATAGGTATAATTTACCATGAACAGGATATCCTGCTCATCAAGTCGTGTCATCCAATAAAACATTTTTTATTTCCAACATATTGTTTCTAAACTCGGTACATCAAAAGAAAGTTCATTTCGTAAGTCATTGACATTTCATGGTACTTTCAAGTTAGAGAGACAACTTTAATGCACTGGCAGTAACGTCGCGACCACTTAAACTGTTGCGCTAACTTTACATTGAAATTAATATTAAATAATGAAAGCGCAAAACGGAACGAAGTATTAATAACTGAAGAAGAAGCATTATTAAGTTAAAAGTGGGCTTTTACTACTTTGAGGATAAATATTTAATTATTTGCGTTGGCATTTTCGTACTAATCAGGAATTAATGATATCACAGTGGAATAGTTTCAGTCTAATATTGTTAATTATTGTTGGCGACCGTTTAGATAGTTTTCACCGGACCGGCTATTATTATCGCTAAGTAGGTGTATGAAAATATTGCTGTATTCCGGTTTAAATAAACTTAAATATGACTGTGTTAAAAAGGCAACAGGGACCGTCTAGGTACATACCACTACAGCTTCCGTTTCGTTCACCAAAGACTAACTTGCAAACATTACTGTGGTTAGGTTTGTAGGGAATTATAGCTAGTGAAGTTATTAGGGTAGTAAGAAATAATGTTTTATGTCTCAAGGCGATTAGCGCAATATAAGCTATGTATGTCATCGTAACTAGCGCCACGTTGTTATGGGCTAGCGTATCACTTGCCATTACATGTATATTTCACTCATCTCGTCGCTTCATCGAAAAAATATATAGATTTGAAATTAATGTGGTGCTTCATAAACAGCCTAACTAGAGCGCCTCAACGAAAAAACGTCCTGCTCTTCTCGTTATCGTAAAATTAAAAAAAATGTCAAATTAAGCTTTTTTAATATTATAATTTTTTTATTAAAACGTTATAGATTTATTTTAAAATCAGCTAACGTATTTTCCTTTATCACTTATATAGGAATATTCTACGTGAGTTAGTCTTTGTGCGGATGCTGAAATTAATACAGCTTAAGCCTTGACGGAATTATAACGGTGCCGTAAATTAAACCTATTATTATTTTATTAAGGTATAAAGCGCTATTGTGTAGGCTATATAAACATGACTTGGTATTTACAATGTAGGAAATATTAATAATACGCGTTGGCAGTATGTGTACCATGTCAACAAGTAGGGGTTTACATGAGGAAGAAACAAGACATGATTGTTCATATGAAGTTGTTATATAGATGTCAAAAATCTTTCAAGAGTATTTATTCAAGGAAGCGGCAGGACGAGCGGAACGTGTACTGCAGCACATTGTGCTCACTGCCTTGAGATGTTGAGTCTCGTTACCCCAGTTATTACAATAGCTAAAGCACTATTCAAACCGGAACACAGTAATGTTTGCATAGTTCTGTTTGGCGGTAGAAATAGGCTTTGTGATGGTACCTACCTAGATGGTCTCGGGCAACAGAGGCCTACTTACAGATTTTTGATTTAAAATATATACCAAAGATATAAGTAAAATAATCACCAAGAGGATTAGGAAAGAGTGCCTTTAACAGTCCTGCTTTATTCAAGTTTTACTTGCACATTACAGTCAGTTTCAGACAAAAGATGTTAAGATACATAATCCTAATTATGACTCAAGTACAACATCGTTCAGACTAGAATAAAATAATGTTTGAAACAGTACAGTTCAGCATTGCAGATAGGTGGTTGGTGTTACACGGATAACTCTGTTCTTTCAATATAATACGTTTGGTTTAGAAGAATCCTTAATGTTTATAACGTAAATTAACAAGAAAACTTATAAGTTAGAAAATGTAAAACTTACTCATTCCGAAAATAATATTCTTTGCGTAATTTTCATTTTTATTAGCTAAAGCTATTTATTTGCACAATACGGCGCACGTTCACGAACAAAGACATGAATCTCGAGCCAAAAATCCAAGGAAATCCCAACAATTCATATGAATAAGGTTAATACATGAGTATTTATTATAAAGGTTGTTTTGGATTTGTAAGGCTGTAATGGGCGTTTGCCTTTATATTTGTACTAATTCAGAATGAATTATTACCTATTGGTTATTTCTCATATATTTTTCGCTTTTTCTGCCGAATTATGCATAATGTTATTGACTAGTACGTTCCAATATCATCATCAGTATCCTTTGCTAGAGATAGGCCTCTCTCAATGATTTCAGCATTGATCGAGCACCAGATCCGTGGAGGGCCTTATAATACTCGGGGCACTACCGCTCCATTATCTATCAGTTCTTCAAGCCTTATACCCCTCTCATTGCCACTTAAGTTTGGATATTCTTCGAGCTATGTCAGTGACCGTAGTTCTTCTACGGTTCTTCTCATTTGTAATTAATAATTGTTCAAGAAATTAGCTGATAAAATAGCAGCTACAAAATATGACAAATTTTAAGTATGGTATCATTATATAACGAGAGAAACAGCTTTCTATTAGACACTTAAAAGTGTATCATGACTTATAAGCTTATATTTATATAAAAGAGACAAAGGGGGTGGGGGGATATTTTAGCTATTAAATATTTGAATTTTATGTATTTGTGTAGGTGTATCAATAATCTTGATTTTTCCTTTGAAAGAGATTAAATGCTAAACTAAATCCAGTCATAAACCTTATCAACCGTTCGACACGAACATAGGTGTTATAGAAGTTATAAATACTAGATTTTTTTCGAACTTCAATGCATCTTGAAGTAAGGAAGTTCAACGGGCAAGGATTCTGTTGACCTAGTTCCAGCATCAGGTGCTAACCATTTTTTTTAAATTAATTTGTGGAGCGTTATTAGAAAAAGTAAAACATGTTGCAACTTTATGTTTTTAACGTTGTTTTGTGTGCTTAAAGCGAATTTATTAAATTTAAACGAACAGAACTTTTTTATTTATGGTTTATGCAGTTTATTTAAATTAATTCATCTCAATAAATACTTAACTATGACAGTTATCTCTTTATGATTAAATATTATCTTTATTATTACGTTTTATTTACATATAATTAAAGATTATTTTCATGCTCAGAGAGTTTATTGAAGAGGCAAGTAGAGTTTTTGAAATATTTTTTAATGAGGCGGCATAATAAATATATGTAAACTAATGAATAATAATAAACATATATTTATTGTATGTATATATACGTAGGATCGAATTGATGTGGTTATTTTTTGTGCGAGGCTTATGTCCGTGAGTGGACGTCTGTCGGCTGACGATGATGACGATATGTAATAACAATAACTGTTTTTCATTTTCTATATCGTGCATTTTTTTTTACTGGGAAAAGCAGAAATTAATTCTTTGGACTTACAGTTTATATTGACATGTCTATAACCCTGTAATTGTATTATTATCTTATCTTTGGATCAATGTTTGTTATGTTAAGTAATAATTAAAAAGGAAAGCAAGTACTATTTACATAAATTGTGTTAAGAAGGTAAAGGATTAAGAAAAATTCTTTGACATCTTACATACGCAATGTTCTTTTAACTGATTAGACGAAGAAATTGTTGACTGTTAGTGATTTTACTCATAACATTTAAGTCGCGTTATCGTAAACTATACGGTCAGAATTATTAAAGTGCTCATAGAAAGTGCATTAGTGCATAGTTGATAATGATGCTTATATCACTGAAATATTCATTAACCCTCTGACGAAGATTTTTCTTTACCTGAACAAGTAGTCTACCATATTTGTTAAGTGGCATACTCTAACTTACCACTAAGTCATACTGTGTCCGTGTTTCATGCAACGAAAAAGTACTGTAAGTTAAGTTATAATAAAATAGTATTTTTTTAGGAAGTATTTGTGAATTACTTATCAGTATTATTTTAGGAGGAATTTAGAATTATATAAACATATTCCAACCGAGTCGTGCCTAAATCAATAGCTTTTCTATATTCTAACAGATTCAAGACCGAACAGAGCGAATTTTAGAGCGGGGCGTTCAACTGATGGTAAGTGACACACCCGCCTATAACAACGTGGAGCTGGTTAGAATATTATACACCGCATCATATTGCGCTCGTCGATTTAGGACATAGGATGTTGTCTCATTACCCGAGTAATTTCACTAGTTACAATTTTCTTCAATCCAGAATACAGTTATGTTTGCACACCACTAATTGGCGGCAGAAATAGGAGCTGCGGTGTTACCTAGCTAAACGATCCCTGCTAACAAAGACCTACACCATCAGTAAATATAACAAAGTATGGTTTCGAAATGCTGTTACTGCTATTTTTATACTCATCATAAAAACAAAAAAAAAATGGAATGTAAAGTCTATGTTGCTGTATACGCGGATACACAAAAACATATCATTTTTGCATTGATTATTTCGACGTTTTCGTCTTCTTCGCCTGATTTATCACCGCAATCTATAAACCTCAGCAGCGTGTTACCATCCCCGAAGAAACCTTTTCATGTCCTTTCTAAAGAATTGCAAACTGTAGCTTTTAAGAAAAATGTCAGTTTGTAGCTCATTCTACAACTTGAATGTTATCGGAAGAAAAATTATACTATGAGATGTTTTTAAAATCAATAAGATGGATGTGATCTAGTTTTTCTACTGGTAGGTCTCTATCACCAGGGATCGTATAGGTAGATACCACCGGAGTACCTATATCTGCTCCCAAGTAATATGTGTGAACATTACTGTGTTTCGGTTTGAACAGCGTTGTGGCTAGTGTAGTTACTGCGGTAAAGACACCACACGTTGTGTCTGAAGGCGACGAGCATAATGTGTTGCTGTCATGTGTCATCTTAAAAAATAACGTTGTTATGACCAGGTGTATCACTTACCTTAAGGTGAATGTCTCGCTCGTCCCGTCGCTTCGAGGAATAAAAAAAACCCTTTGTTATGCTTTTAGAAATTAGATCGTTGACTTTCATGATCCTCGGTGACACGGCGTTGTTATGAATACGTACCGTCAGGCGAATGAACTTGCTCATCCAGTCAACCTTTTCCATGGACGATTCATCAATACCCGGTTTTTTGCTAGCTTAATAATCTTTCCAAACAGGTCAAGCATGTCAATTTTTGTCATACCAATGACACTATCGCTCGTGTTAAGATATGATCATCGGCCTCTTGACAGCTTTTATTTTCGGTCACGTATTCTTCACATGTATAGTATTGCGTAGTTTTTAGTTTTTCTTAAGTCTCACGGGAGTAATGCTGCTCCGGCTCATTATTAAAGGCCCTTTTCTCTCTAACACAAGGTGACTGAAGCGTACCGTACAACGTTGTCACATGTCTGCTATGTTATGACCTTTCTCAGCGTTAAGGTGACCCAGTTTATAAGCATTACTGACAAAAAGGTAACGATCTCAATGGAAGTTGAGTGCGTTTTAAAAGTTTAAAGGAACATATTTCACTAAGTTCCAAGCGCAATGCGTATTTGCTTTTGCTTAAGGAATTTATGGTTTTTTTTATAGGTTTCAGTTTATACAAGTTCATATATTTGTAACTAATACATACGATGTTCTATTCATACTCGTAGTTACGTAGAAAATTTGTATCATTTTGGATTTTTCTTTTACTTGATTTTGCTGCCCAATGATTCTCTCTGCTACTGACCGTAAATATATTCCTACGCTCTTCAACCTTTGTTTCACTCCGATTAATATATGGTTGAACACACTTATCTTTTAATATTAAACATCTTATACTACTTTATATTCATAGTATCCGTAAATAATTTTTCCTTTGTTTATTGCTTTGATAAACGGAAATGACCTTTTCTTATGTACTCTTCGTCTTGTCATAGATTGTCTTATACAACTGGACTATATTTCGGGTAAAGTTAGTCTATTCCTTACCTACTTTACTTTCACCTTCGTTATTTAAAATTTTTTTATTGTATGACAAATAATCTATGTATGTTGCGCATTTGTAAAAATAATTCCTTTAAGAAAATAGAGGATGTTCAACAACATAAGTGAGAAGTTTTATTATACGCTTAAACCTCTGGTCGTAGGATTTAAGTTTGCATTTCCTGCAGACTGAAATCTATCCTCTAGGATATAAGTTATAAGGTTAGTTATTCGATGCTTTGTGTTCTATGTTCGGTGTAAGACTGTCTAAGTCAGCTTTAAAAGGTTTTTCCTTGTCCATATTCTTCAGTTAAATCGTTGCTGTAGTGTTACCTAAACTGTAAACAGACTTTAGTTGTAATTTTATACAATTAAAGTCTATATGTATATTACACTGAATAGTACTTAACTCTTGAAAAACTGAAATAACCTTTAGTATCTTTCCGAGAAATGCAAAACTAAAAATTTTTCACAATTGTTAGTAATGTTTTATTTTTAATTGTTTCCGTGTCGCAGTAGTTAAGTTCCTTGTTCGATCACGGGGCTCTTTCTGGTGGAGTTTGTTTGTTGGAAGAGTTTCTTCGAACCCGCTCATTTATACTATAAACCTATAATGTAAATCTGTCGCATATGACATCTATAAAATTCTGAGCGCGTACGGTTCACTTTATACGGGCTCATTGTATTTGAACATGTTAAACTTGGTTAGTGTTAGCTTATTGAAGATTAAAGAGAATTCGATAATGCCAAAAGAATTAACAACTTCATAAGTAAGGCGATTGCAATCAACCGCGTGTTAATCACGTTACGTACCTATTAATACTTTTTTAATATCGATTTTGATTAAGTTTAGTTTTCCCTTTACCAGCAAAGCCGGAAAACTTGACCCGGTTAAGTCTCGCTTAGTCGTACCTTCGTGTTCGGAGTAAACGAGTGTGCTTGTTAAGACGGTTATTTACGTCAAATCTGATGACTCGATTCATCGAGATATGGGCTACTTTTGTAATTGCTAAAACTACTTACCTTTTTTTTAGTATATATATATGTACATATATTTATAATCTTTTCTTCAATATTTTATCTTAATACTAATAAGAATATTTTAAAATAATCCTGATTAATTTCTAATTCAGTTATGTTTTTTCCTGTTAAACGATTGGAACAATAGTTTAGAAAAATTAAAAAAAATGGTAAAACTTCATATTCAGTTAAGTTTTTTTTTGAATTGGGGAAATAAATTGTCCAAAATTGTAGGAAAATGCCTATTGCAATATCTCATCGTAGTTTTTTTTAGCTTTGGCAACACAAACAGACTCTGATAAAGCGTTTATGACCGACGATACATACGTATTTATTATATACCGACTAACTATTATATTTAGTCTTTTTAGACGTTCTATGGGTGTTATGTTGTATGTTAAGTACTATTTAGAATTGCTTGAATTTTTTACTTAAAAGTGAAAGTCTAAACAGATTAAAAAAACTCTCGAGTAGTTTGATCAAAAAATCGGTTTCGAATTTGATTTAATA
Source organism: Ornithoptera priamus (assembly GCA_029034505.1). Lineage (NCBI taxonomy): Eukaryota > Metazoa > Arthropoda > Insecta > Lepidoptera > Papilionidae > Ornithoptera > Ornithoptera priamus. The sequence goes on along the minus strand of JARDWD010000403.1, from coordinate 1,640,674 downwards.
CTTAATTTCTGTGTTAGGTTTTAAGCCGTTTTCCAATAATTTATAAATAACAATACTAAGAAGATATGGCTTTTTAGAAAAGCAGACCCCTTTTCTCTGATGAAGTGTAGCGCTTCGTAGTCATTTTGATTCTTACAGCTTATCTGATACTGGGGTCATGGACGCGGGTCCGAGATCCGGGTCCACAGCCTGTTTTTAATCTAGTTGAAAATATGTAAAGAAGTGTGTATGTATGGATACATTCATGTATTTTGATACCAGATGATTTTATTTTATATTAGGCTTTTCACAAACCTCACCCCTGAGAGTAGTTTATTATTTTCTTTCTTAATTTTTAATTTTGTCCCTATACTATTCTTATTCATATCTGGTGATAGGTCTCTGTTGCTGGAGGCCGTCTAGGTAAGTACTACAGCGGATCCTATTTCTGCTGCCAAACAGTTTAGTGCTAACCTTACCGTGGTCCGGGTCTAAAGGCGATGTAGCTAGAGAGGTTATTATAGTATTGAGACTTAACAGCTTTTGTCTCTAGAAGACAAGCACAATGTGGTGCAGTGAATATCATCCTAACTAGCACTCCGTTGTTATGGGCAAGAACTGATCATTATGATAAACGCCTTGCTCGTCACGTTTCTTCCTAGAATAAAAAAAATATATATTTTAAAGTTATTATCTCTTGATTTTTTTTCAATTATTTTTAAGACTTAGCGGTAGATTCGGTCGATAGATTTTCTTAAATCGTCAAAGTGAGAGGCTCCATTGTATTTTTGCCACGTAATGCTAACAAACAGTTTCAGGATAAGACAATCTATCGGCACCAATGCAGCGGAGTTAAGCGGGTGTCATTTGGCACCTTGCCAGTGCATCGGTCGGCGAACTAAGGCTCGAGGACCACTACTCACTACCATTGAACCACTCCGAACCTCATACAATTTGGCTCTATTGTTGGACCATTTTAATGAAACTTGTTAGTACGTAAACACGTTCATTGTGGATTCGTCGTAGTCCGCAATAGGCGTGTAAGTTGTGTAAAAATTAACAGTTAATGAATAGTACACATCATATTAGTATTGTCTATGGGAATTTCTTTCATTGTTAATATTATTTGCCGAAATAAAACTATCACTATGTGCCAGTAGTTAAACCAATGCATTCTAGGCAAATATTTTTCAACATCTTTGGCCTTTACTTACTAAAGATAAAGAATATAACATGCCGTTTAATAGTTAACAACACCAGATTATTTTTTCATCATGATTTCAACCGATAAAGATCCACTGCTGAATATAGGTTTCTTGTAATATGTTCCATGAAGTATGGTCTTGCTCTTTTTTGGATATTTTTACTTTTTACTAAATTTAAAGATATGAGTTTTTTTTTCTTTGCTTACTGTCTCTATACAAATTTGCGATTACCCATCTTTCAAATTTTATTTAACAACCTGGGAGTTTTGTCCTTAATGCTATAGACTTGGGTGTAAAACGGTAATAGAAAGACTACAGCCTCTCGAGTTTGTTCCATTCTAAATAATAGGTATCCTTTTATCTGTTATTGTTTGTACGGGTACATTGGAGGTATATAAATTAAAAATAAGCCTCAGGTTATGTTCACGTTACTACATCTATAATAATGTATATTAATCAGTTTAAATAACATTAATTAAGACGACATTGAAATTAGGAATGTTGTATATAACCAGCAGATATTTATTCGCATAATTAAATTTATTACTTGTGTTAATAACGTTATCATTCTATAGAACTAAAAATTATATGTTCTGTTACTATTATGTTTTATATACTGTCATTCTCCGAATGTTTATGTTGCATTATTATGCATCCATTGCTTTAAAAGTTTGGTACAAAACAAAGAAAATATAAGATAAGGACAATATGATTCTACTACTTTTATAAGCCAACTCTTAATCACGAGTCATTTTACTGTCATTTTACTACAAATGTTATGGTCGTAATTACAATGGTTTATACATTCACTAGATGACGTCAATATACTGAAATGATTACTAGTTAAAGTGGTAACAATACTGAAATTCAATTAACTTATCATATAGTAGCGTTATTATTTTTACATGACAGTTTCTCTCACCTGTTCGTTTTGTTATATAGACAACTACTTTTGTTGGCATAGACTTTTAAGTAATTTACGTCCTAGTCCGCTGCTTTTCAAATAATTGAGTTCCCCATCTTCTAAAAAAAAAAAAATTAAACTAAGAATATTGATGATAGTTCTTTTTTATTCATCGAAGCGATGAGACGAGTGAAACGTTCACCTGATTGTAAGTTATACGTTTGCCAATAACAACGTGGTGTTAGTTAAGATGTTATTATACACAACCACAATGCGCTCGTCGCCTTGAGACATACGATGTTAAGTCTCGTTACCACAGTAATTTTACTAGCTACAGCTCTTTTCAAATGGGAACACAGTGATTTTTGGCGGTAGATTTAGGCACTGCGGTGGTAACCTACCTAGACGGTCTCCGGCCACTGAAACCTACCCTCAGTGAATATTTAAAGCAGAAAATTTTGAAGTAATAATATGGATTAAAATAAAGATTTTAACCCCTTTCAAATAATATACACATTATTACTTTTTGCTACCTTTAATAATGGTGGGACAATTACATTTTTCAAATTGTATTAATAACTGAAACAAAACCTGTAAGTAATTTGAATGAAGTTTTAGCTACCCTTCATTTAAACAATTGTTTTAAACAAAACGCTTTAGAAAAGTTTTATAAAAAGTAATATAATGAAAAGCTCTTTGGAAATAAAGTTATAAAGGCTGTAACTTAAAGAAAGCTGAGTATACATTGAAAGAAATATGAATATTGTACAATTTTACAATCTCTTTTTAATTAATCGAGTTAAAAAAACATTTCGACTAAAATAGAAATAGAAGTATATCTAAATATTATCCCATCTTATTTTTATGTAGTAATGTGACTATGGAAAAAATTGAAACTATTTTAAGATGAGTCATATTGTATTGTTTATTGTAAAATCTTGTTCATATGCAGCTAAGTAAGTTAAATTAAATTTCCATAACAATTAACATTAATAATAATTCTTCTTCTTCTTAGTGTCTCTCCAACTAGTGAAGGTTGGCGATCGCCGTGGTACAATCCTTACTGTCTCTGGTTCGGCGGAACAAATCCGACGCTTCAGATATGTCAGTCCGTCCATTCCCTGATATTCCTCAACCATGCCTTTTACCGTCTCCCCAACTTTGATGATGATAATAATTAGATTTTAATGTAACTAAAACAGCATATATATGACTATATTAATACAACTGTTAATAGAATTTATAATCCGCCAATAAATAGTTTTTAATATATTCTCTCATCAATATAGTAGTATAATTCTCTTCTTAATATTTTAAAAGTATCTTGAACAGTTTTTATTATTTCTCATATACCAATAGTGTTTACTTGAAATGTGGGAAATAAGCAGGCGGTTTCTGTGGTGATAAGTTATGACCGAGACTCATAGATACACCCAACACCAGAAGAGATGAATTATCAATAAATTATTATGGTTCGCTTCACTTTTGACTTTAGTTTATATAGGATAGGTTTTAGTAGAATAATATATTCTGTAGTACAGTAAAAAAACTTGATGTATACTTGACGTTGGTTCTCCATTTTTAATTATTATTACGTCTGCCCGTAATCAGTTCGATTCATCCGCGGCGAGCGATCTTTCAGCTATTTCTTGTGTAAAGTACCATGTACGTTGTTAGTATATTTTAAATGGTTTCACATATCAAGGGGTGATATAAGCAAAAGCGTGCGCAGAATTTAGGGTAGGGTATGCACACTGCATCCGAAATCGTGTTTATCTATATTAAAAAATAAACTTAATAATTTCAATTCAGCATAGTTGCGTACCTTTTAAGTGAACCGAGAGATTATTATTTAGATGGCTTTAGGGTGTTAAGTATGCAGTGCTTATTTCCTTATATCAAGCTCACACCTTTGCTTATTTATGGCAATGTATAAGAGCCTCATAGCCCAAAACTATAAACATACCTTTTGAAAATTGTCAATAATTTTTTACAAAAATGTGTATCAAAGTAGAAACTCCTAATACAGTAAATGGTTTTAAGACAATAGTTTTTGTGAAATTTTTGAAAGTAAAATATTTGTTTTATTTGTATATTTGCTGACATTTATTTACACAAATTGCTTGTTTTTGTGTTATGGGAATAATAATATTATCAATTCATAAATACTATTGTAACACAAAATAAAAAGCCGGTCTTAACCCATAAGGTGTATGGCTTAATATAGACTAAAAAAACACGATAAAATAACTAAGACTAGTACCCGTTTTCAGGGTAGTGTGACGAAGTAAAAATAAAACTGTTTTGATATTGTTATTTATAAGAGGATGATTTAGCAAATCCTTCTCTGACGGCGTTAGACTATGCCAAATTTTTTTTATTGACAGTGTTAAGCACATCCAAATTATTTTTTGATTTCTTATTAGTTATCCCATTGTAGATTAAAACAGTTGATCACAATTTCACATCTGATTAATTGACAAGGTGGTAGAGTAGGCAAGTGGTTCCAATAAAACCCTATCATGAACTAAACATTGAAAACATAGCCTTGAAATTGAACCAGAGAGGTCCGAATTAAAAGACAAGCAAACGCTTAGCCATTGCTCTACTGATCAAATTGGATCATGGTGATAACTTGTAAATTTAGTTTAAAAATAATAAAAAAAGGTAGGTTCTCCTTAGTTTAATCCGTTTATATGCCTTCGGTAAAAACATTTTCCTGATTAGATGTGTCTTCATAATTTTCCATTATTTCATTGTTAGGTATAAATATTTTTGCAGGGTTTATCTTATTAAAGTGTAGGAAAAGCCTCTATTTAAGTTTTGTTGCATTTACAACTTAACCAGGAGCTACTTAACTTTGCTTTCAGTTTTTATTTATTATCTTGTATATGAATAATAAAAGGTTTTAAAACTATTATATTAATAAATTATCTTGATGTTATAGTATGATTAATTTAATTTAACTTAGAAATAATAGTATAGCTACCATTGTTTTGTATCGAACTTGTTCTGTTCAACGGACGGAAAGAAAAAATAATACATCCGATTGTCATCTTCCGGGTTACTGAGTTTGTAAAGAGTTTGCTTAGCTAGAAGCTGATATTGATTATATTGTATACATACACATATATGATATGTAACGATTATCAACAATAGCTCATGAAAGTGGAGGAAGAGAGAGAGGTGTGCCAGGATCGTAGCAAGTGGAAAGAGATGGTCTCTGCCTACCCCAGCTGAGGACGAGGCGTGATATATATGTATGTATGTATCAACAATAGGTTTTTTTTAACTTCATCGGGGGTTTAGTTAGTCGCATAAATATGTGAATACTTGCGATATTACTGTGATGTGTCCCTTCATACGCGTTTAGAGTTGGTATTGTTCCAAATCGGGAACAATTAAATGACCACGTTACACTAATGTGTTACCTCACTTACTCAACATTACTGTAAAACTGTAGGCCCCGGTTCTCTAGGGTGACTTACGCCATATTTCGTGTCTAGCTCCCCTCTTATCTCGAGAGCACCATTAACCTTCGAATGCGGTTCATCTCACGCTAAATACACCCTTACAGCACATCGGGTAGCCGAACAAATTGTCAGACTTAACTTTTACTCTAATTTCGGCTCTCAAATTGTTTCATTTAATTTGAAAAGTACGGTTTTTAACGTTGAATTTAAAAGGGCTTATGCTAATATTAAGTAAAGTCGTGCTTTGTTAACTCTACTAAAGGCTGAGTTTCGTCTCAGTTTAGGATCAATTATGGCAAAAAATTTAAATCCTTTCTTATCTTTTAAGGTAAGGAAATACCTTAGCAGACTGCTTAATCTCTGAAACGTTCTAAAATTTTGTTCTATTTTTCTTTTTTAAATATTCAGTCGTAGCGTACCTTAGTAACTTTTGAATAATAGTATATCCTTCTAAAAGGAGAATGAAACCGTTTATTTATAATTTCCACGTACACGCAGGTCTTAATAAAAGAAGAATCGGTACAAATTCAATCGATTCTGAGAAATTATACTTGAAAACAAGCAGAATAATTCAATGTTAGGCCGATGTGTAAGCTTTATGAAAATGAGAGTAAGACAAATGGTTTTCCGATGAAAGCAATTATCGAAATGATTGCGAGCCAAATTGTTACAAGAGAACGTATTTAGCATAATGGAGTACAAGATAAAATGCGATGAGAAAAAAATACGAAAATTGAATTGTAAAAGTTAAAAATATATTAGTTAAATCTTTTCGCTTGTTTAAACGCGCCGATAGCTTATTTCAGAACGCAGCACTAATAGTTGATTTAACTAGGCATATCGAGACTAAATGAATTCATCTGCATTAATAAGCCTTTATCTAAATGCTGAATGTAGCTCTAATTGGTTGGATCCATTGAAATGGGCATGACATTAATGGTACCACACAATCTGCACGTGAGTGTGAAATAAATATTTTATAGCCGCTTGGTTTTATATAGGAAAGTAAAAACTTTTTTATTTAAACATATTATTAACCTTTATTGCGTACATAGAATTGAACATTGCTACCTGCGTATTGTGGGTCAGGGCCTTTATTTCTCTAATTACATTGCCATCAGGTAACTTATATTTCTAATTTCCTCATTCTCGTCTTTCATTATATTCATCTTTCACACTCTGCTCTTCTCTCAAACTTCTCATCTCTATCATTCTGCATACCGTTTCCTTCTGTCACTCCTCTCTCACTTTGTGAAGACTGTCTCTTGTAGCTGTTTCTGGGAAGGGCGCCTGAAAAGAGCATCCTCTGTAGCATCATTTGTTTCTCTTCTTGATTCGTTACTTTCCGGTTTCTTCTTATTCTTCTTATACTTTATTTATTTACGCCTTATAATTTGTTTTTTACTTTTCTATTACAGTTTTTTAAATTATTCATACTATTTTTAAGTTAATTAATTATTTATTCTGATTTTATTACACTTTCTATAACTCCCCTGCAATAACCCAGAAATATTCTGCGACTTTCGTCTTCACTCATCAGAGAGGCGATGACTCCACTCTCTGTCTTCTTACCTATTTCCAACTCACACTCTATTCCTTCTTTCCCAAATAAAGGACAAGAAGTGAGGATGTGCACCACGGTCTGATCCACCGCCGGGTCACAGAGGCACGCGGGACTCTCCTTGAGCTTGAACCTGTGAAGGTACCCGGAGAAACCCCCGTGCCTAGAAGAAAGCAGGTTATTGAAAGTAGGTGGAAAAAGCTTACGTCCTCTAGGACTCTGTTGCCGGCAGCATTGTTGTGTCGGCCTAGTAATAATAAGACTAAGGTAAGCTTTACCTGTCGTAGAAGGCGACTAAAAGGGTCTAGAAGATTCATGGGGCTTGAGTGCGGGACCTTTATCGCTCAACAAGCGAACTTTTGTGAGACAGCGTATGGCTCAACATTGGTGCTCTAGGAGGGGTTTGCACCTTTCCTCACAGACGTATGAACACAAAGTGGAGAGGGGCACTGGTGTTTTCTGTAAGAAATCCCGGCGCCTCTCCGAATACACTAATACAGATCAACGAAGGGGTTTTAGTGAGTTATAATGTCACATAACCTTGACTTCCTCCCAGAAGCAAGGATATCTTGCGAAGATTTCTCCCCAAAACAAGAAAAAAGGTTTCTCTTGCCGAAAACCGTCAAGGTAGGTACCACTACGGCGCCTATTTCTACCGTTAAACAGTAATGTTCAAACATTGTGTTGCCTGTTTTAAGGGCGTTATGACTGTTGTAATTACTGAGGTAACGAGATCCAACCCCTTATGTCTCAAGGCGACGGGCGCAATGTATTGTGTATAACATCTTGACTAGCACCACGTTGTTATGGGCGGGCGTATAACTTACCATCAAGTGTATCTCCCGCTTGCTACGTCGCTTCGTAGTACAATAAAAAACCCTGCAGAGTTTTATTATAATCGCGTTACATTTACTAATAATGATAAATGAGTAATTAATCTCTCACATATTTTATACAGAAGTGTTATCTCTCAGATAAAGCTTTAGGTTTAGAAGTTAAACTTTAGTGATAGTCTATTAGTCGTAAACTGAAACTATGTACATCAGTTACATTAATCCAAAAATAAATTAAAGTGTTGGATTAATTTTCTAGTAATGAAAATCTTGCATTTTATTATCTCAATGTAACAGGAATCCTTTGAAATTCTGCAGTGTCAGATAATAAGGACCTTTGCTAGGCTCCTTATAGCAAGAAGGTTTACCATTTCTCTTGAATATTTGTTTCTTTGTTACCTGCAAGAAAACTTGTTTTGTTTTTTTGAGTAACTTGAATTTTTTTGAGTTGTATTAAAGTTTTTTGTGCTGAATAAGGAGCAAACAATTTGTTTCTTGCAAAAGTAGAGTTCTTAAAATTAAGAACCTTAGACTTATACCTGTCTCCAAAAGATAGTTATTATTGTGATTCAGATAACGATTCCTAAACGTGAAAAATATATAATAGAGTTGTGCTTGAAAAAACAAATGCTTTATTTTTTTAATTTTATGTAAAAGCTGCTAGATGTGTCGAGAGTCTTCGGAAACTTCCACGAAAGAAGCTCAAAAGAGTACAGACAGTCTAAAGAAAATATTGTGAAATAACGTGTATTCTTAGCGAGTACATAAGGGAATGTACGAAGCTTTCATCTCAAAGGGACAATGGCAGAGAATAGCAATAGAGTTCGTTTTCTAATCGTGAAATTTATCATTTATTCGTATTATGGCGAGTACACATAAATTATGTGTACTCACCATACTATGAATATGCTTATAATAAGACTATGCTTATAATGTTAAAAATAGATATGTATACTTTCGCCCGGTAAGTTTATATATCCCTATACAAATTGTAAAAACTATGTTCTATGTCTAACCTAGATATAGAAGAAACCTAAATTAGTTGCGTGCGTACTCATGTGAATAAAGTGATTTTATATCTTGAATTAATGCTTTTTCTTTTGTATGTTATATAAACAATCGATGTTAATATTAATTCGTATTAACTCCTAAACAGAGAATTTGAGTTCGTCCACTAACCGTTGTACTTGCTATTAAAAATGCTTGTAAACTTTATGTCGGGCCATTAAAGTTAGGAACGTTCTTTCTTTACAGCCTTTCTAACTTTTAACTACAAGAGTTTAGGAGGCTAACAAAGTTTTCAAGACTTGAATGTAAGCTGTATTGGACTTACCTGACAGTAAAACAATAAATCGCTGTTAAAAACTGCTTTATTCATTACATCATCTTTTAATGGTTGTTAAAGTTTAACCGTTTGTCAGCAGCCTCTATAAAAAAAAATTATGTACATCCAATGAATAAGTTTAAGTAGTACTGAAATATTTGTTTTTTTTTTTTACTATAAAGCGACGAGACGAGCATGACGTTCACGTGATGGAAAGTAATACGCCCGTCCATAACAATGTGGCACTAGTTAGAATATCATACACAATGCAGTGCGCATTGCCCTCATCGCCTTAAGATATTAGATGTTAAGTCTCGTTACCCCAGTAATTTCACTAGCTACATTACTCTTCAAAGTCGAAACACAGTAATGTTTGCACAGTACTGTGTAGCGGCTGAAGTAGGCGCTACGGTGGTATCTGCATATATGGTCTCCGGTAACCGAGACCTACAACCAGTAAAACTTGATACTTGAATGTTTGATACATTGTTGTAGCAGCACTAACATTATTGGATATTGGTGCTTTCCAAAAGGTAGCTTGTAAAGAACATTCAAGCACTGTCTCTGTAGACAAGGCTTGGATATTTTTTTTATCTGTAATTTATTGAATTTTGTAAAATATATGACAATTTTATAACATTCGTCACAAATTGATATCAAGAAATTTATGTCGCCGCTTGCATTACCGGCACGTTTACCTCGCGGAGAGGTTTCTCATTTGATATAAAAATTTCGGCACAGCAGTGACATAACGACATAAATAATTTTCTATTTCTATTTTGAGATATAACGTTTAGTATTTTATAAACTAAAATTAGTTAAGTTGAAATTTTATAAAATAATTCAATATTGCTTGCTACTGTACTCTTTACCTTCAGTATTGGCGCATCAATTTAATTTTTTAACGATGAGACGAGCGGGATGTAACCCCAGGGTAAGTGATACGCCCGCCTATAACAACGTGGCATTAGGTTGAATGGTATACACAGCACCATATGTAAAACCACTGTTTGGCGGCAAAAATAAAAGTTGCAATTCTACCTGCCTAGACGGTCTGGCAAAAGAGACCTACCAACAGTGAAGCAGTTGACCCGCTTAGCATTCAGCATAGATGCGATGGTAAGGTTTTTCGAAACCCTGTAGCCCTGTACACCATCCTCATGTTATCATTGTTCTCCATAGTATCATTGTTGTTGAGAGTTAAACATATGAGAGTGTTCTGAGCATGTATTCATCGTTTATTATATGAAATAATGGTCGGATGGTGGTCATTCGAAGATAAAACAAATGTTTCTCTTTGTAATTTTTTGTACTGACGATAGGTTTCTGTTGCCGGAGACCGTCTCGGTAGGTGCCACCGCAATTAGTATTTCTGACGCCAAACAGTAATCTGGAAATATTACTGTGTTCAGGTTTGAAGGGCGCTGTAGCGATGTAATTACTGGGGTATCGAAACTCAACATCAATATCTCAAGGTGACGAGCAATGTTTGGTTCTGTGTTAACATCCTAACTAGTGTTATGTTGTTATGGGCAGGCGTATCACTTATCAACATGTGATCGTTCTGCCCATCACATCGCTTTGTTAAATAAAAAAAGTTAACTTCGATTATTTTAAAATTCTTACCTTTACAACACTAGACCACTCATTTAGGGGCGGTTCACCAATAAAATTTTTAATGCCCTTCTCATAATTTATTATTATTTAAAAAAAGTGTTTCTGTCTTGTTGATATATGTATTACTAAAAACAGTTTAATAGAAGTGTTAATGAATCCGGAGGAAAAAATAATTAGTAATAATGTAAAGTATAAAGGAAATGAAAAAACTTAATAGCTGTGCTCGGTTAGGTGGTTTCCGAAATATCGGCAACGTAAAATAACACCCTAATCCTTGTTCCTTATAGTCTCATTTCCTTTCCTGTAATAATACAAACAGTAACAGTCTACCTTAACGGTTATGGTGTAGAGTTGGGTAATTGTAAAAAGTTATTTAATGATACATAATACTAAATGAAAAAGTTAAAAGGACATTTTACATTTGTTAAATACAGTATATGGCATGTTTATAATTAGTATGTAGTGTAATTGCCTTTATATTTAAAATAACTTTTATGCTTGTTATTGATAATACGATACACAATGTGGTGCAGTGAATATACCGGTGGCAGATCTCTGTTGCTGGAGACCGTCTGGTTAGGTACCACCGCAACGCCTACATCTGTCGCTAAGAGTAGTATGCTAATATTACTGTGTTCCAGTTGAAAGTGCATTGTAGCTAGTGTACTTATTAGGGTAATGAGACTCAACATCTTATGTCTTAGGCGACGAGCGCGATGTAGTGTTGTATCCTAAACTGGCGCGGCATCGTTATAGGCGGGTGTATCGCGTAACATCAGGTGAACGTCAGGCTTGTCTCGTTGCGTCTTCTTCTTCCTCCTGCCCTTTTCCCAGCTATGTGGGATCGACACAGTATTTACTTCTCTTCCAGATCCCTCTATCAGCCACCATATCTGAATTCATACTCTTCTTACATATGTCATCTTTCGCATAATCCATCCACACTTTCTTCGGTCTTCCTCTATCGTTATAACCATCCACATTTATTCTCATTACTTTCTCGTTAGGCTTGTCTCGTTGCCTAATTGAATTAAATGGAAATTATTACTACTACTGTGATGATTGTTTTTTTTATGTTATTGTTTAATTATATTGCTAACAATACTTATATATGTAAAATGTACTATTTTTAAAATATATATTTCGTATATCGTGGCTTACGTAAAACGAATTAAGGCTCTACTAAATATTACCAAGTTTATATTTGCAAAACGTTTTAATATATTATAATAAGTTATATATGATTTTCGTTAGAGAATAGATGCCAAATTCTAATATTAATGTGTGAATATGTGAACGCAGAAATTGCAACATCCACATTGTATTATTCGTAGCTCACGGATCTCAGTGTAATCGCACTAAAAGCCGGCACCAACCTTACATATATCAGACAGTTTGCGGGATCCACAATTTGTATGTTAATTTCCTTGTACCCATACCTACGGTTAAAATGGAGACAAAACTATTATTGGTGCGATGTTTTTAAATCCACGGTCTTATCCGCATTCATTAATCTGTCGCGCAAAAAGTTACATGTTATGAGTTAAAGGCTATTAATCTGTTGCAGTAATTTTTCTTTTAAGAAGCGGTAACACTTGCAAGTCGATCACCTGATGGTGATAGGAATATCCAAAAATTACTGTGTTCAGTTTCGAAGGGCGCTGTAGTTAGTGTAATTACTGTAGTAATGAAACTCAAGATCTTGTATCAAGCGGCGAGAGCTATATGGTGTAGTGTATCCCATTCTAAACTAGCCCCACGTTGTTATGGGCACGCGTATCACTTACCAGGAGCTGTAACTACCTATATGATCTCTAGTACCAGAGGCTTACCACCAATTCTTTTATGACGAAGAAATACAACGAATTTTCACTTTAATTGAATCAAAAATTAAGTTTGAGTATTACTATAGATTAGTGGTGTAGTATAATATATATCATCCTGACTAGTGAGTCAGGACGATATATATTACTATACCACCTTGCGCTCGTAGCCTGAGAAATAAGATGGCGAGTGTCGTTACACTATTAATTAAACTAGCTACGGCACTCTTCAAACCGGAACACAGTAATGTTTCCACACTCCTCTTTGGCGGCGGAAATAGGCGTTGCGGTGTTACCTATCTAGACGGTCTCCGGCAAAATAGACCTACCACCAGTAAATTTGTTTTTAACAAGTTGTGATGATACGGGCTGTATCACCTATGACACTCTATTATTATATTTCGTAGACAAAGCTACGGTAACATGGCTTATGACAGCCATATAAATGGAAATTGTCGCGATTTAAGTTCTCGGGCGTCTCATATTGTGGACTGGTTTCGGAAATGACAGCGGAGCGACGTACTGCGACCGTACTAGTCTCGTTTACATGACATCTGACGGCACGCCGCCTTGGTTTATTTCATTTGGCTTTATTAAAAAAGCAGCTTTACATCTTTTCCGGTGTTGTAAAATCAGAACTGAAATAAAAATAGAGTTTTCATGCTACCCTACCTTTTACGAAGAACATTATGGTTAGAAGGTAAATGGAAATTTATAGTTCATATGTTTTAATACTCGTATCTTTATGACGTAGCCGGCGCTTTATTGCGTTTGTAAATTCAAATGTATGTAATTATAGTATAGTATAGTGTCGTGCAATACTACATACATTATATAGCTAAGCATTATTTATAAGTTTAACGTTCAAGACTTTTGATTCTTTATAAAATAATGATTCTTATTTACGCGGTTCTTCGAGTGGTGGTATCGTGTGTTCGACTTTATTTACTATCTGAACTATCAGTGCTTCAGAAAAGATTCAAATAGAAATGATATAATAAAATTATTACATTTAAATACCTATTTATACAAGATTTTTTTCGTAGTCTAGGTATTAAGGGAACGCCGTGAAACAAGTTACGGTGGTTATAAAATAACTGCAGGCGGTCGCTAATAACAGTCTTGATGAAAAGCATAACCGACAGCATGACCTATATACTCCGAGCGGAGTATAATTTTATTTATTACAAATTATTATTAAATTTTCTACTAAATTTAAGATATATTAGTATTTAATTAATATGTTCAAATTTAGCGAACTGTAAGAATAATGTTTTAAAAGTAAATCTTTAAAACCATGAACATTATTCATATTTATACAAATCTAAGAACTGTGGTTAATATTAATCACTATTTTACATGATGTTAAGTGATACTGAGATCGTGGATGGTGAAAGCATACTTCTCCAGAACACTTGGTGTCCATGTCTATTGCTACCACTATTTAATGGTAGTATGACCACAAATTAACCATATTGTAATGATAACTATTCAAACTTGTTCAAAAATCCTACCACTACATAAATTCCTCAACGTGTAACTAGGAATTCAATCTTAAAACCTAAAACAGTTAAAGATAACTTTAATGATGTTTCACGTATGATTTTGGGTTAAGCTAAAAATGAATCTATGTAATTTCAGTTCTTAGTCTCGAACGTGTTAAATTGATTGACGACATTCACATGATTAGAAAATCGTTCAATATGCTAGGAAACTCAAGGTTCAATAATATGCTGTTGGTAACATATTGTTTAAATTGGATGGAGTTCGGGATGATAACGATTCGTCTTTTTTACGACTTGGAATTTCGTCGAACGTATTACGCGGAGTTATTTCATAGTGTTCTCATTCGGCCGATTGAATCAATGCTGCGAAAGGCGGACGTTTAACTCGAACAGAGCAAGGAACAATAGTGTCAATTGCCTAAGACTTGGAGCGGATGACGAATTTATACGTAAGCCAGGCGAAGTTAACTTGGGCAAATGTTCGTGCATTATTTATAGGAGCATCCGACTCCGCGTATCGCTCTGCGCGGTGCGAGACAATACTGTATACTTACAGCTCACAATAGCCGGGTATATTGCCTGCCAACTACCGGCAGTCTCGCAGTCCCGCAGTCCACCCACAACGCGAACATACTTTATTTATTACTTGTAATTGGTGTTGTGAGGAAGTTTTCTTATTTCACATTTCGCTACGCGATCTTCCGTTCCATTATGTTCTCCCTGATTAATGTGCAGCCTGTAGCAGTCTTTCACCACATACTTCGGCGTTAATTATAAAAGCTATTTTCGCTGCGACTGTTTTTGAAGTTGCGATAACGGGTAACTATTCATTAAACCATTAATGTATGAAAGCACAGAGAAACCTTTTGAAAAAAAAAAAATATTTTTACAGAGTATTTAGTGGGCACTGTGATTAGAGTGATTGAAAGCTGTACTATTTTAAATATTCCCGTTTCATTAAATGCACGCTTGTTTAGATTGCAAATATACGTTGATTTACATTTGCGATTACAGAAAAATATATGGCGAGTTACATATAGGTTAGTAGCAATATTTTTATAAATGAAATAAAAATTTAACATTAAATCTCGAATTATATTTTTTGAACTGATGTTTAAGTGTATTTTTAGTTGTAATCAATAAACTATACAACTTTTGCGAATATTTGTTAGTCGCGCTTTTTATTTCAAATGTTGATATCGAGAGCCGACGTCGCTAATGCATCGAGTGCCATGGATTCGATTACCACTCGTGTTAATATTTATCCAATTCACAAATATTTGTTTATCGTCTGAGTGTACTTGGCGTCTGTTAAGTCTGTACGCTATATTTTTTGCTTTACATATCTCTACATAATACTTTCTGATGGGTTTTTAACATCAAACTATTTTTAATGATGATAACGTTTTCGCCTTGAAAATTATCATTTTGCTTTCCATATTTACGAAACCTAATTTGTATTTAATTCCATTAATATATATATACATTTAATCGCAGATGAATTTTAAAACACGGTTACAACAAGACCATAGAGATGATGGTAAAGCGTGATTGTCTTTGTACTCCCGCTTTCAAGTGATCCCAGCAATGTTGTTATCGCTGCATATTTACCATAGGAGGATACTAGCTGCCCAAGCGGTTTGGATTATCCATACCGCTATCCAAACTCTACTAAATGTAGAACTAGATTCGAACTGGGGAATTCTGGTTTATAACAGAAGCTAGTACGGCTGCCGCTCTTTCAGGGGTAATAAAAATTACTAAATCATTATGTAATATTTTTATTTAAATCTTATGAGATATTCATTAGCCATTTAAATATTCATTTATTATATGACGGTGTGTTAAGATCACAGTATATACACAGTATTTAAAAGAAAACATTACCTCATTAAATCAGTACATTCGTTAATTTTCTTTTTTTTAAAAAAAAATGGAATGTAAGAACAACGACTAAGGCAGAAAGATAAATTCTGAGCAGCCGAGCTCCTCATTTACATTGAGAACCGTTTGTGTTCCTGACCGTGGCCCGGCGTCCCCAGGAGTTGCCATTTGCATATTATACCAATTACTTCTTACAAGTTTGACTAATTTTGTTCGTGGAGAGAAATTTCGCTGACATATTCTTAACTTTTCTATTACTCCTTAATGTTGCGAACGTGATGCAAAATCCAAGTTAATGGACCGGACGAATGTAATTGGGGTTTTGAACTCCAAACTTATACCGAAACTATATTAAGAAAACAAAGAAAATTAATAAAGCAGATTAAAAGGTCCAAATGCCATAATTTCTTATTTTTATACTAATGTATTCGTGTCTTTTAAAAGTCTTTTTTGCGACATAAATGATAACAAGATAAACGTAGCAAACATGACTTTTTTCTTATTGTTGTATTATGTTCGCATTTATAATGAGTATTCGGTAATAAATAAAGACGATTTTATGAAATATTCTATTTCTATATAATATATACTATATAAATATTCTATTCTAATAAACGATGAATAGTCATAATCACTCATTATTTAAATAAAATCTCTGCTCAGTGGAAATGAAAACCTCTATCTTATCGGTGGTTAAATGTGACTCACATCGGAGCTATTATTTGTATTAAACAACATTAACTGAATCTTTATAGGCAGTGAACTAAAAATATATGTAAATTACGACTCAGTAAGAAAAAACTGAATAAAAAGAATAAATAAAGTTCGAGCCAGAACGTTGTTTATGTTCAGCTTGTCGACAATTCGCGAAGAATACTAAGTACCGTATGCAAACAAACGAAAGAAACTTACAAAACAAACTTAACCTCTAAATAACTTGTAGCCAAGGTTGTGTACTGTACTTGCGGTTTTTATTGATTTTATTGCTGGATACTTTGACCTTAATGTCATGACACAAGATGAGTGTCGTCATAGATATTGTGTATGACGACTATATAGTTGTTAACGATAAAAAAATCAACAAAAGTTATGATCTCCGCTTACTTATGTGTTGCTTAGGAGGACATTTAATAATATATATGTAAAAAGCTTGATATGGCTTTAGGGTTTTTAAAATGACGCGGGTTTGAATCAATCATTCCTTTGTTTCAAACTATAGCACAAAAGATTTTTTAAAAGAGGATAATAGAAAAGCGGACGCTTAAACGTTCTTGGTTAAAATCTGTTATAATCAATCATCTTCATTATTTATCATTAATCAGTTAAAATCAGTTAATTCATTATTAAAGCACATCTACAATCGATTTTCAGCATTCTGATCCGTAGCTTACCCATCAAAAGATTTCCTATGATCTTCACCTAGTATTCGATGGTTCTAAAAGGCGACCGTCCGTCTTTCTATCTCATCGGCAGACCGTATTTCAGGCTATGTGGTTCGTCTATTATCACTTCTGTTTACTAATCTAGTGTTATGTCAGCTATATATATTCATTAACTGATCATAAATAGTACAAAAACTAAATGTGAAAATCACATAACTTGACAAACTTCTCTTGATGAGGCATAGAGTCTCGGAGCGAAATATGTAATTGAAATAAATATTTTGTTTATTAGGTCCTTGCATATGAAATTGGCGTTCTGTACGGGTGGAATATAAAGTATTTTTTTTAAATATATTAAATTAATCAAAGTATGCACCGTTGTTATCTATGCACTTTTGCCATCTCATAGGTAGTTCATTGATCTCTTTACTAATAAAACCATGGGGGCGATAATCAATAAACTCTTTGGAGGCGGTTTGGACTGCCGCATCGGAGTTGAATTTTTTTCCTTGTTAGAAGTTGTCCAAATTCCGGAAAAAATGGTAATCTGATAGGACAAAGTCCTGGGAATAAGGTGGATGTCACAGACATTACATTTGTAGCTTATCTAACTTAGTAGTTGTTGGTTCTGCAGTGTATTGTCTTGCGTTATCGTGAAGCAGCATTGGCCTAGAGCTATTAACCAATCTCGGTTGTTTAGCCGCTAGTTTTTACTTCATGGTTTGCAGTTGCTGACGATAGATATCTGCCGTAATCGTTTGGCTACATTTTAGAAAGCTGTAGTGAACGACACCGACGCTAGTCCACCAAGCACTCTCAAGTAATTTTTCCAAGCCAATTTTCATTTGAGCAGGATTTGGCTGGGTCTCCAGGGTTCAGCCATTGCGACGGGCGCTTCCGATTAGTATCCACTTTCCATCACAAGTAACGATACTATTTAAAATCCCTTCATTATTGTGTCGGTTGCGCCAAGTAACACAGCAGTCGACGCATGTTTGCAAGTTCGATTCACTCAATTCATGAGGTACCCATCGTTCAAGTTTTTTTTACTTTCCCAATTTCCTTCAAGTGGATTAATACAGTTTTGTCACTTACCCCGAAGCTTGCAGCTATCTCTGAAGTGCTTTGTGATGGATACGCTTCCACAATAGCCCACACACACAATTCTTCATATTCCACTTTGGTCTTAGGCCGTCTACGGGGCTGATTCTAAAGGCCGAAATTTCCAGAACGAAAACGTTCAAATCAAAAACGAACCGTGCTTATTTTGCGACACCAGCGCCGTACTACATCATTAATCCTTCGAGCTGTTTCCGCAGCACTGGTGCCACGGTAGAGCTCGTATAAAATAACTAGTAAATATAGCGATATTTCATGTTTTCCAATGTGCACTAATAAGCGACGCTAAAGAAAAAAATAATGCCGAAAGAACAAATGAATAACTGTTTTCAAAACTCCAATATACCAGCTAAATTAATTTATAAATTTGAATTTGGAATTCTTAACCGAAGAGGAGATATTTCAGATCAAAGTGGTCAGTACGACAAAACGCTAATTTCATATGTTAGGACCTAATATTAAGTAGAATTTTAAGCGCTTTTCAACAACGATGAAGTTTTAAAATTCAACTTTGATAACTCGAACGAAAAATTTGCATTCATGTATGTCTGCCTACATATATATACATGTGTATATATGTATGTAGGCAGAAAATAAGTCCGTAACAATTCATTTGTTAATTCAACTATTATAACTAAGTTATATGTTTAAAATATAAACCCAAGCTTTAAATTAATCCAATTAATAATCGAGAAACAGTTACTCACATTTTTCCCGTCAGCCGCACAACTGGGTCATTTGCGTGTTACTCTTTATACGTCCTTTATTCATTATAACTTAAAAAAAAATATTTATTCCTTAACATCAAGTACAATTTATTAAAGCCTAGATTAAAGATAACGGCCTATAAGTTTTAGCTTCACTTTTTATAGTAGGAATTTATTTTTAACACTACCTCGAAACAGTCGTAATATTTTTGTATAGGTTATAAGTTCATAGACTTACTGTTATTTATGTGGTCAATATATAAGTTTGTGAGGCTTTTGTCACATAAATGTGAAATAAAATTTCTTTTTGTAGTAGATATAGGTTTATAAATATCACCTAAAACTACTCCAAGCTGTTACAGGTAATGGCTTGTGTGTATAATCAATTCTAAATATATAACTCGTCTATTCAAACTTTCCTTCCGTTTACCATTCCATAACAATTTTAACCATTTTCCTAAAAGAGAGGTATGTGATAAATTGTTGTGTGTCCGCTTGTATGTCATTTTGAAGTAACTTAGAACTTTTAAAACTAAACCAATTTCTGTCTAGATATTCTTTATAAGCAGCTCTATTGAAGATGTTACCAATGGTTAAAGAAGCTATTACAATTTCTAGATCTACTTTTTAGATGTTATTACATTGGGACATTATTAAAAAATATCTATTTAATACATTGTAATAAAAGTTCTGTTGAAATGAAACATTTCTAAAAAGAGAACTTATTTCTTATCTGTCTTTAATGTTATCTTCTGTCTGTGTAGATAAAGATTCAGAGACATATTAAAAGGGATTCATATTTTAGAATCACTTACTATTCTTCGCCATTTCTTTTACTTAAATCCATTTTTTATACTCTATATAATAGGTCTAAGTATTAAGAAAAGATAACATTTTTCGAAAATGGTTATTAGATGATATTTAAAAACAAAAGAAACTTTTTAACCAACCAGAAAAAATCTGGAATATTTGGGACCAATCAACAGCGTATCTTTTTTTTTTTTACTTACGATCCTTTTACAGAGAGGATTAATTTAGTCCTTTTTAATATAAAAACCATTCAACCCTGAAATGATTGTGAACATTGATTTTGCATATGTTAATAATTTCTGTAAAAATTTCGATTTTGTTTTATTTATCATAGTATTTTCGTTGTTCGGTTTTTGGCGAAAAAATATTATTCTTCGTATTGGCAGAGGGTTAACTTAAAATTATACAACAGAAACGATTTTACTACATCATTGTAATATTATTACGAGTACAAATACGCACTGCCAAAAGAAAAATGCCAAATCTCTAGCTTCGTTTGCCAGTTTGTTAACAATTTATACAGACTGTATAATAAAAAGCTTTATTAATATATTGATATTGTAAGATAGAGTATAAATCTAGAATATGCTTTTAACTTGTATAGATTAGATGGATTCACATTTTAATTTATTTTTGTTACTTTCAGTCATACAGTTGTTTTATAGATTACTAACAGTCAGTTCTGTAGCAGATGCTCCCAAAGGTGATGGATTCACGCCGCTAAGTCATTTTATGAATAATAGAAGCGCCTACATTTTGAATATGCTAGCAGGCAGCGTTTAAGGCGGTCTACTGTCTCGGAGAATGTGAGCTCGTACTCGAACTAACGTGTTTGTTATAAAACCTAATATATAACCTTTATATACATTTACACATACGGTGAGTACACTTGACATTCCATTTATAACATTAAAACTGGAACTTTAACACTAACAATAATACTAAGTATTACTGCTCTCAACTACGTGATATATACTAGTATAATCTCTTCATTCGAATAGCTTTCAGCTAAGATATATTAATATATATTTCAGTGACATAATTCAGGGTTGAAAACATTTTCTAAATATTGAAGTGCTAATTATATATTGTATTTTTAAGGTTGCTGTTTTTCTCTATTAATATTTTTTTAAAATTACAGACGGCAAAGACTTTTGTTACGTCCATCTTTTTGAAGCCATAGCATTCGATGCGATGATTTTATTCTATATATATATATATATTATTAGTCTTACTATTCTTTAACAAATAAATATAATGCCGTAAAAAATATTAGAGACAATTATTAGTGTTTAATAATAGAAATCAGTTATATACTGTTACAAATATATAAAGGTAAACAAATGTATATACGCTCATAAAATTACATGAAGCACAATATTGACTTGGTGCTTGCTTGTTAACACCGAAGTTTATTTGATCGCGTCTCACGAACGCGCCTGGTGAGATTGGTAAAAGTTTATAATAACTTAGAGTGGAAGGGAGACAGGGAGTTCTATTGAGGTTAATGGCAACAGGCACATTTATAATTCTACTATGTATATATGCTTTTCAAACTAAGTTTCGAGTAAATAAAAATATCTGCTTTTCGCTTCTTGACTAATTCCATCAACGATTTCTCGTTAGAACTTGACATGTTTCGTTCAAATAAGAATTGACTGATAAGTTGAGAAATTGAGTATGTTAATTAACAAGGTTTAGTTTTTTTATTTAGTGAAGCGATCAGACGAGATTTTCAACTCATGGTAAACGATATGCCTGCCACAAATAAAGTGGCGCTCGCTAAGATGATATACACTGCACCAAATTGTGCTTGTCGCTTTGAGACATATGATATTCAAGCTTTGTTACCCCAGTAATTTCACTAGCTTCAGCGTCCTTCAAACTGTAACACACTAACGTTTGCGCTGTGTTTGCAACTACTGTTTGACGGCATAAATAGGAGCTGCGGTATGTACTTACTTAGACGGTCTTCGGCGACAGAGTTATACCACCTACCAACTTTAATTATAAGTTAAAGCAATAATTGAACAAGTAAATGAAAATGTCGAAAAATACAGTATTTTCAATTTTATTCACTCATGACAACGAACAGCCATAAATGATATCTGTTTAGATCATTATAAATTAAATTATAATTCTCTGGCAGCTCCATGTAATGTCATTATCCGACAAATTTGTATAATGAATTCAACATTACGATATTAAACCGTATTACGGATGTTATTTTTTATTTAAATTTTCATGTTTGATATTATAACTGTGGTTATTAAATTTGTATTAGAATAATCGAGGGTTTACCAATTATAGACCTAACATGATTCAAAATTATTTTAGGCTTTAACTCACAACTGATTATTTACAATCTTATAGTTCATCTTTATTAATGCATATTTACAATAATGTTATTTAAAAACAAGTAAGTAACCGAAAGCTTGCCACGATGGTCAAGCAAAGCCAATGATAAGTTTATTTGGACAACTACTTTCGAGGAAAACACAGGAGTAATATAATAATAATCAAGGTCTACTAATATTTATAAAATTAGACCCTAGCAAGATTTATTGCCTTAAGACGGCACATACGAAATGATCGTGATTAATGGCAACGTGAATAGTTGACTTCTTAAGTATCGTAAACTTTTCTATCAACTTATGTTCGGTAGGACTTATTGAAAAACTTAAGAAAAGAATTTTTTTTTGGGGACATCAGATTATATCAACGGAAATAATATATTTAATCATCGATGTCTCTGTTCATACATTAATGTAACATTTGTAGACCTCGATACTTCAATTATTTAGGGAATGGTTGTCTTTGAAAGACCCTGCGTGGTAATAGTTGTTATACTGTAAATGCAAAAATTAATAAATAAAAACTTTCGACCATTTACGCTTTTCCGTACGACCGGACATTTTGACAACATAAAAAATATACACAGATGCGAGAAAGCAACAACTTTTATGTACATGAGAACAATGTTTTACGTTCCGGATATAAACTCTGCGTATCCTTTTATTACAAAAACAATGAACTAAAGATATCCGCTATGAAAAACGGATACAAATTCAAAGGAATATAAAAAAGAATGAAATTTACGAGCCACCGCCTTAAAATTCTGAGAGCATGAATAACTCTCTATGCAGATTTCCTCCGATACCGGATATTGCGAAATGTTTTTATTATGACTAACAAATTATCCTTCGCGCATTCCTACTGTTAACTCCACAAATTGTTTTTAAGCAGGTTCAAGTTTTGATAACATTAAAATTTTGAACCTTAGTTAAATATCAATAAAATTTTAGTAGTTCACCAGTGAGGATTCAGTACATTTGATAACACATTTGGAAATTGCGAATATCACATTTAAACTTAAATAATCACCGAGATCGTTTAGTATTGTACTCAATGACAGATTGTCTAGACTACAAAGTAATATTAGTCTGCGTATTTCATTTTAGTGGTTAATAGCAAAAAGTTTTTGCTACATATTTGTAATGTATCCATATAATAATATGATATATTATGTAGAAAATTCGTCTATACATAAATACATATATGTATCTACCTTTGTTTGATTTCGTTCGTTGTTTTTTATTTTTCGGTTGATACCTCTGTAATTCTAAAAAACTTTATCAATAAACTTGTTATTTCTGTTGCCATTTCCCGGACACTGTTGGTGTTATTATTTATTAAAATTAAGGCATTAATTAAACGTCAATCATATCTTAAATGAAAGTGGATCAATGCTGTGTACATTCTCAATACCTCGTTATCATGGCACCTCTGCGTCCTCGCTTATTTCCATTAAAATGATATCTATGTTACAAACCTTTGCTCTGAAAGTAGTAACCAATGTTTAGAGTATACCACGTGTAAATAATACGGGTGACGTTTTTACTGTAGAGTTACTGAAATTTTATGCACGGCGTAAATGTAAGGCGTGCGAATAAAAACTGCTAGGGAATGGTGTTAAAGAAGTGAAATATGGCTCACGGTTTAGAATCACACGGCCAACCTATATGCTACTCCAATCACGTATAAGACAGTGATGTAATTTGTATTCACGTAATGTTACTTACTATAGGCCACTCTACATAGAGATTCACTGCTGGCAAATCTAGCCGGAGACCGTTTAGGTAGGTACCATCGTAGTTCTTATTTTTGCCGCCAAACACTAGTTTGCAAACATTACTGTGTTCCGGTTTGAAAGGCGTCGTAGCTAGTGAAATTATTGGGGTAACGAGCCTTAATATCTTGAGTCTAAGGTGATGAGCGTAATGTATAGTTTATATCATCCTGACTAGCGTCACGTCGTCATGGGCGTGTTATTTACCATCAGATGAACGTCCCTATTGTATCATTGCTTAGTTATTTTTTTTTATACGACTTAGATGGGAAACAGGCTGCGGCCCGTCTGGTGTTGAATGATCACCTATAACAGACAGTAACGTCAGAAGTATCACTAGCGTGTTGCCGATCTTGCAGAAACCTTTTCACGCCCTTGTTGAAGAACTTCATATTGTAGCTTGTTATCACTTTTCCTCTTGAAGTCTCTTCATTATATTAAACTATCTAATGTTATTTTGCACTTTTCATAATTGTCAATTTAGATCCATTAAGCGTAGTTCTTAGTTTTATTAAAGTACGCTAGGATAGTAATGGTATTATAAGAGTACAAGGGAAGTAGATAATTCAATGTTACGCCTCCCTTATATTAACATTCAGATCTATTTAATAAAATATATTTTTAACATCAGATCAGAACAGATTAATTTTATAACTGAATGAGTTTTTATTTCATCAGGGATTATATTTTGACGAATCAACAAATTACATTGAGATATTTTTCAATTTTATCAGCTCAACGATAAAACTTAGTTAATGTCCTTATTAGACATTTTTCTATTATATTTACTTATCGTCAGTTCGTACTTTTCAAAAGTGATAAGCGTGCGGTATCTACTATGAAATATCTCAAGTAGTGATATTTTTATTTAGATAAATATCGACGGTGTAGGAGCTGTTCCAGATTTATTTGACCTTATGGTAAGTGATACGTCGTGAAACACCGTTATTTGATAGGATGATATACTCAGCAGCACATTATGTTCGTCGTCATGAGACACAAGAAACATACAAGTTTCGTTTATCCCAGAAATTTCAACACAACTCTCTTCAAACCGGAACATGGTGATGTTTTCACACCATTGCCTCGAGAAATAGAGACCTGACACCATATGTTAATATAAAATAATATGTACACTCGATAAGGAAGTTTAGTTATTACCATATATTGGCGATGATTGATGGAGTTTTATGGAAATAAAACTACTTGATTGATGGAAGTTCTAACGTTTATGTTTTACTTCCGTTACGATGGAATAGGTTCACTTGAGAAAAACACGTCAAAAAATTTTGAGCTCTTAATAATTTAGGTTTTGCTTTTTCAGAATATTTACAGTAATACTCAATGTTATACCGTTGATGGTTAAACGGTTATTGTAACAGCGGTTAATAAGGTTAATACGTACATCGGGCACTCACAAACATCAATACTCCACGAGTTGTGCTCTCGTCATCAGTCAGCGAAAGAGTGACTGATGACCCTATATGCAAAAACTGTGATGTAACCTGTCTAATGCGTTGTCAGTCTAGGCAGTTTCCGCTATATTAACAAACACAAACTAGAGGCCAAGGATTATTTATAATATTACTTACAACGTAATTTATCATATGGATATAAATTCTTTATCCATACCAATAATCCTTTAATGATCATATGTTAATTTAAAGTTATTTGACAATAATTCCTGTTCATTTAATGTAGTTAACTATAGTTTTATGTTATCAAGTTATCAACTAGACAAGTGTGAATATTAAAATATTAGCAGGAGTGAGTTAATTTGTTAGATAAATTAAACGGAGCTAAGTCTGAGACATAACTGCGGTGACCCAGTTTGGTTATAACAAGAGTAGATTGCGTTGGAGGAGGGAGGGAGAGAGGGCACGGGACGCGTCGCATCAGCCGGAGTGTTAATGGGAGTTTTTAAAATTTAATTTTGTCGGTTACCCTTTATAACACATATTACGAATTTCATGTAACCTTTCATATTTCTGATTAAATTGGAACATTTGCTTTAATGTACCTGCTTTAATGTTTACTGGTAATAGGTCTCTGTTGCCGGCGACCGTCTTGGTAAGTACCACCGCAGTTCTTATTTCCGCTGCCAAACACAAGTGTGTGAACATTCTTCTTTCCAAGGTATCTCTCCGACTAGCGTGTAGCGTGTGTCCATCACTACAAGGATTCCGTCACGACGCCGCTCTGCATAGACGTTCTTTGTTATTCCGTCATCGTCCTCTCACCTGGCACTCGAAGACTAATAAATCGAATCTGTCGCTTATATTTGTAACAAATGTTGAGTTAATAATTTGTTTATTTATACAATGCGTTGAAGTAAACAAGAGCGCGGTGTAGAGTCGCGCTTTCAAATAATCAATTAAGTATAAAAGACTTCTTGCAGTAGAAAACACTTAGATTCCTACGACAGCGGATTTAACTGTACATACTAATGTTTAATTTCTTTTACCATTGTAAAGTGAATTTTAAGAAATATATGGGTACTGTTTGAATCACGCGATTTATTTACAAGAATTAAACTTCATAATCCCCATAAGCGGAGGTTAACGCTAAACATTACTATGCACTAATTACTGGGGTAACGAGACTCGACGTATCAAGGTGTGTCTCAAGGTGACGAGTACAATGTGGTGCTATGTATACCACTTTAATTAGCGCTACATTGTTATCGGCAGGCGTATTATTGACAATTAGGTGAACGTTTCGCTCATCTCGTCAATTCGTAGAACAATAAAAACAGGTGCGCTTTTCAACGACATACCCCAAAGCTATTTGACACCAGGTATAATCAACCTTTTCAATAAAAAATAATATTTAATTATGATTTCTAGATTTTCAAATGGCATTTATTATTCTAAATCATATGTTAGGTGACTAATATTATACATTTTGTAGGAATCGATATATGACTGTAGTTGTTAAATGACTGGTGGGTAATAAAGCTGCTATAATGGGAAGCGAGGAAAGTAATATTATGGAACAGTTTTTTTTATAAACAAATAAGCGATAACGAGCAGGACGTTGACCTGATGGTAAGTGATACGTCCGCCCATAATAATGTGGCCCTACTTAAGATGGATGTACCCCACCATGTTGCGCTCGTCGCCTGGGACATATGTTGAAGGCGTATAATTGGTTTATGTTGGTACCATTAAAAGAAGACTAAAACTGAACTAAACGTAGGTTATTATAATATCAGTGTATTTAACCGAATTAAAGTGACTTGTTAATATGTAGTCAGTTCTAAATGTGTTAATAAGTTTTTCTTATTAACAGTTGCTCGAATTTCATTTCAATATGTTTAATTCCAATTTAAAGTAATATTTTCGGATCTCAATGTACCTGTAAAAGTTTTTTTACCGAGTTTATTTCTTTTAATTAATACGATTCGATTTCTATTTCTATTTGTTGCAGATGTAATATAATTGCAAATCAGTTGGGTGGTTGCAACGTGGTGTTTGTTTTAAAATATTCAAACGTATATCTCAAATAGGAAATCGAAACCATTAAATTTTTAAATAAAACCTTATTCGAAGAAAATTTTTGTTAAAAAATGCTATGACGTCGACGTAATAAAATACGCCATCTCGTTTCATCTTCAAATACTTGGAAAACATCATATATTGTGGATTCGAGTAATGCGGATTTGGTACCGGGTACCAGCGTCTGTCTTTTTTCCTCCACTATATCTATAGTTTTTCTAGATTACATCCGTTTTTTCTAGTTGTGTCCGAAGCTCTCTTTTACATATAAAAAAATCAATTTTGGTACATAAGTTCCTATCCGTGTAATGAAAACATCATAAGACTTTATTAAATAATGTACATAAGAAACGAAAAAGTACCTCCTTCCTCCTTAATTAAATGCGTCGCGGTGATATCATTTCAGAAAAAATTTAATATCACAAGAATGAAACAATATGATAAAAGCGGAAACGGTAAGTCGATAAAACTTAGTTTCCTGTTAGCAGTTGAAACGAGAAATCATTCATTTCCTCGCGCCGTGTTTCGTAATCGGCGACATCAAGCGACGCGGCGTCTATCGCTTCGGACGACGTGAATCGCTTTTTTTTGCGATACATCTAACTTTGCAGCAAAACCTTGTTTTGACAGGAAGCGGAGCAGCAGTTTAATACTCCGCTAGCAGATTGTACGATTAAGTTTTTCTTTGGCTCGCGTCGTTGCGGTCGTTTACTTTATGTATTAAAAGATATTTATTTCCATTGATGGGCTAACTTAAATGAATTAGACTCTAGCTCTAAGGCTTGGTGACAGAATACTTTGGCTCTGGTACGCTGATAGCCGAAACTAATATTTACAAGAACGTGGTAGCTTTTTTATCGAGGGCGAAATCTTCAAAAGGTACTCTGTTTCTGGAGGGAAGACAAGGTTATTTTGAAATTGTAATTTTTATAAACCCCTGGCGATTAACGTCAGTGTGTTGAGGACGGCCTAGGGATCTCCTAAAGAACGCGGTGCTTCTCTGCACTATGTCAAGCATATCCTAGAGAGAACCGAAACTCTTCCCAACACCCTCGCTTCACTATGAAAAATACAAGACCATCTCATGCTCATCGTCGCTTAATGGGCTACGAAGGCTTCCACCTGCAAAGATCACGAACCCAAAAAACCATTTTAATCGCCTCTATACCCAGGGCTTACTTTAGTCCTATTCTTAACGCTTGAGACTACAGAATAGATGGCGATAGTAGCTAGTTAAGCCGGTTCAAAGCAACATTACCACCAACCAAATGTAAGCAGGGTTACAAGGCAAGTGCTTCTCCACGGTACCACGGAGGCAATGAAGACATATTGTGATTAAATATTAATACCGGCGAGTCTGGACTCTATCAATCAAACACATTTTTTCAACAGTTAATTTACGTCCCCACTATTGGGGTACAGACCTACACCTCCAATCAAACATACGTAAACTTTAATAATTGAGTGTATAACTACCGACGATAATATGAGATATGAAATTCAAACATCGAATATAAATACAACATATACATTATTTTATTCAACGAAGCGATGAGACAATCAAAACGTTCACCTCATGGTAAGAGATACTCCTGCACATTACAAAGTGGCGCTTGATATGAAGGTATACACTACATCACATTGCGCTCATCGCATTGAGACATAACATGTTAAATCCATGTAAGAATATATATATATCTTCTTCTTCTTCTTTCTCCTGCCCTGGTCCCACTTTATGCAGGGTCGGCACAACATGTTCTACTCTTCCAGTCTCGCCTATCAGCCGTCATCTCATCGGTTACCCCTTTCTTACTCATGTCATCCTTCACGCAATCCATCCATCTTTTCTTAGGTCTACGTCGACCCACATATCCCTCCACCTTCATATCTAACATTCTTCTTGTTATATGACATTCATCCCTTCGCACAATATGTCCATACCACGCTAATCGCTAAATACAGTAAGAATGAGTATGAGTTAAATACAATAAGTATGAGTTTTTCATATATATATACATAAACCATTTTGATAAGAATTTTTTATGTCTCTCCAAGTCATTGTTTGAAATTGAAGTCCAGGCAGGATCCTTTGTCGTAAGTTAAGACGCTATGAAAAGTTTTTTTTTTTATGAAATTTTATCTGGTTCATAAAATTTTTATATTAATCCGTAATTTTATCACAGGGATTAAAAATCGGTTTTAAAATGATGATTTTTTTAAACATTTTATATGTACTTTTGTTTCTTTATGAGTTAATGTTAGTTTGATATAACAGCACATACATCTTACCAAAGAGATATTTAGTTAGAATGATAAAGTGAAACTTAAACATTATTTATTTAACTGTGGTTAATATATTTTTAAAGATATTAGCTTTTGTGTATTTATTATATTTATTAAATTGGTAAAAGTGATATATTGTTTGCTGGTCTAGCAATAAATAAACAATGTATTTATAGTTGTCCTCTTACTAATACTACTCGCATTTAGACATGATATATGTAAACATTCTTTCAAATATGTTTGTGCATGTTTGGTTGATATCCGTACTCTGTTATGATATTTCAAATATAAATAAAATCAAAAAGAGTCGCAGCACTGTTGTTCTCGTTAAATGTTAAAAATTTTATAAATAACAACGGCAGATACAAAAGAATAGAAACAATAAAGTGACGCCGTCGTGAATGTGCAAAGTGTTTGAATAAAAAATTCAAAAGAAAGCCAACATTAATTAACATACATTCCCAACGTTGGAGCAAACAACCTTAACAATGTTATTACAATGCACACTTATAATCCTTTAAGCCTATCAGGGGTTTGTGTTCGCCCTTAGGTGAATATTTAATTAAATTTAATTAACACAGGACACGTTAACGTACGAAAAAGTAAGTGTTACTCTACTGAGATGTTTATTTCTATTTATTTTACGACTTTGTACATCATAATAATAAAACAAAAACTAACAATGATTATAGGGAAATGGTAAAGAACAAACAAACTTAACTCATATTGAGATTTCTACTGGCTAACCTCAGTGAAAAAAAAGGCTTATGTAGCTTAGTAGTATAAAATAGAAAATGAAAGATAGAAAATAAAAGCTTCAATTATAATACTATAATAATAAATAAAATATTTAAATAAATAAATAAATACACATTTCATTCGTTTCAGTAAAAAGTGCTCCATAAATGTTTATATTATAAGATTTTTTACTCTTAAATATAGATTCGAGAAAACACCCCTAACTGCTGTGCTATTTTCGAGGTGTCGAAATAGACGATTAAGAGGTTACATCACTATAGTAAAAGAAATAAATTTTCATGTGGCATTCACCAATATATTCTACTCAACCAACCCATGTCAATCCAGACTTACTTCTATTGGATAAACCTTTATCCAGCCTTGGCCTCCGACAAAAGCAGGGCAAAAGGTTGGCTGTCTCGTTCTGCCTCTTGTAAGTCCACTGGAGCACACTTGGAGCTTGCGAAGGTCGTGCTATACGGTTTTCAGCGATACCTGGACCGGTCAATATGTTGGCAAAGAATCGGGATTCCGATGTATGTTTTTTGACACTACGATCGTCTCTGATCACTAAGCCTATTCAGCGGAGTTTGTGGGACTTCACCTATGACATTTGATCCGCCAATCAGCCTCTAGATCTCTATTGTGATCGATTTGTCTACTACGGTCTTTTCTCTGGATCAGACCCAAAATTCTACGCATGGTTTTTCTTTTTACAACTAGGATCTGTTCTTCTTCTTTAAACTTTAGCGTCCTGGTCTTATTACTGTCCTGTATATGCGAATCAGTCTCTTTACTCAAAATCTCACCACTGAACATATTTATTTCAAAAAGTTTATGCATAATTATCTTAATCATGTAAATGATTTTTAATATGGAGATATTTGGGGAGGTCTATGTTCAGCAGTGGATACCTATCGGCTAATGATGAAATGATTTCTGTTTGTTCAAGAACGAAAAATTCTTTAGTACAGTAATGTAACATCAAGTAAAGCAACACCAGTATGTTAATGCTATATGTTACTGGGTAAATTCTGTCCATAACGTGACTTATTCTGCAGCTGACGTGTAATAAAAATGTTTTTTTTTATTGAAAACACGCGTCCCGAATACATTACGTACATTTCAGTTGGTTTTAAATCTATCGTGAGAATTTATTACAATTGCCTGTTTCCTACTGCTATAACATATAGTCTGGTTCTCCATATAATTCCATAGATAGTTTAACGCCAAAAATTAACCATACGTATAGTTTAATGTTTAGGATATTTTTTATTAGTAGCTCTCTGTTGCCGGAGACCGTATAGGTATGTACCACTAGCTCTTGTTGCTACCCCATAATCAGAAGTGAGCAAATATTATGTTTTCTGGTTTATAAAGCGTAACGTAGTGATGAGGTTGTTATGGGCGGACGTGTCACTTATCATCAGATGAACGTCTTGCTGGACTCATAGCTTCGGTGAGTAAAAAAGTATGTTTTTGGAATCCATTTCAGTTGTCGTCGAAATCAATGCAGTAAAGAAATTTAATATCTTATGTCTCTAGGCGCCGAGTACAATGTGCTGTAGTGTATAACATCCTAACTAGCGCCACATTGTCATGGGCAGGCGAATAATTTATTGCCATTTTAGAGCCTTTTTCTCGTCTAGTCCCTTTAAAAAAAACTTGTTATAAAAAATTACTTATATGAAAACAAAGTTTTAAAATGTAAAGTAAGTCATTAATATGGAAATGTTGTATTATCTCGTATTTCCTGGTAAATAAGATAAAAAATAATTAAGGATGTTTAATAACAACGATGATATAAAGAGCGGAAATACTTTGTTCGCCAGCTTAATAGAAAATTATTTTTCCAGGAGTTCATTCAAAGAGAGCTCTCATTGAGTTTCGCCTTTTTGTGAGTACAATTACGCTGTAAATTGACTAATCAAAGGTAGTGGATGTCTAATTAAAAAAAAAATCATTAGAATTCTTAGTCTTATCTCGAGAAGTGAGGATTTCAAGAAGTAATGCACTATGAGAATGATTTCGACAATCGCCTGCTACATCAACTATAAAAAATTTAAATTATATTTAAAAAAAAAAAGTTTAATGTCGTAGATTTGGAAACAAAATCGGGTTAGCCGGTTCTTAACGGATGCTTCAGTTATTCAGATATACATATATTTATACACCTGTCATACAGGATGGCGCAAAAGTAATCCTCCTATCAGAAAATGCTATAAATTTTGCTTTGATGTAAAAAAATTAAAAGACCAAATAAAAATAATCCACAAGAAGAATTAAAGTTTTTAATTTTTTTTTAAATTACAGCCAAAAAACATTGGAAGGTTATATATATGTATATACAAGGTGGCGCAAAAATAATCTTCCTATGTTTTTTGGCTGTAATTTTAAAAAAAATTAAAAACTTTGATTCTTCTTGTGGATTATTTTTATTTGGTCTTTTAATTTTTTTACATCAAGGCATAATTTATAGCATTTTCTGATAGGAGGATTACTTGCGTCAGCCACCCTGTACAACAAACATTAATGCATATTATGCATACAAATTGAAGCAATTTGCCGCATCATATTAGTTTAGTAATTTTTTTAATTAGAATATTATTAATCCGGGATATAGTAAAGTCTATATACTTAACATCAGTAGATTTTACTGGTGGTAAGTTTATTGCAGGCGACCGTCAAATAGCTTCATAGTAGTGTGCGAACGTAAAAATTTTATTAAGACCGTAGTAGCTGCTCGTAAAATTAGTGGCGTTGAGAGACAATATCTTGTATCTCAAGGTGAAGATTATACAACATGCTGCAGTGTATATCATTTACGTTTTATGTGTAACTTTAAGACATTGTGACCGTCCTGCTTGTGTTGTCATTTTGTTCAATATACAAATTAATAGACGCAAACAAGAAAAATCTAACATAAGTTACTTTATAGACTAATATACAATTAGGAATTTATAGCTTCCTGTGTTTGGATTATCTAATGATATTGATGTTTTATTTATTCTTACTATCCTGTCTGCTTCAATAGAATACACTCAATATTACTCTCAGTTTGCATTTATTTCAAAAAATTGTAAAAACGAAACGTTTCCACTGCATTTTTTTTTTTAAATATTACGTACAATCCGAACTTGAGCTAACTAGGTTAACATCAGATGTTTTACGTTCCTCCACAGCAAAGAAAAGTGGGCGTTGTTTCTATTTCATTCAAAATAAAAGCCGAGGTTCTGAAAGTGCATTCAAATTTAGTTTTAAAATAAACGTTATTTCAGTACACTTTTAAACTAAAAGCAATTGAATAAAGTCTATTGAAGTTTAACATATTTTACTCTGGGAATAAGAACTACATTTAGACCGACAGAATATTTGCAAAAAATGTCTGTGAGGTAAAATAAATATACGTCAGTTTTTACATCATGCCATTAAATATTTATGGGTAATCATATATTAGTAAACCTGTGTGAATATAAAGGTTTTGAAACGAAAACAAAAAATATACACTTTCTTCTTAAATGTAGACACAGGATAATTCTCCATTAAGGACATTTGTTCTAGAAACTTCCATGTAACATATGCGCGTTAGTTAACACGGAGTAGCATAGTTAGCGGTCGTTTGCGGCGACTCATTAAAGTACTTTGCATATTGAAATTTTATGGAGTCATCCTAATGTGATTGGATGTAGTGACTTCGAAGACTTTCTTTTTTATTTAATTAGGCGACAGAATGTTCACTTCATGCATGGTAAGCTTACGTCCACCCGTATGTCGCTCTAGTTGAGATGATATACACTGTATATGTGTTCTTCTCGCTTTGAGACTAATGTTTTAAGTCTCGTTGGCCCATTTATTTTATTACCTGTAACATCATTCACAACAGTAATGTTTACACACCAGTATCTAGCTATCTAGATTAAGGCATCAAATTAATTTATTTATATGTTCTCTTGTGATCCTGAAATGCGTTTTGTCAAATTATTTTCAGCTTTAACTTGCGGGAGGAAATAAATTGATTAGCTAAAATCAAATTGATAAATAAAATTTTAGTAAAATTTATTTACTCAGGAAGAATGAGCAGCTCTTCACCTAGGGCAGATCGTTATGTCGGTCAAGATCGTAGATAATTATAGATGGTATGGCATGGCATGTTCAGCAGTGGGTGACAATATGCAAAAACGATGTTGAATTGTTTTTATAAAGCTTGTCCGATGCATATCATATTACTGTATATGCGCAATATCCAGTTGAGGTTGCTGGTGGAGGTTGCGCCACATTGATATCAGCACCAAAAAATCGCCTAGTTCTTATCGGTATGTAACATAAAAATACTATTAATATTATTTTAATAAAATATAAAGATAACGCAACTGTAAGATATATGCACAAGAGTAGCTACAGGGTGGCGCAAAAGTAATCCTCCTATCAGAAAATGCTATAAATTTTGCGATTGGCCCCTAATGTCAGTTCTGTTTTGATATTTGTGTAGTAAACACATGCGAAATACACGTTAATAAACAATATATAAATACATATATATATATAATATATAAATACATATATATATAAAATAATAAATAACAGCCAAAAAACATCGGAAGGTTATTTTTGCGCCACCTTATATAAGTACAACTTTACTCTCAAGTTCTTAAATAATAATAAGGGTATGATTTTTAAGAGTAATAAATCGTTATAAATAATGTTGTAATTTTCTTTAAATTATGTATATTTTTCGGATATTTTGGAAGTAATATATATTTTTATACTAAGTATTCAAATCTGCTTAACTTTGTGGGCTTCGCATCTGAGATTCTTTATGACTTTCGGTGTTTGGAACATTTACATACAAAAGTTTGTGGCATTTTTTTTTTAAATGGGTTTTAATATGTTAATTGGAATTTCTACTAAAATTAATTCGAGTCAACATCATCGCATGTAATCATGATTACTCTTTATGAATGAAGTGAGGGTAGTGAAACTTCTGCTACTTGATAATTTAACAAGTAATCATTGTGGATGTGTCCATTCAATTCGCTCGGTATTTTATTAATGGAGTAGATCTCGTTACAGTAGACATCTATCTAGCTTTCTCAAGTTAATTAATTGCAATTAGCTTAGTGTCTTATCTTTATAGTCGCGTTTTGTCTTTAGGGAATGTTTGGGATGTGTAGAAACGGAGCTATATTGAATTTCATTAGTACGAGCGCTTGATACTTTAAACAAAATATTATTGTAAATATCTTAATGGTGGATGTTGAAAAAATATTTTAAATAGTTTTAAATTGCTTACAAGTGACTAACGGCGTACCTTTAGTTAAACATTTTGAATGTTCGAAGTATTCACGACATTAAGTAAGAAGAAATTAAAACTAAGTAGGCTTTATAAGTTACGGTGTAAAATTTGACTAACATTTAAAACATGTTTTGAGGTGAAATTGAAGAGGAAACTGTTAATATTATTTACTGTATAAATAATACACTTAAGTCATTCTATAACCGGAAGTTTACTTGCCGCGTTGTGTGATGACTATTTTTTTAACTACAATTGATTAACACTTGATAAGTATTTGACATAATATTAAGTGACAATAGTAATTTCATTAGCTACAGTATATTTGAAACTGAAATACAGTAACGAATGGGTACAACCGTTTGGCAGCAGAAATAGACCCTGTAGACGCTGTTGTGGTCTTCGATTTATCAAGGACTGAGGCAACACAGGTAGACCTATCACTAGATAAATTGAATACTTAATTTTAAGACAAAATAATAAAAAGTTAATGACTACGATAAATCTTTGCGGTGAAGTTTGAAAAAGGTGTTAATTAATGAAAAGATTTTTAAGATAAAAAGCTAAGGTAAATGAAGAAACTTTCATTGTTTGTGTTGATGAGAATTTTTTAACGGTTCTTTTAAATTTATTATTTTGAGTCTTTTTAAATTTTTTATAACTGTATATTTTTATATTCATATTCTTGTAAGCAACAAAGCGGCGTTGACCTGGTGGTAAGCGGAACTTCTACCTGTAATAAAAAGACGCTAGTTAAAATCGTCATCGAGCAGAATACAGCAGATGATATCATGCAAGGGTATTTGTAAAAAGAGTTAATGAGTACAATAAATTTTGATAGAACTGAAGAATAGTTGAATGGTGAAATTCACCATCATCATGAGTCGCCGTCCTCAAATAAAAATTTGACGCATTTAATTTTAAAAATAAGCCGATGTTCTTCTATTCTTTTGAAGTGACGGTATTTATGTCAGGTCCACTTGAATTTGGTGACATGATAAAAGCAAGAGGATAATTAAAGAACACTACAGAAGAAGAAGTACGTAGTTTTTAATCCTATTGAGTCTCTTTAAAAAATTAATGTTATTTATGGATTTTTGCTGGTGGTAGGTTCGCTGTTTGGTGGTAGCAGTGTTTATCATCTT
The DNA here is from genome assembly GCA_029034505.1 of Ornithoptera priamus. Taxonomy (NCBI): domain Eukaryota; kingdom Metazoa; phylum Arthropoda; class Insecta; order Lepidoptera; family Papilionidae; genus Ornithoptera; species Ornithoptera priamus. The sequence goes on along the minus strand of JARDWD010000403.1, from coordinate 1,603,466 downwards.
TGGTACAGTCTCATATCCTCACGTATGTCGCCGAGTGGAGGTGGCTATTGAGCGACTTGCGGTGCGGGGAAAGATTGTGGATACCAGGCCACGAGGAAGATCGCCTATGAGCTGGACTGACCAGATAAAAGCGGCAGTAAATGTGTCATCATCAATATCACAAAATGGATACACGAGGAAGACGGCTACCAGAGAAGAGTGGCGGCATGTTGTGAAGCTCGTCAGCAACACCTGAAGTAATGACCAAGACCACTCTGTCAAGAGTGATACCGACGAAGAAGAAGAAGGTCTTTGTTGCTGGAGACCGTCTAGATAGGACCGTAGCACCAATTGTAGCGGACAAACAGTAGCGTGCAAAAACTACTGTGTTCCTGTTTGAAGGGCGCTGTAGCTAGTGAAATTACTGGTGTAACGAAACTTAACATCTATTCTACTGCTCGTCTCGTCGCTTTGTTGAATAAGAAAAAAAAAGAAAACCATCAATTTTTTTAAAAAAATTAATTATCCATATATATTTGTAAGAGTATGTACAAGTATGTCTTATTGTACAGATTAACAGGCCTTTTACATTTTTTGACACCTCCGCGTACTTAACATGTTACCGTTTTTCATCTAGGTAAGTAGAAAGTAAGTGGAATTAATTGTACAGACAATTCAGCGGTGCTATGTACTCTTGTATTAATGAAATAAGTCATAATTATTAAAACGGGTACGCCTAGGCTCCGTTGGCAAAGAGCCCGCTCGGAATCGGAGTCGCGCAATCTTAAAGTAATTGTCGGAACCCGGGTCTCTCTCTCTTTGTTAATTAATTTATAATTTGTTCGCCAACTCTCTACTTCCTTACTTACGCTCTATTCGGCAACGTTTTAAAATTTCCCAATGCGCCTGTAAAATCGTGGTCCGCATTGTCGTTAATTATTTAAACGAGACCGGTGCTAGGTCTCTGATGTCGGAGACCGTCTAAGTGAATACAACCGTAGTGCCTCTTTCTGCCGTCCAACATTATTGTGTTCCGGTTTGAATGGAGTTCTAGCTAATGTAATTACTAGGATAATGAGATTAAACATCTAATGTCTCAGACGGCGTGCGCAATGTGGTGCTGTGTATAATACCCTGACTAGCGCTACGTTGTTGTGGGCAGGTGTATCACTTAACATCAGGTGAACAGTGACAAGCGAGAGCTTGTCTAGTCGCTTATTTGAATTAAAACAATCTTAATGGTATCAATTTAACTAATGTTAAAGATCACAGTCAAAACATGTAGGTAGTACGCAAGCTACTAGCATATAATAAAATTTAAATTATTCACTTTATTATTATTTTGCGAGATAGAATAATTTTACATCATACAGTATAAAAAAAAAAAATTATTTCTTTAGAATTTTATTTATAATTTTTAATATTATGTTTGTTGTTTGTAATGATTTACATAAAATGATATCAAAATTCTTTCAACTACAGTAAGTCCAACGATTCAAAATAGAACCTTTTTGTTTATTTTGAATATGAATATTAGAACGGTTTATTTTAAAAATATAAATAGTCATTACTGTAATTAGTGTTATAGAGTAGTTCAAATGTTGGGGTTTATTTTCGGAATGTTACCTTGCTCGTTGTTATTTCTGTGTTTGTTAGCGTACCGCGTAAAACTACTGTGGTGCGGTTTTAATGAGACTTTCAGGTTTTATAGTGCACGCTGTACTAAACAGAGTAGCATTAAGTGCCGACTTTGGGGCTTTCAAGCGTATATTAATTGTCTCCCCTAATGTTATACAGGTATGGGGATTTCCTAACATTATGTTTTCCTTATTAAGATTTTAAACAGATGAGTAAAAAACTTACTTATGCATATTTAATAACCAAATTACGCCTGGGAACATTTATACATCCATGGCGGAGAAGGATGATTTAAATATGAATTAGGAAAAAATAGAATTATATGAAGGTTATAAAAATGTGTAATTTTGGGTAACAGGAATGTTACGTACAATGTCAAATTATTTTTACACAAACCCGAAATTTATTAAACTCTTTTAACAAGCTCGGTTAACAAGTTAAATATAACTTTAACATATATATGAGTATGAACTGTGTTCGTGTTTCTTTATGTTATTATAAGGTAAAACAGAGTATTTTTTTATTACATTAACAGCTAGATTTAGAAGGAATTTGGGTAACAGATTAATTCATACGGTTACCTAGCAATATGGGTATCAATCACAGAGCGCAGCTTCAACTGTACAACATTGCTGTATCAATTTGCATGTGTCAACACTGTCTTGCAGTGTGTTTCCAGTACAGCATAAATTAGCAATGGAAATCGATATCCGACTAATGTTTACCGCTCTAATTTGTACCGTCAGTGGTTCCGCAATATGACGGAACTGTCATTAGCAAGCTGAAGGCATGTCGGTGTAATTCGGGTGGGACATCACTTAAGTTAATGGCACAACTTGGCAGAGGCTTAGTAACGTTCCGTCGTACTTTTCTTTTAGTAATAGATCGATATTTTGTGATTATACTTTTTAATGTTTTGCGCAATTGGAATGCTTCTTATGTTTATATATACAATTGTTTATAAAGCATTAAATACGAACAACTCGCACTTGTTCATTATGTTGGATAAAAGGTCTTGACATTCTTCTTGTAAAATAATACCTAGAAGAGGAAATATTAAGCAAGGTACTGAGGTATATTAATGTTGAATATTACAGTATAGTTAATTATTTCAAACTGAGTTTACCTAAATGTTTTCATTAGCAAAAAAAAGTATTAATGTTTCTATGAAGTAATTGCAATGCAATAAATTCAAAAAAAATTTTATAAATGTATGTATAACTTCTTGAAAAGATAATGAAATTACGCTGAAGAGAATTTCAATCAGTGCAATCACAAGTATTTCCAAATTAGATTTTTTTTTGTTGTTATTGAGCAATTTTGGTGATTATTTATTTTCAATAGCAAATTACTAAAAAAGAATCTTTGAACACCTTTTTATGGTGTAGTTAGTATATATACTGGGTAACTAAACATGTCTTCTTTTTTTAGGAATCAGTATCAAACAATTATATTAGACACTTAAAAATTTAATTAATAGTCAATTTAATACTGTTAAGGTATTTTTCTCTTAAGCTTTTTAAACTACTAGTCTCTGATGACTTTTACACATTCGTAGGACTCTGGGATTACGAATCTGGAATGGTCAAGTTAGTATCAGCGTTGTATAGCGCGACATTTACGTTGACCGGAGACAGTTCACTTTAACATACATATTTTTTTATGATTATGAACATTTTTCTATATTTTAAAGGTTCTTCAAAGTCGTACATGTATTATTCAACAGTTTTTGCCTTTGAAATGTATCAATATGCCTTCATCAAAATGTTAACCACGTACAGTTAACTCAAACGAAATTATGTACCAAGCGTGACAGTGACAAACTTATGTATTGTATGGAGCATGAGTCTGTAATATTTTGTGATAGTATTTAATATATAATAATAAATATTTTTCGTGTAACTCTAATCCACTGAGAACTTTAAATGAGTCATTTCATCGTTATTTCTTTTCCTCGCTTTAATTTTATTTAATGAAAGTTCTTCGTTATTTCATGCTAATTATTAAAGCATTTATCGGTTAACTATGGAAAAACTAATATATTCCTATAATACAATAATTTGAAAGTGTTTTGTGAAAGTGTGATGATTGCGCCGCAGTATTATTGAAAACCTTTGCGGTTTCATCGGACTCAGGGTTAGCGGTTTTGGTATCCGCGACCTAAAATAATGATAAAAAGAAGAAAAGAAACTAAAAATCAAACTAAATTAAAGTTAAACCAAAACTTTATATGGACACAAAAATACAAATCTGAAACCAAAACATGAAAATTAAATATATACTTATACGTAGATGAAGTAGTGTGTAAAAGGGGGAGGAGAGAATACGTAGAGGAATCCGGGATTTCCTTTTTCTTGAGAAAAGTAGGGCTTCGCTCTTGTCCAGGTTGACATCGAATCTCCACTTCCTAAACCAAACGGCTAGGCGCTTGGTTACGGATTCAAGCCGATTTGTTCAAAGTGCAACATATATTGATAATGCATTATGCATTTTAATATTTTAAGTAGTATTTCTTTATAAAATGTTACCTTGACAACAATCAATTGTATTAAAACTACAAATCCATAAAATAACACTATGTTAAACTTCCTTTCCGGTTTACCATTTTTTACTTATAAAAGTAGAGAAACTATGTGTTCATGTAAGTCTTTAGAATATCTAGTTTAAATAATTTTTTTAAGTATATAAACTCAACACTGCCGTTTTCCGATGGGGCATCATCATTACAGGTCTTTTAGTCCTCAACATTTTACAGTAGAAGCGGAAACCCTCGAAATTAGATAATTATGAAATAATAAATAGTAAGATTTCTTATATAATACTTTAGTATTATTGCATTATTTAAAGAAGAATTTGTTCTTAAAGTGTAGAAGAATTTTCTAAATAAGCTTATTCTCACTTATCAATACTTATTCAACCTATATAACCTATACAAATATCGAATGTCCCCATCTAGGGATATTTTATGAACTCCACTTTCCGTTATGAACGTATCCGATAATCTGTTACCGGCGTTAGCTTATGCAGCGCATAAACCCGCGACCTAAGCATCTACATTTGCATATTAAAGCTGGAAATTTTAGCCAATCTACTTATACCCCGGCGTGCTAATGGCCGATTCAGGTAGATCAAGTTTTAATAACATATGGGGTGGCATCAGTGTCCGATATCAACATTACCAACTAGGAACTTTGTCGTCGTATAAAGTTACAATTATATCTATATAATGTAGTTTTAATATCACTGATACGGTTTGTTATTATAATTTGTCCTAATATCAATAAAACTTACATCGGCCATCAAATAAAATCGTTAAATGTTATTAAAACGAAACATCATTTCAAAGTTGAAAGTTTTCCTTTTAACTTAATTGGGAACAAAAACAACAAAAGATTCATTAAATAGTTTCACTTAGAGTATATTTGATTTTACAAGGCATTAATTAATCCCTAGTACAATGACTTTTTAAGTTGAACTTTATAAGTGAAGCGTTAACTGAGATTTATTAATAGTCTAATTGTAATTAGTAATATTATGTATAGAAATAGTAAAAAGGTCACTATCGGTGTAATTTTTAAAATACAATTTAGTACTCGTATTAACAAAACTAAATAACTAAAATTAAAACGGTGAAGCTATTAATAGTCCATTAAGGGTATGTATTATTTAACATCATACTAACAGCGAATATAATTTACTTAGAAATTGTTTATATGGAATGGTAGGAAATTAAAATTGAATAAATGAGAATGGAGAGATTCTTTATTCGGCTGTTAGCTAATATAAGGTATTTTATAAAGAGCTCTCTTAATGTTCCGACAGCTGGAACTCAGCGCCATTAGCTCGCAGATTTCAGATCCGACAACCATTAAGTCCGTTGAAACTGTAAAAGTCGTCAAAAAGACTAACAGCCTAAACAACATTAAAAAAAAAGACTACGCTTATTCTCAAAAGTACCATGTAGAATGATAGATGTCCCAAGATCACCGTTGGTACGTCTCTATTCCCATAGACAGTTTAGGTAGAAACCATCGCAGCGCCTATTTCTGCCGTCAAACATTAGTAAGCAAAGATTACTGTATTCCGGATTGAAGGGCGTTGCACCTAATGAAAATACTGGGGTAACGAGACTTAACCATACATCACGGCGACGGGCGCAATGTGGTGTTGTGTATAACATCCTAACTAACGCCTCGTTCTTATGAACAGATGCATCATTTATCATTAGGACAACATCCCGCTGGTCTCATCACTTAGCAGAATAAAAAAAATTCTAAACTCGCAGCCGGATACCAGACTGACGTGGCAGGTCACTTTCTGTATTTTTCTCGAATGTTCTAGAACAAGTCATGTTTCTATGACGTACAGCTCCCCGTTACGTAGCGCTTGCGAGTGCTACATAAACCGAGCTATTATGGCATAGTTCAACTATCACTTATACAGGCTGGCGCAAAAGTAATCCTCCTATCAGAAAATGCTATAAATTTTGCCTTGATTTAAAAAAATTAAAAGACCAAATAAAAATAATCCACAAGAAGCGCCACCTTGTATATATATGTATATACAAGGTGGCGCAAAAATAACCTTCCGATGTTTTTTGGCTGTAATTTAAAAAAAAATTGAAAACTTTGATTCTTCTTGTGGATTATTTTTATTTGGTCTTTTAATTTTTTTACATCAAGGCAAAATTTATAGCATTTTCTGATAGGAGGATTACTTTTGCGCCACCCTGTATGTAGTTGTATATATATCTGTTGTAGTTTGTGTGCAGTTAGAATTAAGCATTTATATTAACAGCAGCGGCAGTGTAGATAACGCGATTGGTATATTTACAATGCATCGTTGTAAAACCGCGTCGCACCTCGCACCACGCTGTCGCGTTCATGAATACGTAATACGGGCTGTGAAGGCGCGCTAGTTTTATGTGAACACAACTTGCGTTGTGCTGTGTACGTATTGCGGTCACTAATTTAATTGGGGTTTGCGTTGCACCTCATGTAGGTAACAATTGGCGTCGGTTATTTATTAAAGGGTTATACTTCAATGCATGGTATAAATCTTCGCTTTTGAATGTGCAAACAGGAAGTGAATTATCTAGTTATGTTTTTATTTATTTCATTTTTGTCGTTTTCGACTTTAATTTTTTCAATTTACTTTCCTTTTGCTGGTTATTTGTATTTAAATAATTTTGCTTGCTTTTAAAAAAAATTGGTATTATAATGCGTGTGCGATTTAGAAGTTAGTGGTGGTTTATAACGGAACCATAAAATTACTACTTGTGCAGAAAATACCATATGTACTCGTATAATAAGAGTAGATAATTTTTGGTTAATCTGTAGGTAAAATCCATTATTGAACAAAATAATCATTTTCTTTCTAATACAGAAATTGTTCCTTATTTCAGTTCGCTTTGTGTTTATTTGTCAGAGACATCTTGAATATTGTTACCATTATAAATATTACTTACTTTATATGCAAAATGCCAATAAAAGTCTCAATCTAAAAAAGATTTAAGTTTATAAGTCAATGTTATTGTTTTATTTTTGCGCATGGACAGCTTTGATCTTAAGTTATAAAATTGTTTATAAAAATTATGTACTTATAATGTTCAATGCTTATACAGCATTACAACAATATTTTCAATGTATTGGTTTTATAAGTTAAGAAGAACATGGTAGCCTTAATTTTAAAGCAAAGTACACTATGTAAATATTCACCTGCATTGCGATAAGTTTTTTAAAAAATATCTCTACAGAAAGCTACTTCAATCGTATACATATATATACACATTTGTTTTAAAATTGTTATTACTTTTCCGAATTCAATAGCAAAATCCAAAAAGTTTCTTCACAAATGCTTTTATCAGTTTCCTATTATACATTTCATTTGTAGTTCTTGAATTGTTCTTGTTTGTTTTACGCTGAGGAAATGCGACGAACAATAACAAATATCTCTATGACATGACAATAATATAATGATTTTTTTTTTGATTGCGATAAGAATATCTTTTTTTTAATAAATACTATACGGATATTACTAATTACTGATTTGTGATTTTTATAATTTTTTTCTGGTTTACTTTTAATAACTTATAATTATTTTTTGAATATTGCAACTTTACTTGACAGCTTATTAATTCTTGTGAAAGAGTATCTTATGTTATTTGTATTTTGCCCTATAAAAATCAGCACTATACATACTGTACTTACTCTACTTTACATCTACTTATTCTTACAATAAATTTTCGTCTCAAGAATGTGGGGAAAGTAGCAATTTTTTTTTAATAATTCTTTAAAAACTTCTTTGTAAATTTCCTATTAAGATATGAATAGTACGTGGTTTAAAAATAACAAGTTATTTTCGTTACATTTTAATGGTTAAAATAATCAACTTAATTATTACGTGTACAGTAAGGCTGACTAATTCTTAATATTTCCTAAAAATAAGAAAGAATTTTTATGTGGAAATAAATTTTTACCTTTAACACAACGGTAAATTATTACCTATACGACAGGTGGTAACTCAATTATATTATAATTCACGGAGTAAAACGAATGAAAGGTAATATCATTTAAATTCATTGCGTATTGTGATATTCATCAAATTGATGTAATATCCTTATTGTTCATTACATCGGATAAAAGTAACATGATTTGTTGGTTTATTTCATAATAGGAAAGGTATTTATTTAAATTTTAACTGAAGTTTTTTAATATCAGATATCATTCACAAATATAGAATTTAGTTCAGAAGATCATAAGTGTTATAAATAAAACTAAGAGGTTTGGCATTCATACAATAATCTTTTCGAGATAAATTGCATGATTTATAGTTATAGTATGTATAAGCAATCTTCTCTTCTTCTTCAATCTTATAGTATACTTAAGCAATGTGTTGATGTGACTTTTGAACCGTTAGAATTTTTAGTGAAGACCTTCTATTAATAGCCAGCAAGCGTATCGCTATCTGAACGAACTGCTACTTTGTCCCTTCACTGTGAATAAGAAAACATAAACAGATTTATAAATGTGTTATCATAAAGATTTAATTGAATTAGAGGTATCTTAAAGAAATGATTGGCAATCCCTTTGTGTGGCTCGGAAAACTATTACGCGTAAATTCTGGACTCGTCCAAGTGTCTCCATTAAGCAAGAATATAATCCGTAGATTATATACTATGACAAAAGTTTTGCAACAAAGAATAAATTTTGCAAGGATTTAACATTGTTATTGACGAGCCCATTGTCCCATTCACTTTACAGAATTGAATCTCGATGTCTAGTTCATTTATTTTGCATGGAATTTATAATATCGTTCTACTCAATAATAGGGCCCTGACGCTGATTGATAATTGTGCTTCGGTTGCAGATGTAAATTAAAGATTTATCTTTACTGCATTTATTAGTAAAGTTAGAAATAAGTTTAAAAACCATCACAATATCTAAGGAAAGCGCAGAGTTGGCAGACCCGACACCACGTGAACAGAAGACAAAAAGCATTGATGGGAGCCACTGGACTCAAACAGCGCAAGACCGTGCTTTGTGGAATACGTTATAAGAGACTTATGTCCAGCAGTGGACGTCCATCGGTTGAAATGACGATGATAATGAATATCCATAGATACTTAGTGGATTGCGATTATTAATAGCCGAGTCCGAAGAAACTGTAAGTTTTTATTAAGAATAACGATATACACATTTACTAGTGGATAGGTCTCAGGTAGAGACAGTCTAGGTAAAGGTAACGTTACTGTGTTCCAAATTGAAGAGAGTTGTAGGGCGAAATTACTGTGTTAACGATACTTAACATTTTATGTCTCAAGGTGACAAGCGCTTGATCGCGTACGCTGAAAGAATGGGCAAAGATTGAAAAAAGGAGGGAAAAGGCAAGTGGACTCGAAGAATCATACCCAACCTCAGACAATGGATACAAAGAAAGCATGGAGAAGTAGAAAGATTGCTAACACAAGCGCTGAGTGGCCACGGAGTTTTTAACACCTATCTCCATGCAATAGGGAAAGCAGAAACTGATACTTGCCCATATTGCGAACATATAGACTCACCAGAGCATGCTCTGTTCGAATTCATCAAATTTGCAGACGTGAGAGAGAAAACGGAAGAAAACGATGGAAAAGTACGAGCGGAACACGTGATGGAAAGAATGACGAAAAGTAAAGAAGGATGGGACAAATATGCGGAAATGCTTAAGGAAATAATAAGAGTAAGGGAAAAAGATGAAAGGCATAGACAAGAAGCTATAAGATAAAAGGCAAAAGCTTGTGAAGTAATGCACAAGCGGTTCCAGAGAGGATAGGAGAGAAAACGGAAGGGGGTTTTAGTCCGTAGGCTGCTGAGCCAAATGCTCAGCAGAGTTGGGCATACCATAAGGCCCGGGCCCATGGCTATCCATGAGGATTTCCCCCTGCCGACAAGAAAAAAAAAGTTGACAAGCGCAATGCGGTCCAGTGTCTACCATACTAACTAGCGCCACATTGTTATGGGCAGGCGTACCACTTACCATCAAGTGAACGTCTCGTTCGTATCGTCGCTTTGTTTAATAAAAAAAAACAATATAACTGAGTTTTAGATCAATACGGTATGACTTGCTTTTTTAATTAGTTCTTAATACAATGTGTTTTCAATGTTGCATGACATCATGTTTTTCATACAGATTGTTTTATAAGAAGTTATCATACATAATAAAATATATATCACTTACAAGTTATTGTTGCCTACAGATATTTGTGATTTAAGTAGAAAATAGGAGAATACAGTCACGACTCATGAACTCGTAAGTGGAAAATGCATTGTAACAGTTACTTTGTTAGTGTCTAGTTTAGTGAAATGTTACCGAGTAGAAGTTTACCGAACTGTCCAAGTTCACTTTCGTTATGCACTTTGGGAGCCTACTGTGCTTCATGTTTTAGCTTTAGTGCACTTGGAAGCTCTAAATCATTAATGCGGAATTTAAATAACTGATATATTTGTATAAAATGGGTGTAAATATATTACGGGTATACTACTAAATATGTGAGGACCCAACATATGAAATTAGCGTTTTTGTCGTACTGAGCACTTTGATCTAAAATATCTCATCTTTAGTTAAGAATTGCAAATTTAAATTTATAAATTCATTTAGATGGGTAGATTTGAGTTTTGAAAACAATCATTCATATATTTTTTCCTCATTATTTTTTTCTTTGGCATCGCTTATTACCGCACAATGGAAAACATGAAATATCGGTATATTTACGAATATGAGTTCTACCGTGGCACCAGTGCTGCAGAAACAGCTCGAAGGATTAATGATGTGTACGGCGCTGGTGTCGCAAAAGAAAGCACGGTACGTGGTTTCAACGTTTTCGTTTCGAAAATTTCGACCTTCAGAATCGACCGCGTGGACAGCCGAAGACCAAAGTGGAAAATAAAGAAGTAAAGGCTATTGTGGAAGCGGATCAATTACAAAGCACTTCAGATATAGCTGCAGGCTTTGGGGTAAGTGACAAAACTGTATTAATCCATTTGAAGCTAATCGGGAAAGTAAAAAAAACTTGAACGATGGGTACCTTATGAATTGAGTGAATCAAACGTGCAAACATGCGTCGACTGCTGTGTTACTTTGCGCAACCGACACAATAATGAAGGGAATTTAAATCCAACTATTACTTGTGATGAAAAGTGGATACTGTACGATAATCGGAGGCTCTGGGCTCAATGGTTGAACCCTGAAGACCCAGCCCAATCCTGTCCTAAACGAAAATTAACTCAGAAGAAGTTACTTGTGAGTGTTTGGTGGACTAGCGTCGGTGTCGTTCACTACAGCTTTTTAAATTAAATTTGGCCAAACGATCACAGCAGATATTGTCAGCAACTGCAAACCATGAAGGAAGAACTAGCTGCTAAACAACCGAGATTGGTCAATCGCTCTAGGCCACTGCTGCTTCACGACAACGCAAGACCACACACTGCACAACAAACAACCACTAAGTTACGTGAGCTACAATTGGAATGTCTGCGACATAACTCCGGTGCGGCAGTCCAAACCGCCTTCAAAGTGTTTATTGATTCTCCTCATGGTTTTTTTTTTAGTAAAGGAATCAATGAACTATCTATGAAATGCCAAAAGTGCATAGATAACAGCGGTGCATACTTTGATTAATTAAATATATTTTTACAAAAAATTTACTTTATATTCCTTCCATACAAAACGCCAATTTCATATGTAAGGACATAATATTTCCTTTATTTAAATAATTGTATTAAGTATTTCATCAGTTGTCAATAAGAGTTCATTTTAAGTTATCATTTTAAATTAATATATTTATGTAGTGTATATTGAATAAAAAATATTAAACCTTTATAACTCTTTAATAAATAAAAGGCTTTGGTGTATTTTCCATGTTTTGTTAAATATGTTATTGCTTTATATGCTGCAGAATTATGTGTGTAAACGCAATTAATACTTAATTTCGTGGTGATATTATAATAATCTAAATCAATAAGTAGAATGGCATATAGAAAAATACTTATATATATAACTACAGGAATTATTCTTCACGTCAAAGAATTAAAGTAACGAACGTTTATACAATAATTACCGATATACTGCTCAATAAGAAAATCTTTGGGGGAGGCCATGTCCAGCTGTGGACGTCTATCAACCGATGATGATGATGATATTATAATTATTTTCTTGCAATTATTTGTTTACTAACAACCATCAATGGACGAAATAATAATATTTTATTAAACGGGTTTGTGGCTTCAAGTGATGCTGTACCTTATTACAGGTATAGTATAACTATCAGGCGGTAAATGCCCACTGCTTGACATAGGTCTTTTCCATGTACCTCCACATTAACTAGTTCTGCGCTGCTTATATCCAGAGACTTTCTGTCATCTTCACCAGATTGTCTGCTTATTACGTTAAAGTCAAAACGAAATACCAAAAATTCAACCAAAGTAACTATCAAAATTTCAATTAAGCTTTCACTTAAAATTTAAGCTTGTCTAAAAATTAACTTTAAACGAGTTTTGGTAAAATTATAACATTTTAATTAAGAATATGAAATGAACTTTTGACGTGCAAACAAAAATGTACGCTCAAAATCCATTGGATAAAAAGTAGTTAAAACTTGTTCTTCATGTTTCTGTTGGGGAATGTAGACTAGATGGAGTGTCCCATGGTGCATCCTTAAATAGGCACGCCTGTGAGATCGGTATAAATTTACCACGTTTTAAGAAAAGAAGGAAACACTTTTCTGTCGGCTTGAGTTATAATGGCGGCGCCTGTAGCGTTCCTGCACTTGACTCTCATAGAATCTCGCTCGGCACCGAGACCGGATGCGGGCCCGAGTGCGGACGTGTTCGACCCCAATGAGGTTCTTTGTACTTTTTCAAAGTAATTTTCCATTTGAATATTTTAAAGGAGACCTTCATGTATCTGTAAATCCGTCATTCGCAAAGAAATTAACTAGCGCCTGAATGATATAAATAGACATAACATAAGATAAATGGTAATTAGAATATTTTTGCAGACCAAGGCTATTAAAATTTGACATGTTCTTACGAATGACTTGGTACATTCGTACGTTGCTTACCCTTTGCTTTATTGCGTTAAAAGGACTAACTAAACTATTTCGAATTAGCTCTATATTTTAAAGAACGTTGTGTACAGTATTATTAACTTAAAACCACAAAATAGTGCTATTACACATGTGGCAGACATTAGAATATTGTCAACACCACTCTGTTCTCGTCTTATTGTTAATAGCGACTATGGAAATAAAAATTTAAACATGAGAAAGACAGCATCCGCCACTCTTGTGTTATTTTCCAACATGTCTAACCGGCACGCCAGGCAAGGAGGGTACAACAATTATTCCTGAATTTAAGAAAATCTTTGTCCAGCAGTGTACTGCTCGATGCCAAATCTATCCTTTCAGACCCCGTGCACATTGTAATGAATGGATATCTTTCATGTTGTATTTTATTATTTTTTATTATATTTATATTTTTAGATTTATTTTTATTTATATATTCAAACTTTTACAAACAGATTCGAACACATCATATCTCCCAAATATACTTTTAATTTCACAGCTGATGTATCTATCATCTAAATTGAAAAAATAACATATACACTGCTTAGTAAATTATCGATAATTCAATATTTTTTTAAAAATTATATTTTCAGCCTACGTTTATGATTAAGTCGACTTAATTCTAAATTATTAAATATTTTTTAACCTTAGATTTTGTGTAAATATTAGCAAATTTTGGTTTAAGATTAAAGTGAAATTATGAGTACATCTATTACTTACTCTTTATTATAACGAATAATATTTGTTTCGTTGTTTAAGTAATTAGCAGTAAAGTTTACTAATGGCTTGATAAAGGATCAAGGGTAGAAGTATACGTCGTCTTGTATTTCTATGCACACTGCTCAACTTTGCTCCGGAGCTTCTGCTGAATTATTAATGTTCTCTCAGAATCTGAGGAGAGTTGATACTTTGCGACATAGGCACGATCGGAAGAGTACTACCAACTACTTATGAAGTAGTTGAACAGAGATAGAGCAATAAATTGCAACAATATTTTTTATTCCACTAAGCGACAAAACAAACAGCATTGCGGAACACATTAAAAAAGATCCATGTCCAGCAGTGGGCGTCCATCGATTGAAACGATGATGTTGATCAAGCGACAAAACAACCAAGATAACAATGCTTGCTTAAATAACCTGATCTTAGTTTGGTTGATATACAAAGAACTACACTGTGGTCGTATCCTTGAGACCAATCATTTTAAGTCTCGTTATCTCAGTAGTTTCACTAAGAATATGGCTCTTCATATCGGGACACAGTAATGTTTGCACACTACTGTTTAGCGGCAGAAAGAAGACCTGTGTATGAGTTAACCTACATAAACGGTCTTTGGCAAGAGATTCCTTACATGTCACCACAATAATACGTTTTAATATATACAAAACATTAAAATCTCATTTTATTCGATAAAAAAAAATATTAAGGAAATACCATAAAGTGACTATAATAAAGAAACATTCTAATGTTGTCAAATATTACTAATATAATTATTATAGTTTCTATTAGAATCAAAGTAAATATTAAGGCGTTTGTCTTTATACGCTTAATTACCTCTAGTCTCATGCTACTTAAAATAGTCAAAAATAATGCCAAGTGTTTTAGCTAAATTTTTATCAAAAAGTACCTTGATTTCAGTGTAGTATTTCGAGAAATATCACAAGAAAAATCTTCACGATGGGTAAAGGTTACAGAGAAGAAGGTTGATATATTATGGTTTATTCTGTTTCATACATAACATCATAAATCGGAAAATAACATTTGGTTTTGAAAATGCTGCGTTGTGCTAACTTTCAGTATAATTTGTAGTTAAAGTTTTCTGTTAGTTAACAACGGGACGAATGCTACCTCGTTTTCCGCTGCGGAAACGATGGCTTCGATAACCGAGACCCTCTTCTATATTGCTGCAAAGCACGCTACATCGCAACGTAGAGCCAAACTTACGGCCAATCCAATTTATTTAAGCTTTGCACGATGAAAGATACACGACTTTTTCATTAAAAGGATTTTCAAATGCAACTCTTACTGCAACTCTGAATATTATTTAATAAATAACTTGATTCAGATAAGAATTTGTATTATTATTAGCAACAATAATAAGAAGTGAGAAACATGATGACGTTGTGCAAATGTATATTTATTTTGTCCATATGAGTACTTACTATTGATGCTAAAGGAAATTTAAATTATTTTTCAAAATTTTAAATACTAATAAAAAATAAAAATTATAATTTTTTGTTTTAGTATTGGGGTAACGAGACACAACATCTATGTCTCAAGGCGACGAGCACCATGTGGTTTCTGTGTATATCATCCTAACTACCGCCTTGTTATAGGCAGGCGTGTCACTAACCATCAGATGAATGTTCTGCTCGCCTCGTTGCTTCGTTGAATAAAAAAAACTTAGTATATTTGATAATTATAAATGATTTCCTTAACCATAAGTATTAATTAATGACATTATTAAAGTATAACCACTGATAAAAATATCGTAACGTTCATTAAAAAGTATTATAAAAATGTTTTTTTCTTTTTAAATCATCGGTAGTATTAAATAATTTATCATTTACTCTCAGATGGCGAAAAATAGAGTCAAGCACTTTGTGGCTCTTTAAAAACGGCGAGATAAAGATGATTTTTAATAACTATTCGTATTTCTTTTGATGAATACGACACGTAAAATCATTTCAAAGCTCGAAGTGATTAACTCTTACAACTTTTGTTCCACGGCCGGTACGAAAAGGACGTCTCCTTTGAGCTTTTCGTAATTTTACTTATGCACCGTTTCTACAGAATGTTCCTCTTGTCAATTGAACTGGAAAACAGTGGCCGGAAGTGCAGCGGAGTCCATGAATAATAATGAGAACGATGCCGATATGAAATTTCATAATGGGAAAGTTGAGAAAGTCGGTTACCCTATAGAATTTATAAAAGTCTTGTTTCGAATCGATTCTTTAATAACGGCGGTGTCCTTTCCGTCAGAGGCGAGCAATATCGGTCCGAGATATTGGCAGTGGCGCTAAGAATATCAATCAGCTGAAAACACCGCCACCGACTGTCAGCCGGCGGTCGGCTTCAGTTCCAATTTGGTTATAAAGCGACTGAAAATTTATAGTTTTCGCATAACTTAACATCGGTAATGAATTATACATCTACACAAAGTAAATTAACACAAATATTTTAACTACGCTTAGTTATTGTTTTTACAGTTTTAATTGCTTATCAATAATTCATGGAGAGTAGGAGATATTTCGTTTCGATATACAAAGTTAATAGATTTTTGTGGAACACTATGCTGGAAACATTTTTTTTATTTAATATATAGTGTAGAAATGAAGGAACTCTATTGAAAGAAATAGGCGCCATATAAAATAATTCCATTCATATTTCTATTTAAGATATTTATTAATTTTTATTGGATCTATTAAGACATTTAAGTTTAAAAAATAATAAGATTACTCTTGCAAGAAAAGAATTTTTCCTTGAATCATGTAATAATTGTCATGTTCTACTAATATTGCTTTTTTTCAAAGAACTATTTTATGCAGACGTACTTATGATGTTGCCATCGGTGCAAACCTCACCTTAGATAAGCTTTATCTGTGCGATGCCCCCTACACCCCCACAACGTGCTCAAGGAGTGGTTCTTACTCCGCACGTCAATTTATTTACAGCTGCGCCTCTTAAGTATTTCTTGTGAGAACATAAAACGTATGCTAACCGGAGAAATCTATATGAGCTTCTTAATCCGTCGTTCAGCTAAGAGTGCGTCTGCTATACGATACAATGTGCTTTAGAGAATTTATCAGAGACATCGCAAAGCTGCAGAACAAACGTACTTTGATTTACGTGAATATTGTGTTGAAATTACCATTATTAGTATACGAGCTCCTCCTTGCCATTGTTTTTAATACAATGGAGAGTTTACCTACGTTAATACAGAGTACGAATATAAATATGGATTATATAACTCATATCGGATATGGTAATAAACAACTCACCTAATGTTCCCATTAATGTTACTTAAGACCTTCTCTTGCAAAGAGTTAAGGTCGTCTCTTCATCACAGTTGGCAAGTATGATAGGATAGATAATCACATAACCTGAAAAATTCCTGTGGAAGCTTATGCTCGGTAGGAATCGAACCAGAACTTCGAGACGAATATGGCGTATGACTTACTTTACAAACTGAACTATCGCAGCTTCTTATTTCGGATTTTTGAAACATATAATCTGCTATCTCGTTGTAGGAAAAAAAAAACTGTGGTTCTCTTTATGAAAGGGTAATTTTTGTTATGTGATAATATTAAACAATATACATACATTTTCATTTAAAACACGGCGATTTGTTTTACTTAGAGATATAACTAAAATTAATCCAATTAGTGTTTGATAATGAATACAACAATAACCATTTGTTGTAAGAGATATTAATTATTTTAACACTAGACATTGTAGTTCTATGTCATTAGGGGGTGTCGCATTAGTAAAACCTTAATAAATAAAATGAATATATATTTTCGGTTTATATATATTAAAACGGTTCATAAAAACAAATTGTATATATAAAAAAATTAAATTGTTCTATTATAATCATAGACTTACTTCCTTGTTTCTTAAGTAATAATAAGTATTCAAACATTTTGGCAACATTCTGGCAATAAAGAGGCTTTAGTGGAATGGAATGAAGGCGACAACATTGTTCGAGACGTGGCGCGATTGCCAGACTCGACCGCTTCAAATGGCATCTGAATATTGAGGTGATAATGGTTTGCGTTTCGGAAGAGATCTTTTGGTTTTATTTAAAAAAAGAATGCATTATTAGTTCACATACAATAATAATCTAATGTATAAAGTCCACAGATTGAATTTGTAAAATTTTATATGGACTCAGCGGCGATCCACCGCATCAAGAAGAAATTCAATGATTCATGTTCTCAGTTTTTGCCTAGGAAATTTTTTAATTTTTGACCTGTGTTAAATCTTGTTTTTTTTTTAACGGCTTACTTAAAGAGATTGTTTTATATTTTTTCATTATTTTACTAGGAGTTATTACATAAAATGTTAATTGTTTATAGCTAGACAACAGACCATTTTTATCACATATATAAAACCGTATTCCATTCTTACTTCTCTGCACTAAGTAAACAGACTGTTTGAATGTGTTTTTTTTTAATTACATATAAGCAAAAATATGTTTTAAACAAAGTATCGGTTTATTATTAATAACATAATAATTTTAATAAATAACAAATTGTTGAAATTACGTAATTTGATCCAGAGTTTGTTAAGATAATAACGTTATTATTTTAAACAGTTTGTAAGGCAGATCATTATTACATAGATTTTTATATATCAGAAGATCGTCTAGGTTTCATGATGGTCTCTAGATGGTCTTCAGCATCACTTACGGTGGTCCGCAACACCTGTTTTCTTCGAAAAAAATATAGGGTGTACTATTTTGTTACAGTCATTGTAAATAATGAAAGTACTGGAGTATGTTAACATTGTATGTCTTGATGCGTTGCAGTGTTTGTTATCCTAAATTTACATTGTTACATGCAGACGTGTCACTAACGATCAGGTGACATACTGGTCGCGTCTAGTAGTTATATAAAAAAATAAATACTATGTAACCTATACATAAGCAGTGGTAGGTACATCGTTAAATTTTATTGTTTGCTTTTATGTCGTATTAAAATTTCCTTTTAATGTCACCATTAAATTTTGAAGCATTCACCCGTGTTGGGATTGGTGTTGTAAAGCCTTAGATCGAAATTACCCGGAGCCATTTTCAATTATTGACTTTCAATCATTGAAAATTGATTTGCGATGGAATTGCAAACGGAAATACCGAATCAATCCGGGCAATTTAACGATGACGGGCCCGCCCGAATAACGAATTTTGGGTGTTGTCTCCGACCACTCAGATTCTTGTACGAGGGTTACACTTACATAATAATAAAGCTTCTATTTGTAGATGTTAAATAAGCTACTAGAAAACGTATTTATAAGTATAAGCTATAAATCATGATTTATTAAATACCCGATCGATTTTAATATAATTTAGATAACGTTGTTATCATTATACTTTTCCGTTATTGCAGTACATGTTTATTTGACAAACATATTGCAATAATGTAGAAAGGCACACAGTTTAAGAGTTTTGATGATGGAGGGATGTCCTGAGGGTATCATAAAAGACATCGTAAAAAATACATATAATAAAACTTGAATTACATTATATTGTACATTCAGTATTCGATATAATAATTCTTGTTGATTACAGAAGAATTTTTCTCATGTATTCTTGCTTTATTTCCTTTAAAAACCAATAAAGTAACGAATAACACTACAAATATACTTAGTTAAATATTGTATAAACAATTACAAAAAGTTTATATATTAAATTTTTGTTACAGGCGCTCCAGTGCAGGGTTATTGGCGTCACACCTAGCCTGTCAGAGTACATCGACTGTAACGAATGTTACACAACCTTCCCACCCTGTGCCATCTTCACCCCCACGCGTAGTCTCCGCGCCACCAGCCGCGGTCGCGCAACCACCCCCTGAGCCGGCACCACAACCTGCCCAAGAAGATGGAGTGAGATTGCGTCGAGCGCATACCGTCGCTGTTCGGGACTACTTGAAAAGGGAGACGCAGACATTCTTCGGCGTCCAGAGAAATAATGAGAGGGAACAAAGGAGACTATGGTATGAGAGGCGGAGACGGCATGCGGCAAGAGCTCTTGGCGACCTCCGACTCGATTTACCACCTGATCATCACCCTGATGACGATGATATTAGGTATTTATACATTTTCTCTAACAGTCATGATAGGTAAATTTTAAAACTTAACAGCAGAATCATAACATTGTTTTAACAGAAAATAAATTCAAATTTTGTTCTAGTACAAGAAGCGGCACATATATTTTATTTTAATGTTGATAGTATAGTTTTAAAACATCTAAATCAGCCAAAAGTAGAAGCGTTTGCAACAATGTACAGTGTTTATTGCGTGTAGGATGTTATAAACAGTGCCTGCAGTGCTCACGCTTGCGTTACACGATCCTGAAATTTAGTTGCTAATGAAAATTATCAAAACAATGTCGAGTATTCTGTCGCGGTGAATGTTTATCAGGTACATTATGACTGGATTAACAATACTTAACATTTCTTAACCATGTATCCCTTTCATCAGTCTTCGTTGATCTTTCTTGTGAAAGACATAGATTAATGAATAGGTTCAATATGTTCGGAGAAAAAAAAAGTATAGTAAATAGTGTTTAGAATCAGAAACAAAATATTTTAGCATATATTAAATGAAACAACTTGATTAAGAAACACTACCGAAAAAAGATAAGACAGAAGAAGAGTCAAATAAAAAGAAATATAAACATTGTGTCGTAACAGGGGTAGCGAAAATAAGATCTATTAGCTGCAGTGGGTGGAAATAAGGGAAAGCTAGAAGTTTGTATTAATATGTATTTATAATAACAACAAAATAAGATGATAACACACATGTAAATGTGATGTCAATATTGCATAAATCTAATAATCATCATCATCATCTCAGCTTACTGTGGTCCACTACTGGACTTAGCTGCCACCTGAATACCAGAGCGATTGGTCTAATATCTCCTGCATCCAACGATTCTTTGCGTCTTCTATCTACTTCGAATGTCATCAGCCTTATTTTGACAATACCTGGTCTTCCTTTGATAACGTAATGTTAAAGTTCAATTTATCCTTTTTTATACATTTAAAGGTATTGTAGTAAATCACTCTTCCCAGTGTTATATCTATGCAAACGATAATAATACCCAACGAACAATTAGTGCCGGAAGACCAGTTTGTGGAGAATGTCAGATGTCGCAGTAGCGAACTACTTCAGTAGTTAATGTAAGCACGGAAGTCGTATGAAAGGCTAAATGCATTGTTTGCCCTCCGGGAGGTCCGGAAGCGTGCGAAGCTTATTAATGTAGTTGTTAATTCCTGACTGCCTGCGCCTGGAACTTTTCATGTTCTGTCAAATTGGAAACTTTGAACACTACCCGGTTAATTTCACGGTAGGTGCTTGTTACAACGAGTTAGTAAATTTAACTCAAGTTACACTCATGCACATCTGTTGTTTAATATTACAATATTTTTTATCCTTGGGCAATTCACAATTGTTTAGAATAAAAAGTTTAACGTTATCATTATTATCGTTGTCACCACTTTCTGAAAAACTAGCGATGGACACTGGCGACACTTGATAAAAAACTACTGTGCTAGATCTTCGGTTATAAGCATTCCTTCTTTATTTTGAAGTACTGTTTGATACATGACTCCTGTGACGATAACTTCTAAGGCAGATGAAACCTAATATGTTTCTAGTAATAATAGCAAAGATGATTAAATTAATTATTATACTATTAAATTAAAGATGTATTTGACATTTTCTCAACTATTTTTTCATATAATTATTACGTGACTGTATAACCTAAATTATTTATTTTATTATACTTATCAGAAGGGAAGTAAATAGAAATATTTGTATGAACAAAAAAGTTATCATTAAATCTATATCGGAAATTAGGCTGAGAACCGACGAGCGGAAACTCAAATATCGTAAAATTTAATTGCAGCCTAAAGAAAGTAGGTTTCGTGTATAACTGTCGGCCACAATATTTTTTTCATACTGGTAGTCCTTGACAAACTTAGCAGAAAATATTTATGGGACAGCACCTCCTAACTTATGTCTATTGGCAAAACTTTCTTCGTAGCTAGACAATTTTCATAAGCGTAGATAATAAAAATGTTGACGAAGTAAAAATTTAAACGACAGTTTACTTTGTGAATAAACGATTAAAGTATCTGTTATTTGCAAATGTGATTGCTTTGTTTAGCGTTTCTAAAACTGTGGTAATGTCCACTGAGGATATGCAGGCTATATGTTGCCAGCTGTTGCATTCTTTGAGAATTCCGAAATACGGAATACGGTAATGCTGGAAAAGTAAAAAGAATTCAAAAATGAATGCACGACGGTTGCGCAGTTAATGCAAATTTACCTTTTAGCGGACGCTTTTTAAATTCTAGTATAATTCGCTTTACGCCAACTGACTGAAATATATTTCCAAGTGATTCATTAGTTAATATATGTATTCGTAACGTTTGTTTGCTTATATTTTATAAACATTTTATTTGATATATACTTAATTTAAAATGTTTTCTTTATTATACGAAGAGACGAGACGAGCAAGAGCTTTACTTAATTGAAAGTTACATGTCTACCCATAACTATGTGACTTCGCTTAGGATTATAAACACTGCACCCTATTGAACTCATCCCTCTGAAACACAAGTCATTTTCAAATAATGTTACCGCAGTAATTGAAAATTAATTATCTATATGATTTCGAGAAGGTTTTTTTAGAGACTTTTTGAGTGTGTATATTGTAAATTGTCATCGAAATAATACAAATGGAATTTACATAATATATATATATATATATAAAACATTCATCACGAAATTTTAGTGATTAATGTAATTTCAATCAATTCATTGTACTATGTTGTAATGTTCTATTCAGTATACAAAAATCAGCGCGTTTCATTTTATTGTAATGAAGAAAGTTATATAATTACTATGAATTATAATTTCTTCTTAGGTGTAAGTAAAGAGAAGAAAATGTAGTAAATTATTTTATGTCTATAAATGATACTGTAAATGTAATACAATTGTTTCCAATTTATCAGATCGAAATCAACCGCAAGTCTCCAGAGCTATTTTCAAAATTCCAAATGCGCGAGAGAAAATTTGGAATGCTCTACATTTTGCATGAGTTCTGACACAAATGTTCAGTGATTTCACTATTCTTTAGTGACAAGAAAATTTAGATCTTGCGGTTTTACAGTCTGAAGTAGCGTATTATATATAAAAATTTTACCCTTCCTAGCACATAGATAATTTGTTGAAATATTTAAAGATAATCCAGTACATGTTATCTTGAAAATTTTTGAGATATGGCGTTTATAAGCATGCAATAGATATCTCAATTGATCAATCTCTATCTGTTATCTGTTTTAATTAACGTAGGAAATAATTTAAATTGCCTTAATAGTTTTGGAAATTAAATTCCCTGACGATACCATTTTTCTACTTGATCTTTAAATTATCGTCACTCGTAAAAAACTAGATGATGTCATAATAAAAATTAATAATTTGTTGTCTGTCTTATATATTTCTATGACTCTTGTCCATAAGTTTTTTATGAACTCTGTAAAGAGATAGATAAGATATAATTAATTAAATTAATATGTTGTGAGTTGAATATGTTACTCATGATTTCGTTATATCTTCATTTATTTATTTAAATTTTATTGCATACGCTAAGATGGTGCAATGGCCGGAGTTAATGCCTAGAGGCATTCTCTATCAATAAATCCAACGTTGAGAACTAAAACTGCGAGTACTAACACATGTTCATGTTTATTTTAACATATATAAATATTTATTATAATATACATGCATTATATGTACACACATAAATATTATTTATTATACAAATTTATTTACTTTTAGTTAATTGCAAATGGTGCTCCAGTTTCAATAAATACTTTTTCAAGTTGTTTAAACAGCTGACATACTTGAAGCGTTCACGGCATAAACAGAAATTAATTTTTTAATATATTAAAATAAAATAAATGTATATATTAGCAAGATGGTGGTATGTTTTTAGTTTTTATCTAGTTGTGTTTATTTCATAGTATGTATGGAGCGTCGGGTGCGGCGCCGAGGGAGGCGCGGGGGCGTGCCAGGGAGCGGCCCGACGTGCTGCCGGCGCCGGCGTCGCTCGAGGAGCCAGCGGCGCCACTACTTCCGCCACCTGGCAAGGACAGCGTCGCAAGGCTGACTCTATCGGGACTATCTTATGTTGTTACGGTGAAATTATAAAATTTATTTACTTTTTAAAACACAACGCTATTAAGGTGTTCACCTCATGTCAGTCAATACGCCTGCGTAAGAGATAATACTAAACACAGGTACGTGTAGAAATGCAATAAGAATAAGGAAAATTTATTTAAAAGTTCTAATCATGAATATGATCACCTCAACCGATGGACGTTTAGTCTTGAACATTGGTTTTTTTAAGGTAATCCATAAAACACGATAATCTCTGTGATAAATCTCTGTTAATGCGGTGGTATCTACCAGATACCGTCTAGGTATGTACCAGCTCTTATTTATGTTGCCAAATAGTTGAGTGCAAATATTACTTTGTTCATGTTGTAGTTAGTGAAATTACTGAGATAACAAGACTTCATATCTTATGTCTTACGATATTACACATAATGTGCTGTGTAAGTCATCACATTGATGAAAAGAATCTGTCCCATATTAACAACTTAACCCATTTGTAATATATTGATAAACAAATCATACCATTGTTAAAGATTTTTATGATAATGTGTGGGAGTTTAAACCTCAGCAGTGTGTTAACTTTAAAAAAGTTTATAACATAAAGAGCCTGCTGAGTTTCTTGCTTCTAGTCCGAGGAGTTTCTTTGATGAATGATTTGTAGATCCTGACGTTCAATAAGTGAACATACAACGAAGGAACATTCTTACGTTGAATAAAAAAATTGGCTTCCATTTTGAAACAGTACCAGGTAGTTAACATTTGTATTGTTATATATTGTTAAGTCCCATTGCCTCGGTAACTTAATTAGCTGTTACGTCTTTTAACCTGGAATACAATATGGTTTGTATATCACTGTATATATACATAAACAGGTGCTGTGGTGTTACCTAACTTAATGGTCTCCAGCAAGAGTCCTACATCATCATAATTGATATAAAATAGGTAAACAAACCATTGGTACTTCAACACGCTTGGAAATGACGTAGACAAATATGAATTTTATATTTTATTGGACATGTAACACTCACGGATGATTAAATGTAAAAGTAATGAAATAATTAATATGAATGCAAAACTTTGCAACGTAACACTTCACAATTAGGTTATAAATATTATTTTACTTTATAACTAAAACATGAATCCCTACGGAATGTAACTAATACAAGAAAGTAGCTCGAAACGTTACGCTTAAAGTATCAAGTTTAGTAACATCTTGTATACATAGAGTCAAAGATATTTGGATATATGTATACCAATTCAAAATAGCTTTTTTAAATTGGTATAGCATTTATTATTAGGTAAGTTATTTTTATGCTGAAAATATGTTATGATTATTTCTAATTGTAACATCTATTGTAAAATTCTGATGTAGAGCGATATAGCATACTATAAGGTGGACCGACGATCTGGTGGAGGACCTAGTGATATGCATGATGTGATAGAAATGGACTGGTTGGTTTGGATATGTTTAGGGAGGCCAATGTCTGGGTATGAGACGTCTATCAACTGATGGTCGTAATAACATTGAATACACATATACCGTATATCACAAACAAAAATATTTTTTTGTTATCGTCTTTTGCCATTTTATTATAGTATTGTTTCGTAATGTATAGAAGTTTTTTTGGGCAAGATTATTTATGTTTACATTAAATAGGTGTATAAACTTAAGCTTTTTCTGAATAGTTATAGGGGGTACTATGAAAAGTTACAAAAAATATTTAGCTTAATGAGTGCCGAAGAACTTCATGCCCATACCAAGGCAATATGATTTTGTATTATAAGAAACCATTTTTGACATTTTGCAAATGCTTTTGAGTTGTTAATGTTTAAAAATATTTATTTTTTGCTATTTTAAAAAATACTGACTTAATGTCCAGTTAATGTTAATAAGGTATACAATGAGATATTTTTACGAAGGAAGTATGTTTAAATAATGTTGATAAAAGTATTGCATGTTAGTTTTAGTAAGACTATGTCCAGCCAAAGAATTCGTTTCATAGTTCGAGTCACATTAAGTCTCGCTACATTTCATTAGAGTTACTGTTTGATTAGAAGTACTGTTGTTCGTAAATGTCCGTAAAGGATGAGGATTTCGTTTTTTTTTTCTACAAAAAGAACTCTCTAACAACCATTACGTTTTATACTAGGACAAAGAGCTTAAGTGGTATTGCAGAATGCATTCCTAAATTAGCTGCACTTTGAGATAAGAGCTTAAATTTAAATTATTGTTACAGGCAACGTGTTTAGATAATTGTACTATTTATATACAAATAATAGGTACAACGATATATATACAATAGTTTTGTAATTTATTTAAAAAGTTTAATTTGCACCTTACTGGTGGTAGGTCTCCTTTGCCAAAGGCCGTCTAGGTAGGTAATACCGTAGCTCCTATTTCTATTGCTAAACAGTACTGTGCAAATATTACTGTGTTCCGGTTAGAGAGGCGTTGTAGCTAGTAAAATTATTGGAGTAACGAGGCTTATCTTGTGTCTCAAAATGACAATTTCAATGCGGTGTAGAATCTGTCATTCTAAGTAGAGAAACATATGTATGAGTATGCTCGCTATTTACTGCTTAATTTTTTAAGTAAATGAATAATTTGTGTAAGCGTATGTAATTTAATTTTAACTTAGATCCATTAGTCCATTTTCTATCGTACCCGAATGGGATGATTTTAATCCCTTTGGTGTAGTAAGAAATACACAAGTAAATCTTGTGTTAAACACTTGTCTTACTTCGCTTTGTAAGTCTCCTGAATCGCTTCGACAAAACTGCAACTAAAATCTCAATTTCCAATAATTTAACTTCAAAGCTTGAGCATTAACTAGTGACCCCTTTATTATGATAATAAAAGCCTCTATTTATGGGTAAAAACAATGTCAATTTATTGCCTAAGTTTAATCTGTTAAACCGATAGAGGCCAGTGTGACCACAGGTGGAATAGTTATCTCTTAACCTAGTTTTACTGGTTAAAGCATTTAAAAGTTAGGTAAATATCTGGCGGCAAAGTTGTTTCACGTAGTTATAGTTAGTGGGGGCATTATAAAATATGAGACCACAGAGTACTGCTTTATTCATCTCTGTGTCTTTTCAAAATTACCTGTATAAATTTTACATTACGAATTTGTCTGCATTAGTATGAGAAATGGGAAAGTTTGTTGGTCAATTTCATCGAAAATGATTAAATACTGGTGGTAGCTATCTGTGGCTGCATGCTGTCTTGGTAGGTACCATCACAGCTCCCATTTCTGCCGTAAAACAGTACTGTGCAAACATTACTGTGTTCCGGTTTGAAGAGCACTGTAGCAAGTGAAATCACTGGGGTATGGAAAGCTAATACAATGTGAATGCTGTGTATCTCATCTTAACTAGCACCAAGTTGTTATTGGCAAGCTTATCACTCACCTACAGGTGAACATCTCGTCGCTTCGTTGAATAAAAAAAGTTCTTGGTTTTTGGTAGAAAATATTTGACCTCAATTGCACATGATGTTAAATAACAATGAGACTGTGGATGGTGAAGTATGCTCACTCATAATACTCTGGCTCTTATATGTTAACAGCTGGAATTCAGTTATACTGGTTGACGGCAAACTTATAAAATTTGGTAGTTAGGTAAGGGTTGTAAAATACCCTATCACTCCATACTATGTGATCTTTAATAGAACCAGGGACTTCCATTTTACAAAACAAGTATTTAGTTATTGAGCTAATGTTTTTACTTATTTCGTAGTATTAAGTAATATTTGAGATAAATAAAGTATCGTCTGGAGAAATGTGGGACCATTTCTAAATTAAAATATGAGGGTTTATGGAAGTCTGTGGGTTCTGGGGGTTTAAAGTTCAGTAGTTAACTCGAAACAGAACTGAAATAATAGTTATGAATCATATTGCCTTTGTGTAAAGTTCGAGCGGGTTGGTAGGATCTGATAAAAGGGTTTGTTGATCTTCACCAGGGTGATTTGAAATTAATCAATATTTACATTATTTCATCTCTCTCTCATTCATTATAAAAAAATTGATAAGGTAACGTATAATACTAATATATATATATATATATATATATATAAATATACGTTCTACTTATATGTTCTCCGATGAAAAAATATGAGGCTATATCGGTATAATATCGGTTGTAATAAATGTTTCGTGTTGGATATGTAGAATTAAATACTTCCTTTATAAGTTCGTGTATTATTTTAACTAATTTACACTTTATTGTGTACATAATAATACACATAAATAAAAAATATCATATATGTTCGGCCACCGCTAACGGCTTATAATTTTATTTTTAAACAATAAAAGTTATGCAAGTTTTCAATTCGTATAGGTTTCATCGTAATGCTTTTATCGTGAACATTTTTCATTTGATGATACGACGACACCAGAAGAACGTTCAGCTGATGGTATGTGATACGTGTGCATAAAAATGTGCCGTCAGGATGATACACACTGTGTGCCCGTCGCTTTGAGACGGAAGACTTTCAGTTGTATTACGACAGAAATTTTACGAGCCACAACAAAAGGCAGAAAAATTCACTTTCCAGACAGTCTCCAGTAACATAGACCTACCACCAGTAGAAGTTACGGCGCTATATTATTTATGGCGCATGGCCTATGTACCTCCCTAAAAAGTTTCAACTCTAACATGAACTGTTTGATAAGCTAAGTCAAAGTACATAAACACGTAATACTACTTTAAACTTAACCTCGTAAATAATTCTTTATCGTAAGGCCTGGTAAGCGGTACAGCATTATCGTTATTAATGTTTGTAACTTAGTGATTGGATTTTTATACCTGATACTAATTTATGAATCTATAACATCAAATAATTTTCAACTAAAAATCATAGATAATAGTCTGTTTTTTATTCAACTAAACGACGAGAGGGAGCGAGATGTACACCTGATGTTAAATGATACGTTTGCCATAACAACTCAAGTTAGGACGGTATACATAACACCACATTGCGCTCGTCGCTTTGTGATATAGGATGTTAAGTATCGTTACTCCAGTAATTTCACTAGCTACAATCCTCTTTAATGTTTGCACACTACAGTTTGGCGACAAAAATAGGTGTTGCGGTGGTACTTAGCTAGACGGTTTCCGGCAATAGATACCTACCACTAGAATATTGTTGTTATATAATTTTCACTATGTTTGAATGGTTTAACAGGATTGTTAGTTTCTAGTTGAAATATATTGTTTAGTTACATTTATTTAGTTTAATATTAATATAAATATAAATATTTCAAATGTTAATGGAAAACTTACGAGTCCATATTACATTTTCCTTTATTTACTATACCGAATTTTAATATTCCAATTTATATTCAGCCAACGTTCTTGTTAGAGCCCAAAACTTTTCGATCATTTTAAGGTTCCTCGTCATGTCTATTATATCCTAGGTCGGTGGATAACAAATAATATCCATACACTTACATACTTCATGATATCTATTGTCTTTTTTTAACGAAACGAACGAAACGTTCACCTGATGGTAAGTGGTACGCTTGCCCATAACAACGTGGCCTTATTTAGGATTGTATATACTGCGCCACATTGTGCTTGTCTTGAGACATAGCATGTTAAGTCTCATTACCCCAGTAATTTCACTTGCTACTCCGCCTTTCAAAATGGAATACAGTTATGTTTGCACAGTACCGTTTGGCGGTAGAAATAGGCGCTGCGGTGGTACCTTTGTTTATTTGTTTCGGGAGGGAAATCTTCGAAAGATACCCTGCTTCTGGGGGGAAGTCAGGGTTATGTGAGATTTTTACTCACTAAAACCCCCTCGGTGCTCTGCATCAGTGCATTTGGAGAGGCTCCGGGATCTCTTATAGAACGCACCGGTACTTCTCTACACTTTCTTTGAACACGTCTCTGAGGATGGGCTGAACCCTCCTAGGCTGTCCCACACAGATCCGCTTGTTGAGCGATAAGGTGCGAACCACCCTCAAGACCTGCGAAACTCCCAAACCCTTTTAGTCGCCTTCTACGAAAGGCAGGGCTTACCTTAGTCTAATTGTTACTAGTCCGAAACTACAGGGCTGACGGGCTGGTGCGTCCATTACCACCGCCCGTCGTCTATTCCGAGCGGGATCAAGTCTCTCTCAATTCGGTTCGGCGGCCTCCTTCTGTACCATTACGGCCTCACAGAAGGAGACCAACGCTTTCCATGCACTTTTGCTCTTCATCGAAGACCTACCTAGACAGTCTTTGGTAACAGAGACATACCATTAGTAATATAACAGTAATGTTGATAGAATAAATGTAGATCGGCGGTGAAACGTTTGCTGGGATCAACTAGCATTGTGGTGTATTCTATTTCTTTACATAATATAAAATTCATGTCAAGTTGACGAACACAATTTAGGCTTACTTCGGAACAAGTGTTAAATTTATAAGTTATTAACAAAGTTTCATGTTAAACTGCTAAAGCTACTAAACACTATGAACAACTTCGGCGTAGCTTCGTAGCCACCGAGTATGACATAAACACCACACTTGGTGTTTATTGACCTTTATTTTAATTATTTACAAAGACAGTTTTTAATAAATGACACTAACAACAAAAGAAAAATTAAAACAGCCAAATGATATTTTAGGCGAATGTTATACTGAACGTTTAAGTTACCCCTATGGACTTTAATAATTCTAATAATCTAGGTGGAAGTCTCTCCCTCACACACACACACACACACATTTATATATAGATATATAGAGAGACTTATCACGATATCTCTGAAATTCTTTCCTCATCCCTTACTTGTGCTCTGTAACCTCGGGCTATTAAGAATAAGAATAGGGTAAGCTCTACCGGTCGTAGAAGGCGACTAAAAGGGTTTTCCGATTCGTGGGATTCAAAGTTGGGGCCACTAAGTGAGCCCAGGGTGAACGATAAGTATTAGATGGTCTCGTGTTTGTCGTAGCAAAAAGAGAGTACTGGGGAGTATTATGGCACTCTCCAGGAAGTGGTAGGCGCAGTGTATGGCAGCTACCTGGTGTACGTTGAAAGTGTAACTAGTAAAAGGAGGTACTGAGACTTAACATCCTATGTCTCGAAACGTCGAGTGCATTGTGATAGTGTATCAATACCTAAGGGATAAATTCATCATTAGATAAATGACCTGCCTGTTCGTTATGATGTAAAAAAGTATGCTTTAGTTTAGTTTTAGTATTGTCAAAAATTATGTAATAGTTTTTCATACGACGAACTGACAACATGATGAGATGTTCATGGTAAGTGATACGCCGGTCAATAACAACGTGGCGTTAGTTAGCGTGTTATATACTGCCTCATATTACGTACGTCGTTTTGAGACTTAAGATGTTAAGATTCGTTACCCAAATAATTCCACCAGCTACAACACCTTTCTAACAGAAACAAAGTAATGTTTACGCACTGCTGTTTGATCATCAATGTAACAGAGACCTACATACCATTTGTACCAAATGAAGCCTCTTTTTAGTGTGTGTCCCAAATTATGCGACTGGCGAATTAGGGCACAACATTTCCAAACGATAAATTATAAAAACGATGTCTTCGGGGATATCGACTTGACCGTTACGTCGTCGTAAATAACGGCTGAAGAAGCGACGCGACATTGCCGGCAATATCTCCGGAAGGAACTCGACTATGACATCGCGAAATACAACTGCTTCCCTTGCAAGTACTGTGCCGATATAAAGGATATTTCTTACGGTTCTAAAACTGGACAGTTATAACTTTTTGTTAACTAAACTATTAAAGTTTTATAGGAAACATTGCTTATTATTACATGTATTTTTAAGGTACGGTTAAGATAATTAACGAGTATTTTTCATAGAAAATTTACATAGCATTAATTTTCATTAATATAAAGCAAAGTGTAACTTAAAAATATCATATTCCTTCGATCGAAATACATTATTTAGTTTTTCTAAATTTTTTCTTCTTTTTTTTAAACTATCACCACCCCCTAACAGTTATTCAACTTCCCACAAATGTGGCAATCACCGCTTCCTGAAACGCTGTAGCGCCCACCAAGGGGCAGTGGCGCCCACTTTGGGGATCACTAGTCTACATACATATATTAGAGGTTGTTTCTTTATATCTCTGCTATTATTTTCGAATAAACTAATACTCAGCTTCTTTTCACGTCATATTAATACGACAAAAGAAAGCTGGATTATATAGCGATGATTTCGTCTCGGCCGATTCATCTAGTTTCATCTAGGCGTGTTTAAAAAACTTTTCTTACGTTAAAATTTCCAACACTGAAGTTTATAAAAATTTGTTGATATAGTTTTAGTTATAGTAGCAGTTAGAAAATAATGAAGATTTAACTTGAGTGTTGTTGCAGGCGGTCACACGTCGGTCCCGGCAGTCGACGTCGATGCAATGGTCGCGCTCCTTCCGCGGCAACGCGGCCGGCCAGCACGACGACGTAGACGTCGACGATGTTTTCTTTGCACCTCTGATGATGATGTCGCCAATAAATCAACAGCATCACGACGACGGCGATATCGCTGAGGGGCCAAAAGGGTATTGAACGTAGTCTTACACCAACATAATTAATGTAGCTAGCTTTTTTTTTATTCAACGAAGCTACGTGCTGAGCGAGACGATCACCTGATGATAACAACATAAGAATGACGCGTTAGGATGATATATACAATACTACATCTCCTATAGTTTTGATACGTAAGATGTTAAGAATCGTTACTCTAGTAATTTCCGTAGCTACAGCACCGTTTAAGCGAACTTAGTAATGTTTGCACACTATTGTTTGGCTGTAAAGCCAGTGTAGTTAGTTCTCCTGCGGCATCGTTAGTAAAGCTTAGATTTATAATTATTTGATGTTAGTTTTGAAGTAAAGAAGTGGCCATTATCAATGTAACGGAAAATGTTTGAAGCAATATAATGTTAATTCAGTCTAGTTATTCAAAGCCGAAGCTAGGCAAGAACGTAAACTTCAGTTAATAATCGTGCTACAGCCAGAAGCGTGCTCTTAATACATCGTCATGTTGCGCTAACTTGACAGATTAATTAGCTTCTAATTATAATTATACATTTCTCTGTAAGCGAGCTGGCACCGAGACGGCGAGTTGTTGATAAACTCATTGTTAAACTACGAACCGATTCAATGCCTTCGTATACTAAAGCGAAACGATCTTTGACTGAAGTTTTATTTTCATAAATCAGTTTTGTTTTGATTTAACAAACAAATTATTTATTTTTTAGAAACTTAGGCAATAAACCAATAGTTTACTTAACCCGCACTTTATATGTTTTTAACAAGCTTTTAAAATATATTTTTTTTAAATTACAAGGAGCGACATAATGTTATTTTCTTTACTTATCTTATTATCTAATATGTAATAAAACGATTTAGATATTGATTGATGTACTCCAATAATGTTAAGTGTCTCATATCTCTTTAACCGAGAGAGATATCGCTTTACCCGGATCGTATGTGACAAGGGTCACAGAAATCGCAGACTTAATCACGAAAGCAACTTAAATATGCGCATTGAATCAAATAATCCGGCATCGATTCCCTACATTGCCAATTTATCACTTCTCTATTGACATAAGCCATTACTTTGTTTGCGCTGAAACTGCAATTTTAGCCATATATCTTTTTTTACATATAAAAAAGAACTGCCGATTATTATAGAAAATATTGGTTTTAATTTTAAATCTAATTCAAGAGTAATTTAAATGTTTATATCAGTATATAATGAATAATATTTAGATCGCTAACAACTAACCCATGCCAAAAATACAAAGTCAAAACTTATTACATATATAAGAGATTTTCACCTATGTGGAGACTTAGCACGATATTTCTGGAACCAAAGGTGTGGGAGGCTTGAAATTTCGTAGGAATATTCCTTAACCTAGGATAAATCAGCTAAGAACGGATTTTTAGGAAATGATACCTCCAAAAGGGTTTGCGGAGGTATTATGTGTATGTTCTGTGAAACAGCTAGTAGTAACATATAAATTCAAATAAAGAGAAACTGGAAGGTTACAAAAATAAAGCAATATTCGAAATTTAACCACAAAGAAAGAATATTAAATCACAAATAAATATTCTATATTATTTACAACGCTTCCTCTCATTTTAATTTTTCTAACTAGTAGATATTTTATTTAATAAGGGTTGTCGAATGACATTATGTTATATTAGTAAAAGCCCGGCACCCAACAGAATAGACTGCTGTTCTAGTTGCATTGAAATCTTCTAACTATTATCAAAGTTAATTGTTATGGAAATAGAATTTAACATTCATTATTGCATGCATGTTATCAGTGTATATGGACTATTTGAATTCCTTAGACAACTTCACTCCATTGGTTGGCACTGTTACGCAACACACCAATAAGCTATCGGCGACAAACTGACTAAGATTTAAGCTTCATATGAATAAGATATCTTCATCCAGATATATAAATATATAATTAATTTAATATGACACATTGATATTCTGTATGTTTCAAATATATTTATATGGATAAAGGCACAGGGAGATGGCAGAAAGAGTGCTATGATTGTGATGTAGACGTTAATGAAAGAAAAAAGATATTGCGCCTATTCTTACTAGCGGCATTGGGGATGGAAGAAAAAGCAATCTAGTTGTTTTTTTATGTAATATTTAAACAGTAAAATGTCCAAATTAAAACTCTTCAACAATAAACATTTAATAGAAAAATACTATGGGTATATTATACGTAGATTATTTTACGTTCCTGTTAGTGTTTTTACTTTTTTTTTTTACCTTACCCCACTGACGGGTTTCAATCGAAGAGTAATGCAACTACTTGTGTATTCCGATTGAGTTTCTACAAAGCGATCAATAAAATGTTCCCGTTGAAGATCGCTTTAGATGTATTTCCGATTTCATTTATTTACACTCGCCTAAGCGATCCCCGGGATATGAAGATATATCGCTGTTGGCATACGACCATAATACTTTTTCTTATTTCATATGATTAGTATAAATTTACGTAAAAAATCTGGCATATAGATATTATCACAACTGTTAATGATAAAGTTGTTAATTTGTCTCATAGTAGCCAAGCATTTATCTGGTAACACGAAGATCTGGTTTTACTAGCGATAGTCTATTTCTAGAGACTGTCGGGGTTGGTATCACCGCAGCTACTCTTTCTACCCCCAAACAGTAGTGTGCAAACATTTCTGTGTTTCGGTTTTGAAGATGCTTTAACTAGATAAATTCTTAGGGTAATGAGGTATGACACCTTATGTTTCGAGATGACTGTATGGTGGTGTGTGTACCATCCTAGCTAGCGCTGTTGTTATAAGCATACCACTTACCATCAGGTGATCGTCTCATCGTTAGTTTTAAAAAAAAATACTGTTATATTCTGAGAATTATAGTTGAGTTTTGTTGGTGGTTGGGTTCTTTCGATCTTGACTAGCTATCATCCTCATAAATTAAATCTGCTGCTATGACATCCTTGCTGTGTTCGGGACGTCAACATATAAGAGCCAGAGTATTATGGACAAGCACATTTGACTTTATTGTGACAACGCTAAGGCCTATTGCCAATATAGGTTAAAAAAAGGATAAGGTATTATGTTAAACTTGCATTAAAACTAAGAAAATATTTTTTTAAAGGATTATTTATTTTGTTTAACACACAATGAGAATGTTTTTATTTATATGACGAATTTTTATACCAGACGATACTTGTAATTATTTTTTTATTAGAAAGAGGTTTATAGGATATATCAATATATAACACGTTATTTAATTCGGCAGACTATATCAATATATAGTCTGCCGAATTAAATAACGTGTTTTAAAACGAGGTAATAAATGATTTTTCGCTTGAAAATTTCTATTGAAATTGATTTTTTTTGAATTTGCTACAACTCCAGCTTTAAGCCCTAACAACTAATGAGAAATAAAAAATTTAATGTTAATTTCAGATGGATCTATATTCCGTACAGTTTTTGTTAAAAATACATTTATTTATATGTTAATACGTCAGTTATATATAGCTGTTTTTATACGGCCAACAACAAAGCCATAGTCATTCTATTTCGGTTTACCTAAAGCCGCTCACGAGTGCAGCCTTTTTTCAAAAGTACACATTCACCGTTTGTGTTTTCAGCGCTCGTTCGCCGATCGTTGCGGGCGGTGTGGAGTACAGGAGGCCCGAGAGGAGTGTCTCCTGGGGTGCGGGTGGTGCGGGGGGCGCGCGCATCCACACTCCGATGCTTGAACCTTTGGCAGACAATTCGAATAGGAGGCAATTTGGCATGGGCATTGTCGGCAGATTCTTCCGGTGAGTCCATTTGATGCATTTACATTTAGCTGGCAGTACGTTATTGTTGGCTATGATTTTAAAGCTAAATAAACGATCAGATGAATTAACATCTTATATCTCAAGACGACAATGTGTTGCAGTGTACATCTTATCTGCCGCCTCTTTATTCTCACCAGGTGAATGTCGCCTACTTCGCCTCGTCGCTTAGAAGAATAGAAAAAACATGGGAAATTCTATAATGATTAAACCTTTCAAAATTTATTCTAATGGTATCTCTAAATTTTTGCGTGTATAGTACATATATAGTAAGTCGTATGTATTATTTTAGTTCAGGTTAATTTGTCAGATATTGCTCAATATAAAACAGGCAATAAAGTCGTAGGTAAGGAAGTTGCCAAGTGAGCCCTGAGTCCGATGAAGCCGCAATAGTTGTCAATAAAACTGCGGCGCAAACATCACTATAAAAAAAGTAGGTAAGGATATGTTAGCATACAATATCCTGACTACCTTTTATTTAGCTTTAGCTTGCCAGGCAGATTATAAAAACTTTTACCGTAAACTAAATGTAACCACCGGTGATACTGTAATAAAACCTGGATCCTCCGTACTTCAGGGTAAGCCTTTATCTGTTACTCCAGTATTTTCACACCGCCCTTTAAACCAGAACACTGTAATATTTGCACACTTCCGTTTGAAGGCAGAAAAAGACTTTCCAGTAGTACCAGTATATATTTTAATATTTAGCATAATGCAGTTAGAAATCACTAATAAATCATTCCATTACACGGACACTTCCTAGCCGCCATTTTGATTCGGACCGTAATTATTTGAATTACGCCGCAAAGAGCCGTTTGAAACATTCATCAGGTTATCCTGTCGCAAATATATTTAATGGTATCGGAAATTATTCCGCCCCGGTTCTGAAGTAATTAAAATGAGCCAGGGGAAAAAAAAACGGTACGAATTTCTGAATGTTGATTTAATGTTTGGAAACGTGGAACTTATTCGCAGCGAATATGCTTTCGGTTTCGTTGATTATTTAAATTTATTTCCACTTCGGTAAAGAGTTTTTGTTGTATGTACTTGTAACCTAATGAGAGATCAGAAAAATGAATGATACACGTCAATCTATAAAAATAAATAGAACCGGAGCTTATGCTTGTTACATCTGAATAACGCCACACTATATATATATATATAATTGAATATTTACATCTTACTTAAATCAGAAAAATTTTAATTGATTCCGGACTATCTCCAATACAGCTGGATCGGTTTCACAGAGACTTTCCTTGATAAATTAGCAGAGGATGTAAGACATTACACAGAAATATATAACTACATAGAGATACATTTCATCAGGAAAAAGTAAGCGATTAAAAAATATTTGAATTTGTGTGAAACACTACTTTTTCTTAAAATTTAAATAAGTAACGGTACGGGGACGGTGCAATGTTTGTATGGTTCAACTAGTCTTATATATATTCGTGGTGGTGTTTCAAACGAATATTCCTCTTCGACCCCTAACGGTGAGGACGATCACAAAGAGTGTTTTGGTGGGTAGAACTCTCGAAATAACTCTTACTCTCCAAACGTAGGGGTAACTACGATAACGATTTATATAAATTCATTGATTTTTAACCTATTCTGCAATTGACTTAAATGGTGTTAAGTCGACAATGAGGTGGTGATTGGTATAGTTTAACTTTTACATATACATATTGTCGGAAAATAGGAATGCTGTTATGGTAGCAGATTAACAAAATACGAGATGATTGGTTAGACGGATTTAATGAAACCTACTAATCTTCTCAACAAGTGACCCCAAAATCGAACAAGAATGGAATGTGATAGTGAAATAGTACTAATTTACTATATTAATAATTAATTAGATTTATGTGACTAACATGTCAAAATATAAATAGAAGTTATATAGGAGAGAATTGGTCATATCACTTACAGTCGGCATACTTTATTGTTCCTCAATCGCACGGCATACATAACAGTCGGCACTAAGTGGTAGTGGGTCTCTGGTGCCTGGGGTAGGTACCACCGCAGCATGTATTTCTGCCCCCAAGCAGTAGTGGGCAAACATTACCGTGTTCCGGTTTAAAGAGAACTGTA
The DNA here is from genome assembly GCA_029034505.1 of Ornithoptera priamus. NCBI lineage: Eukaryota > Metazoa > Arthropoda > Insecta > Lepidoptera > Papilionidae > Ornithoptera > Ornithoptera priamus. Next base: position 1,564,923 of record JARDWD010000403.1, on the reverse strand, counting down.
GCTAGCGACATTACTTGACGAGTTAATTGTAACTAGCGCCACGTTATTATGGGTAGGCGTATCACTTATCATCAGATCAAAGTCCCGATCGTCTCGTCGCTTTGTTGAATAAAAAAAAGTCGTAGATTCGAGCTAATGGTTATCGATCTATACTACGCTTGTAAAGAATTCATGTAACAGTGCATTTATTGCTCACTTAACGCTATCGGGAACCTTTAAGTAAGATTACGGTAATACTTGCTTGATCCGATTACGAATATATCACCTGTGTCCTCAATATATCACCGTGTTTACGGAGCGAATTTCCCCATTAAAAAAGTTGCCCTAATGGGTTTTTGAATTAATACCTCGTGGACATGACGGGGGGTGATATTTATGGGATGATGCGTTATCCCTTGATTCTTTATGAATTATTACCATTCCTGCGCACGGTTTTCACGTCATAAATAAATAATCATTTGTGGTAAAGAAATTTCACTCAGATGGCTGAACAAATTTGAATCAATTTATTTTTTTCATGTTAAAAGTTTAGCAATAAATCAAAAATAAATTGTTTTAATGTCATAATTTCTATATTCGAGGTTCATATGTGAATATCAAATGTACATCATAATTAAGTTACGAGTATGATAAATAATTAACAACTCTTAATGTTGTAATTATTAGAACTCGGGGCAAGGAAACAGCTATGGCCATTTATCCATCACAATAATCAAAATTCGGATGATATAAGATATACGGAAAAAGTTATTTAAACTGTATTTGCAAATACAGTACATTATCATTATAATGATGATGTAGTTAAATACGAGATCTGTATGAAATAAATTATTGTCATAATTTTTCCATGTTAATGTTCACTATTAAACATCGTTAGGAAAAAGAAAGAATGATGCTTGTCATAACGGAGTACGTTGGAAGAATTATCTCCAAGACCATTTATCCCCTTGTAAGTTTATTAAACAAAAATATGCAAAAGTACCACTACGTGTAGAATGGTGTATATGAAAGGTTAAAAGTTAATGACATATAGTTAATAAAATAATTACCGGTAATATTTAAAAGGACTGTTAACGAGCAACGCTATTGCTGTATAATTTAATACAGTTAGGTTAAATAACGCGTGAAAAAAAAGCTCTACGTGCAAATGGACTGTGAAAAAATTAAAACACATTTTCGAGTTTGGGGATCGGTCGCCTGAAGGCGGAGGGTAAAAGAGCAGAAGGCAATTTAGATTTTCCCGAGGTCGCTAGACGAAAAACTCTTTTAAACAGAAATTTCTAACTTATTAATATAATTTAAAAGCGTCTTTTCCAAGCACGCCGTTCCTTCGTCGAAAAATATTCATTAAATTTTTCTCAGTTTACAAAAAAATTACATAAAATATGTATTAAACTTTTACTTTACCTTGTTTTCGTATATATGTAATGTTAGTATTTTATTTATTATTATACATTATTACAACTCTACTTGAACATATTATATATCACATATATTAGTTACCGTATAATTATTATATGCTAAAAATTACAACTTATTAATATTCAGAAAGCAAACAGTTTGTATCATAATAAAAGTTCTTCATATAAATATTCTAAATTTTTTTTTATTTAGTTTTTACATTTTGTGTAGAACGATTTTAAACTGATGTAATCGACTTTTCAGCAAAACTAGTCCATGGCGGTATCTGTTTACTTTCTGGGCTATATTCTCAGGTTCTTATGAACTTATTCGACAGACACCCTTGGACTTAAGCCAAGGGTGTCTGTCGAAGATGGCAACTAAAAAGATCTTCGGGTTGGCGAGATTTGAATGGGGACCTTTATTGTTCACTAAGTGAACCCCGAGGGGTTAGTCGAATGAAACAATCAGAAATGATTATTTTAAATATTTCTACGACATTCAAACTTGAAATAGAATTGATGTTAAAACAAAACGAAGAAATAATATTTAACAATGGAAGGAATATACTCCGTTTCAGTTGGACTTTAAATTAAATCGGCGTACACTCTCCCCATACTGATTTACGAGCAGTAAATTCAGAATACAATTTTGTGATCAATGGATTCGCTCACAAGTTGTGTCATGACCGAATTCATTGATCAGCGAGTCCTTTCTCCATGTATTGTTGCTTGCAACTTTGTTGTAATTGAATAAGTTACGACCTTCCTTATGTTTCTAATATGTTACTTGAACCGTGAAAATATTTGCGTCAGTTGCATTAAAGAGATTTCCTGAAGCAGCTTTTTAATTTTTTATACTTTTAAAATAACACAACGACCAAAGGGATAAATTTTTTGTGCCAATATTTTTGCCAAGGTTCAGTTGAGAAAGAAACTCTCATTGTTTTTGTTTTCATCGTACTCATTTACTGTTGTACTAAATATTTTAAAACTTATAAAATATAAATAAGTCCAAAGAGTTAAAACTAAAGAATTATTTCATTATATACTATAGTCATATTTAGGGTTAAAAGTAATATTGACATTTTTCTTTTCAGACGATCTCTACGTAAGTCAGTGGCACATCAAGAGGAAGTGGCGCAACAGTTGGACGAGTTGACAGATTATCGGCCTTACTTCACGTGGTGGGTGAGCACGGTGCAGACTTTGGTTTTGCTGCTGTCGCTACTGTGCTATGGCTTCGGGCCTGTCGGTTTCGGAAGGCATACGCACTCCGGCCAGGTGATGGTTAAAAGCCTCAGCTTGCAACAGGTGAGGTTTTTTTTATAAAAATTTACATTAACGCGTACTTGATAAGATATAATTAACAATGTTAAGGTTCGTTACCCCTTTACTACAGAACACCTCCTATGTTAATATGAAGATATGCATTAAATACTGTTTGGATGGAATTTTAACGAGACACGGCGAGATCATGCGATTTGTAAGGAATGCTTTTCTAAATGCATTTCATGTAGTCTGTGTATTTCATGCATAGCATGTTAGTGTGATTTTTTTTCAAGAGTTTTCAATTTCTCACAAGGTAAATTTAATCGGACACGAAAACTTTTTTTTTATACCTTAAAAAGCTAAAATAATGGCATTGTTCCTATATGTTAAAGTTAGCCAATGACGGTTTAATAAGTAATTCACAGCCAAAACTCAATTAAACAATAACTGGTATGCCTTATTAGATTAAAGGATCTTTGGTGATAAGTCTCTGTTTCCGTTAACCCTTTATGTAGTAATCACAGCAGCTCCTATTTCCGACCTCAAACTCCCGACCATCGCGGAACACTTCAGAGAGTGCTCCGAATCCTTTTTCGACAAGGCGTCGACCCACCCGAACCCTCTGGTGGCCAAAGCGGCCGACTACGAGCCGTCCTCGAATCCTAAGACCAGTAAGCGCAGACCACGGCATGCGCTAATTTCGTCATCCCCAGGGGTCCCTCCCACCACTCATGAACCAGTCACTGACAACACCCACGTCACCACACACACTTCGGACGCTACCAACACGCTCCGAATCACCGCATCACGCCGCCCTCGCTTCAGAACGCGGCGCCTCAGGTACTCACACACCGCGTACACCAAGTACACCCGCGATCAGGGGCGGTTCTCACCGCCCAGAGATTCCGATACAGGCGAAGGTAGTCGGGGAACGGGTCCGCGCCCGCCCTCGACGACCGAGTAGATTCGCCAGAATAACCAATGACCAGACACACTTCATTAAAAACTCCGCCGTCGGATAACTACACTACAAGTAGTACACTTTTTATAAATAGGCCGTGGATCCGGGTCCACGTGCCCAATGTCAGATAAGCTGTTTAAAGTCGAATGGCTCGCAGCGTTATCATCATCAGGAATCTAGCTAGCTCCTATTTCTACCGCCAAACAGTAGTGTGTAAACATTACTATGTTCCGATTTGAAGGGCGTTGAAGCTAGTAAAATCACTGGAGTAACCAGACATGACGTTTTATCTTCAGGCACATAGTAGTTTTTTTTCTTTATGAAAAATACTGTGTATATAATGTTAATTAGCGCCGCATTATTATGAGTAGGCGTATGAAATACCATTAGGTGAACATTGTCGCGTTGCTTTGTTTTATAATTAAAATAAATAAACAAATAATATATATTTATTTAATTTCCTATGTCATATCACGGTGAGTGTCATTACACAGTGAACTTTTCAAACATTCCTAATTTTGATTAAAATCACGAGAGTTAATTTCGCATATGCCTTTCCAACGTTTATGTTTACTATTGAGGGTATCATAAAACTTTTTACGTCAAACGAAAGGACAAACGCGTTTTATGCCGAAAAGGATATTAAAACAAATATATAAAACGGGGAGAGTACGTTATAGTCTGACTAGAGTCATAGACTAGAGTCTATTCTAGTAAAACTGAAATGGTAAATACGTGTTCAATAGAAATTAATATTCAAAGTAGACATATTATTTAATTTTGTCCAACCGTGTACTTGTATATTGTGATTAATTTAAATGATGTAATTCCAATGTCACATTTATGAACGCCCGCCGACCTTCACGAGTTTTTTTTGTATGTAAAAGAGAAAATAGAGTGTACGGAAAGCGAATAATAAGTGGCTATGAAATAGAATTCAACTGTATGGAGAATAAAGACCTTAAAAATAATGTGTGCGCAACATCATTTACGGTTTCCGAGACATTGGCAATTGGTACTTTGTTAACACTCCAGTAAGTAAATTTATCTACCGTTGCAAGATAAAAATACCTTATAGTACCTGTTTAGATATTTTCCTGTTTAGGTATTTTCAATTTTGCGTTTGATCTAATATAAAAAAAAATTACGATTATTATTAATAACGATGCTCGAATATTCTACTTAATGTAGTAATTTTAATTTATATAACAGGAGAAAGACATGCGAGACTTTTTCGATGGTCTTTATATTAATATATGTGGAGATATCCAGAGGTTCATTGATTCATCACGAGATCTTCGAAACTATAAGATGTAAAGATTTAAAATTTAGTAGATATATTGCTTCTGCCATTTTGCTAAGAATAGATTTTGCCAAATTCCTTTCCTCAAAGGGAGTCGTAGGGGTGTTACGGCCAGCAAAGCGGGCGGGGAACGAGCTAGTTTATAATATAAATGTTAAATATATTACAATACATGGGTAATGATATTTAGAAAATCTATATTAATATAAGAAGAAAACTATATATTTTACTCTTTATATTATATTAAGTTAATATTAACGTTGCGATACTATAGTACTAACTGTTTTTTTACTGCAGCGGTCAGAATTTGAGCAACACTGGTCAGAATTGAAAGCAGTTTTATGAAGGAACAAATAAAAATATTTTATATATGAAGTTTGAAGTATAATATCGTAGAGAAATTGAATATTCTACTTTAAGAAGATTTGAAATTTAACTGTGATTTCCGACACAAAATATTCATCCCTACCTCCGTGCAAGCGACACCGTATCGCAAGAAATTTGTATCCCGGGGGAGCAATAGAGCACGTCAACTCCCAAAATCCGTTTCTTTGTTTAAGACTTTAGCATAACGAGGTTAAATGACGCAAAGCTTTTAGACAGAACGCGTTCTCTCAGATTTAACGCCGGAGACATCGCTTAGGAGCACAATGCCCGGGGAATTTATTATAGGGGCGAGCTTATTGTATCATAGGCGTCGTACGTCTAACATGATATGTGATGTAGAATTGTTTTATATTTATAATGAGTACTCTGCGACAAATAATCATATAATTATTTGTCGACAAGATTTTAGATGTTTGTGATCACGTTCACATGGACGATGGAATCATAGCACTTTACTTTTAAGGTTTCTCAGGGATCGGCAACGCGCTAATGATGCCTCTGGTAGTACAGGCGTTTAAAGGCTACGGTGATTGCCTGTTTGCCACTGTAGTGCTACAAAAAATAAATTCTTTGTAATGTTTTCATTAAAACTATATATATGTATATCCAGAGATTTATTCTAATCACGAAATCTCCTAAACTATTAGACGTAAAGACTCGAAATTTGATAGAGATATTGCCTCTGCCATTTAGAGGTTAGCTAACAATAGATTTTATAAAATTCATTCCGCAAAGGGAGTTGCAATGATTTGTTCCGTGGGAAACAGCTGGTAATTCTATAGTGACAAAAAGTGTTAAACGATGTTCATAAATATAGATTATTTTTCTGGTCATTATAACAAAGCGTGAATCATCGCAATATGCAATTACAAACGCTAAAATTACGGACTTCCATTGTGCTACATTCAGAAAAAACAAAGTAAGATTATTAATGAACGAGCCGCTGAATGTAGGTCACACATGCTTTGTACTCCGATCTTTTGTAAACTTTTTGTCGCTTAGCAAGTCATCCGCGAGTCGCCATCTTTTAAGCTCGACTGACCGCAAAGGGACCGACGATGTGAAGTATTTTGGGTCCGTAAGCTTTTATTGTTTCGTAAATTTCGGCTAAATTAATTCCGTCTACATTGCATTGTAAAAAACTTTTAGAGATATTATTATTAAAGTACGTAGACGTCTACAAGCATTATACTCAGCCTTAACGAGACCATGACAAAATAGATAGACGACAACATCATGATAAAACGGATAATGTAAAATTTAAATCAAAATAGTTATTTTAACATATAATAATTGTTAATTTATAGCATTTTTTTAACTCGAGAAAGCAATGGGACGACTGGGACCTTTACATGAATGTATGTGATACGCCCGCCCATAATAACGGGACGCTAGTTAGGATAAATCATAACATTGCACCACATTGTGCTTGTCGTTTGGAAACAAGATGTTGAGTCTCGTTACCCTAGTAATTACACTAGCTATAGCGCCCTTCAAATCGGAACAGTAAGGTTTACACAACAATGTTTGGCGGCAGAGAAGCTCCGGTGGTATCTACCTAGACGGTCTCTGGTAACAAAGACCTACCACCAGTAAAATTCAATCAAGTGATATCTGCTCACTAAATTAGTGCTAAACCTTTGTAGATTTTTCACTTTACAACATCTATTAACACGTATATTTTTTCAGTATAATACACAGTATACTACGGTTGAAATTGGAAACCTTCCTCGTTTGTTATCTCGACAAGATAAAGGATCACATGTATCAAAATACATAAACGAGTACACGTGGAAGATATATGAATATTCAAGTTATGATGCTATACGGTTACACGGGCACAATTTATCCAAGATTAACAATAGCTGTGCCTCTCAAAGATCGGTCCTTCAAACCATAGATTGTCTTTAAATTGTATCATATTTTATGTATGTTGGCAAGTTGCTGCATAGTTCAGTTCATTGATCACTTAGGCTTTGCCACAGTCGACATATTTAATAGCCTTAGATTGAGCAATGAAGAATAAATTGTGCTTTATGTTCTATGGCCACAACTGTAATACTACAGTGAATCATCCATAGCTTAACATAAATTTCCCAATCTAAAACTTATATTGTTTCTCATTCGTCTTTAACAAGGCGCTGAATGTTACAAGAGAAATTAATATTATTAAAAAATGATTGTGTTTTAGTTTACAATTTATACCATAATAAGTTTTGTAAACACTGCGATTTTAAATTTAAGGTGGAGTGGGAGGAACCGGCGTCGTTCTGGCTGGGTCCCAGAGCGGCGGATCTTATACACTTGGGTGCGAAGTTCGCCCCTTGCATGAGGCGGGACGCGAGGATAGCACGCGCTATAGCAGCATCAGCGCGAAGAGAAAGGGATACGGCGTGTTGCATACGGAACGACGATTCCGGTTGCGTACAATCTTCTAAAGCAGACTGCTCGGTAAACTGCAAATATTATTTTAAGCAGTAGTAAACAGAAACAAAAAACTTATTACTCTATACAATATATTTTTATATATTGTAGTATTATCATCATCTGATAAATGTCCACTGCTGGACATAGGCGTCTCCTAAAGATCTCCACACCGATGTGACTTACGCTATTCTCATCCAGCGGTTTCCCTCGACCTTCACTAATTCATCGGTCCACCTTGTGGGGGCTTCCCAGTACTACGTCTATCATTACACTGTCACCATTCGGGAACCTTAACTTAATGGTTTTATATTGACGTGACCTTATGATTTTTTATATGACATATGATATTATTATACTATACAAGATTTACTTACTAGCAGTAATGTAAGGTTATTATTATGATCTTTGTATCATTATTATTAGATAGAAACGCACTGAGCACTGTTTCACCGGTTATGTAATGATGGTAAGGAGACGCGTCGTCAATGATGGTAAAGCACAGTACTCGAGAAGAAACCTATTCACTCTCTTCTTAAGGTCACGTCAAATCTGGACGGAACGTATATATTAAAATTAGTAAATATGATTTAAAATAGGTAAGTTAGCATGCAATAGTAACATACAACAAGACAGCGATGATTTTTAATGTTTTATGTAAGTGATAAGCGAAAAGCGGTGTAGTATAAACTTTTTTATTACCGGCACCATTATGGCGAAAGTAAATCAGGCATACAAGTGTCTCCTGTTCGAATGTTCATTACATAGTAAAAATAACTTGTAACTATGTAGATTTATTATGAGATTCATTGTTTTCTGCTTAATATATATTGATTATATAAAATCGAAGTAAATATGCATTGACAAATAAGTTTTGTAACATTTTCATCCAGCTATTGATTACTTGTTTTATAAATGTTCAAATTTAGAGAGCTAACCTTAATAACTACGTAATCACAATATAATAATCCTGATGACATATTGATTATAACTTTTGCTGTCATCTGCATTACCTATTATGTCCACCTTTGTCTTAATATCGTTGGCAAAAGTATTATCAACTAAAGAAATCGCTGTGATAAGATTCTCTCTAGAAAGACATCCATCACTCATAATCTGATTAGAAAACGAATGGTTATTATTTTGGTGTGTTACATATTGTATAGTAACCACTCAAATTCAGAACCATTGGTTTTGTACTTTATCTGTCATAGTAATTCGTGTAAATGATAGAGAAAAACATAATAAAGAAGTTAACTACAAAACTGCAATAATTAAGTTAAAGTTAATTGAAGGAAATTAAAATTAGAGATTTTCTATACTTGCACCTATAAAAACAATACTTATTCATATCTGCGACAGAGGGTTAAAGTATTTCTCACTTAGAGCAAGGATTTCAAGTCTTCTAAAGATTCATAAATGATTTAAATTGTGTTAACCCTTGTGGAGAAGAATAGCATACAGCTTAGATGATTGGAGAGAAGGAAACTTTATATAACATAAACTTGCTAACAGATTCTGCTAAACTCTAGAAGGTTAAAGTAAGTAAATACAATTTAGCCCCATTTTTTCGAATTCTGAAACGAATGGATGACTATGAAATCGTGTTAGGGTTAATTGTTTATAATAAATTTTCAATGTTCGAAGTTTTTTTTAAATATTATATTTTTCATGCAACCAAAGATAAGAGGATTAGTGGCGAAGGTGAGAGACAGAATTTTGTAACACTACAATTTTATGTATTGATAGAAGAGAGTTATCGTTTTTATTCTTATCGTTGATTATTTTTAAAGAATACAATATCAACGTGGAAGAAGTGGTCATCCGGTGAATCAGGACCAGGCGGGCGGATATCAGGATCTGTTTGTGGCTTAGATCCAAAGTGAGTCTAGGATTATTACTTCTTTTTGTATAATGTGCTGTGTTATCTTACCCACCAATTAAATTAATTATATACAACTAATTTTACCATATAACAGTTTAAGCTTATATTAAATTTTTTTATATATTTTTTAATTTTAATTTCTAATGTCAATATAGTATATAATTTTCTATAAAAGAAATATAAATATTATTGAAGTATTGAAAAGTTGTTATAGGGTATTTTATTATTATTTTAATCCCAGATTTTGCGAAGCTCCGAGATCCATTGCGCCTCACGAATGGCCGGACGATATCACAAAATGGCCGATATGCCGCAAGTCGGTGATAGATGGTACTACAGCAGCGGGGCGAGCTGGTCATGCGGCCGAGCACATGGCATGCGAAGTCATCGCTCATCCTTGCTGCATAGGCGTTCACGGGCAGTGTGTTATAACTACAAGCGAGCATTGCGACTTTGTCAAAGGGTATTTTCACGAAGAAGCGTCGCTATGCTCACAGGTAATAACTTTTTCTTTTTTAACATATATACAACTTCTGTGGTTCATCTTGCTATAGAACTTCAATTACCTCTTCCAGCATTACATACAGCATACTCAGTGTCTATTTCCGCTGCTAAAAAGCAATATGCTAACTCTACTATAATATTTAGTTCTAAAATAACTCTATATGGGAAACTCTGTCATCAATATAAAACTACACGAAGACTAGTTTATTTGAATAACTTCAATGTATATATATGATCGAGAGAAATAGCAAAGCTTATGCTTAAATAATAAATAAAATGTCCAAAATATATCTTTACACCAAGAATGACTATAGTTGTAAAAGTGATCACTTTGTCGTATCTTTAGGTTTCGTGTCTTGACGATGTTTGCGGAATGTTGCCGTTTATGCGGAGACGTCGGCCTGATCAGCTCTATCGCGCTTGGACTTCGTTGTTTGTACACGCGGGTTTATTACACTTGGCCGCTACACTAGCTATACAGTGGCTTTTCATGAGAGATCTAGAAAAAATGGCTGGTCCTGTAAGACTCGCTGTCGTCTACCTGGGCAGTGGGGTAGCTGGAAATATGGCCTCGGCTATTTTCGAGCCTTATCGAGCTGAGGTTTGTTAAATAACTATTACAGATTTTTTATAATTTAAAATTATTTTCAATGATTTGATGATTGTTTTTTTTTCAGGTTGGTCCTGCTGGATCGCATTTTGGTCTACTCGCGTGTTTGATAGTGGAAGTGATAGGAGCGTGGCCGTTGTTAAAGCACCCTAAGCGTGCTCTTATGAAACTGGTGGGACTAGCAGTGGCGTTGTTTCTTCTCGGCTTACTGCCTTGGATTGATAACTTCGCTCACGTGTTCGGTTTTGTATTTGGATTTTTACTGTCGTACGCGTTGCTGCCGTTTATAACATTCGGCCCGTACGATAGACGAAGAAAGATTATTTTGGTATGGGTGTGTTTGATATCAGCAGTGGGTATGTTGTGTTCGTTGATCGCCCTGTTCTACGCGGCGCCAGCGTACGAGTGTTCAGTTTGCGCTTACTTTACGTGTTTACCGTTTGCGCCGGATATGTGCGCCTCGCAGGACGTGCGCGTGCGGCAGCTGGACGGCGTATGACGGCGCGCAGCCCGGGCGCCCCCGCCGCCGCCGCCGACGCCGCCGCCCCTTTGCCCCGCGCCCCTCGCGCCTCTCTCGCGTCCACCAGTTCGCCACCACCTCACACACATGTAGTGCCTAGTCCACGTTCTCCCCTACATTCTCTATCAAACAGTTTTCTCACATGTACATAAACATCAGATTTTCAATTATCATTTGTTTTCCGAGCATGATAATTTTTTTTAGAGATATGAAATTTTTTTAAAAATGATCGGTAAATATTTCACAAAAAAGGAAAACCGTCATTAGTAAATTTCAGTATATTTGATGAGAATGTAGGGAATGATAACAAATGCCCCCAGTGGGTGTGTGACCACCCCATTCCGCGGGACAGTATTACTGCAGTAAAAAAATGCTCAAACGCGTGATGCGAATAGGGGCGCAATGTAATTTTTTACCGCTTAAGGCTATTGTTTAAGGTTTTATAATTGTCAAACTAGATTTATATCACTTATATATATATGCGAATAAACCATTTATTACTTTTAATGGACCATAGAGACTTATTATTGCATAATCGAACTCTTTGTTAAATTATTTTACTAACTCACTATATCTAGAAATATAGTCCCCTGCTTTTAAAGTTAGCAGATTTAAGTTACAAGCATCTTAACTAAATCATAGGCCACGGAAGTGGTATGGGGTACACCCAAATTTATTTATTAACTAGTGTTTAACGACGTTAAGGTGCTTTTAAAATAAATTTGATGTGAACTAACCCGTAATGAATGTGATACCTTATGAAACATCGGCGTGTACGCTTGTGGTACTTGCTTAACCGTAAGCAATGGTGAAATGTAAATATTCTGTAAAATATACACACTTATGATTCTTAAATAAGATGTATGTACGAATCACTATGTTATCACCTGTTGACGGGAGATGCGTTATGCCACAATTACAAAACGTAAATCTCGGTATACAAATATACAATGAATGCTAACAGCCATTAAAAAACGAATCTTACAATGCAAGAAACAAGACCACCATTGTCTAAACTGTAATTTTCAGTTTACTATTGTTGTACGAAATATAAAAAATTTGAAGTGGACATTAAGATATAAACTATTTTTATATAAAAACGATGATGTCTTAATTGTGGCATTAGGTTCCCGTAGAGGCGGAAGTACACATAATTTAGTATATTACTAAATAATGTAAATAGCATGCTATACAAGTAATGGAAAACTTCAGTCGTTTCAGTAAAGACGTTAATCTTGAATAGGAAAGTTGAATTATATTTTGATTTTGTCAATTTACATAGTATATCGAAGTCTGCGTAGGTTTAAAAGTTTTTTTACATTATATGCTAGTAATATTTCAGTCTATTTATAATTAGGGTATTTTGGTTAATATTCATTGTTTAGTAAGACACAGTGTTCATATTTAAATACATTTTTATTCTTACCGTAGAATAGGGACTGAAGTTTAAAAGTAATTTTTTTGATGAGTAGTTTATTGTTAAACATTTTTTTTTTATTCAGATTTAAAAATAAAAACGTGAGAAAGATAACGAACGCACTTAACTTTTGTGAAACATTTTTCCTTTCTTCATCACAAAAATCTTTTTTTTTTCACCGTATTTTTTTTTAAATATAAGTCCTTGTTCTAATATTTTTAAATTATTTCGTTCTACTTAACAATTTGAAAGAAAAAATAACAAACAATCGTTATAGATGGTTACCCAGTTAATTTCTTATAAGGAGTAACTGTAAAATTTGATAATGTGGCTCATAGTTATTTTTATACTGCTTCAATTAAAAGAAGAAATTCTTGAATAGCAAATAAATAAAGTATAAATGAACATTTAGCTCCTGTACGACCATTACCAAGTAACATCTAGACATATTGAGTGAGTAGATCGATGTTCATAACGATTCATTTATAGAAGACAGAAGTATTCATTTATTACATTTGGGAGAACACTTAATATGTATATTTGTGTGAATCCAATCTATTACGTTTATTAATTTTTTTTTTCTAAATATACATTAGTTAATTTATAACACCAAAGATATTTATGACAACAGACATTGGTTTGCGAAGAGTCGTTACCCCTTTCGCAAAGATCACCATACTGTTTTATTGTGTTTCAAGAAGATACATTTCAGCCACTTTGTTACAGTTCTATTAATACCCGATATAAGACCAAAGTCATTTCGCAGTATGTGCAGAATCTTACCATCACCACGGTTTTTTGGAATTTTTCCTTATAGTCATCTCTGGTCCTTTATATTTTGGTAATTTCCAAAGAGAGAACACTACCTAAGTAAGACATGATATATGATGTTATTTAAAATTATTAAATTTTTATATTAATCACACCAATGTAAAACGCCAAATTTTTTTTTTACTGAGCTAAAAAGATTATTTTATGACACGTTTTATAGATTATTATGTATTTGTTTATAAAATTTTGTTAATTATTCACAATATTTCAATATCAAAACTGATGATGGACGGTCCATCTTTCAGCTATAGAAACTTTTTTAATAGATAGCTTTATAGATTAAACAGAATTTAGATACAATTTTGAATACAAAACTGTTTTTTTATGTTTCAGTCTAAATAATTACATTTTCTTTTTAATTCTTTTTTGCATGAGTTTAATTTAAGACGATCTGAAACGTTTGCTTTAACTGTATCATGAAGCAATCGTTGAGATTATTATCGTTTAGCTAAAGTTTAATTATAAATAGATTTTGTAAATGCAATAATAGTATTAGAATTCGTTTTACGATCGAAGAGTTGCATAGCCTGTAGATTTTATTTGTAAGTGAATTATTTTTCTTACAACATGTAATGTGGAATGAAGAAATATGTGATCTACTTAAGTTTATATTGATTACACAATAATGTAATAAGCAATCGTTTGAATACATGTTGTTATTGTATCCGGTGTGTAAGTTTTTAACGAGATAAAAACGGTCATGTGTGTGAATAATAGTCAAATTCTTAATGCCACTTCAAAGATAGCTGTCGTTCGAGTGATTATCAGTTAAATCCTTTTAGATCGTTTTAGATTTGTGTCAACAATATTTTATAAGTGGTACAATCGAGTCGGGTTTGTTTGTAAAATGTTTTAACGTTATCAAACGGGGACACTATCAAATCTATGTATTGCCTAATTGGCACTGTAACAATTTGTAAATTGTTTATGTTGTAATCAGTGGCGGTAACACCATACAATCAGAAAAGCACAGTATATCTGTATCACACTAATGCAATGACGAAAACTATAACTAATAAATTATAATTGGTACGATGTCTCGATGAGACATAGACAAAAAGGGTAAAATGTTAGTTTACATTACTATGTGAATCTTATTATTTTGTTGTTTTAGTGTTTGGACTCTAAGGTATCCCACTGGTTATAAAGTGTGTTCGTGTCGAGTGTTTGATGTTATGTAACTATTGCTGAATTAATTTTTTCTACGTAAGTTTTTTGCAAAATTATCTCGAAGTGCCCTTTGAGGCCGGGGGCCCGGCGAACTGCTCGCAGATTCTATCACGTAAGACAAAAAAAAATTACATACATATTGTACATTGTGAACATATAAGTAATTAATATTGTAACAAATAAGAGAATGGTAAAGTAATCTTATTGTAAACTAGAAATAATCGAACAAGAAACTTATTATCATAATATTACTTTGTTTTATTTAACTGAAATATATTTCTATTTACAAAGTAGAAAAATATTTTAAATGTGGGTAAGTATTAAGATCAGGGACGAAGGTTTTTAAAGATGTTACTTTTCATAGAATTATAGAGTCACCTATCAGACAGTAAAGCCTTCCAAATCCAAATAAAGCTTATCATGGAAGTACCTTTAATAAATTTATTGAATTATTGCCTTGAGGCGATAAATGATGTTAGAAGGTGAAGAATGACATCGGATTGCTACCTTTTTAGGTTAATGAGCTTGCTGTCATTTGAGGTAAGTTTAGTCATGTAGGCATTTATTTCTTTAATACTACTAATCAGCACAATATTCATCATTCATCATCCGCCGATAAACGTCCACTGCTGTACATAGACATCCCCCAAAGATATTCACGTTTATAGGGTTTCACAAGGGGGATTTGGGCCATTTCCCACTATGCTGGCCCAATGCGGATTAGTGGAAACCAGCCTCGTTTGTTGATTAGCAAGATGCACCACGGCCATGTGAGGTTGACTTGGGCCCCTGAGTCGTTGTGCGGGACCCCTTACACCGCCAATAGAATATTGCTTTAATTATATACACAAAATTCCTATTTCATATACGAGGAGGGATGAAAAAGTAGTGGGAACGACATATATACTTCTTGGTAAGAAAAAAAATAAATACCTGCATAGCTCGGATACATATTTGTAATATTAATAAAGAAAACATCTTCGTTTCTCTTTTATTTATTTTTTTATGTAATCATTGTTGTTTGCTTCATGTTGGTAGTGTTCTCGATAATGGAGAAAAACGGGGTGGGAGCCGTTATTAAATACCTTTATTTAAAAAAGTTAACGACGCAAGAGATTCATTGCGATTTGTAGGCAACATTAGGAGAGTCTGCTCCGCCGTGTTCCACTGTTCGTAGGTGGGCTTCTTAATTTCGATTAAGGAGATCGAGCACGGAAGACGAACATCGTTACGGCCGTCCATCGACGTCAGTCACACAAGAAAATAATGCGAATGTCGGGAAAATTGTATTGAGCGATCGAAAGGTTACCATCTAATACTTAATTCAGGAAACGGGCACTTCATATGGAAGTATTCAATCCATATTGAAACAATCTTTGAATATGGGAAAAATCTCCGCAAGATAGGCACCGAGAATGTTAACCGACAGTCAGAAACTAAATCGACTTGACATTTCGAAGATATTGTTGGACAAGTTTCAAGAAGATTCTGAAAACTTTTTGTCTCGTTTCGTAATAATTGCCGAAACATGGCTCCATCATTTTGATCCCGAGACAAAACAGCAATCTTCGCAATGGAAACGGCCGTCATCACCGACCCCGAAGAAGTTTCGTGCCGTGGCATCGGCTGGCAAGGTTATGGCCTCCATATTTCGAGACTCAGAAGAAGGGATATTGTTGATTAATTACCTGGAGCGTGGAACCACTATTACAGGCCAATATTATGCTGCTTTAATTCCCAAGTTGAGGAATGCCATCAAAGAGAAACAGAGAGGGAAACTTCGAAGAGGCAGTTGCGATGGTTGCCATTCAGCACGCTGGCTTCGAATTGGTTGATCACTCCCCTTATTCATCAGATCTGGCGCCTAGCGGTTTTTATCTGTTCCCCAAATTGAAAGAATACTTAAGGGGGAACAGCTACGAAGTCGATAACGAGGTGATGGATGCAGTGGAGAGCGTTTTGCAGGACCAATACCAAACTTTTTTTTGAAAGGGATTGAAGCCTTTGAAAAGCGCTGGACTCGGTGTGTAGAGAGACTATGTGGAAATATAAATTATTAAGTTATCAGTAGTCATTATATTCTATCTCATTCTCACTACCTACGATAAACATGTCTGTACATGGTAGTTAGTATAAACTGCTGTAGATGATCTATAATGTGTTTACGATTATACATATGTATCGATATTCTTGTAATATCATATTTTGTAAATATTATTTTTAATTTTAATTACATCGTTATTCTTTGTTATTATAGAGAAAGAAATAAATCCAAAAAATCTATTATAATAAGACTAGGAATGCTTATTGCTGTTTTGTAGCTCATAATGTGATCGATTGCCTTTTAAAGATACATATTGTTATGTAGACAAAAGAATATTTTTGTAAACTGTAAATTTTTGGTATTTTTTTTTATATTCGGCTTATTACATTTGTAATCACTGATTGGTGCGATATTTAACAAGATACCATCATAATACGTATGAAACATGTGAAGGAGATAAAATGGACCTCAATGATAATTTAATCTCGACATTCGTCAGGAATCCAGTATCTAGTATTATCTGCAAGTTTAGGCTTAGCCTTATATCAAGTGTCAAAACACTGTTATAGTTGACTTAAATTCTTAAAACTGATCAGCCACTTGCAACAACTCAAGGTTGACTTTAGTATAATATGATCTAAATAACAGATCAACAAAATAACTTCAGATTTTTTTTTGGATTTTGACAGATATTTATCAACTTGGTAACCTATTAAGTAATTTAATATACTATATAAATTTATTACAAGCAGATGAATTCCAGGAGAACGTCGGCGGATGGTACCGGTGGCAGGATTCTGTTGTCGGATACCGTCTAGGTAGGTACCACCGCACTTTCTATCGCTATCGCCAAACAGTAGTGTGCAAACGTTACTGCGTTGTTCCGGATTGAAGAGAGTGAAATTACTGGTGTAACGAGACTGAAGATCTTATGCCTTAGAGCGACGAACACAATGTGGTGCTGTGTATATCATTCTAACTAGCGCCACGTTGATATGGGCCACCAATACCACCAATGCTTAGATGGTACTAAATTTTTTTGTACTGTACTGGTATTTTCATGTTACATCATTATGCATCTCTTTGATGTCGCAGTAGCTTTTTATCTACAACAAAGCCCCACTGAGCCACTGATAAGATTCTCGTAAATCCTTTTTGACATTATCTATCACTTTGTTGTCATGTCATATGAGAGGAATAATGAATTTGTTTTTATTATTGTTGAAATTTGCCGAAAATTGTACGGGTCTACACGATCTAGGTAAAACTGGAAACAGCTAGCTAGATTTAATAATCGCGGTTTTATATTATTTCAAACAACTGACTATTCTTTTCTCGGTTATGGCGATTACCTTAATTCTCTTACGGATCTTGTCTTTCATGATTTGAGCTCGCAAGGATATTCCTAGCCCTTATCAAGGTTTTTGGATTACTTTCATCCGTTTCGTGAGGCCTATAAGCGACTACACTGTAGTTCCGTATGTCATCATATAATTTCGCTTATAGGCTAAACATTACTGTAACTAGTAGGAAAATACATTGCGTGGCTTCGAGATTACTTCTTTTTCAAGTTTGACATACCAAAGTCGACTATTTGTTTAAGGTAAACTTATTTATTACAAATTTTCCAATATAAAGCTCCTAATATTCAGAGGTGTTGGTTTAAAGGACATTAAAATAAAATTAGAACAAGCAATTCGTGTAGTGTTAATATTATAGTGCTTACGACGTGTGAGAAGAATAATTTCATCATTAGTACGTTACTAGTATTAGATTTTGGGTCTTCAGGAGTATCACATTTTTTTTAGAGTGGGGAAATCCATCTTGGATACTTTTTCGTTGCGGGGAAGTGAGGGGTAGGGGGGTATGGGAGCAAATAAAAAGTCATGTCTGATTCTTACTTGCTAAATCCCCACAGTTTTCTCGCTGCCTCTTTGGCCGAAACTGCGGGAACGCTTTCGTATACTTGTAGTTCCGGTGACGTTGGCCCATTTAAGAGCCTCAATGCGATATGAGGAACCCAGAGCACAGTGGTTCTGAATAGATAGAAGTTTCATCTAAATTTAGAATATATCTAGACTAAAATACAGCGATAAATTCTGGCTATCAAAGGAGACTGTCCTAAACGTCACTTAACCGAGTATCCCCTTATAAGGTAGCTCTTAGGACAGTGAAATAGAATATAAATTAAGTTATGAGATTAGGTGTCCTTTATGTTAAGAGACACTTAGTTAAGTGACTGTTTAGGTTGGGGGAAACGGGCGTAAGTCTTTTGAGTAGTGGGAGTACCTACACTCAGCATAATAACATAAGGAAAGAAGTGAAATAATAGTTGTACATTTATATTTTTGTTTTCCTACTCCATGGATAGTATGTAAAGATGCAGTACTATAATACCAGTAAAGATAGCAAATTAAATAATAATAAAGTGTCTTTGCCGTAAAAAATCAAAGAAATTGATATTATGCAGAAAAAGATTAAATTCTTCTACTATTGTATTATAGGAATTTTTTTGAAAGGAATTGTCTTAAAAAAGTATCATTCAGTTTTGAAAATAACCGATTTTAGAGTGACGTTAAACTTTGTTGTCATTCACTTTGTCATTTATAACTAAGTCCAATCATTCAATTATCAGCCGATAGACGTCCACTGCTGGACATAGTCCTCCCCTAAACATCTCCGCTTTGATCGGACCTGCGCTGGATCTAGCGGTTTCCTTTGTCACAGTCAGCTTGGCTTCCGGTACCGCCGGGCACTAGGGACCGCCGTTTGTAGGGATTCATATAAGGGATTTGGGCAATTTCCCACCACTCTGGTCCAATACGGTTGGTCATAACCATAGCCTCGTTTGTTGATAAGCAGGGTGTACCACGAGCAGGTGAGGTTGCTTTGGGTCCCGAGAGTTGATGTGCCTATAACTTTTTTATTCGACGAAATGAACGAACGAATGAAACGAGCGCGCCGATCACCTGATGGTAAGTGATACGTCTGCCTATACCAACGCGGTGCTAGTTAAGATGATATACACAACACTACTTTACATTCGTCGCATTGAGACATAAGATGTGAAATCTCGTGCCCCGTAATTTACTACCTACTATTGTTTGGCGGCATAAATAGGGGTTGCGATTGATATCTATGTAGACGGTATCCGGTAACAGACCTACCAACTGTATAAATAAAATTACGGTAAAGTAATAGTGTTATTTGATTACTGTAACAATTGGCTTGCATAAAACATTTCATTACAATTTTTTTAAGAAATATCTAGTAATTTTAACATATTTACCCTCTCCTATTTGTCTCCATGAATATCATAAATATTTTGTCTGTTTAGATAAAGGAAGAAGGTTATCTTCGTGTAATGTCAACTGCTTTTGCCGAGGTGTTTTGCAAAGTCAATTGCTGAGTTGTAATGACTGAGTTCACAGCCTTACTTGTACAGGCTATTGTAAAAATGTCTTTAACTTTTAAACTTGAATTTTTAGAAGATACTAAATTTCAATTGACTTAAAACAAATAAGTACTGACTTTAGAATTAAACGTATTTTTAATGAACTTTAAATTTTTTCTTCATTACAAAGTAAACAGTAATTTTAGTACAATACTCCGCGGTGACAGAAATAGTAGTATCGGCATTACTATTACAAAATGAGATAATTCAAGAACAAATTACTCCTCTTTAATTGAACAAAAAAAAAACCCGATTTTTCCTTTACATGATAGTGAGTGACGTTCATGCTAAACGTTTGTACGAAGAGACGCGTCGGACGAGAAGTTCATCTGATGGTGTTGCACGTTCAAGTGATACCCCTGACTATAACTAGTGCTAGTGAAGATGAGGTACATTGCACCATATTCTGCTCGCTGCATTGAGCTATAAGGTATTATCTTGTTACCCCAGTAATTTCATTAACTTTGACGCCCTTTAAACCAGAACACAATATTGTTTGGCGGTGTATTATTGTTCTGCGGTGGTACCTACCTCGACGGTAACCGGCAAAGGAGACCTACTACCAGGAAAAAGATTTTAACCAGGAGAGATGTATATATATATGCAAATGATAGGTGATCACTATTTTCCTTTCAATACGAACTTTGATTTTCTAAGAACCTTTCAGTATTTTCGAATATTTGATGAAGACACTTACTTATTTCTTGTACATTTCACTTCAATTTAACATGATGTTAAGTGAGAATTAAAGCCATGATGGTAAAGAGTATTCGGTCATAGTATTGTAACTTTAATGGCATCGTAATCGGAGTTCAGTAACAATAGTATAGTGGCAGATTTACTTCATGAAAAAATACTACCACCATTCAATTTCCAAATATGACTGGAATCGATGCTGTTAGACGTTAACAACAACGTAACAAGAGTTTGTTAAGGTTAATAATAATAATAATAAAATCGGCTCGCTTTCAAACTCTTTCAATGAAGATGATAACGTCAATCACTTTGATAATGAGATATCCAAAAACTACGCAAAAGTACGCAAAAGTAATCAGTTGGGAGAGTTTCGTATTCAAAGAAGACCGGTCCTCGTTTATGAGTAAACCAAACAAAGAATTACATATAGTAAGTTAAATTGTTTATTATATCATTTAAAATTTAGTTTTTTTTAAAATAGGATTTACTAGTTTTTTTTTTATTATATTTTATTGATAGTAGACCATAGAGACGTTGCCGAAGACGGTCTAGGTAGGTAACACCGCAGCGCCTATTTCTGCTGCCAAACAGTGTGCAAACATTACTATGTTTCGGAATAAAAGGCGCTGTAGCTAGTGTAATTACCGGGGTAACGAGGCTCAAAATCTTATGTCTAAGTCGATGAGCACAATGTGGTGCAGTATATATCATCCTATCTAGCGCTAAGTTATTATGGGCATATAACTTGTCTCGCACCTAATTGAATATAGAAACAGGATCAATTATAATTGTTTAGACTAGATTTGTGAGATAAATAAACAAATGAATTGTTTGTCTGACTTTAAACAAATGCAATAGAGATCCTTTATAAACTGTTAGAGTTTTATTTATTGCATGATATTTAATAAAAACTACGATTTAAATGGAGACATTTAACGCTTAAAAAAAAATATGTTAACGAATCGTTTGTATAAATATGCAAATATTTTAGAATGATAGTAACTCCAGTTCTAAAACGATTGCCGTATTGCTTAAACCATATCCGTTTAATTTTGAACATAAAATTTAACTAATATTTTTTTAATACTTAAAGTTATGTTTTGGGATCAGGGGTTTGCGTCTTAAATATAATTACCGACTTTTAAGCTCTGGAAATCAAAATTATATCATCACATGCAGATGTTATATACGATCAAATTATAGCAAACCTTTAATAAATTTATTATTTTAAGCAGGTCAACAAAGCTTTGGTATTTATATAGATCAATAACTATAATTTAACATAATTTTTTTAAATTTGGTGTTATATTTAAAATAATTTAAAGTAACTTTTAAAAAGCATGACGTCTCTTTAACGTCATCGCTAGAAGAGTTAAAAAAGACATAAATAATATTCTTTCGATCATAATACTCCTAACTTGCTTTTAGTAATGTTTTTTTTTGTTTTCTAACCTAATTTTCTATTTATTCATGTGTTGGTGTTAGACGTTTATTAATTAATTATAACAAAAGTAGATGATTGTTCATTTATCTAGCTGTTCTCCGCCCGCTTAGCTGGTTGTAATATAGAATTAGATTTTAAATTTGTCAGAAATATTCCCGCCGCCTGCGGGCCCCTTCCCATTATCATCAACACCACGACTTTCTTTGGATGAGGAATTTTGTAAAATCAATTCTTAGCTGACCTCTAAATGGCAGAAGAAATATTTCAAATTTTAAAACTTTACGTCTGGTATTCTTGGAGGTCTCATGATGAGTCAACTTCTGAATCCCCAGATTTCCTGTAAATATATAATAAAAAGACAATATATAAATAGATAAACTTTTCTTGTATTTCAAATTAATATTATACTTTTTTTATTTTTTATACTACGAAGCGACGAGACGAGCGAGGCGTTCGCTTGATGGTAAGTGATACGCCTGCCCATAACAATTTGGCGCAGGTCAGGATGACATATACATAAATGTTGGGTCTCGTTGTTCTAATAATTTCATTAATTATATCGCCCTCTATACCGGAACTATCAAATAAACTAGAAATAGGAGCTGCCGATGGTTTCTACTTAGATGGTCTCCGGCAAATGAAACCTATCACTAGCGCATTACACAACACCTACATTACAAAATGTATAATATTTGCGGTGCCGGTGATACATTAAACATCTGAACGTTTACTTTGTACATAGCACACATTTATCTATATCCTAGTGCTAACACGTAAACACTATTACATACGTAAAGCGCCTAATTTCAAGAACTAGATTTTTTAGACATCGAAATTACGAGCGGAATGACTACTTGCTATTTTAGTTAAGATTTGGACACAGCTTCACATTGCGTTTGTAGCTGATGTTAGGAGTGTAGTTTTACTCGTAGGTCTCTGTTGCCGGAGACCGTACAGATAGGTACCACCGCAGCGCATATTTCTACCGTCGAACAGTAGTGTGCAAACATTGCTATCTTCTGGTTTGAAGTTCGCTGTAGTTCGAGAAAAAACTGGGGTAACGAGACTTAAAATCTTACGTCTCAGGCGACTAGTGCAGTGTGATCATCCTAACTAGCGCCACGTTAAGGGCAGGCGTATCACTTACCGCCAGATGAACGTTCTGCTCGTCTCGTCGCTTATTTGAATAAAAAAAAAAGTAATATAATATTACGCCTTAATATATTTCGTATGTTAATGATAGTTTAAAATTTGTGCAGTTGCTTATTACGATGAGTTTCGTCAACGGCTCAAAGATTGTTTTTTATGCAAGTTAATTAATTACTTATAAATACGAAGTTTCTTTTATACAACAGAATGTCAATTCTTTATACATTCAGTCAAGTCGAAATCCTAATCAGCAACGCACGTAACTAATTGAGATAACATTACAAATAATTAAATCCTTCGCAAAAGGATAGTTCTAGTAAGTTGGTGTTGGCTGTGCTATCGGTTGAACCTTGTGAATTCAGTTTAGTGCAAAAATGTACATAAATTAATTAAATTTCATGTTAACAATGTGAGTGTTTTTTTCATATCGCAAACCATCGTAAATCCATCTTTTTTTTTCTTTGTGATTTTCAAATTCAGGGATTATTTATCATTGTTGACATTTGTAAACATTGGGAAGATAGCAAATCCGACAAAAATTATCTAACAATGTAGTAGATCTGGTAAGAACATGTGATTTGATTATATAGAAAACAAGTGATAACTTAGTTTACGATCTCACGAAGTGAGAATAATAATAAAAATTTCTTCTGAAGGTAAAGCATATTTTTCTAATTATCCATACACATAAGAGATTTGCACCTATGTAGAAACTCGTCACGATATGTCTGGAAAGGGAAGGCCTAGATACTTGAAATTTGTTAGGAATATAACTTTTACTGAGCAAAGGTTAACTAAGAATGGATTTTAAGATATATTACCCCCAAATATAGATGTGAGGGTGTCACTAGCCCGAGCGAATAGGGCCAGCAAAGCAGGCGCGGAATAGCTGGTACTAGTCTATAAAAACGTAGTATAATGAAACTCGTAATAATGTCTTGATATGTTATAAAAGTTTAAAGCCAGTGCAAAGCTTAGTTCTTTCGTAGTTTATAATAAATTGAAAGATATCTTTTGCCTTATCTTGTATATACAATGCCGTAGCGATGTTGCGTAGAATGCGTTATGTATCAGTTTACAGGGTGTGCAGATTTAAATTTCCGTTATTCATTTCATACCGATGATGTAACTGGTTTGATGGATGTTCTTTAATCTTATCGCCCTGATACAGTAAGCTAGTAAAGAACTATGCCTTTATGTTATTTTTTTTTTAATTTTCATTCATACTGGATATGCATATGCATTTCGATGAAAACAGTCTATATAGTCCTGTCATAACGAAATTCACGATAAAAGATTTGCAATGTGAACTTAAAAACTTAATAAAATTGGAACTAGATTGTATCTTCGTATTAGCAAAATTATTCTGAAATTCCTCAAAATTACAGTATAATAGTCTAAACAGATACATAAGAGTAGATATAGACTGAGGATATAATCTAAAAGAAATGTTATGTTCAGTAAGTTGCTGCTTACCTTGTCCTGTTATGAGATATATTCCAATGACCTAGCAGTCTAGCATATTTCCATTGCTAACCTTCATAAGGACAAACATACAACAACAGGATAAATATATTGAACAAAAAATAATATTCTTGTATGGTTGTATTCATAAGTGATGTTAGAGAGAAGATTTAACGAGTTCTTATAATTAGTTGGCTATCAAGTACCCCCGTTTATATGTTTAATGATATTTTAAGTAATAGGTGCAGTGTTAGTATTGGTTTACATGTACTAGTATTTTCTGGGTTTTTCCTTTAGTGTTTGTGCAAGGCGTTAGGTTTTCCGCTTTGTTATCGCAATCGATGGGAAAAGATGAATGTCTCTGAATTAAAAGTGATAAGATATTGACGTTTTCAAATGAGTTTAAAAATGTTAAACATTACCAAGAAAATTAATTACATACGCTGCTCAAGGTTCATGGCCAATAGCCTCTGTTTCCTGATGGATAAACTTTTGCCTTGAGGTCCTTGTCTCGATTCCGGGCCTTGAGTTGTTGAGTGTGTTCGCAGTGGGTATTTTTTTGAATTCGCCTAGCTAGCTGCTACCCCTATATTGTACATTCACTGCCAAAACAACAATAGACAGAATTTTATATTTGTGATAACAAATGATTCCGATTGTAGCAAGCAAAATGCATAATTACAGGTTAATTCTTTTCAATTAATCCAAGGTAGTATTTAACTTCATTATCAATAAGATTTATCTTCAAGTGCTAGTTATTGTACAGTTTAAAAATTTCATTTTTCAAGCATATAATCTATAGCTAGATGTAAACTGAATTTGTGAATATATATATATATACGTTTTTTGTAAAATTTTAAATTGTCTACATATTCAAAAGTAGGAAAAGCTTTCTGGTTTGTAATTAAACTGAGACGTCTAGAAGGTTTTATGTACGTAGAGACAGATATTAGAATATGAAGGTTCAACCTATAACAAGCCCCGTCGAGGGTTGAAAATGAAAACATATTGTTTGTCTTTCAAATATTAAAATTCTAAGTTATTGCCATTTACCACTCCCGCCAATCCGTACTGGGCCAGCGTAGTGGGAAATGACCCAAATCCCCCCATATGAACCCTTACATACTACAGTCTCTAGTGCCCAGCGGTACCAGAGGCCATGCTGACTGTATGTGGAGATCTTTGGGGGAGGCCTAAGTCCAGCAGTGAACACCTATCAGCTAATGATGATGATGATGAAGTTATTACCACGAAACGATTAAAAGCAACAGTTAAATTACCGGCAGATTTTTTTTTTAATTGAAGAAATTTTAATCTTGTGTCAGATTCGACAAACCTTGCTCGAAAAACTCGTAGCCGAATAGCGACCTTTCCGCCTTTTGTTTTCCGGTAACGATAGTTCATTGAGTGCTAGGTGGACGCGAACATTGCTAATGGTTTACTTCACACTAATTACGAATTAAAATAAACTTTAAACTGTTTAAAATAGCGACTCAAATCGTACGTTACACCTCATCAGGTACAAACTGAACTTATCCGCACGGGTAAACACCATCAGTACACTTTTTTCCCTATTAACTTTTCATCAAATAGTCGTCTTTGAGACGCCTCGCAAGTATTATTGTTTTAGCGAGCAAATGTGATAGATGTTGAATACAGATTAAGTTCATAACAAGATGGTGACAGTTGGGAAAAATATCACAATTAAAAGTGATTTTGTTGATTTCAGACACAAGGAGAACAATATGCTTTCAGGATGGAGACTTGTTCTATCAAAATGTAAGTTTTTAAATAGTTTAATATACAAAATACAGTTTAAATGAGCTAAACTAGTAGTGATACAGATTTTGTGTAAATGTTTTTTTAGTAACGCAATAGTTTATTTAGAGACCGGGCGATGATCTGTTTTGAGAAACGTCAATAAAGGATGACCTAAGTGATTTATACAATTTACATAAAGAGTTCACAATTTTTAAAGATATTTCTTTTAATGTATTTACATATTAAAATAAAAAATGATTTTTTAACAATAAAACTAAATTTCTTATAGTCAAGAAAAATATTTACATTTTTAATGCTTTTTTTAAACCAACAGAATAGATACGATAATCACAAAACTTATGTTTACTTAAATAGTTTACGTTCTGTAACTAATTCGTTACTTTAAAATGTTAAAATATATAACATAGCTTGAAAAGGGCAATAGAGAAATATATAAATTATTCATTCGTTTATACAGGAAAAATTTGCATGTGGTTAATGTTATGTAAATGATTGATTTAATCTTAATAGCCTTACATTTCAAGTTACATTTAAACAAGTTAATTTTTATATCAGGTCTAACAAGTTGGCAAATAATATTAACGAGATTTTGCCTTGGAATATAATGAGAGTTAAGCTTTTGTTGTTTTTATTAATATATATTATTGTTGTTTGACTCTAAGGGTTGATTGAAAGAGTTTGTCACATGGGCGGCTTTGACATCGTTCTCTGTATCCTTATATATGACAAAATTATAATAAAAGAGAATATTTTTGGCTTCATTCTCTATTGAATAGAACTTAATAGCATTTTGTATGATTCATAAGACATTTAAAATTTTTCGTTATTGACAAAAATTTCTTAGATCATTTTATCAGTAATGAATAATGTATCAAAGGCAATAATTATTTACTGATATTTCATTTTACGTTCAAAAACGAGCAGAACGTTTACATAACGATAAGCTCTATGACTATAAGTGTGACTTGTGAGGTATATGTACCATCGCATTGTCCTAGAATTGTGCCGTATGATGTCAAGTCTTAAGGCAATGAACACGATGTGTTGATTTTATAAATGTCAGTACTTTTTTCCTGTTCTTTATTGATTTAATGCAGGTATCTTTTAAACTGCATTGCCTTAATCATGCTTACTATTATACAAGTGTGACTATATATGTTGCGGTATTCTTGTTTACAGTGTTCATAATACCTCAGCGTTACGTTTTGGCTATAATGGCACTGTTAGCTATCGCCAATGCGTATACGATGCGAGTATGCTTGAATCTCGCCATCACACAGATGGTTAAAAAGACAGTCGCCGTCGAAGGTGACGCGCATTATGACCCGGACGCGTGTCCGGATATGGTTGTACCATCGAACAGTAGCGTTACTGTCCTTCAGAGTTATTACAGGCAAGAAGAGGTATGTACGGTTTTAAGGATAAATAGTTTTATAGTGCCTTTGTTTAGTTTTTATAGCAAAATTTATTAGACACTGTCTCATAAACGACGCTTTACGACACTGAATGGGGAACACAAATATATGATCGATGTTCACAATCACTTATTGATTGAATTACTATGTTAAAGAGGGAATAAGTTTACCTAAATATATCAAATTCATACTACTTTTAATATCTTTTATAAATTCTTTAAGACTTTCATAAATATGATAAACGTCAAATTCTGTTTAAATAATCGATTCTTAATAACACAACAGTAATGACCTCAAAATATCAATTCATTTTTAAATTATTAACCTGCACCAGTTTTAACTAATTTATTGCTAAGTGATATGTATTGAAATGTAATTGCTCCATTTATTACAATTATCGGAAAGAAAAAACATTTAACGCTATATTGAGTTAACGATTAACACGTGAAAATTAACAAAATCGATTTGTTTCTAACAGTAAATATTGTACAGCTTGTTTTAGATTAAGCCACTTTATGAAACAGTAACCAAAGAAATAAATATGTTTTCTAGGGTTTCGATTGATTATCATTAGTATCGGTGGTCTAGATCTATTTAACACATCAAGTTTCTCTTTATATTCGTTTCTCTCTTTCTCCATATATTTTACCCAATAATATAACTACATCTGATGGTACACATACGAGAGGAAGAAGAGTTCTTTAGTAAATTTTAATAATCGCAATAATATTTCGAAGCTATGAATCTGATGTTACTTGATAACAAAGTTATCGCTGTGACGATCGTACCTAATCTCAAACAAAGGTCTATGTGGGTACTAATAAAATAATACAGAAAACTCTTAAGACCATGAGATAAATTCCACGTGCGGTATTACGTCAAGTTGTATCTAAATCCTAGTCGAGTGCTGTATCTTGAAATGTTATGATAAATCAATAAACAAGTCATCAATGCGACAGTTAACAATAACATTTTATGCTACCGTTACTGCATAAACAGGAAGCAGTTATAATATCGCTAATAATTATTATTATCTAACCTACCTTTTTACTTAATTCATTTAGAAAGTCTCGTGTCTTTAACAAGTATGATATTGTTATTGACGTAGTTTTAAGCGTATTATAATCTAAACTTTTGAATCAGTAGATATGATATTGTTATTGAAAATGTCCATTATCAACAATGTCGTCGGAAGCGTCATATAATGTATAATGTGATGTCTTACTGGCATCGTATGCGTCAGTAAATTGGTCCGAATATATCACTTGACGCTGATTTATCAAAAATGAAAACAACGCCATCTATTGATTAACATTCGAAATATGATGAACATTAATTTTTATTTTGACTCGAGTCTCTATTGTTGAATATAGCGTGATAACTTCTCTAGTCTTACAATGTCTATCCCGTGTGGATGTCTTTTTTGTTTCGGGGGAAATCTTTGAAGAAGTCTTATTCTAATTAGCCTGGGACTACAGGCTGATCCCGTGTGGATGTCCATATAAATCTTTGCATCGATCTTGCTCTCGTTTATGTATACCAAAATATATACTCAATAAAGGAATATCATTGTCTGTATAAGACCACTTTAGGTAGTAGTGACTGTATTTCATTTTTAGAGGCATTAGCATGTGTAATTATTAGAATTAATGGTTAAGTAAACTTCGTGCAGGCCTTTTGATTTTGTTGTGTAGACTTCTTTATTTAATTTTGTAGGTAGTACTCTTTGAATGGAGTGAAGCTACGCAAGGGTTGCTTCTCAGCGCATTCTATTATGGCTACGTCTTGACCCATATTCCCGGGGGTATGCTCGCGGAGCGTTATGGAGGCAAATGGGTGCTTGGACTCGGTTTACTGTCAACCGCAATATGTACGTTTATTACGCCCATAACTGTCAAATTAGGTGGAGCCACTGCACTTTTCATACTCAGAGTTGTTGAGGGTTTTGGAGAGGTAAGTGCTACGAATATAATTATATAATTAAACAATTTATTAAAACTTTTATTAACTTAAAGTAAAACTTTGTAGGAATGTTGGTAGCCTCAATAAAACAAGTTTAAATGGTACTATTACAATATTTGTTATTTGTATTCCATTAAAAATGAACGTTCATTAGAAAACCCAAAGACTATCAACGAGCAAGCTTATTATTTTAAGAAATTGTTTAAGAATACATTATTACATGATGTCGTCTATGGATTATCTTGATAAATATTATATATATAATATTTAAATGAACAAGTAATTTTCCTTCGTCGTATACCACAAAGAATTCTTGTTTCTTAATAAAGGAGAAGATAATTCTTTATTTTAACTAAAGGCATGCTATGCAATATTTTATCAGTCCTTATCATTGAACACATAATGATCATAATTTCAATCAAGTGTTGAATATTGGCTTCCAGAATTGATTTACTGTGCGACAAGTCCGATACCACCTAGCTATCATATATTTCTCTGCGATCTAAATTGAGTCGTTCGGCCCACTTGAGATCCTTCAACGCTTCGCATACTGTGGTTTCCACGCAAGAATCTTCACATATGCTATCATTGTTTTACTGTTTTAGGGTCCAACCATGCCTGCGTTAATGGCAATGGTCTCCAGATGGTCACCTAAAGAAGAGAGAGCACGTATGGGTGCAATAGTTTTCGGTGGTGCTCAGATCGGTAACATCGCCGGATCGTATTTCTCGGGGCTTATCATGCACGAAGGCAGTTGGGAAAATGTATTCTACTTGTTTGGAGGCTTGGGACTTGTATGGTTCTTATTATGGGTGAGCGCCGTATTATTGTAATATTTGAAATAATCAAACAGAAACATGACTTATCTTAAAAGAACGTACATGATTAAAGCAAGATATTTCAGAGCTAACAAAAAGTTTTGTTTAATGAAAATTGATAGATGACAAATCTATTGTTGGTAAAAAATTATGAATAAGAGCCATATTTGTGTTAATTATACTCCAAATACTATATTGATCTATAATTAATGTAGTCATTTAGAATTTCATTGATTTCAACGCTAACATTAATATTTTAAGTTTAAAATTTATTAATCTAATTTCAGTGTGTGCTATGCTATAGTACCCCTAATACTCATCCATATATATCAGACAGTGAAAAGAAGTTTTTGAACGAAAATGTAGATTCGTTGATTCATAGCAAGAAACAGGATTTGGATCCTGTACCGTGGAAAGCTCTTCTGAGATCGGTTCCACTTTGGTGTCTCATCATTGCTGCAGTAAGTCAATGAATTATTGATATAAACAGTTATTTAATGTTTAGAATGTAATGAATACAATATTCATATAATGTAACTGTTATATGTCTTTTATCATATATGTACTTGAAAAAATTAAATACGTTTTAAATATATTATTCATATTATTAAGAAGTAAATACACTAGAACATTTATTAGTATTTATCGTATCATCAAAAATAATCCTTTGAACTAAACTGAAAGTTATTCTCCTCTCTTAAATCTATTTCTCACTGTTGTTTCTTTATACAGATTGGTCACGACTGGGGTTACTTCACGATGGTCACTGATTTGCCTAAATATATGACTGATGTCCTTAAATTTAATATAAAATCAGCAGGATTATTATCAGCTATTCCATATGTTGCGATGTGGATTGCTTCGTTCTTCTTCGGACTTTTGTGTGACTTCTGTGTCAAGAGAGGATATCACAATATTAAAAATGCACGAAAGATTTACACTACTATAGGTAAGTAATTATTCCGATTCCCATCTTTAATTTCCTATATGTTCTCGTTTTAAGTTAAATTATTTCACATTAAATGGCAATGTACATGGCGATACACACTTAGGCATATTTTAGTAAGAACACTGTATAATTTGGCAATAGGTAGAAGACGAGAATTACACAGAAATATATTAAAAGGAACTGTAGGAAAAGTTGAGATTATTGTGGGTAACGTATGATTCGTAGTGATCTTTCTCCGACTAATAATGATGATGAAGTTGCTAAATTCTACTTGTCATTAAAATGCTTACAGTGGTAACAATTATTATTAAGTCAACGAAGAATTTATAAATTTTCATAACAGTCTACACGATTTATAACTATATAAACCTCCCTTCAGCTTTAAGATCACTGCTAGATCATTTAGATGCAGTCATAATAAATCCCTTTATTATATTCTAGCCGCTACTGGTCCTGGTATTTGCATTATCCTTGCTTCATACTCCGGCTGTGATACCACGCTGGCTGTGTTTTGGTTCATTTTTGCGATGACCCTCATGGGAGCTTACTACAGTGGTATGAAGATCAATGCTCTTGACATTACACCAAACTACGCTGGCACTACTACAGCAATGGTCAATGGTATTGCTGCCATTTCCGGCATAATATCGCCGTATTTGATTGGTTTATTAACGCCAAATGTAAGTATTAATAAATGATCTGCAGTGTTAACGTCTCTAAGTTGATCAATAAACAAATTAAAAAATTACTTAATAATCTCTGGGAAAGTAATGTGAAGGATCTGTTTGTTTTTTCTTCTCATAAGATTTCCAAACTAATAAAATTTTAAAACTTGAAAGAAACAAAATTATAACGTTTAATTAATATTTCCTCATTTAGAATGTTCTTTTTCATAATTTCAATACGTAAGCAAACGTTAAACATAAAGTCTTTTTTCAGTCTACTTTAAAACAATGGAGGGTGGCGTTTTGGGTTTGTTTGGCGGTATTAGTTATAACAAACATCGTCTACTTAATTTTTGCCAAAGGCGAACAATTATGGTGGGACGATGTGAAGAAGCATGGTTACCCCGACAGTTGGAAACATGGGCCATTACCAACGAAATCGAAAGATACTGAGGTGTCAAACGGCGATGAAAACACCGAGAAAGCGTGATATTTTATACTAGTTATAATTTAGCTTAAGTTATTATTAGGTAAGTTAAGTTATTATTAACAATAACATCACATATGATGTGATTGTTATAATTATGTATAAAAAAAATAAAATTATGAAAAACTTTGAAAATTCTTTCTTTTATAACACTCGTGCCACTTTTAAGTCTGACTGTGAGGATGTACTAACTGACAAAAAGCAAGAAATTCTCTCTGCAAAGAGATCTAATATTGATGATTCTTTGTTCGATAGAAAGAATTCGTCGCTTTTCCAAGTTATTTCCATCAAATGAAAAAATAAGGGTAATTTTGATTTCGTATATCAATTATATTTTTAATTTATTTCGTACATTTGTATGATCGTAACATCAGTTAAAGAAATATAAAAATAGTAATGAGTTTACAACCTGAAAGTAAGTGAGTATGATTAACTAACGTAAACTTTTAACTTATCCGCGAAGTTTTGGTAAGGTCTTAAGTTTTAATAAAGGTGTATAAATAACTAATCTCCTGAAGGATGTTTGTCTCTAATAATCTACTAGCTTTGTCAAGGAGGTTTAACATTACCTGGTAGGTGTCACTTCTGTACAAAGGTAAAGAAATAATTTCATGTGTTAAAGCAATTTTTTTTAAAAAAATCGTTTATTTTGTGGTGGTACTAAAAGTTTGAGTAAATATATTTTTTCGAAACCACTGGAACAAAGGCTGTAAGCTTGGCAATGATCTCTTTATGTTATTCACGTTGTTGTAAATTACCACCAAGGCTATTTCTTTACATCAGGGTGTTTAATTTTTTTATTAAAACAAATTCTATAAAAACCATCTAATATTAAATGTCGACGGAAGTCATGATGCTAGAGTGAGACAGACTTTTTAGTCTTTTCTTTGTACGCGAACGGAAGCATTGAAATATAAACGCATAACTGTTCCTTTTGTTTACAAGGAATGTATTTTTAACATGCAAGAAAGAGTTTCTGAGAGAAATTGAGAATGAATGAATATATCAATTCATTCATTCTCAATATATATATTTATGCGATTGTGATGATTCTCTCTCATTGGTAATGGAAGTTAGTCCTACAAGAATCACTAATGGAGGAAAATTTTATTGGCAAGAAAAGATTAATTTTACATTAATGTTTTCTCTTGGAACTTCGCACTTTTCTCAGCTTCAAGATCTTTATCTTGATAAAACAGTTTTAACAATTTTATGTATTAGATAGATGTTTATGTTTTATTATTCATATGGTTAAATGTTTACAACTTCATGAATAAAGTATTAAGAAATTTTGCACTGTTGCGGAGTTGTTAAAATTTAGAACATACAAATGTATACATTACTGCTTATGTTAATTACAGCACTTATACTAAACCATTGACATTGTTTCAATAATTTCATTAACAATTAAAATGCGATAAAACTTAAGCAACAGAGTGGTTAATAAGTGAATAAATATATATAACAAGTTAAATATTCAACGTACCTGGTTGTGTTTAAAATATTAGTTTACGTCAGTAATATCCATTTAAGAAATTTTGTTAAACAACTAAATAATCTGTAATAGTGTTTATGAAAGTGCTTTATTATAAAACTGTGTGTGTTTTTTTTATCGTTAACTTATTTCTCGGTTGTGATATTACATCTCATTTCTATCTCGGGTGCGGATAGTGTAAGTATCAGTGTCAGTGCTGGTTGTATTTGACAGTACTCACTTCAAATATCCATGATAAAAGCATATCAATAAGTGTATTGCAGGTGGAGAGTCAGTTGGGTTGTGAATTCATAACTTTTTTAAGATATTTTAAATGACTTTAAAAGGATGGAGGCTGCTTCTGAACAGAGGTATGATTTTGTTTTTATCCTGTATAGTTCCTACAGTTCATTAGGCATGGTGTAATACATTTAGTACGGTTAAAGCATATTTAAATTTAATTCTCTAAAAAGTATAAAGGTGTCTTATGTAGAAATCCCGCCAACCCGCATTGGGCCAGCGTGGTGGCAAATAGTATAAAAATCTCACATAAATATTAAAGAACTGATAAATATGATGATAGATAAAAAAACTCTTTTGTGTTATTTCAGATTATGTGAAATGAATCTCGTTGGTTATTACAAAAATTACTATATCCCCATACAAACATTTGTTAATGAGAGGTTATAAGTTAACAAAATCTTTATTTTCATAATATCTATTCATTTTCAGCGATATTCATTCCTCAGCGGTATGTGTTGGGCGTTATGGGCCTTTTTGCTTTGGCTAATTCTTTCACCATGCGAGTATGTCTCAGCATGACTATAACACAAATGGTTCTTCACGCTGAATCGTCTGAACATATAGTGGGAGAAACCTGTCCCGATAACAGTGTCGATCATGCATCTGGTGGGGGCAATAGTACTATAGTTTTTGAGGTATATCTGAAATACATTACAAGAAAGATTAAACATTCTTCTCTGGAAATATCATAATCTTCAGTAATGTTTTTTTTTTATTTTCCGTTCATTTGTTTTATGATTATTTAATAAAATTCCTAAGAGTTAGCTATGTTTACATGCGGTTTATAATGTGTAAATTACAGTATAGTACAATGTAAATTTTTTACAGAATATCTATTAATCTTTTGGAACGTGCTAGGACCATTAGCATCTTCACTTAGACATTTCTTTTGTGTGTATCTCTTTTCATGACATCTTGTTTTTGTATTTAACAGTCAATATATCAACTTTGTTAATCATATAATAGGATTAATGCTATGGGCACATTTCTTAGGTTAGGTTAGAGATATAAAATTACTCTACTATTGATTATACGTTATAAATAGATGATGTTTAATTAACACAACTAGAATTCCTCCATTAAGTACTTTGTAGCGTTTCAGAATTGTATTCTTCTAATCTACACATATTTTAGTTGAATCTGTTTAAATAGTTTAATCCCAACTCTTACATGATTGTTACACAGTTGAGTAGCGTATTTTACAATGTTAAAATAAATAATAATCTTTATAACTTTATTGCTCAGCGATGATAATTTTTTGCTTGATGATAGTAAATACAAACTCAAGTATATATAAATTTTTTTTAATAGTAAATTTGTCGGAAAAAGGATGTAATAATGATCATAACAAAACAGTGACAGTAATGATGTTTATATATCAAGACATTAAGGTCATCGCGTTATAATGTAACTAGGTATGTCTTGCTTAGTTGCTTACTAGTTTTTCGCGAACTATAGCTTGCTTGGCTACAGAAGTGTGACCTAACAAAGTAACTGAAAATTTTCAGCATAAGGTAGGTAGTTATAGTCAATTTATGTATTTATGTTACCTTATTAAATTTAACAGGGTCGCGAGCGTTATGATTGGGACGAAGCCACGCAAGGGTTACTGCTAAGTGCCTTCTACTATGGTTATGTTATAACCCATTTGCCCGGCGGCCTGCTAGCTGAAAAGTTCGGTGGGAAATGGACACTTGGTCTTGGACTTTTGTGTACGTCCATAGCTACAGCATTAACCCCGTGGGTAGTGAGTATGTGGGGAGCAATAGGATTATTTATCATTCGTGTCATCGAAGGTTTCGGAGAGGTAAGATTTGGAAAAGTATCCTTCTATCCAATCCTTAATATTTAAAAATTATGCTATTCAAATCTAACAGTGCATCGCTTATTAAATATAATTTTTTGTTTATATATTACCTATTGCTACAATACTTGTGAGATATATAAAATATTAACAGATATAACTGTTTCGAGATATTATGTTGGTTAAATGATTGAAAAAAAATTTTGTTAGAAAATATGTAATAATTACATAAAGCTCTCCAGTGTACATTTTAATTTAGTACTATAATAATGGCGACTAATAATTTGTTCTCTTCGTTACATAATATAACAAACATGTAGTAGACTACAAATTTACGGCGGTTTCTATTTAATCTACCCTAGACTATCTGTACGTAATATAGATATGGTCATATACTATTGATACATAAGAATTAAAATTAAAATTACCATATTGCTTAAATTGATTATTAAATTGTTTTTTTAATATTTTCGCACAACTTTACAGAAATATTTGCACTGTAATTTTGTCAGCTTCAGTAAAGACATAAAATTTTTAAATATATTTTTTTTTATATTTTACTCCTGTTAATCAACCCTTAAATATTCCAGGGTCCAGTTACACCAGCGTTTGTTCTTTTATTAGCTAGATGGGTGCCACCGTCGGAGCGATCACGATTTGGCGCTATGATTTTCGGTGGTGCGCAAGTCGGTAATATATTTGGGCCATACATTTCCGGTTTGCTTTTAACAGACGGAGGTGACTGGGCTAATGTATTTTACGTCTTCGGTGGATTAGGAATAATTTGGTTCATGTTTTGGGTATGTTATCAGAAATAATGTATATTAAGTAATAAATTAATGTTATTAAAAACTCGATTTTGGTTAGAAATCCGTATTCACTTTTGTACACAAATAGTTCTATATAGTAATATCTATATTATTTATCTTGTTTAATATATTGGTAGCAAAGACGTGCAAAATATTAATAAACTATAACGAAAATTATACAAGATTCAATCGAAGTTAAATCTCAGTTAAATTATTACCTGTCCTATAAAAATTTATTACATGAAAACTCTTTAAAACATTTAAAAAAATTTCAGGCTCTTTTGTGCTACAGCACCCCTAATTCTCATCCCTTCATTTCCGACGAAGAGCGTAATTATTTGAACGATAACGTGGCTGCGTCAGGCTTACACAAGAAATTAGATCCAGTTCCATTCAAGGCTTTGATAAGATCTGTTCCACTTTGGGTACTCATAATGGCTGCTGTAAGTTGTATTTACAGAGTTCTCGACATAAGGATCAGTTAAGCTTCTTTTGATTTTTATACGGATAAGCTCTATTATCTGAGACCCAACTCGAAGTGGTGGAAGTAAACGATGGGCAACGTTCGCAAAGGATGTTTAATCGAAATTTTACGTTTCAAATATAAGTAATATATAGACCATATATATGTAATAATATCTAACAAACTTGAATAATTAAATGCATATAAATTTATAGATAGGCCACGACTGGGGGTACTTTACGATGATCACCGATCTGCCAAAATATTTTTCGGACGTGCTCAAATTCAATATTAAGGAAACCGGGTTGATGTCAGCTTTACCGTATATTGCTATGTACATATGCTCTTTCATATTTGCTTCATTCTGCGACCTTTGCATAAAAAAAAAATGGCACAGCATAGGAACGGGCAGAAAGATCTACACAACAATATGTAAGTTAGTTTTTTGGATATTCATGTCAATTTAATTCTTTTTTTTTCCAGTAATTTAACAGTAACGTCAAGTTCTTAAGATGCTGATAATAAATTATGAGTTGGAAGATGTGATGAATGTTACTTGCATTTATCATTAAACGTTTATTTCTTTTTAGCCTCTTCCGTACCGGCGGTTTTTATAATTCTGGCCTCGTACTCGGGTTGCAATCGCTTAGAGGCTGTTAGCCTGTTTATAGCCTCTATGGCTTTCATGGGCGGATTTTATAGCAGCGTGAAGATAAACGCCATGGACATTGCTCCCAATTATGCCGGAACTTGTTCAGCGTTCGTGAACGGTATAGCTGCGATATCCGGTATCATCACTCCATATTTAGTTGGACTATTAACACCTGATGTAAGTCAACATTCTTGTATTCAATTAATGTATATCTACGAGTATTAATATTATGTCACGTTGTATAGTTTCTATGTCTACTTATCTATTTAAATATTTGCAACAGTAATTTTTTTTTTCACATTTTCCAACAGTGAACAATTACACGATTATACTGGACTTAAAAAATACTCTTATATTTATAAGCTAATATTTTATTTCAATTTCACATGGTTATAAGCGAAAATGAGGTTAGAGACAATGAAGCGTATTTTTTCAAAATATGAGTACATTGGTTAGGTTTATGATATCGAGTTGTAGTAAGCCTTCCGGGTTCGAAAAATATTATCACTGTCTAATCTCTTACACACTTGGTCCCAGTATCAAATCAGGAACGTCCTTTGTTACATTACAAGCCCTTAACCGCTGTGTTGTAAAAGCACTTGCTAGAATGTATAGGTTCTTGACCGAATTGAACGCATATGATCATCGCTAAATACTTACAAGCAAGTCCATTGGTTTCCTTACGAGGAGTTTTAGTATCTAGACATCTGTGATCATTTTTATTTTTTAATTTAAAAGTATAATAAAGCCTTGAATGAATGACAATGACATAACTTGCTAATGCCGGTGCGTCACTCAGTAAATAAACTAAGGACGTTTTTTTTAATTATTACTTCCAGTCTGTAACGGGTAAAGACGTTAGTTTTCGGTTGAGTGACCACGATTCAGTCAAAGGTGAAAATGTATCAACTCAACCGAATACCGCTACGCTCTTCCTACCGTATAGTTTTTTAGGTGTTAGATAATTTAATTATATTGTAGCGCCTGTACAAATAAAATTGCAATAATTTTTTTACAAATGTTAATGCCTATTGTAAAAATTAAGTTTCGTTCGTATTGTGTCGACCAATAGCTACGAAAACAACATGAAGACATCAAAACATGTATGAAAATTTGTTTAATTTCTTTTATATTTCTTTAATGTCTACAAGCGTTCGAAACCGAAGACATGCTGTACATAATTATGTCAATGTGCTTCAGGACCGTGGAAATAATTTGCGGTTAACACTTATAATTATATGTCATGTTGAGATAACACAACTGACGGCCTATAAACCATAATACTTTTTTTTATAATGCTGTTTCAAGCATCGAGTGTACATGAACTTACATCAAAGTCTATTGGTTAATATTAACATAGGCTCTAACAAAAAAATGCTGCCGAGAGAACAATGTAGTAACAAGAATAGTATTTGTATTCGTTGTCAAAGATGATTTAAGAGCCATCTAATTGTATTTAATGGCATAATAATTTATTCAACGAAACGACAACATAAGTAAAATGTTCTACTGGTGGTTAGAGCGACATCTGTCAATAACAATATGTTATTAGTTATAATGATAAATACTGATTTCTACCGACAGTAAAAGTCTATTAGTCTTAGTGAGTTAAATCAGATTATCTATATAGCCTTGATACAGGAAGTTAAACTGGTTAACTTAGCAGTTTTATTAATTGCAATACCTTTCAAGCCAAAACACAGCAAAGTTTGCAGACCACTGTTTGGATTCACAAATAGATGCTGGTTATTATCATAGAATCGTTTTAAGCTTGTCTCATTTAATATATATTGTTTCATTAGTAAAGACATTGTCCTCCATTATCAGTTCTTGGTATTTTCTAACATAATGCAATTATTGTTTTTAGCAAACAGTGGAGCAGTGGCGCATAGCTTTCTGGACAGTTTTCATAGTGCTCGTTGGTACTAATATTGTATACCTTATATGGGGATCAGGTGAACAGCAATGGTGGGACGACGTGGAAAAACATGGATACCCAGAGGGATGGAAGCATGGCGCTTTTAAGAAACGGCCACAGGATACGGAAAAGAAAGTTGTTTATCCAAAACATGATCATTCGCCTGTATCAAATGATTAATAACTGTTCAAATTAAATAAAAAAGTGATATTTATTTATTTAAATATTGGTTTTATTGCTTTTGTAACGGTATTTACGTTTATTTTAAAATTAATGTATTAATTTTTTTATTTACTACAAACAGCCGTAGTCTTTAAGTAATATACTTGCTAATAAAACAGGTTTTACAACATAGTAAAGGAAACAAGGCTGCAATAGATTTGATGATATACAGAATTTTTATTTATTATCTTTTATTAAACAGTAGTATGCAGACATCCCTGGGTTCAAGTTGAAAGAAGTTGTGGCGAGTGAAACTGCTGAAGTAATGACTTAATTAATTTTGAGACATTTAGAGACACGAGAGACATGACATTGACTGATTTGTAGCGACGAGCACGTGTTGCACTAACTACTGTTACGTTATTATAGGCAAGTGTATCACTTGCAATTAAGTGAACGTCTTGCTAATCATTTCGCTTAAACCAAAAATATACTATGAAGCAAACATTATCAACTATACTTTTCTTTTATGAATAGTGAGTTATGAAAATCACATTTATGGTTAAGTGACAAATTAATATTAACTTAGAAAAGGTCAAGTAATTCTTTCGATGTGATTAGATGTCTCGTAGAGAGTCATCTAGTCATTATTATTTGGAGGTCATGACTGTTAAGAAATGCAAGCGAACAAGCTGCGCCAATGAAATTCATTTAAATAGTTTAATATATAAAGGCACATTAAAGTCTAAACAGTGTTTATTAGTATAATTATAGACTTTACTATGTTACTAAAATTGTTATTAATACTTGTAATGCAATAAACATAACAAGTGATTAGAACGAACCGCAAACAAATTTTATAATGATAGATTATGTAATTTATACAAGATGTGATCAACAGTGCCTAATTACCGGCAAATTAAAAGTTGCAGTTAAATGCAGAGGTTAATTAAATTCCAATTTAAACCGTTCAGCCGTCGACGAAGCGTACTATAAGAAAGGTTTTGCAAATGCGAACCATACTTATTAAAGTCATCTTTATCCTCGCTAAGTATTTGCAAGAGGCTGGTACTTCAACTATATTGTAAAAAGCCGAAGCAGCAATCGACGGCATCATTAACCTACTTCACTATCTCGTAATAAATCGTCCTTATTATATGTAAAGACTTAAGAATTCTTTGCGATAATATTTTTAATCGTTTATCGTCATCATCAATTATATTCTATTCCTAATATTTAATTAATAAAAAAAATATTTTCTTACGCTAACAAAATGTATCAAAAATTAACTTCATGCCAAAAGCATTCTCTCTCATTCTACATTAGTATTGATCAGAAAACAAAAGTATTGTTGCAGTATCACGTGATTATATGAAATATATTGTTACATATAGTACGAAATAAATCATTATATATATGGTGAATACAAATATGTTAAGTATGTTATATTGTAAGAGAGGCAGTCTGTATATATTATAGTTTGGTTGGTGGTAAGGTTTTTTAATTCCACCTGGTTATTACACACTGATGTCATAACAGCATCGCTGTGTTTCAGCTGTGAATATATGAGAGAATATCCTGGGCTATGCTGCCTTTGCTACTGAGAGTCATCGTCAAGTGTTGCAGATAAAAAAAATCTTGTTTTAACAATTTGTAGCTATGAGTGTTGCTGTGTGAGTGTTAAATGAAATTAATATTACATTAATGCTTTTAACGCGTATGCTTCAAGTAATGGCGGGAATTGATCCGAGGCTGCGCGCGCGCAACTCGGCGAGCAGTCGAGTGGCGACCGCTCTAAAGGCGCTTGTTTTACTACGCACAGTTTATTTGTGACATAAGTTGAATGGGAAATCGTTAACAGTGCAAATAGTACAAACAAAGCAAAAGTTATTAAACCAAACAGATGTAAGTATATTTAATAATGCCATCATAAAGTAGACAGAATACACTGTAGTAATTTGTAATGTAAATAATTAATATAATCTTTAAAGAAATAACTTAATTTTTTAAACATATAAAATTAAGTATTGTTTGATTATAAGAAATTTATTACAAAACACAGTTTTATTATCATAACCAATTTTATAATAACACTCTAAAAGTGCTTCAATGACAGAAATTAATTATTTCATAACATTTTCTAGGACATGAATATTTTATTTTCTTTAATTTATTATAAACTAGTACTAAAATATGTTTTTTTTTTATTTCAAATTGAACGTCAGTCTAGGATCACAAAATGCATCATTAAAACGACTTTTAGATTTTTTTTTAACGCGGTATTACACAACTGGATACTTGCTTCGCTTGCGTGAATTCAGAAAATGTTCTTATCTGATATAAAGAAATAATTCTTTTATATCTCACACTATTAATAATGACAGCCGTACATACTATAATCCAGTAATAATATCCCAATTTATAATTAATACACTAAGTTATCGTGTCGACTTTTATGACTTTTACTAAAAAATTGTTCAGCGATTAAGACGCGAAAACGTAACAATCATACATATTGGAATTTGCAATATCTGCACAGATGTATGTAATTAAGATTTATTGACTGCAGCAAAGTTATTTGAGATATTTTCATTATATTCGATAAAAGGTAACACTGTGGAGGCTCATGCGTATGTTAATAAACTCTATGCCATGCACTTATTGTAGTCGTTTAAATATTTTATAATGAGATTATTGTTCTACTTCCTTACTGTGAACTATAAATATGAATGGAATACTGTGCAATCAAGATCTTTCATGCTCTTTCATACAGGTTGATTTTTTCTTTAACGCTTTAGTATTTGGCGATGTCGTTTTTATATTTTCCTAACGTTATATGTAAGTCACTTTATCAAGCAAGTAAATCGTAAGCAAATAACGTGCAAACAATGGATGGGATTTTGCAGCTACAGATAACATAATAAATAAATCTAGCGCTAAGTTTAGAGGCAATACAGCTTATGTTCTGTACTTGTTATATAAAAAACTAAACCTTTTTATAAATACCATTATATTTGTCAGTGTGAGTTGTTTATTGTTGCTTTCGACGTGACTAAATAGTCTATACTATTCGCGAGCTCTGTATTATACAGGAAGTTAAATCATTTACGGTATATTTAAAATCTAGTCAGTCTATATATATTACTGAACAGTGGCATACATTAGACAACGTTTCGAACGAATTTTACGAACAATGAAGTATACAAATACTAAAAATTAAAGTAGTAGAAGGATTTACTCTAGTAGTAGTAGATAGTCGAATAATTTAGAAATATCGTTGCGACATCTATTGCTTTTGCTTTTCAATACAAATTCATTGATTTGTAT
This sequence comes from Ornithoptera priamus, assembly GCA_029034505.1. Taxonomy (NCBI): domain Eukaryota; kingdom Metazoa; phylum Arthropoda; class Insecta; order Lepidoptera; family Papilionidae; genus Ornithoptera; species Ornithoptera priamus. The sequence continues at coordinate 1,520,998 of JARDWD010000403.1, read as the reverse complement.
TAAAATTCTTAGTATCTTTCGTTTGCCTTTTTTGTTTTTTTTTTAATGCTATAAATTATAAACAGCTATAAATTAAGATTATCCTTCTTGCGAAGTAGCAAAAGTAAATATGCAATCCTTCTATATTCTTCTATATCTTGCTATATTCACCCTCATTAACTGCCTAATTATTTTTCCTTAAATTTGATAAAATAGGGTGTATGTACGTAATATTTCAAATTCCCTAAATGGTAATAGTGGAAGTTTTTGACTGTTTAATGAGTTAGAAAATTTTAAAACAAATTATATCAAGGCCATATATTTGTATGTTACCAAATTATCTCTCATCCAACAATCGAACCTATAGCATTCTTTGCTTAAAGAGTAGCGAAGCTGCTATTTAACCACTGTGCCGATCGTAATCTTAAAGCTATACATAGTATGTTTATAAACACATATCAAGAGCGCGGTGCCATACCTAATTTAGTCATAACTTTCATAACTTACTTGTAAGTTAATGAACAGTTGAAGTCTATATTTTGGTAACAGGAAAATGCGCTTTATGTGAAGGTTAGTTTTCTTGCTTAGCCTCAGTCAATTAAATTCAATCGGAAAGTACAAAAATTTTGAAGAACTACAGTTACGAAGGTGAAGTTTTTAATATAGTTAATGTGTTGGACAAAGGGCATCACAATATTGTTTAGTTTTCATCGTTAATTGCTATTTTTATTTCATTAATCATCTTAAGATAATTGCGCACTGTTATTTCCTTTTATTATATATGTAATGTAATCATTACTGGAAGTGTGATAATGATGGTGTAAGCACCTTGTTAAATATTCAAATGGTGTTGTACTTTACTATCCGCAATAAAATTATTATTATTTATAACTGTGGCGCTTCTTTTATCTTTTAATATATATAAATTATAAAAAAGATACATATATTTTTCATAGTTATATATTTTCCGATCGTCGATGGACTATTAAGTGACACGTATGCTTTTAAAAATGTGGCGCTCATTAAGATGATACACATTATCATTTTGTACTCATAGCTTTGCGGCATAACATGTAAAGTCTCGTTACCCAAGTAATTTCATTAGCTACAACGCGCTTCAAAACTAAATACATTAATATTTGCACACTATTGCTAATAGTGAAATAGAAATATTTTGATACACTAGTATCGATGATATGGATAATGATGCTCGCCTACAATATTTACGCTATCATGTTCAGCTTTATGCTGTTATAGGTTCGAATCCACAAAACCAGACTGAATTGAAAGAGTCCCATCACCATCCAAACTCCATCACAGGTATAATCTGACTCGAATAGGACCACCGTATTACAAGGTCAGCGGCTTTAAGCAATCGTAAAATGAATGTACAATTGGTAATTTTATAACAGTAACCAACGAACAAACTAGTAAATTCACACTAATAATATCACAGTTACAGACTCGAAAATGGTTATTTTTACTTATTACTTAACTGTTTAGTAGTTGAAATGTCCAGCGGTTTATCAACGTAAGAAGCACAATCACTATAACCTTTTAATTCACTTCATTTAAATAAATAACTGTTAAGTTATACTCTCTTAAATATTACATTACTGGACGTTAACTATTATAAAAACATTTTCATAATAAATGCTATATTAATTATGTCAAATTTGAACTTGTCATTAACAACACAAAAGTAGAAATCCATAGAAAGTATAAGTTTAAGTAGAAAGAAACAGTTTATATGAGATCACTTGCAGATTAATTTCCGATACCTTACTCTTATAAGAAATTAGTTAAGTGGTCGATATAACCTAATTTGTGGTTTTTTGTAATCGTTAAGTGTATTAAGTAATTGGCAAATGATCGAATCAATGATCGGACGTCGTAAAAATAAATATGGTAAGTGACATAGATACATATCAAAGTAAAGTCTCGCCTAACTGCTACATAGTATGTATTAACTAAGTTTTTTTTTGTATTGACCTGTCTAGGTATGTTGTAATCTAGAGTTGAGACTGTATTAATTTGTCCTTCGCAATAATATTCATAGCTATGTATGAATAAATTAAAACTAAACTGCACTGTTATAAAATTTATAGTTACTTATCTTTATATATAGGAGATATCCAGAGTATCATAAACTCATCACGAATTTCCGAAACTATTAGAAGTAAACACTCAAAATTTTGCAGAGATATTGCTTCTGCCATTTAAAGGTCGGCTAAAAATGGATTTTACAATATTCCTTTCCCAAGGGGAGTTGCGGGGGTAATAGTAATGGGATAGGACTCGCGAGTAGAGGGTTGGCGCCGGGCTGGAATATTTCTGACAAATTTCAAATCTAAATCTTTATTACGGCTAATAAAGCGGGAGGTGAACAGCTATCATGTAAATACCCTTTTTTGATGTATACTGTTGTGTCGTCATGTTATAGCCTTTAAAGAAGCGGTGTTTCATCTACTTGCACATGAAATTCCAGGCTAGGCTTTGATAGTATTGAATACAGCCTCCATCACTCATTAAGTGAAGTATACAGGAGGTAGTGGTGAAATACGACGCGTTTTATATTTCTGGAATAGTTTTAATGTTTAACATTACTAACAAGTGATTTTTAGGTGCAATGTTTAAATGTGAAGTGAATTTATCAACCAGTGATTATTTCCTAATACAATTTCCAAGTTTTATTTACTAGCAAATTTTTTTATTTCTCACGAGAACTATGGAGGCACTACAGGAATCACTCAAGGACTTGTCTGTAAACTTTACCACACAAACGGAGGAGTTCCAGCGCAAGTTGCAGAAATGTACTCCTGCTACCCTTACCACATTTTCTTTAGCGGCATAGTTTAAGACATTCAAAAATTTCATGCTCTCTGTACTTACCCATACGCAAATTGATCTTCTGACTCGAGAACTAGATCGCTCTGAAATGAGGCGAGGAAGAAAAATTATCCTACTGCATAGAATCCCAGAAGAACTTCGGGAAAACACGGTACCACAGTCACTGCAGTTATAACCTCAAAGTTACAGTTGTATGACTTTAGCGAAACTACCATCAGCCGCTGCCATCGTCTCGGACGGAAATCGGTCAAAGCCTCCAGGCCAATAGTGGCTTAATTTTGTGATACTTCGGTTTGTGGCGGTATTAATTACTTTATTACTTTAGCTGTGTATTTTTATACAAACGTTGCCCTTTTTATGTTCACAATTAAAAACATATTTTGTAACAACCGTGTTTCTTTCTGACGGTAGTCTGTTATTACTTGCTTGTCGTAACACGACGCTTGCCACTGACACTTAAGTTTTAGTGTTGCAATTGTGTAGTTTAACGTTTTCATCTGTCAAAATATGTAACATAGCCTTTTTTGCGTCATTATTTTGTTTTTTAATTTACTGTAATTTTTTTTTATCACTGGTGGTTGGGTTACTTGTAGCATTTTTATTGATTAAAATATTTTTTGTATTTTTTAAATTCTATGTTAGTATTTGATGATAGTAACTACAGCAAGAGTTCACTTCCTGTCTCTTCATCTGATGATTTAGACAGTGATGATAGTAATGAAAGCACTTCCCTTATAAATGTTAAATTAGACTCTATCCTTCTGTAAAAAAATAAAATTTTTAATATTGTTCAAATAAATTCTCATAGTATCCCCGCTCATTATTCTGATTTACTGACAAGTTTTGATAACAAATATATACACGCAATACTGGTTTCGGAATCATGGCTCAAACCCTGTATCCTCTCTATATCTTATTAGCTTCCAGGTTTCCAATTAATTAGAAACAACCGTCCTGATAGACGTGGAGGAGTCGTCGCCATCTATCTTCGTTCGCGTATACTTTATACCATCGTCCAGGCCTCTTCACCCCATACTGAAAGTGAAATTGAATTATTATTTATAGAAGTAACCCTCATCCACACTAAACTCGCCTTTTGGAGTCTTTTACAGTTTTTCTCTGACCCTAGACTACTTCTCCGACTTGGAAAATCTTTTAGAAAATTTGTCTCATCCGTATCATAATACAATTATTATGGATGATTTCAATACTTGTCTATTAATAAATAATAGTAGAGCTTCTAAACTTATATCCACTATCGTAGCAGCAAATTTGAAACTGCTCTCCATTTCTGCTACCAATTGTTTTCCTAATTCTGCTCCTTCTCCTCTTGATTTAATGTTTGTGTCCTCCCTTGACCATGTTGCAACACATGGTCAGCTAGCTGCTGATACTTTCTCTTATCACGACCTTCTTTATTTATCTTACAAAATAAATCCTACTAAGGCTAAATCGAGAATATTACTTCAGCGTAACTTTACTGGCTTATATTCTAAACGTGTATTAAAAGATGCAGAATAAATTATTGGTCTAATGTCTTAGACGCGCCTACCGTAGATGAACTGATCCAGTTACATGACCATCAAACTCCTACTCGTCCAGTGCGCGTCCGTCATCTCCCTTCCCCTTGGTTGGATGATAGTATTAAAAAATTATTAATAAGAAAAATTTTTTAAAATCGAAATACAAAGCGGATCCTTGTGATGACAATAAAGATAAATAAAGGTTAATACGGAATCGTTGCAATATTGTGTTTAGAAATGGACAACGACGCCATATTCATGAATCTGTGTAAGATCCAGATCCTTCCAGAGTTTAGAATTTACTTACGTCATTGAGAGTTGGAAAATCAAACTCGAATCTACCATCAAATATCGATTCCAATCTGTTAAATCAGCATTTCTCTTCTTCTCCTTGCACTGATGAGCAAGATAAGCAAACTCCCGATACACCCTTTTTTATTTTAGTAAATTAAACAACTGATGTTAGGAGGGAAATTTTATCTATCAACTCGGACGCCGTCGGTGTTGATTGTATTAGTCGTAAAATGATAATTCCCATTCTAGATATCATTTGTCCCGTCATTACTTCTATCTTTAACAAATCTATTAGTACATCATCCTTTCCCTTCCATTGGAAAAAAGCCAAAATAATTCTTTTCCTGAAAAAGATTGATTGATGATAAAGATGACTTGCCTGTTTGATTATCGCCCTATTTCTTTACTCTCGTTTCTATCCAAGGTTCTTGAAAGTTTAATATCTAACCAACTTAGTCCATATCTCTTAAAAAACAACCTCTTCAATCTTTTACAATCCGATTTTAGTTCTGGCCATAGTACTAACAGCGCGTTACTGAGAATCATCGACGACGTTCGTCATGGAAAGGAAAATCAAAAATTAACAGTACTTACGTTGCTTGATTTTAGTAGTGCCTTTAACATTGTGGACTTTGATATCATGTTAAGTATTCTGCGCACTATTAACAATAACAATTTCTCCACTTGATTAAACACCTATATTGGCGTGCTTCAAGGTGACCTGTTGTCTCCAATATGTTATTTTCATCAATTCTATTATACACGACTTATTTTCTTCTTACCACTTGTATGCTGACGGTCTCCAAATTTACACTCAAGCTTCTCTTGGTGATCTCTGTCAGGTCGTCCACAGCGTTAACTCTGATCTTGTTTGTATTATGGATTGGTGTAAATTGTATGGTTTGAACCTAAACCCTAACATGACACATCAGTCATAATCGGAAGTTCTAGACTACTCTCCAAAATTAATTGGTCCGGTGTACCGCCTATTATTCTTAACGGTAACGTAATTCCTTAAAAACTCAAGTGTCTGTCAATCCGTCTTCGCACGAATATTCACATTCTTTCTACTTTATACAAGATATTGTTTAATCCTCTAACAACTTCCTACCTAAGAAATCAATTCGAATTTATTTCCAATTACCACAGTCGTACTCTTCACTCTTCAGTAAACCTTTCCCTTCACGTCTCCGTGCATTCCTCTTAATTTTTCCAAAACTCCCTCTCCGTTACGGCGGTTCGCTTATGGAACTCTTTACCGAACCATATTCATATTTCCATATCCCTGTTTTCTTTCAAAAGAAACTTAAGTAACTACTATCGTAAAGTTTAAATTATAATTTTGTGTCTAATTGTGCTTTTGCTTGCATCTGTCATCAAGTATTGTAGTTTTAATTATTTAGTGCATCACTATCTTTTATTAGCTTTTAGTTCACGTCTTCCTTTCCAATGGGTCGTCTGGAAGAAATTGCTCTTTGAGCAATAAGACCGCCCATTGTACATTTATGTATATAAATAAAGTATTCCATATCTTGCACTGTACTTGTACTGTAACTGTAACCTATAACTGTTGTACAATAAAGGATAAATAAATAAATAAGTGAAGTTTCTGACGAACGATTATATTGTTATCGGCATGTTCAAAAAACAATAACTTTCACAGACGTATACTTGGACGAAGACTCGGAGACCCAGCATTGGGAAGGTTAATTGGGTCATGACCTTCGTAATTGTTAGATAAAACAAACAAGTCTTTGAATTAGTATTACATAGTGTAGCCATATCTTCAATTCAAGGTTGTACATATTTTACTTCGAAATTAACCATGTTTTTTAATAAAAGATAAGCACTTGATGAAAATTAATTTGTAATAAACTTTAATTATATATATATGCAGGATAAGTAAACACACATTCATTTAAAGTTTTCATTGACCCTACATAAATTCCCGATAAGTAAAATTACAATCGCGCTGTCAACCCTTTTCGGTATTTAATTGAGAAAGTCCGCTGTAATATTTTGCTCAAGGGTTTGATAATACCATGTAACAATCGCATAGACTATACATACAGCTTATATATAACAAATAATTTAATTTCTTAAAGTATGCAACGTAATATTAAAACATCTAAAACTGTATATATGAACAGTGTAATGACGAGTTCAGTGATCACCTGAGTTCGATTATCTTAAATAAACAATGATAATGCTAGTGTTATTGTTATCGCAAACACCACAAACCGCAAGTTGATGTGAAAAATCTTATTCATTACATGAGCGATATATAAGTAAATATTTTAACGAAGATGATCTCACTATTTCTTAATGTGACAATTCAAGTGATTGTGACATTGTTTCTGAAGTATTGAACCAGTCAGGTTTTTAGTAAACTCACTATCTTCTATGTAACAGGGCTGCGGTTTCGTGGTCTGAATAATAACCCTTATTGTGACTAAAAGAACAAAAGCAGGAAAGTAGGGTTATATATCTTACAAACGGCTAGCAATAGCGATATTTTTACAATGTTTGTTGCTATGTGAATTTCAGCTCTAATAAAATAACATCCTTCTATTTCAGAAGTTGTTTAGTAATCGCTTCTTTTTCGTATTTATGCAGCGATACAAGTGATGAAATTGCTTTAGCACAATTATCGTTGATGCATAATCTTAATCAGATCTTTATTAGCAAATATGTTGCGGTAGTAAAGATATAACACCGTGTATTAAAATTTTCCTTATAATTTATGAAAACTATTAACAGTAAAAAACCTGAAACTGTGGCATTTTGTTTACAATATCGACTACGTGCTTAATGTGCCTTTTTATTTTAAATTAAAGGAAAAAATCGTTAAGCAATACCTGTGAAAGGGGAATTCCTTTGTTATTTATAAATACAAAGGAAAATACTTTACGACTTGCGCAATATCACACTGATGCGAATGTCTACGCAAAGATGACGTTATCCTGAATATTTACTAAGACGTGATAAAAATATAATAGATATTTTACTTGTATTTACTCTCCGATGCGGAAGACCATCTAGATAGCTAACACTCATGGATTAAAGGGTGTTGTAGCTAGTGAAATTACTAAGGCAATAAGGTATAAATTACTAAGGTACTCTAACATTATTCGTCTCAGGGTGACAAGCGAGAGTAAGTACTCTATATATGTATTTAAATATCCGTTTATATGATAAATGTTATACTTTTATTTTTAATGTGCTAGAGTAAACTATTACAAGAATTCAAAGTAGTAGAGAAGCAGTAATCACACACTATTGTAGGCTCATTCTCTCTCTTTAAGTCGTGATTCCTCAGTGCTTTTTATTAAGCCAACTCTTTATTTTATATCTAGAGTTATTAAAAAGGAATAAAAGATTTAGCAAAAGACTTCATATCTATGCTGTGTAAAGTTACGGTAAGGAGATTGTAAAATATATACGCGCGTCTACAAAAACAACCTTATTCATCTGTCGGTAAACATCATAGAGACATGATTATAAACTACAATATTTATAGCCATTCATTGTTTTATACGGATGTTATAGCCGTTTACAAATCAAGTAACCGTAGTATAATTCTTGAAGTAATTATTTCCGTTATTTGTTCAAGAATTTGCCTCTACTTAAACCTTCGTTGATTTAAATTACGATTTAATAGACAAAAGGACGTCATTAATTTCTTGGCTCTACTACTTATCGCTTAGTATTGAAATCCTATTTAATACCGTGTTAGTACAATAAAGCGTTATTAAATTCATTTGTAATTTTTTTTTATACAATTAAAAGCGATGAGGAAGTTGGGACCTGATGATGAGTGATACGCGCGCCAATAATATCGTGGTACTAGTTACGATGCTATACAGTGCACCACATTGCGTTGTCCTGAGACAAAAGATGGTGATTCTTGTTACCCCAGTAATCACACTAGCTCAGCGTCCTTCAAATTGGAACACAGTAATGTTCGCACACTACTGTTTGGCAGCAGAAATACACGCTGCATTGGTACCCACCTAGTCGGTCTCTGGTAACAGAGAACTACCCCCAATAAAGTATTTTTATTGATACACTAAAAATCAAATTATGTACGAGGTAAAAAACGTTGATATCTCTCTCTATATGTATACACAGTCACATTCATATCTCTTTGTTTCTCCTGCCCTGGTCCCACTTTATGTAGGGTCGGCACAACATGTTCTTCATTACCGAACATGTTGTAAATAGTTTTGGCTAAACTTTTTACGACCGGCCGCCTGCCTGACATCAACCCTCTTTTTTTTTTTTTTTGGGAATGTTTGGGGACATTTTTTTTTTTTTTACTTCTCCATTTGTATTTCGCTGCTGTTACTAAAATTCACAAATGTACATAACTTAAATATTAAAGTCATTGGTACATGCCGAGATTCGAACCCGCGACCTTCGGATTGAAGGCCGCACGCTCTAACCATTAGGCCAGCGAGCTACATTCATATATATAGGTATATAAATAACATCCGTCATGTCAAACAAAACCAAATAATTTGAAGAAAAATGTCTGTCTGGTTTTAATGTCTTTAAAAACACTACCAGTGGTATATGTATATATATATATATCGATACATATGAGCAGTGAAAAGTTTTCTGATCACTATAGAGATCTTTGGCAGACGCCCATGTCCAGAATTGGACGTTGATAGTATGTGTATGATGGTGACGTTTTACTATAATTCTTCCAGAAATTTAAGACCTATCAAATCAATAACTTACCCTGTACGTAACAACACCATTGCGTCAGTACTAACGTCAAACTAAACAAGCGTGCTCGGATTACAAAAGCAACTTAAAAAAATACATGGAATTAGAAAAAAATAAGTCACGAGAGCATAGCGTGATTATAAGTAGCTTTTGTAGAGTACATTTTTTTATTTTTTCCTTACTGAATCACGTATTAAACCAATCGAACTGCTTTGTTTCAACTCTGCACAACTACTCTAGGAAATTGAATGATATTAGAAAAAGTAAGGAATTTTCTATTAATAGTAAACATAGTCAGTAATGATACTTAATATTTTATGTCTCATTGTGAGATCTCAATATAGTTTAACTATAACAACGTGGCGCTACTTAGGGTGATATACACAACACTACATTTTGCTCGTCGTCTTGAGACATAAGACGTTAACTCATTATTACAGTGGTTGTAGTAGCTACAGCACCTTCCAAACAGAAATAGTAGCATTTGCACAGTACTGTTTGGTGGAGGAGGTTGGATAAGCATTAGTACCTATCTAGACAGTCTTCTGCAACAAGGACCTGTCACCAGTAAAACATCCTAACAAGCGCCGCATTGTGATAGGCAGGCGTAGACCGCCAAGTTAAAGAGGTGGTTAAAGTTATAAACTTCATTGCAGTTACTCAATTAAGTTAAAAAATATTTCATCGGATTAAATATTTATTATGATGAAGTTCGTATAGAGGAAATTACGAATACAAGAAGTTTCTGACTTTTTCGTTTCATTTCCTTGTGCCAGTGAAACAGATCCTATGGATTATTATAAAACCATTATCATAACTACAAACATGCGATGTGTTCTTTTTAAAGTTTTTATTTAATCGTAATTTATAATAATTTAGTTATAAATGACTTTTAAGATTTTTCCTCATAAAAGTAAAAACAAATTATACTACAAGTTTTTTTACGCTGAATCGAATTAATTAGAAACAAGACGCAGTGAGATAATTTTAGTTTAAAATGTATTAAAATTTGCGGAATATACTACATAGTATCTGTACTGACCCTGTTTAACTGGGTCACCGGATTTTCCTTGAGCACTCTAAGACCAAGTACCCTATCAACATTTTAGGCATATAATATAATCCTAAGTCTTACTTAAAGTTGAGAATTTTCGTTTACTTCTACATGGATTTCTTTGCTTTTATAATTGGGAATGGGATTTAATTTTAGTAGCACTTCGATCTTATCGGATTTATTGTGCTTAGTACAAACTTATATCGATCATCTGTTGCATAATAAAAAGCTACTTTCAAGGAAATATTTTGATTTACCTATTGTTTGTTTTTTAATGTTAAAAAAAACAATAAGAATTTACATGAGTTTGTCAGTGTTTTACGCTGATGTCCGAATTTCATGAAAGCTTATCACAATGATGGTAACTAGTAGAATCTAATAAATATACAGAAATATATATATATATATATATATATATATATATATATATATATATATATTTATATATATATAAAGATTAATAACTGCGGAATCTGTTCACATAAAAACAAATCGGTCTTCATTATTTTTTGTAATATGTAATTTTATTTAAACGAGTTCGTGTTAAGAGTAGCGTTGAAATTTAAGGCTATCAGTTCTACAGTTTCAGAACTTGAGCGTGGACGACGGTCTGATAAAAAAATATAATGAAAAAAATTAAGTAATTAATTATGTTATTCGTTATTTATATGTATCGAATTTTGTGTTATTGATAAATCATAGAGCGTAGTTTATTTATGTGTTTGTATCATATTGTTTATTATCATTGAAGATGGCACACTTAATACCTTCGTTATCTGAAATAGTCCCTTTTAAATCTAGGTAAGTTAATATTTTAATACTTTCACTTATTTCATTACATGTACAATTTTTGTAAATAATTTAATATTAATTTAGTAAATTATAATGTTATTTTTTCATGTAAAATATCATCATTTCCATTTAGGCAATAAATATAAAAAGATGACGGGTCTATTGATTTTAACATAATGACAGCTTTTCACTGTAATGTATTTGATTGTTTATATTGTATTTAATTACTACTAGCGTTTGGTTACTACCTCACCTAATGGCAATCAATGTCGTGGTCCTTGGTGGTTTGTGGTAAAGGGCACTGGTCTAAAACAAGACTATTTACCCTTCTCTTAAAGAATTCCGCACAGTGTCTATACGGAAACTGAACATAGCAGGTTATCCCTATCCCTCGCTGTTCGTAGATCGGACGGAAATAAAATAATATTCATAAAGCTTTTATATTTATGAGACATTCCATGACAGCCAATTTATGTCTCCACTGCTGGGGCACAGGCCTACCTTCAATATGTGGGCGATGGGGCCATAGTCACCACGCGAGCCCAATGCGGATTGGTGGCTTCACACACACCTTAGAATAAATTCTAATTCATGTGCAGGTTTCCTTACGATTTTTTTCCTTCAATGTCTGTATTCCGCTGTTGTTACTAAAGTTCACAAATGTACATAACTTAAATATTAAAGTCATTGTTACATGCCGAGATTCGAATCCGCGACCTTCGGAATGAATGCCGCACGTTCTAATCATTAGACCAGCGAGCTACTTTTTTGAGACATTCACCTAATAACAAGTGATACGTCTACGATAATCCATAATAACGTGACGTTAGGTAGGACGATATATACAGCACTATATTGCGCTCGTCGCCTTATGACATATGAGGATCATTTTCGTTACTCCAGTAATTTCACTAGCTATAACGTTTTTCAAATCAGAACAGTAATGTTTGCATACTACTGTTTAACGGTAGAAATAGGAGCTTCAGTGATACCTGCCAAGACGGTGTCCGCGAACAGTTTTATCACCAGTTTAACTGTATACCACCACAATCAATCTATAGACGTCTACTGCTGGGTGGTCCTTCCCCAAAGATTCCCATATCGATCGCTCTTGAACCTCCCATGCGGGAGGTAGGCCGGATACCAGCGGCCATCGTTTGTAGGGTTTCATCTCGAGGATTTGGGCCACTTCTCACCACGCTGGTCAAATACGGGTTGGTGGGATCCAGAGCCTCGTTTGTTGATTAGCAGGGTACATCACGGGCAGATGAGGTTGGCTTCGATCCCGTAATTTATTGTGTGGGACGCCTTACACCCATAACTAACTTTAACTGTCAGTATCATGAATATTATTGTTGAAATTATGAACCAAGGACTATTTAAATTCTGTCCATAAAAAAGTGTGAAATAGTAATAATTATTAAATTCGTATGATACAAGGAAGTTGATTTACTTACATGAAATATTTTTCATGATAATTATCACATTTGCGGTTGTAATGTGAACAAATACACGTATTACGAATTTATGGCGTAAAGCGCTGGAATCACAGCGGCCTTCAACGTTTATTATATCATGTGCGTATTTACGTTTTGTATAGAAGCTGTAACCACAGTTTTCATTACATTATAATTAAAGAGTTTTTGTATTATTTTCAAATATATGAAGCATTAATAAGACAACACAATTAGTTATTGAAGTTGTTACCTGCGAATAACATGTATTGTTTTTAAAGGACGTTATCGTTTTATATACAATATGTGTATATAATTTATATATAAGAGATTTCCACCTATGTAGTCTCATCACCATATATCTAGAAGCATAAGGTCTAGAGACTCGAAATTTTGTAGAAATATCCTTTTAACGGGTATAAGTCAGTTAAGAATTTTACAAAACTGTTTTCAAAAAGGGAGTTGTGAGGGTGTTAAAATAAAGCGAGCGGGTAATAGTTATTTCAATATAACATAAAACAATTAAGGAAATTAAAAAAAAAAGTTATAAATTATTCTCCTTCCTAGTTAAACATGCCTTTGGAATATACTAATCGATTGATCAATAATTTTATATAATAATTTCTAAAAAAGGTAGTGTTACAGATCTTTAGCTAGATACTTCTTCTATCTCAGTCGCTAATCATTATATGTAGACGAGTGTTCGGGATCGGTATAAAGGATCCTTTGTCTAGGAGATAATATTACTGTTATAGAAGCGTACTATCTTGTAGACAGCAAACTGCTGAACAACAAACAATTCGTTCCCAGCACTAAATTGTTTTGGACAATGAACATCTTTCAATACCTCTTAGTTAAGCCTTGCTTGAATATCAGGCAAGGAAACATTTGACACGGACAAAATACATTTAGTTACCTGTTTTTTTTTTATAATCATTGTCCTTTCAGCTTATTAATGTTCACAGTTAAGCATAGGTCTTTTAAAGATAAATAAAAAATCAACTTAAATGTTATTAATATTATACGAACAATATCCTGGTTCCACATGAGGTAGGCTTTAAAAACAATTCTCTTAAAGTGAGTATATTGTAGAGCTTTTCTTATCATCATAAAAGAGGGTCGCTTGTGTTTCTATAAAACTCCGGGAAGGATTTGCTTTCCTCTTATATCAACAAAATACATATTAAATTCCGTATATAAACATTGAAACAGTTTACTTATACGGCTCAGTGAGCTATCTATATGTGGAACAGCTTATTTCATATGCAAGAGGAAAATATAATGGACACTTATAAATCGTTTGCAAAGCAACGTAAAAAAAATATATTGCGAATGACCTCCAATAACATCTTTTGAAGGGTAGGACCCTGACATGTAACCATAAAATGCCAGTATTTAAAACAATTTCAATATTTAATTGTTCTTTACTAAATTTGAGGGGCACATTACGCATTTTATTAGACTAAAGGGATGATAAATGAAATCAAAGTAGGAAGTCTTGAAGTAAAGAGTCAAATGACCTGTTCCTTTGCTTGGGTTGAAAACTACACCGAAATACTATAATTTTTCAAGTATGGTGTTAAATTATGAGGTATATCTCGAGTAAACAGGTATTTTTTTACTTCCACTGCAGAGACTTGGAACCTTTCGTCACAGGTAAATCTAAAATATTTATTATTCTATTAATTATTATAATAACATTAAAATATAAACATCGAAACAATACGTTTGTATTTTTTTAAAGTTATTGTTACAATGGGCTAAGAAATTGAGGTCAAGTGGTTTAGTTTTCTTATAAGGTTATGTGACCATGAGGCCAAAGATGGTAAAGCGAGAAAAATATTTGTTTTCTAGGGGCATGTTTTACAATACGAAAGTGGTAGCTAGTCAGATAGATTAGAAAAAATATTACCACCATCCAAACTACACGATATGTGGTCACGGAGTATAACCAGAGAACTTCCTGTTAGAAGACAGCCAGCTCGTTAGTTGCTGTATAACGGAAGGAGATGACAGTCTGAAAACAATCTGCAAAGTAGATCAAAGACACTGTACTTCGGCCAACAGACGATGTCGAAGACAACACTTAACGCATTTAAATCTAGTATTTGTTATCATCTTCAAATAAAAAGATCAATGTGTCGCTTCGATTTCTCGCTCCGAAGGTCATATTCGATCACTTAAACAATGAATGTAAAGAAATGTTAAAGTTACAATACCTTATGAATATTTATGGCATAATATTAGCGTCGAATGTTATTTCTTTGATATATTTTAAAATACCGTTCACTATTAATACATTATTTCAAAACATTGAAACCGGATAGAGCCGGTATAAAACATAATTATAGCAATTCACATAAAAAATATATTGAACATAAATATACAGAAATGTTTGTTGAAAATTCTGTTAAAGCAGATATAACTGGTTAATACTAGGTCGCAAGTGTTAGCAATAGGACAATGCCTTTTTATTGACCTTAAAAATTCTTAAGTGGGTCTTTAAATTGAATGTTTAGCGCCTTGACATTAATATTCGTAACAAACTGAATTGCATTTTTTATGTTTATATCAGTTTTTTAATGAAATGAATGAGTTTATAAATAAAAGGCAATAAATATTGAAGGTAGAAATAAAAAGAAATCGGAACATGTTTTGTTATTTCTCTCAAATTCGTTTAGTGATTAGAAGGTTCAAGTTAAAAGTGATAGTTTGCAAAAATGTGCTAATAAGCACCTAGCTAGCATACCGGATATGTGGCCTTGACTTTGTTCTTGTTGGAGAAAGCCTCGAGTCCCTATAAGGGGAACATTTAGTGAGGTATTTACTTACAAACTTTGTATTTAATTAAACATTACAAATCGTTAAAAATTATATTTTATGTTTTAATAAAAACTGATCAAAGTTAATCGAAATACCGCCTTAACCTTTAAATGCAAGGTATTTAAATAATATATACAAAAACCTCCCATTATAAAGAACTTTTATTATTTTTGTGATTAGAACTAAACTAATACTTGATACTAAAGGAGTTTAGTTAAACTATTTTATGGGAAAAATCGAAAGTTTTCTTTATTTGTTTCAATGAAAAATTAAATTTTTGGTAGATTGGGGATAATTTAAAAAAGATCGCGCATCTGATCGAGAGTTGTGTAGTAATGAGAAGAGTATAAAGTGTCCATATTTGGAGCTCGAATCAAAAGTGTGCCAGCAAGATGCACGACCTGAATGCAAGTAAGCGCGTAATAATATCACTCTTGCTTTCCAAGTAACTTTATTATGACGGCTCTTTAGTTTTTTGTTGTAACGAAAAAAGAATTAACGTATGAAATGAAATAACTTATTCACATTTCTTTATTATAACTTTTTTTACGTGTGAAGGTATTTACGTTTTAGTTCAATTTTTTATCTTGATTATTCTCCTTTGTCGATGTTGGTTCACGTGAGACGCTGGAGTAAAACCGCAAAATAATTAATTTCGTCACGGAAAGTAGTCGACCTCACGGACATTATTGATTGGAGCCAGTCTGCTCACCGTCGTCTCGTTGCCCAACACTTGATCGGAATACGAGATCAGGTCTTGTACGGGTCCCCTAAATGCTATAGGTTGACGGCTGTATATTCCTCGCTAACTTTAGTTCCTTTCTACCGGTGTATTGAGATTTTTATTTATTGCTTAAGTTATAAAAATAACTTCAGAATTCGTAAGAAACAATACTAGTATTTGAGTTCATTATCGACTTTATTCACTAAGTATAACAATATAGTAAAACTAGTATTTTCATTCGATATTATTTAATGCTTTGTGTTTTTTTCAAATGACCTATTTCTAAGAGTCTGCAGCGAGATTAGAATGGTTGTTTTTTATTAATGTACACACATATACTGAATAAATATAATAAAACAAATCGGTGTGTATGATCAAAGGTGAGCTTAACACTAAGAAGAGTATTCTTTCAGAAAATTCTCCTAAAAGAAAAACAATGATAACAAAATGAAAGATTGCAAATTTACAAATATATAACTATTACAAAAAGGATAACAATACGTATAATACATATATTATTTTATAAACATATAAAAATGCATCTAGAAATACATAATGACATTCATAAATCCCCGCTTAATATATTACGTATCCGCTCAATGTATTAATGTTTTACATTTCCTTAAACTAACAAAGGAGGAAGGAACTGACACTAGAATTTTTTTTGTATAACAAAATATGTAAGGAGATAATTTTTTTTCATTTACACGCTCCACGTGCGTTACACTACAAGCTCATTAAGTTTATGTTGTAACACATTGAAACCGTGTGTAAGATACAATGGAGCTATTAAGTGAAGTAAATTGCATAGATTTATAAACGTCGTTGTGTCTGTCTGCCGTAAGAAAAAAATCTTTAGATAAATTAAACGTAAGAATAAACCGAAGACAAATTTTCGTGATGTCATATATGTATAAGAATATCGTTGAATGTATTACTAATATTAATAAAAGACAGTAATAATAAATCAGATATATAAGTAATAATATATACATTTTCAAAACAACTTAAAGTATGACTTGTGTAATATTCACTGGTGATAGCTCTTTATTACCGGAGACTAAGTACCTATACCACCGCACCCCCTATTTCTGCCGCATTAACAGTAGTCTGCAAACATCACTGTGTTCCGGTTTGAAGGGCGCTGTCGCTAACGTAATTACAGGGTAACGAGACATAACACCTTATCTCTAAAGACGATGAGCGTAATGTATGTATCATTCTAACGTCACGTTGTCATGAACGAATGTATCACTTACCATCAGGTGAACATCCCGCTCGTATCGTCGCTTAAACGAAAAAAACTAGTGATATAATTTTTTTTTGCACATAATTAAAAATAATAATTTGGTGTAACATTAATTATTTTATGTCTATTATATAAGTATACTACACATAGCTGTGTTTACATTAATTTAGTTAAAGTATAAAGCATAAATGAATATAAAAAAAAACGAACAACACCTTAAGTTATTGTCAAATTATTATAACATACCAAAATAATATAACCTTTTTCGATTTTATTAATTTGTTATGCACATCTATATAAAATAATACGAATATAACGTCGTAGTACAACCTGTTTTATTATCATTAAGAATTATATGTATTATTAAAATTTATTTATAATATATTATAGCATTTTTTTTTATTTACTTTGACAATGCATTATCATTTTTAAATGTTTTTTGTCTAGACCGAATTTAAAATTACAAATAACAGATGGAAATTATCTAATTGCGTAGTATCAGACACCATCTTGTAAATATTACTTTTCGAGAAGGTTTTTTTTATATTGATGTAGACTTTTATATTAAAATCAAATAATCTTTTATCGACTACTAGAAATCGATTAAATAATTTAGTATCTTATTCATTAAGATATTATTTAAATTATCGAATTATATAAATTTCTTTGTATTCTAAAATAGCTCTTCTATTTTCTTGAAAATGGAAGTTAACAAACAATGCATGGAAAGAAGCATTTGTTTTGGTTTTTTTTTTCTTCAATGAAGCGACGAGGCGAGCGGGACGAAAACCTGTTGTTTAGTAAATCGCCTGATTATAACAACGTGGCGCTGTTTAGGATGTTGATAATGATATTTACTGCACCGTACTGTGTTCGTTGCGTTAAGACTAAGATATTGAGTTTCGTTACCCCAGTCATTTCCCTATCTACAGCGCCGTCCAAATCGGAACACAGTAATGTTTGCAGTCTACTGCTTGGCGGCAATACGCTCTGTGGTAATATCTAGACGGTCTCAAGCAAGAGAGACCTATCACCAGTAAACTTGTTGTACACTCGTAATCTTTGTTTAAATGAACATAGGTGTTAAAACCATTTAACTGGACTTTAAAACGACTTAGGATTGAAGGTAAATTATGATGAGGTTATAAAATTGCACAATGTAAGTATACTATCGACGATTAAACAGAAATTATCCAATTAAACTGGGCATTGGTATTATTATATAGGTATTATTTAGGTAATAATGATTGAATTTTGGAAAGTTCGAGGCCATAGAGTCAATAATTCAAAACCGTTTAATATACAATATTAGTTACGCGTAACCGCTAACACGTCTATATGTAAATTTATAACTAAGAATGTCTCACACATTTAATATTATTGGTTAGTACGAGCAGGGATCAAAAAGTAGTGAGAATGAGATAGAATATAATGACTTGATAACTTAATAATTTATTTTCCTACATAGTCTCCGAGTCGCTCTACACACCGAGTGTAGCGCTTTTCCAAAGCTTCAATCCCCTTTAAAAAAAAGTTTTGTCTTGGTCCTGCAAAAAGCTCTCGACGGCATCCATGCCTTCGTTATCGTCTTCGTACCTGTCTCCCTTTAAGTATTCTTTCAATTTGGGGAACAGATAAAAATCGCTAGGCGCCAGATCTGGTGAATAAGAGACCAACCAATTCGAAGCCAGCTTGCTGAATGGCAGTCATCGCAACTGCTGACCTGTGCGCGGGTGCGTTGTCGTGATGAAACCGCACGCCCCTTCTGTTTCCCTTTCCTTTTCTCTTTGATGGCATTCCTCAACTTGGGAATTAAAGCCGCGTAATATTGGCCTGTAATAATGGTTTCACGCTCCAGGTAACCAATCAACAATGTCCCTTCAGAGTCCCAAAATATGGAGGCCATAACCTTTCCAGCCGATGCCACTGCACGAAACTTCTTCGGGGTCGGTGATGACGACCGTTTCCATTGAGAAAATTGCTGATTTGCCTCGGTATCAAAATTATGGACCCATGTTTAAGCCACTATTACAAAATGAGACAAAAAGTTCTTAGAATCTTCTTGAAAGTTGTCCAACCATACCTTCGAAATGTCAAGTCGATTTTGTTTCTGACTGTCGGTTAACATTCTCGGCGCCCATTTTCCATACTTTTCTCATATTCTAACATTGTTTCAAAATGGATTGAATATTTCCATATGAAATGCCCGTTTATTAAGTATCGGATGGTAAACCTTCGATCGCTTGATACAATTTTCTCGACCTTCGCAACATTTTCCTGGGTGACTGACTTTGATGGACAGCCGCAACGATGTTCGTCTTCCGTGCTCGTTCTCCTTACTCGAAATTGAGACGCCCACCTTGCAACAGTGGAACACGTCGGAGCAGACTCTCCTAATGTTGCCTCCAAATCGCAATGAATCTCTTGCGTCGTTAACTTTTTCAAACAGAGCTATTTAATAACGGCGCGCACTTCCTTTTTCTCCATTTCCGAGAACACGTTCCGACACGAAGCAAACAAATGACTACATACAGAAAAAAACAAAAGAGTATCGAAGATTATTTCCTTTATATATTATATCGATATTACTAATAATTCACAACAAAATATTAATCTTTATAGTGTTATTTAATCAATAATAATATATTTTTAATTCAATTTATAGTTATGTTAAGTAATGTTCGAAGTAATACAGGTTTAAATAAATTAAGTTTTTGACTTTATGTATATGTTATTAATAATTGAATCTTAAAATTTTAATATATGTATATATTTATAAATGTCGTTACTTTATTACGCGTTAGTTTTTTATTACACTAATTTTGATCGCGTAAAATATCGCATACAAGATTGCCGATAGAAAACTCTTACAGACGTAAGTTCGAATTTGTACTTTAATATAATAACATATTTTATGTACATAAGGAATAAATTAAAAAAATAATTTACATACACACTGTGCGATATGAACAAATATCGTACGATTTGTACAAATAGTCATTAACACCCATAAAAGGTCCTTCGTTGATGGAAGCAGTTTTCAATCTTCTTTTCTTTTCTCCTGCCCTGGTCCCACTTTATGTAGGGTCGGCACAACGTGTTCTTCATTACCGAACGTGTTGTAAATAGTTTTGGCTAAACTTTTTACGACCGGAATCGACGATTCGAATCTCGTCATTGGTACATGCCGAGATTCGAACCCGCGACTTTCGGATTGAAGGCCGCACGCTCTAACCATTAGGCCAGCGAGCTACAAGCAGTTTTCAATCATTCATTTTATATTTATATAAATAACATACTACATAAATATACTATATAATTGGAATTGATGATCAAAATGAAGCAGTTTTCAATCATTCATTTTGATCATCAATTCCAATTATATAGTATATTTATGTAGTATGTTATTTATATCAACAATTGTACATTTATAAGCAATACCTGTTAGAAAGATATATTTTATAGTACAATTAATTTCAAGACAACCTATTTCAGCATTATAATATCTGTGATGTAACACAATGATCATAGTCTTCAATAATTGTAAGGAATTGTTCTTAAACATTCCTATTATAAAAATGAATCTATAAGTAATTAATAAGATAAGAAGAAGTAATTTTTATTGATTATGTAGATATGTAGAATTATTTTTATATTAAGTAATTATTGCTAATTTAAAATATTGCTATATAAATTAAGTAATTGTTATCAACAGTCAACAGATAACATTAAAATACTTTACTAGTTTAAATTATCAAAAATAATGTGCTTAAGTACAGTAGTAAAAAAAAACTAAGAAGGCTTTTTTGGCAACGAATGATTTAACTGGTTTCCAAAAGTTTGTTTAGCATCCTTTATATTTAATTATATACTATAATCTTCTTTCAACATAATTTTTTTTATTTGTCATGTAAGTAATTTTACCCACTAACGGAAGCTATATGTTATCATTGTTTATTGCTAACAAGACATTTATAAGGTGTTAAAGCATTAGGATATTTTATTGCCTCTATACTTAGCACTCTATCTATAAAGAACCATACTATTTTAACAAATAAAGTAACTAGAAATAATACTCTTTACCTCTCACGTCCTTATCCTGAATAACAATACCTTCACAGATTTTATCGTGAAGAACATTTAAGTTTAAATAAACTAGTAATCATATTGACAGACTAAATATAACTGTTTGTAACGACCGGAAGGACGGATCTTCGGTTAAAACTTCATGTAAGTTATTTATATTTATTCCATTTCTAGATCCAATAAAAAGATATTTCATTCGATTGATTAATTCACTGAACCTTCTCTAACTTATGTGTAAGATAAATGCAACAGGACATAGGAGTATTAAGGACTATATGTAAAATGAATGAAAGTGTAATGTCATTTATCTAGTTATACACGTTTGATAATTATTAATACCTTCAACTTGTGAAAACTTCAACATGTTAAGTGATGTGTAATGTCTTACATGAAAAATTAAGATTATCATTTCTCTGAAATATGTATGCGTTATTGATTTTTAAATTATTTTATTTGTGTGTATTCGTATGTAGTATTGATACGGTCACCGCAGGATCAATTGATGTTGTTTATTATTGCACTAAATGTCCAAAGTTGTTTAAGGTGATTAAGAAGGATTATACAAATAGACATCTATACTATAACTCTAACTACCTATAGTTATGAAAACTTTGAGCTGTACAACAAAAGATCAAGTTTGAAAATACAATTGTGAACCTCCGGTTGTATTAATGCTAGGCGTTATAATGAAACGCTACTTGTTCTCATTTTGCGTATCGTAAATAACTGCCGCTTAAATGTTCGCTCACACGCTTACACAATGGATTTGTATTCTTTATTTATTATTATTTACTATAATGTTCCTCTCAGTGTTATATAAATGAAAACAAAAAAAATAATACTACTGCCTCCATGGTGTCGTCACTAACCAGCAGTCTAGTAAAACGTAGGTACCTGCTTTGACTCCTACTCTGAGCTCGCTCGCTTAAACATGCATAGCTTCACTGTTACTTAACTCTAGTAAATACTGCTGATATAACTATCAACCAGTACAATTAAACTTAGCTCAGGCTAAGAATTGGATTTACAACCGTTAATGTAAGGTCTCAGTGTCGAACGAAACTTTTTTTTTAAACTACTAGGTGGCAAACATCTTGTGGCCCGCCTGGTATTGAGAGATCACCGCCGCCTATAATCGCCAGTAACATCAGAGGTATCACAAGTGTGTCGCCGACCCTGTAAGAACGTTTTTATGCCTTTTTTGAAGAACTTCATATTGTAGCTAGGAAAAACCTCAGCAGGTAACTTAATCCGCAATTTGAGTGTTCTCATGAGAAAACATCTCTAGAACCGGACCATACGTGACTACTGTTTCAAGGGTACAAGAATGAATTTTTTGCCGATGGTGAACGGTGCGCTGATGGAATGTGGCCGTGGGCATCATGTCAAACAGTTCATCAGAGCACATCACGTTATAGAGCAGGTAGAACACACACAAGCAGGTAAAACCTCCTCTTAAACCAAGTTCACTAGCATGCAACTGAGACTTTATATTAACAGGTATACTTTAACTATTGAACCAATTTGACATTTAATGAATAGAAACTTTTTATATTTAAATAAAAAAAAAAATTGTAACAAAGAAATAAAAAATGGCGCTTAACCTAACAAACGCGATATCATATCAGTTATCTTAAACTACTTCTTGTGTATAAATCTGTCTGATTACGTTTATTGATCGAAGTAAGTGCTCACTTGAGCAACGTTCAGTAAGTATCAACGTTTGTTCTTAACAGTTTGAGAGCAAGGTAAATAAACATGTTACATTTCGTCAAACCGTATCCTTATCTTTATTGCTCTTGGCATTCAGGAAATTTTTAATCCGATTGCAAAGTTAAAATCACTGCGGTAAAAGCATACTTAGATTTTTAGTGTCAATAACTTGAGGTTGTTCAGATTACAGAAGTTAATACTTCGTCTATAAATATTTAAGAATGATTGTTATAAAACTGCATAGATAAAATTATTATTAAAAAAGAGGATTTCAGGATTTACATAGTACACAAATTATTTACATAAAATAAACAATTCTCTTTGTAAGGAGTTACTACAGCTGCATGACATTTTTCATCTACATAGTCTAGGTCTGTAGTTATCTTTAACTGGAGTATTTTTCTGATAATCTCCAGATTCTATGAAACCTAAAAACATTTTATACACTACGAGATTTGTATCACGAAGTTATAACACAATGTAGAAAACGAAGCTACTATCGCAATGGCTTATATCAGTTCCTTGAATATGACAGATATGACTTCATCTAATCTCCATAAAGCCAATAATACGAGATCATATAATCTATTGTCGTCATCATTCAAAGAATCCAACGTAACTTATAGCATATAGGCATCAAGAAGGTTAGTTGATGTTAATACTATTTTCAGGTGAAATATCTTGTAATACATATATACATATATTATTAATATAATAATAACGAATAGCAGGTTAGAGTTTAATATAGCACAGAACTCTGTGTATAATAAGTAATTACTTATTTAACTTGTCGGACCTGAATTCGTAAGTTTTTAAGATACGTTCTTGTTAAGTTGGGTTAGTTGTCAACAAGATTTTTGGATGATTTGTTGTTTTTGGAGTTCAAAAATATTTCTTTCTACAATTCCGTGATAAATATTCTTATAAGCAAAACTGATTTTTATTTTCTAATCGTATTGTAGTATATAACATTAAACCTCTTTAAAGTTTAGATTACATAGTTTAGTATTTAATATTGTACAGATACAAAATGTTTTAAAAAATTATAATAAATTGATCGATCAATGAATTCCTTAGGATTAACATAATAATAATAGTATCTATGTTTATTTCCAGAACTCAGCTGACGTTAGTTTCTTTGCTGTATATATTTTACGTTGAGATGATACCAAGATGGCGGCGAATAATATCAAAAAGTAAGTACAGCTAATAAACATATATCTTTCTATTTAATTAAGCAACTAGAAGAGCGGAACGTTCACCTGATGGTAAGTGATACGGCTGCCCGTAACTAAGTAATGCTAGTCAGGATGATATACATTGCACCACATTGCGATCGTTGACTGAGACATAAGATGTCGAGTCTCGTTACTTTAGTAATTACACTAGCTACAGCGCCCTTCAAATCGGAACACACTTATGTTTGTACACTGCTGTTTGTCAGCTGCAATAGACGCTGTGGTAGTATCCACCTAGACGGTTTTCGGCAAAATAGACCCTACTTTCCGCAAAACATTTATTCATCGATATAGTATATAAGCACGACAAGAATGAACTTAGTGCTTTACATTGCCAATATTTCGTATAAAATATTATCCAATAGTTGTCAGTGTACATTTTTTTTAAATAAAAAAGTAGTTTAGATAGAATTTTAGTCCTTACTTAGACAAACAAGTACACTATTTATTGTAGTGATTTCATTAGCCGCCTTTTCAGTAGAAAAATATTTAAGCCATTATATATTATAATCTAAACAAGCCTTACAATAGATTACATAGCCTAAATCTATCAATTTCGTATAGCTAATCATCTTCATTTTAGCTTATTGGTGTCCACAGCTAAACATAAGCATTCCCAGAAAGGGGAAAATGCTATTTTAATAAATTTTATATGAATATACTATTGATGAGAAGTTAGGCAACTGCATTCGCTATTTTTGCTGTCAGACAGTATAGTGAAAACGTAACTGTGTTAAGACTTTGGGCTGCCGCGAAGAGATAAAGAAGAAACCAGGAATTAGGGTTTTTGTTATTGACTAGCAAAAACAAAAAACCGTATACCTATCTATATCTCAATATAAGCCATCTTTATTCCTCCACTTATGTGGTGAGTAGCTTGTGACATTATTTACAAAATATTACTTAATATATAGCCTTTCAAGCTGTTGGGCAGTAGTGGTTTTGTGTGAACATATAAACAGCATTTCATAGTTATGGTCAGACGCTATTACTTAGCATCAGGTGTACTTCCTGCTCGACTTTTCACTTTTTAGAATACAACATGAAGTAAATATTAAATTATAATAACATGTACTATGTTGATTACAAAAAAGGTATACGTAGACCTTTTGCATGTGAAAACGTCAAAGTTCAGAGGTATTAACAGGATGTAAGTGTACCACAAACAAGTTATTACCGCAACCCTTTTCAAAGGCAGACATTTTCCTAAATAATCCGTACAGCTTGACTTTTACAGGCGGACAACGATTTGATGTAGAAATTTTTAATGAAAAGCTTTCATGATAGTATAAATATGTTTGACTAGATGTTAAATAAGTTGCTTAACTTTAATAACAACCTTATTTTATAAAGTCATCACAGTAGTGCCCGTTAGTATATTTGCTTAAAGATTTTTAATGATATCTATAAAATTAATAAATGATGTTAATTATCGCGAATGTTTGTTTAAAGTGTAATGAAATAGATTTTTTTGACGATCAGTTCATGGCAAGTTTTGATAAGATACACCTACTTATTAGAACTTATTAGAGCACTAATATAGATGTATATACAACACCGAATTATGCTTGTAGCTTTAAAAAATATTTACAGTTACAGCGGTAATTTCACTAACTGCAAACTGGATTACAGTAAAGATCTACCAGCGGTGGTAGGTCGTTATTGCCGGAAACTGTCTAGGTAGGTACCACCGCAGCTCGTATTTTTGCTGCCTAACATTAGTGTGTAAACATTACTGTATTCTGATTTGTAAGGCGCTATAGCTAGTGAAATTACTGGGGTAACTAATACCTTATATCTTAAGAAAATGACCATACTGGTGCTGTGTATATTATCTTAACTAGTGTCATGTTTCTTTGGGCAGCCATTAGGTAAATGATTCGCTCCCACCAACCCGCATTCGGCAAGCGTGGTAGGAAATGGCGTAAATCCCCCACATGAACCTCTACAAACGTGTAGATCTTTGGGTGAGGCCTATGTCCAGGCAGTGGACGTGTATAGGCTGATGATGATGATGATGAATCGCCTCGCTGCTCGCTTCGCTTCGTCAAATAAAAAATATGTTTGCGCATGTTTGGCTGCGAATAAAGGCATTTTGATGACCCTAGATAGTTTTGAGTGTATCTCCATATACTTGTACAAGTGTTAATATATTTAATATACTAATATTCGATATTTGATTTAGAGATTCAAAAGTTTCTTTTTTGTTTCGATCAGTGTTCATAATTCCTCAGCGGTATGTGCTCGGCATTATGGGCCTGCTGGCGGTGTGCAATGCGTACACGATGCGAGTGTGCCTTAATCTCGCCGTAACACAGATGGTCAACAATACAAAGAACGAAGAGTCACATTTTGATCCCGATGCCTGTCCAGATGATAGCGAAATATTAGTTAACGGAACTGTCAGCATAAAAGAGGTTAGTATTTTCTTTAACTAAACATTGCATTCCAAACTAAAGAGGACAACTATTAAGTTGCATGTCTTTATAAATAAACATTATCCTGTTCTCGTCTTTTGTCGAATCAAAAAAGCGATAATTGCTAGTAAGGGATTCATCAACTTCACGGTCCTACTGGCTCTTAATTGATCCTGCCTTTCGTCTTACCTTTTAAGGCTATTAAGGAATTAAAGTATGAAAATGATTTGCCTTAAACTTTTACTGCAGAACAATGTATTGCATAAAAATCTTCATCTACTCCAGTCGGTAAAGATGTAGTAATATACATGCTGTGATATGTAACATGATGTATACAAAAATCCCGTATTTCGATATATATATGTATATGAGATTTCCTCCTATATACGAGACTCATCACTATATTGGCACGAAGCAATTTTAAGAAATTTAACCACCAGAAGTGGTTGCGGAGGTATTAATAATGAGGAAGATCCCGGGGAGCTACAGGTTGGCGCCGGATGGGAATATTTCTGACAAATTTCTAGTCTAAATTTCAAATCTATTTTCATATTACGACAAGCAAAGTGGGCGGGGAATAGATAGTTGGTATAAATATGTGTAGTAAATCACCTGATGAACAACATGCACGTGTAATTTTTTTTTAAAAGCAAATTATTTTCAGAAATGTTATAACGAATCGACACATTTGCTTCAAGGACAAGCTGTAACTATTACAAAAGTCCAGTTTAATTTTGTTGCAGAAACAAATTTAGTATTGTTACGGAATTATGCAAGCTATTTATAACTGCTATTCTTTTCTTTTCTTTGTATTTCAGTATGCAATATTCGATTGGTCGGAATCAACTCAGGGTTTGATATTGAGTGGATTCTACTATGGGTACGCTATAACACACGTTCCCGGAGGGTACCTGGCTGAGAGGTACGGCGGGAAATGGACACTGGGTATTGGACTTCTTAGTACGGCTATATTTACGTTGCTCACACCTATTGTAGTCAGAGCTGGTGGAGCAACGTGGCTGTTCATACTGCGCGTACTTCAAGGAATGGGAGAAGTAAGATCATTTTTTTTATATTAAAGTTTTATTTTCTTTTATATATAAACCGGTTGAAACGTTCACATTACGGTAAACAATACTTTTCCCAATTAGAACGCGGCTTTAGTTCGGATGATAAACACTGCACCACTTTGAACCCGTCACCTTAACTTCCTTCCTCCTAACCTTCTCCCAGCTATGTGGGGTCGGCACATATCTGAATTCACACTCTTCTTACACATGCCATCTTTCACACAATCCATCTACATTTTCTTCGGTCTTCCTGGAGGTACGTGATGGTCCACGTTCATTCTCATTAATCGTCACCATAACATAACATGTTTAATCTCGATGCCTCAGTAATTTCATTAGGTCAAACCGGATTTCAGTAATGTTTACACAATTCAATTTGACGGCAGAAATAGAAGCTGCGATGATACTGATCTAGACAGACTCCACGAATTAAAAAAAATGTATTATATATATTTGATTGCAGAGTACATAAAAAAAATTGACATTGTAATTAAAAAGCGGTTAATAAAAGACAGCAATAAAATCCTTAATGATAGAATTGTGAAACTTACTTTGCTCTAAACTACATTTTTTAATACTAAGTTAGAAGTCTTTATAAATATAACATAAGCTCTCAGCCCATACAGCCTTCTCTTAATAGTTCCATTCTTAGGACTCGGAGACTTTCTCTCAATAACTAATACTCAAGGTTATTTTATCCCCCACGTTAAGTTAACGCGGATTGACGAATGTAGGTATAAATAAATCTTTTATTGTCTTAAATCTCAAAATTTTAAACAGTTGCCTAACATTTACATGAGAAGCTATAAATGTTAGTAAAGTTACGTTTAAAATGGCAACTAATACATCCGAATTTATTAACGACACTTAAACGTGAGTAAAGGATAAAAGATGTACTGGAAACCGACCGCAAATAAGCTCAGCTCGTGCCTGTTTGAATTACAATTCAAACATCACCAGGCCGCGCGGTGGCAACACTGTCACGGTTTAAACAAATGTTTATTCATATGTTTTTGAATTGTTTCCTACGTTTCCTACACACAGACATTCGCGTCAAAGCAATCCCTCTTATATTTTTCTCTTCTCATACTTTTCCTTTTTCCGTACAATGAAGCGACCAGACGACACAAATAGATCGTTTATTTTATAAATGTTATGTATAATAATAAGGTGTTTACAATACACCATGTACTTTATTTTTAATTGATATAAAATAAATCTTGATGTCATAATAATTTTACTAGCTGCTATGCCATTCAAACAGAAAGGAACTTCATCATCATCGTCATTATTATCAGCCTTTGTTTTTCCACTGTTGGATATAGGCCTTCCCAATGTTTTCTATCAAATGCCTTCCTCAGTCATCGGTCCGCCTGAGGTATTTGCGAAGTGAGGATATGGCGGAGTTTCCCAAAGAGGACGATAGTAATGTTTATACACAACTATTTGGTGTAGAAATAGTTATTGTGGTTACGTTGGCGTTCTCTATGAAATAAATTTTAAATGTAGTCGATATTTCTAATGTATGTATTAACAAATGTATCGAAAAATAAAATATCCAAACATGCAAGTTGCAATGAAACTGTACAATGGTGATAAAATGTTTGTTATACAAGAATTTTCAACTTAACTAACATTACTAGGATGATATTTGTTATATTGACCCTTACCAATTTATGAACAGTTTTCTGAAATAAAATTATAAATAAAATAATATAATAATAAAGATGTATAAATTTTAAAAGTAAAAATTAAGGATAGTGTATGCCAAATTGAAATGTGATATATTTTTTTTATGATAAAATATTATGTAAATGTGAAACTATCTTGACGCAGCAGCTGGTTAGTGCTCGTTACGTAATGAGAGAAGAGAAATGGATTTATCACCGTATTAACATAATTATCGTACGTCAGGTATCTTAAAATTGTTCCAGTCCGTCCGTATTGCATTGATGATATAATAAGTTACGTAATTGTAATTTACTCGAGCTAACTTAATGATTTCTACGTCTGTATATACAGCAAAACTTCATCACGTCATCAGTGATTCGCTATGCCTAATCTTTAGTTGTCCTATTTAAAAAAAAAATCGTAAAATCTTCGTGTTGGTTTTAAACTAAAATTTCTGAATGGTTTCTTATATTACACAGATATAACATTAAAACTGAATTTTATTGATTTTATCGCGGATATTTAAAGAATTATTATCCTAGTAATATTTGTACATTAAATCCAGGGTCCAACGATGCCTGCATTGATGATAGTGTTAGCCCGATGGGTGCCGCCACATGAAAGGTCTCGCCAAGGAGCACTTGTGTTCGGGGGGGCCCAGATCGGAAACATTTTTGGCTCCTTCATGTCTGGTTTCCTCATGGCTGGCAATGGAGATTGGGCTAACGTGTTCTATTTCTTCGGTTGCTTTGGCATCTTGTGGTTTATATTCTGGGTGAGCATTTTTTTTTATAATATTCATGGGTATTGCATCTTTAAATTTTATACAGAATGGATCCCTTGTAATCTAAAAGAATATCTAAGTAATAATATTTTTTATTTTTAATATAGATGTATTTGTCAATTATGTCTGTTGGAACATTTGACCGATTCTTACGCAACATATGTTTGAACATGAAGTAAATAGTTAAGATATGTTAGTATAGTAGATGTAATTTCAAATGCGGATGAGATAAATAAAACAATGTTTTCTTCGTTGCGAACTAATGTTTAAACACAATTCATTAAATTATTTATAGTTAAAATCTTTGACTTAACATAAATGTTGTTCCTGATACATTATTCAGCACAATAGCATAGATTGGGATTAGTCAGTTTTTTCCCAAATTTTTTTATACAACCATCTATGTGATTTTCGAAAATTTCCGGCAACGGATACCTATCTACCGCCACTTAATCGCCTATTTCTATTAAAATCTAATAAATAACTCACTTTTTCAGAGTATACTATGCTATAGCACTCCAAATACGCATCCTTATATATCAGAAGAAGAGCTGAAATATTTGAATGAGCATGTCACAAGTGCGGACACAAAGAGCGTGAGGGATCCTGTACCTTGGAAAGCTATAGTTAGATCTGTTCCCGTTTGGGCCCTTTTGTTCGCTGCGGTAAGTTTCTCATCATGACTGATATATGATACAAACATATGGGATCAATAACTTTAGCGTGTAAATAAGTTTTAGTGTCTCCCAAGCGTTTGGGCAAACTATGACTTTTTTAATGCAAATCGGTCAAGACTAATATTTGTTGGTTGAAGCTTTAAATGATTATTGTTAAATATCTTTATTGAATGATGTGGGGGAACTACTTTAATTTCAGGTCGGTCACGATTGGGGTTATTACACTATGGTCACTGATTTACCCAAGTACATGACGGATGTGCTGAAGTTTAACATCGCAACCACAGGCACACTAACTTCAATACCTTACCTTGCTATGTGGATAAGTTCCTTCATATTCGGCTGGGTATGCGACGGCTGCGTGAAGAAAGGATGGCATTCTATTAAAACGGGACGAATCATTCACACGACTATTGGTATATATCCTATTCATTATATATATTCACTGTAACTTTTATAGTAATAATAATTACCGTATCTGTTATATATCTATAATGAACAAAAAATTATCAATTACCAACAAAATAACGGACAGTTTGGCTTTATGAAAAACTATAGTTCCTTGTTAAACTCTTAATGTTTTTAATATAATAGATGTGTATTTATAGATAGTGATGCATCTTTGTGATATACCTAGTAATCTAATGCTTTAATTTCAGACTGCTTTATTATGCTGAAATACTTTATTTTAGATTAATTATGGAAAGTATTTCTATAAATATTAAGTTAATTTTTGTTATTAGAAAAGTTTATCTTTAATTTGGAACTGACTTGACGTAATCTCTATTAAGTTTAGGACTTGTATGTTTTGGATAACTCGTACCTTTTGATTAAATTATAAATTTATACATGACATTATTGAATCAGAAAAAAAAACCAAGTCTTCATTAATAGGCTAAACCTAACCTGGAAAATTAGTAACTGTTGTATAGAAATAGTTGTTCACGGTAGATAATTGCAAGACACCGATAGATAAAAATGATTCAGTTTCCAATATTACTGAAACTACATTTATATTTATATTATAGATAAAAATGATTAAGTTTCCAATATTCATAAAACTACTAGTCTGATTATAATATTTTCTATATCAAAAATAATGTTTGGACTAATATATTAATAATATTTTGTTTTTATAACAGCGGCTACGGGTCCTGCCATATGTATTATCCTGGCCTCATACTCCGGATGCGATAGGTTCAAAGCCGTTGCTTATTTTATTGCCTCCATGGCCCTCATGGGAGGCTTTTACAGCGGTATGAAGGTAAGCATGTTTCAAAATGTTTACCTTTTTATATTCTTGCCAAAATTTCTTCCGAAATGGTCCAACATTTCACTATTACAGAAAAAAACATTTGTTGTTAAAATTTGTACCATAAGCTTAAGAACTGAAAATACATTTTGCCTGTTCTGTTATTTTAATTTGATATGCTTTTTGCATGGATGTAACTCAGGAGACCAAAGAGTTGGGTTCTAGTCAAATAGAATTACTTAGGTATAAAGCCCTAACTTTTTACATTTCAAAGCGACGAGCGCAATGTGATGCACTCTAGTTACTATCAAGTAAAATACTTGCTCGCCTAGTCACTTAGCTGAATATAAAAGTAAATACGATGTTTAAAACATAAAATACTTCCAAATTAAAGCTTTACAAGGATATGCCATTGATTATAATTTGCGGTATAGGAAATATTTGGCTCTTTGTCCTCTGCCCTCGTGAATTTCGATTAAAGTGTAATTGGCCAGAATCTCTGATTTATTCATTGTATATAAGGTTTGTAACACATTTTATTAACATTTCAGGTTAATGCCCTCGATTTGGCACCAAATTACGCCGGATCGTTGACGGCGATGATCAATGGTACTTCAACAATTTCTGGAATAATCACACCTTATCTCATTGGATTATTAACACCTGACGTAAGTATTTTTGGCATCTTTGCTATTCATCTGATTTACGTAAACATAATTAATGCTTATAATATTTCCTTATTTGCGACGAATTTTTTAACATAATTTTTTTTATAATATGAAAATGACGATTTACAGACGTTAACATAGTAGTCAGATTAAAAATCGTAGTTAAAAGTGAGTTCAAATGAACTTAAATCTTCTGATATGCCATTAATAACACAACATTAATTTTGAGCGCTTCCTTAATAACCCGTAATAGATATATCAAGTTTATTAAGCCTTCAGCAAACGTTATTAATGCTGTATAAACTTTGTTCCAAAAGCCTCTCAACTTCGACTTCGAATCAAAGTTTAAGGTTGCTCGATTATACTTAATATTGTATAATGTCGAACGCTGTACACATTGTGAACATTTAATAGGATCAAATATATTTATTTTAAAAAATACTTTTGAGTGGAGAGGATCGCTTTGAAATTTGTCTTGTTCCCTCAAAATTGCCACTTTGCCGTATAAATTACGTAAAGGAGCGACGTAATGGTTAAAAATGAAGTGATTACCCTCGGCGCTTTTTCGAGTACATCAGAAATGTAGGTCGGCGGTACAGTACGTTTAAGCAAATTGTTGCTTATTTTATTTATTTTACAACAACAACAAACGTTTATGTTGATTTATTTACCCTTATCCTCCTTATTTGTTTATTTAGCTTGTGCTATTTTCAGCTAAATCGTTTGCATTTTTATGTAGACATTTTATCAATTTTCAGTCGACGTTAGTGCAATGGCGAGTCGCATTCTGGGTGTGCTTCGCTGTTCTAGTGGGCACCAACGTGATCTATTGCATCTGGGCAGATGGTAAGCAGCAATGGTGGGACGATGTAAGACAGTACGGCTATCCGCCAGGATGGAAGCACGGTAACTTGCAATCATCGAAAGGAGACAACGAGAAAAACAAAAAAGCAGAGTCTTCTTTATAGTTGGTCGATATCAAATAATCTATGAATATCTATTTATCGTAGTTTATATTGTTGTTTGCGACCAATATAAACAAAGGTAGTTTAATAATAATGTTATTATATAGGGAAGTTACTTATTTGAAATTAAACAACAGTATTTGTATGCAGTTCAATTATATATCAATATCAAAAACAATGTTTAGGTTTAGATAGCTTTATGGATGAAATTCTGTTATATAAAAGCCACTTTGTTTACATTATTCTACAGAAATTTTATTCGTTAAGCTAAAATCTATTGACATTGTTCCATAGTTAATATTATTGTGCCATTATCATAGTAATGGAAGTTAAGATTATTTGTTAATATACTAGTACCATAGGCAGTGTAAGGAAAACAAAATGGCTTCTTTATTTATTTATCAGTAGGTTTACCAAAAGGTCATACCTATGACCTTTTGGTAACCAAAAACCTAAAGGGATAACTTTAGAACTTTTTGTATAAGTTAATAAAAATGGGAAACCTAGTGCTAAAAAGTATAACACGTAAACGCATACTTTTGTTGTACCTGCAAAAAGTGATACATAATTTTTCTAGTGACTATTACAGGAACCTATTGAATTTATATTTAATTTCTTTGAAAGTTACAATAATTTATTTCTCGAAAAAACTATATATAAATGCATAACTTATTTTTGCTTAGATATTGCTTATTGGCTAGTTTATTGCTGTGACGAAAAGGTTGTGATCAGCACTGTACGGAACTGAAAGAAATATTTTAAAATATTATTGTTCACTCACATAAAAATTTCTCAATAGTCTTGCCTTATAATTTTATTTATTAAAATCCTCTATACAAGCAAATACTTCAGATGCTTGTAAGTTATTTTTAATTCCTTAAACCTCTAATCAATTCGCAATTCTAATCAATCTTATTATATTACTTATATTGTTAATACAGCTATTGTAATTTAGTTAAGTAGTTTCTAGAGTAATGATATCAATATTTTTGTGATATAGCATTTTATTGCAGTTGTGATAGAGTTAAAAAATATATGTTTAATTCGAAATAAACCAATACAGATTAAGAAATTTTGTTATATTTCAGCGCCTGCCAATATATTATAGCAAAAATATTAAAAACATTTTTCTATAGCTGGAACATAGCTAATTTTGTAATAATATAATAAGTTATTCTTTGTAATAAATTTTATAATAAAGCCGAGGAAAGTGAAATGTTCTCTCCTTGACTATTCTAGATTACTTGCTGTGGTAACCAAGACACATCAATGTTGCTATGGCGGCAACTCGAGGTGTTTACTATTAATGTGGTTTCGAAGAAACCTTATCCTCATCCAAACTTCAGAATCAGAGATCTAAATGTTTATAGCAAGTATTTAATCGCTGGGTCACTACAAAATAAGGGTCAAAGGCTCTTGGTGGAATCAAATTAAAATTCTTCCATTTAGAATTTAAATTATACTGGAATAAATCGTATAACAGATATCTTTATTGATTCTCGAAATTATTTCTAATATTAGAATATTCTCCAACTTCTCTGTAATATCTTTAGACAATAGATTATCACAGGATGAATGTTTATCATATAGGAGCTTGTAAAAGCATCTATAAAATGAGATTCATCTAAGTTTAGACTTAATTCGCAGTGAGATCATCTAACCTCTGTGTGAGAAGCATATTAATCCATCGCTCAGCTCCGTTCAGAATATATTATGCAAATGGTGAGGCGCCATATATTGCGACGGTTTTGTATACTAATATGTTACAAACAGATAAATATTAACTGTTTAGTAACATTAAATAGTATTATATATATATATTTTTTGAAATATTTGAATAAATGATGAAGGTCTTTTAATTTTTTATAAGAGAAATAGTCCAAATCCCCGAAAATGAATCGCTACAAAGGACGGCTCCTAGGGCCCGGGGGTACCGGAGTCCATGATAACTATCGATCGATGTAGAAATCTTTAGGGGAGGTATATGCTTAGTAGTGGACGTGTATCAGTTGATGATGATGATAGTAGAAAATAACAAGTTATGGTTATAGGGGTAATGTACCGTAAGCATCATCAGACACCGGGAGGACTCAGCGTTTGATGGTATCTCTGTTTGAAAAACAATAAAGGTCGCTTTTATACTATCCTACATCTAGTTATAATAAAGAGCATTTTTGTCATGACATAGGAGTTTTTGGAGAAGATTACATATCGGTGCAACGCCAGGAAAGATCGTAGTCACTGCATATTTAAATAGTAAGTTGAAAACGCATCAGTATGTGCTTAGCCCTTAACGCGTAGAGCGAACAACAAGGAACCGTTTGCAAGTACTCCCAACATCATTGAATGTGACGTCATTTATTGTAGACCCTGGTAAAGAATTTTATAATATGCGCATTCCCATAAACTTCATAAAACCTTAAAACAACTGAATTTCATGAATGGTTGCATCATTTAAACCAATTCAACTGAGAAATTGTAATGTTGAGAGGTGTTAAATAAAATCAATCATACACACACACATTCCAATAAAGTTATTACTGCAGTAATACTGTAAGTTATCTGAGAGCAGAACTTGACAAAGCAGAATTTGAATTAAGGTAAATATTATACGAAAATAGCGACTGTTGGATTACTGACCACTCTATATTCCAATATTGTTCGATGCCGTGAAACCTTTCCTATGCAGTGTCTTTGAACTCAGGGTTTGAAAATCTAGAATCTAGTTATTGCTAGTTATCGTGCTAGAGAATATAACGGAAGTTATGAAAGTATTTTTTTTTTATTATATT
This sequence comes from Ornithoptera priamus, assembly GCA_029034505.1. NCBI lineage: Eukaryota > Metazoa > Arthropoda > Insecta > Lepidoptera > Papilionidae > Ornithoptera > Ornithoptera priamus. The sequence continues at coordinate 1,484,189 of JARDWD010000403.1, read as the reverse complement.
TTTTAATCCTGTTCCCTCAAAAATCATATAAGATAGAATATAGTTCTTGGGTAAATGTAAATTAACAAATATAATTAAGAAAAAAAATTCAATTGTTTGAAATTTGTTATATACTTAAAGTTTCAGTTTACAGAAGTTCACAGAACGTGGTTCTCATTACCAAAATCGTTACCCTTGACATATGGGTTAGCGAAAGCAGTGTGATGGTAAAAGACACAGAACTAGTTACTGCCTCTTTCCTAGATGTTGTTCATTGACAGTACATCATGATGACGTTTCGTACATTTTTTTTTTTCAAATAATTAGAAAAAACCAATTTACATTTATATTTTTTATTATATCAGATCTTCAAATGATAAAATACAGATTTGTCACTCACGTTTAGTAAGTCATAAGCTTCTGGCAAGTTTATATCTCATAATATAGCACAATGGGTTTATCGCCTAGAGACATTATAAGATTAAAAAAAAAACTTTATATACAGTTTATATGGGTTAACGAAGTATTTGAAATTAGACATCAAATTATTAAAACATTCGGTATATTCGATTTCACTTCATGAAGATGCAAATATACCAAAGTATATTAAACCAAACTCCCCATATAATTTTAATGAAATGCATAACGAGCTAATATAGTTTATTGCCCCCTGACTGCAAGTGTCAAATAAGTATAAATAAGTCATGAGAATATTCATGAGATGTTCTCCGCAATTAATATGACCATGACCATTCTATTTAAATTTTTATTACAGTTAAGAGTCAAACACTCTTCATATTAATTTAAATAATAATCCATGTCATCAATTACTGTGAGATTTTAGTTAACTATCAGTTAAAAGTGGCGCCGAAGATGTGATGCTTGATATGATAACTTCTGCATCATATTGTGCTTGTCATCTTGAGACACAACAGACTCGTTACTCCAGAAACTCCATAAGCTACAACCATAACATACATAGGAGCTGTGCTGGTACATACGTAGATGGTCTCTGGCAACAGAGACCTACCACAAGCACATAATATGCAAAGTAATCTCATGGTAAGTTATAATTATTCAGCAACTTCTTTCATATATTAAATACTAATCATACATTTATTTATTTCTTATTTAAGTTATTTGAACAATACGATATTATTGTATTGATTGTTTTCAGAATTTGAAACTGTTATAATTATTTGTCAGTAAAACTGGAAAGATTCGACGATCTGGTGAGAATCGCGGGAAGCTGTAGGATGCGGACAAAGTAGGATCGATCGATGTGAAGATATTTGCTGGAGGCATATGTCCAGCAGTGGACGTCTATCGGGTGATGATGATTAAAACTAGAAAGGTTGATTTATTACGTGAATTTCAATAGGAACATAATATTGTAATAGATTCTATTAATGAATTCTTAAAAGGTTGTTGATCGATTAAGTTACGAACATAAATTTAAAAACATGTATTCTAAGCCTACTTCATATTTATTCCATTGTCGATTGAAGGTCACCTGCCGTAATCTATTCAAGTGTGTTGTATGTTAATATGACATTATTTACTTCAAGTAACGCCCTGTAAATAATTGGTTTAGCAAGACATTGTTTTGATTTCACAAACCGTAACATACTAATTAAAACTGTAATCAGCATTCGTGATAATTCTTTTTGTTATCTGTTTATAGGTCACGGATAAGGAAATATATAATTGGACCTAATACTAACAATCACAGTTAACTTGTTACATGACTACAGCTGCTCGAGAAATTCACACTCAACTTCGGCTATAAATCAAGATGCGATTTATTGCTACCTATCGAATACTAACATGTAACCTTTTTGCTATTGATTTAGTATGTTTTAGCTATTACGAAAATGGTCACTTCCTGTTTGCAAAGTGTGCCAGTAGATCTCTTCTTATTCGGATTATAAACAGTTCTCATTTCGATGTGACGTAACCGACGTCTTGATTATAATTAACCAAAAACATTTTCGTTACTACCACATTATCAGTATCAAGTAAAGTTCATTACAGTTCGACGGCAAAATCTTTATCATTTAGACGATGACAATGACATATGACATTTGCGATTTCGTAAAGTAGTGTATTATCAATGTATTTGTATGTACTTACAATAACTTTATCCGTGTTGTTTGAAATATCTTTTAAGTTTGGATTGGTCGGCCTAAATTAGTCTAGTCCTAGAAGTCCTGCTAGTACATTCACATACATATTTATTTTATGATCAATAGCAGCATTAAAATAATATACCAATTAATATTATTCGTTTAATTAACATTTGCATTTTACTATGTTAAATGTAGGTCTAATAAAGTAAATGAGATACACAATTATTTGCATACAGCATATAGTATATATTAGAATGTAGTATTTGAATGCAGCATGAGGTTACAAAGGTTTATTACGAGTTAATATAAATACGATACTAGCAAACGTTAAAAAAAAGTTTAGTGGAATTTTTTTGGTGTCTCTATCGCTTGTTTTGACGCAAAGACCTTCAGGGCTAATTAAAACAGAAAATGAAACAAAGATTTGAATTGGTGTCAACATTGATGCCTTGCCTGTGAACGAAAACATTTTTATTACTTAATAAACTATTCGTTTTATTTTACTTCACATTCCTCCTAATCAAAAAAAAAACTATATTAACGATAACAATAATACACAGAAACTTAATTGTATTAGCTTGTAAATTTGAGTTCTCTTCGAGTTGAATATTATATGTTATTCGTTATTTTTAATCTGTATTTTAATGCAATTGCAAATTCAATGTCATCATAGTTATTGTCCTTTTAAATGTCATATATTTTAATAAATAACTTCATCTGCGATAATCATTACCTAATTTAATATATTCATAATGTTTTATTTTCGGAAGCGACGACATGATCAAGTTTACTGGATGGTCGATGATACGCCTACCCGTATGTGGCAGTAGTTAGGATGGTAAACACTACACAAAATTGTGCTCATTGCTTTGATACACGTGATGTTCACGCCTCAGTGATCTCCTTAGCTGCATTGACCTTGAAACCGAAACAGAATAATTAATGCGCACTATGGTTTGACGGTAGAAAAAAAGCAGTGGTAGTACCTACCTAGACGATATCGGGAAACAGAAACGTACTACCAGTATATAATATACCATTACATATGGATGGTTATATATATAATAAATATAAACTTTTCTCAAAGTTTATATAAAAATGGAGGATATACATTGTTCAAGAACGCTAATATCTGCAACAATTGGTGCAATCACATTGAAAATGTGTACCTTATATTTATATCAGGTTTTTTATTGTCTATTTTGTTATAGCGTTTCCACTTTACACGGCGGTAAGTTGTTATCATACTATTAACGGAAATAGTGATAAATATACACAGACGAGATATGCGCGGTTCGTTTAATAGAAGATATAATATTTGAGACATTGATATAAAGTCTTTTTGAATCCAATCTCACTGCACGCCTTGCCGATTGCGCATTGAGCTATCACGATGCGATCATGTGGCAACGCATATTTATATTTTGCTTAAAAAAACTAAATTTAATAGATGTTTAGTCAGTGGTTGATTTTAAGTAAGAATTTCATTAAAACTGTATGATTCTGACGATAACAGCGTATTTGTTACTGGAAAATAATTTCAACGAATTTGTCCTTGTATATGATTTGTTAGCCCATAATAGTGAAACAAAATAAAGAGGTTGAATGATGGAGATATCCGATATGATTTAGTATTTAAGTGAGTTGTAAGATCTGCAGTTGAAATAATGTAACATTTTAATCAGTAACATATTTTAATTTTTAATATTTGCATACTTAGCAAGGCTTTAATTAATGTTAATAAGTGAAAAGGGTTGTATTTTAATATCATGCGACTCTGACATCTTGTCAAGTAGCTTTTGAAATATACAAAGAAATTAGTAAAATTCTCGCGGTAAATATTATGAAAGAATATTAATCCTGGTAAAGTTGGAAACGGTTTTTATTACTTATTTAACTTATATACAATTTATGCATGACCGATTCGTCGATTATAGCAAAACAATCTTCATAACACATCAAATTTCATTAAACTTAAATATAGGCAATTTTGATGATTATGGCTTTTATAGTTATCTTACGCTTTTAAAACAAAGTAACAGAAATAATTAATAAAAACAGTTATTAAATCTGTTTATATGATTTCGTCTAGTGTAATATTTTTTGTTCAGTTTCAATAGACATAGTTTACAATTGTATTGTACAACGGCGTTTCATAATGTGGTACAGTTCACACGTACCAAATAACGATTTCGCTGACTCCATAACTGGTATCGCCAGTTCACATATGATGGACCAAGAGAGCCAATCCACTCAAGGCCGACAACCTCGTGCTGGGCCTTAGCGCTTAACGTTACGGTCCATGACAATATTTGCCATGTGGCCACCGGCGACACTCGTATACTAGAATATTGCGTACGGAATAATGAATCATAAACGATAAAGTTACTTTACTTGTACACTTGAGTGCTTATGCCGGCGATCGCGTGTGATTGTGTGAACATTGTATAGCGATTATAAAATCATACAAATAATATTGCATTAGTGTTATTTCAAGTGTTTTAACTAAAAGGTAATTATGGCAATATTCACTTATAAGTTATCTGTTAAATAGTCTATGTTAGTTCGTAAATATATACCGGTATATATCACTATGTATATACGCGCAGAACGATAGAAATTCACACAAAATATTATAAGTATTAATTTCAAATTTCTGTTACAAATAAAATTCTGTTTTAAATAAAAAAAAATAAGGATATTTAGATCTTTATACATAAATCAATGAGCCAATGTATACGACCATAACACTTCAAAACGATAAAAATTAAATATCATGGATTTATACGAGTTTTTATTATAAATGGATGCACTTGATTTTATTTTTGTATTATAACGTCTGGTCTATGAATAGGAATTGGTATTTGTTTAAAAATAATAATTTGGATTAACGTCCTTTTAAGTGTTTGATAGTAAAATGTTAATTTTATACCACATATAACATTAGCGACTTACATCCGTTTCGAATACCTTTAACGGTTTAAAATTTAAACGTTACAATATTCAAATAATACTTTTCGTTATAATAACTCTTGCAATATATTTATTAAAAGTTCATTATTTGTAGTTATTACAAATTTGTCTGCAAAAAGTACTAAAATTAATAATTATCGACAAACATAACCTTGTAAATAGTAATTCCATTTGTGTATAATGAAACATTAAATGCTTAAGTTACACCATAGTAAAATACTGTAAGCGTACTTTTATTGTACAAAACAATATTTGCAAATATTTCCTCAATCTTTAATGAAGTGGGATTTACCGTTTGTGATACTAGGTACTAATATTCTTAACATAATAACTGAGAGTTAATAAAATATTTCGTTAGTGAATGTATAAATTGGGTATGAACAAGTTAAATAAAACACAGATTTACTCTCTTCTCTTTTTTCACACTCCACTAACTGATTTTGATTAAACGTCAAAAGTGCCAACCGTCCCTCCATTTTATCGATATGTCAAATTGTATTAGAATGAGTTGAACGCGCACTATACACATCACGACAAATTAAGATGTCATCTGTTCAATATCTATGTGACGAAGATCTTTCAAACTTTGGAATTAGCCGACTTCGAAACTATATATATATATATATCTATCAGTTATATAATGTCGCAGCCAGCTATTAGAAACTTAGCACTAACTTTTCTCTTCTCTTTGGTTGGTTTCGGTTATGAAACTTCTCTCGTAGAAGAACTATTTGGTTCGACACATTCACCGATGTATACTAAATTTAACTCATATTAACTACATTGACCTACACCTGATTAAAGTGTCACTGGATTTTAAATTTCAATGATTATAAGGATGGCAAGAAGTGGATACCCATATTTTTGTTTTTTATCTTACGTGGGAGAAATACTTTCGCATTCCTGCTCTTCACTAAAACTCTCACGATGTTCCATATTTGTCGCTTTACAAACGGAGCTACGGGAACGCTTTCGGCCATCTCCGCGATTTTGCTTGCGTCGGATGCACCACGCAGCTCTATCTCGGAGGGAGCGACTTCCTCTCCTTTTTGATTCTATAAGGGCGAGCTAGAATATGCAGCGCGTCCTCCTTTCGGCCTCTTATCGCCACCTGGGCAAGGGATTCTTCTGAATCCGTCACCCAGAGGCCATGGGAGCCAAGATAGAAAACTCTCTCGCCTCCTTGCGGCGGATCTAGCCTTGGGCTCCGTCGCCAACCGCTATACAGCGGCGGAGGATAGAGAGAGCGGCGAAACGCAATACCGACATTTCTATTCCCCCGTAGCCCCACCGCCGCTGCAGCACCGCGTGTGTCAGGTTTTAGTCGTAAAGGGTAGGGAGACCCGCAAACCGCAGTACTGACACTCGTCTTACTTCGCGAGTTCACCACGCAGGCAGTACAAGCCTGCTCCCGCAGCCCACTGGCCGAGTAGGTTCCTTGTTTTTTTTTTTGGAGCAGCATTCCCGGCCATTTTAGGCCTGGGCTTTGTTCCTCTATCATTGGTTTACATTAGTCAGTTTTCCTTCTTTATTCTCTCCTTCCATTCTGTTCTACGTTTATACCGTTGTTATCTTCCATTGTTTTTATTATTCACATCCGTTCTCCAGTCCATTTCGTTCTTACATACTTCCCTTAAATGAGTTGGGCAAACAATCTTTTTATTTATTCGCACCCTTATTTCTAATTTCAAATTTATTTATCTTTCTTGTCTTTTACATTTTTTCTTAGGGTAGGTTCCTCTTAGCTCCACCGTGGGTAACCAAGCTATGGCTATTGAGCCACACCGCCACGACAAGGCGAGAACGTATTCAGGAGGAGGGTGGCATACCCATACTATGCCAAAGAGGAGACACAGCATAATAGCTTATTGTAGCAACAAATTTATAAGGGATATGATATGGTCCGAAAAATCTCGCTAACTTGAAATTCAACTGATCACGGTTTCGAACGAGAAACCATTAGCCGCTTACCCTCGAAAGCAGATGTCGACTCACGTGTTAACAATATCATGGTATCACAACAGATGAGTAATAACTGTTCCAACAGTTCGCATTAAGATTTTATATTCTTTAGGCGCATGAAAGCCATAATAAAAATTATGATTGCAATACAAAAGCAAATTACAAAAAAATTAGATCTCTTCTAAATTAATATTTCACCTGAATTTTAAAGTTTCTACATTAAATAGAATCGTTTTATACAATCTCTTTAAATCCCATCAATTATCATCTACACCGCTTTGCTCTGAAAAGTGATAAGAAACTTCGTGGGATGAGATTTGTCTTTTTGTAATTGTCCATAATAATGTTTTAAAATTGAATAGTAATATAAAAAGCGCTATTTTATCTCAATAAAATTATGATCTACATTTTAGATTTAGATTACATTTAGATCAACAATTTATAAAATAGGTTAGCAGGTATCCTAGCAACAATACTTCAAAAGAAACCTCTAGGCGTTAAGTATTTCTGTTGGTTATGTTAGTAAATTAAAAGATATTGAACTACTATAAGTTAGATAAGTAATAATTTTTTTATACATGTTACTTACATCAAAACAAAAAAATATATAAAAATGTTTATGCCTATTTATTTATTTCTTCCGGGTAGTCTTCAAAATAGTTGTACCTATTTCCTGCCTCTGTTACTGTCACTTAAGATATTTATATCTTTGTTATATGTATCCCAAGTAAATAGCTTAATTATTGCTTATACTTATTTAACGATTACACTACAAAATATTCATGAATTTACGAACGAATTTCGAATTAACTTGATCAGTTTAATAAAGTAAATCATATAATATGCCCATAAGGACATCTACTGGGATCAATAGTTTTATATAAGTATGTCAACATAGTGCTATATATTAATTTGCTATAATCATATTACAATGTATCGATGCAGGAAATAAAATAGTAATCGAAGGTTCAAAATAATAGAGAACAAGAAACCAGAAAGAAGATAAAAGATTGTAACTTCCGCAAATGTGTTCTTTAAAGATATTCTCTTACAAAAATTATTTATAGATAAGAAAACAGTTGTAGAGAATATATATTTGTTGTTTAAAGTAAAAAGAATCTTATAAGTCGATGAAGAGATATAAATGAGATTAACATCTTATGTTACAAATTTTCATTGTCTTCTAAAGTCGCCTTCTAAGTGAACCTTTTCTGGGGGAATAATATTAATCATATTCCTAGACCTTTCATGTTTATGAAGGGAAATTCAAATCAATTGAATTCATTTTATATTACTTTAGCTTCAATAGCTGAACCCCCTGTCTCTAATTTTACTTTGCACGATTGACGGAAATATCTGGAAGCAATTTCGATCACTGCCTATTTCGGTTACCGTCTCTCATTCATACATACATACATATATATCACGCCTCGATCCCAGTGGGGTAAGCAGTGACCACCTCTCTCCAATTGCTACGACCCTGGCACACCTCTCTCGCTTCCTCCACTTTCATGAGCGTCTTCATACATACACGTCGGTTGCGAGTACTCTTGATCCGGCCTTGAGGAGGAGAAGGAGGAGGAACTCTCATTCGTCACAAAAATAATCATTCATCATTACGAACTTTATAATATTCAAAATATTTATTAAGTTGCAATTATTGGATCGTAACTTAAAATGTCAAAAATAATTTTTTCAGATATATTCAAGACAAGGATAATTTTGGAAAAAAGACATGGAAGATCTGAACGTAGTGCAGGCACACAATTTACTCGGTCAGAAAACACAAATACCGCCGAAAAGAAAAGATAACGCTTTTACGAAAGCACTGCGATCATGTAAGTATATAAACAATCATCGTCAGCAGCCGATGGAAGTCCACTGCTCCCTTAGAGATTAGGCCTCCCTTAAAGATTTTCATATTGATCGGGTAGAGATTCATATGGGGAAAATTGGACTGTTTCGCACCACACTGACCCAATGCGGGTTGGTGAGAGACAGAGCCTCGTTTATTAATTAGCAGAGCGCATCACGAGTAGGTGAGATTGGCTTGGACCCTGAGAGCCGTTGTGCGGGAACCCTTACACCCTCTAAACAATAACAAAAAAAATCTTTGCGTCTCTCTTTGAGTAAACTAAGCCAATAAACATAAAAATAAGCTCCGTAAGTATTAAAGCTACTTGTTTCAATTCATCACACAAGCAAAAAGAATGTTATAAGAATAATGATCAAATGCGTATTGTATCATATAAAAAGGATTTACGAGTTAAAATAAAAAAAAATAGATAACAGAAATATTGCTAGTAATTACAAAGTAATTTTAGCCAATAGATATTAATTTATGATACCAATTGAAGCCTATTTTATAGGTCACAAACAAGTATATCTAGATGATTACTCTTGAATATCAATGTAAATATATTTATGCAACTTTATACATAATTGTCAATCCAATGGCCGCAATTAGCATATAAATAGCCGCTGAAATGATCAGGCTGTAAACATATATAGGTACGATAACAAAGTATTTAATGTAATATAGTAACTTATTTAAGTTATTTACCATCTTTTTACAAAATGTATCGATTTTAATAAATTTAAGAGTCAGGTTATATCTTTAAGACCCGGGGTTGTGTTTCTAATGGAGATCTCACGACTTCTGTAAATATCGAAGATTATCAATAAGCGGGGTAAATCTCCACTTAATCCTTATTTTCATCCGGGAAACATTTCTTCGGAGATAATACTAAACAGATCTTTTTTTGTGATACGCCTGCCTATAATAACATTGCGCCAATTGGAACGATGGCCACAACGATACTGCTCGTAGCCCGGTGACATAATATATTGAGTATTGTTACCACAGTAATTTTATTATCTTCAAGGTCACAAAAAAAATTTAATTATTTCTTCAACAAAAGAAATTTCAAAGTCACTAGCTATTTACTTCAAAACATTCAGCTTGTCAATATGTTATCGGTTTTCCGCTTCCCGCTTGTAAAATAACACAAAGCTGCAGTTAAATGTTGTACGGCAACGATATGACAGGTTTTTTTTTCCTGTTTTTCTGTCTCAATCTACGCTATTCAACGTGAAATACGTTTACTGGAAGTAGGCTGGAAACCGTCTAGGTAGGTAGCACTGCAGATCCTATTTCCACCGGCAAACAGTACTGAGCAAACATTACTGTGTTCCGGTTTGGAGGGCGCTGTAGCTAGCGAAATTACTGAGTTAACTAGACTTAAAAACTTATGTCTCAAGGACACGAGCGCGATGTGGTGTAGTGTATATCATTTTAACTAGCGCCACGTTGTTATAGGTAAGCGTATCGCTTATATCAAGTGAACGTTTCGCTCGTATCGTTGCTTTGTCGAAGAAAAAAAAGAAAACCATGTAAACAATGTTAATTGTTAACAAATTAATTAATAAAATAATCTTCATCTCAGAAAGTCTGTATAAGATTAGTAAAGGCTAGCAACCCGTATAGAGGTTTAATACTATTTTAATAGTCTTAGTTAAAACACCTACCTTACTTTTTATACTATAAAGTATTGCAAAAATAAATTGGCAAGTTTTCAGTGATAAATAACACAATGCCAACTTGAACGATGCTTTAGAACATAGAGTATTGTTTAACACGAAGTAGAGCAGAGTAAAAACTTTCACATGTAACATTAAGCCGGGGTAAGAAGTTCACGGCAGTCGTATGAAATTGTTATTACTTAAACACTAACTTTAAAGACCTGAGTACTTTAACAGCATGAACAAAAATAGTTTTCATATAAACACCAGGACATGCTGATACTTTATCTTACACCTGTTTATTTTTATTATAAAGGTATAGAGTAAACACCTTGTATGTAAATTTGTAGGTTATTGTCATGTTATTACAATTTCCTGGTCTTTGACTGATGAAGTTGTAAGTAGCTCGATCATTTTTTTTTATATATATACTAGCTGTTCCCCGCCCAGTGTGCTGGTCGTAATATAAAATTAGACGTTAAATTTGTCTTAAATATTTCATGAGAGTAACCGCAATCGCAAATGACTTTTACAGGAACCGTACAAATAATACGTAATGAAAATGTTTGTAAAAGTTAATTAGAAATAAAATGCTGAAGGATCTATGTAATTCAAAAAATAAATAGCCTATAACTATATACAAACCATTCCGCGTCGATACATTCACTAATTTTCACGTGATTAGCGAACAAAAGAAACCCATTTTCCGTATATATATACCTACAAGTATAAATATAAGTTAAAGTAGTCAATATACGTGTAATAATAATTTTATTAATATATTTGGTGACAGTTTTGGGTCGTGACTAAGTTAATTGTATAATCAGCTCCCATTAAGGATTAGTTAATAGGATTTAAACTATTCCTTTTGAAAATGATGAGAAAGTGATTTACGAGAATAATAACAGAAAGTAATAAATTGTGTCTGAACGTAAAACACAAAAAGAGCCATCGCTGTCGGCGCACTCGTAAACTAAAAACAGATTTTGCGGTTTTAATTTACAAAAATAGAATATTACGGATCGTATTTTATCGTACATCTATTTTCTATCAGCATTCCAGTCTCTTCTCTTCTCCAACAACACTCGAGTTGAAGCGAGTAATGAATTTTTAAGGTATGAATGTACTTTTATATTTAAAACAGCTGTCGGTGTACGATTTGAAGCAAGCTCCGTTACGTTATCACAAAATCCGTGACAAAGATAAGCTTCTAATTTGTTTTCTCACATACCATTATCGACTTTAACGTCTACGCAATAGATGATAAATTTGTTTGTACGATGATTTTATATCTATAGGTCTAAAAGGGAGTCGGTGTCCCGGTATTTTCAAGTTGTTGTTATTTGCATATTGCGTTGTATAGGTGTCCACTTCGTTATTATTCAGCATTCATTGCGTACACGCAGATAAACGAGCTGCTCATTTTAAATAAGAATATTACGTATTTACTGATTCATTAGAGTTTACAGTTGCGTCCGTGAAATAATAAAGATTTATGTTATCCGTGGCGCCGATTATATCTTGGCGGCGTGTTTAGTAAATCGTTATAAAATAGTATCTATTTACGTACCTATACACAGTATGTAGCGTGGGTAGCCCGCCCGCCAGGTAGACTGAAGACCTGGCGAAGATTGAAAGGAATTTTTTTTATACAATTGAGTGACGAGACGAACTGGACGTTCACCTGATTGTAACTGATACGCTCGCCCATAATACCGTGGCACAAGTTACGATGTTATACACTGCACCACATTGTTCTCGTCTGAGAAATGTGATGTTGAGTTTCGTTACTGTAGTATTTACACTACCTACAACGCCTTTCGAGCCGGAACACAGTAATGTTTGGCGGTAGAAATTGGCGCTGCGGTGGTGTCCACCTAGACGGTCTGCTAGACGGATCGTTTTTCAGCAGTTACATAACTATTAAGTCGAAAGTAATGATGAAATAGCTAATACAACCTTATCAGGACATGATTTACAAAAAATCGGTTAATCTTATTTTTCAGGTTGCGTTATACCTCAAAGGTATATTCTAGGTGTGATGGGGCTACTGGGAGTCTGCAACGCATACACAATGCGAGTTTGTTTGAATTTAGCAATAACACAAATGGTAAATCATACAAAAAGTGGTGGCGCACATTTCGATCCTGACGCTTGCCCTGATGATGCACTAGTTGCTAATATGACAGCAGTTGAACGACCTGTAAGAATTTTATTATTAACATTTGCCACATATAAACATTTAGAATATATACATAGCTATTTTATTCTAAAGTTAAATTTGTATGTTATTTTGAATTTGGTACTGCCGTCCAAATATACTTTATAATAGTTTTTTATATAACCGGATATTCAACATCGTAATCTGTACCGGTAATAATACATATTCTATAGTAATTTTGTTATTTTTTTTTGGAAAACTGTAATTTCCAAAGTGTAAAGAGTTATAAAGAACGTGGGCGATGTGGTCACCTATTGTTTAAAGCACTTTCTAAAGAAACAAAAACAGAATTAAAATAAAGAGATGTCAACAGATTATTACAGATTACAGGACATTTTCAATGCTTCTGTATAATCATATTTAATAATCGAGGGCTAGTTATTTTTTTGTCTCTTATAGTCTGTCTGTTATTTATATTATTTTTGTGTATTTTTTTTATACAATGAGATGACGAGATGACCTGGACGTTCACCTAATGGTAAGTGATACGTCTGCCCATAACAACATGGTGCTAGTTAGTATAGCTGGTATAGTATACACAGTACCACATTACGCTCGTCGCCTTGATACATAAGATGTTGTCTCGTTATCCCAGTAATTTCACTAGCTATAATTCCCTTCAATCCGGACTACAGTAATGTTTGCACACTGCTGTTTGGCGGCAGAAATAGGAGCTGCGGTGATACTTACCTAGACGGTCTTCGGCAATAGAGACCTATCACCACCAAACGTAAAATTTCAATACAGTTAAGTTATTCTCCAAACAAAATCACTTATATGTAACTTGAAAGGTATACAATGATTATATTTAAATTTTAACGGTTAAAATTCCATTTTATTTTTTAAAATTAATTCAGAAATAAAAAGTGTTTTTTTCTTTCTTATTCTCTTTATTGTAATACCTTACAGTACACAAAATGCGGGTATAATGCCTGTTGTCATTCTCTACCAACCAACTTTCGATGAGGTGAGATGTTGTAGTAGGTGGTAACTTAATAACTGATTTAAACTATATTAATAATAGTAACAGCATATATATATAGTATTTTATTCATCTTGTCTTCAAAACCTTGACGTGGTTGCACTACTATATACAAACAAATACATATCCAAGAATTCTCTATATTGGTTTTCAGTATGCCATATTTGAATGGGACGAGAAAACTCAAGGTCTTATTCTGAGCGGTTTCTATTATGGTTATGCAGCCACGCAAGTTCCTGGAGGGTACTTAGCAGAACGGTTTGGCGGGAAATGGACCCTAGGTGTCGGTCTATTGAGCACCGCTTTATTTACATTTCTAACGCCGATTGTGATCAGAGCGGGAGGAGCAACGTGGCTCTTCATACTTCGTGTTCTTCAAGGAATGGGGGAGGTAATTTTTAACATATTTTCTTTATGATTGCACTTATAATTTTTTTTAAACATTATTAAAGTATTTATGGCCCTATTCCTCTCGAGTTTAGATTTTCTAATAAACGAAGGTAGCAAAGCTTTACAAGATGCGAATAATTGTATTTATGCAGCCTCTTTTAAAGATATTTTATTCATTTAGATCTTTCACTTAATTTACATCAATCTATCTTTAGATGTAACATTATTTATGTACATTTTTATGTACATTAAAGTTCTCAATAGAATTAGATGCTTGGCATAGATTTAGACCTCTATTAATAGCAAATAATAATTGAAGTATTTTTTTATTGTATTTTTATTTGTATTGCAGGGTCCAACGATGCCCGCCTTAATGATAATGTTGGCGAGGTGGGTCCCCCCTCACGAACGCTCATTCCAAGGTGCACTGGTGTTCGGCGGAGCTCAAATAGGCAATATATTCGGCTCTTTTATGTCCGGAATCTTATTAGCAGACGGTAGGGATTGGGCTTATGTCTTTTATTTCTTTGGTGGATTTGGTATATTCTGGTTTACTTTGTGGGTAAGTTTTACAATATTTGTTTGAAGTAATTTTATTTTAAACAATCGCCATCTACTTTTGTAGCATAACAATCCGCTTACTTTGTTTCAGAGCTTGCTTTGCTACAGCACGCCAAATACACATCCGTATATATCTAAAAAGGAGTTGAACTATTTAAACAAAAACGTAACAACGGCGGAGAATAAGACCGCAAAGGATCCGGTTCCGTGGAAGGCTATATTACGGTCAGCGCCTGTCTGGGCGTTAGTGTGGGCCGCTGTGAGTCGTTCAGTTTTATAGCTTCAACATTTGTTTTTATACGCGCTCCGTTTACATTCAGATAACTCCTACAATGGAGTCCATTCTCTGATGATATCAAACGCTGCCAGTTGTTTAACCGACTGATACAGCACGTCGGATGCTTCATTATTAATATCTTGAACTTGGATTAAACCCATACATAGAAAAGTCGTCTACTGCCTATTTCTATAACATATTCATTTATTTAAAACTTTACTATGGCAATATATAAGAAACAATGTATTTAGGATGTCCGTATGAGCTCCAACTATAATTTTTTGATTAATATCCTCGTATAAAAACATACAAAGTTAGTTTGAAAGATGAAGATTCTCTATAACAGTCTATTTACGTCCCCAGTGTTGTGGCACAGGTCTGCCCTCAATATGAGGGCGATGGGGCCATAGACGCCACGCGGGCCTAATGAGGCATTGGTGACTTCACACACACCTTAGAATAAATTCTAGTTCATGTGCTGGTTTCCTCACGATGTTTTTCTGCACCGTTTTTATTTCGCTATTGTAACTAAAATTCACAAACGCAGATGACGATTACGTTGTTTAAATTGTACGTTTATATGTAAACATGTTGCGCAAACAATTAATGACTATATTCGACATGGTTTAGGCCTTGAGCGTCATGTTGGATTGAACAAGACAGACGGTTTGTACATTTGTTGCGCATTTTGTTGGCTATGATACTCACTATTACAGTATTAGTCGGAGCTACGATATAATATTATCCAAAGAACTGAATTATATTGAAAAGTATAATTAGAAAAAATTCTAAAGAAACCTTTTCGTTTCATTGTCTTGCTACTTTCCATTTTAGTCATCTTCATTTGTTAATGTGAAAGTATTGTTTATATTTTTTAAGATGAAAATTGTTGTAGGTTGGCCACGACTGGGGTTATTATACTATGGTGACAGATTTACCGAAGTACTCCCACGACGTACTCAAATTTAACATAGCAACAACCGGTACATTAACTGCCTTGCCGTACATTGCCATGTGGATCTCTTCATTCGTATTTGGTTTTGTGTGTGATTTATGCATTAAAAAAGGATGGCACACGATTAAGACTGGGCGCATAATTCACACCACTATTGGTATATCTTTGTTCCCATTGATTATTTGTTGAAATCTGTTAAATTGTTAACATCTTTTTTGAATTCATTAAGCCATTAACTATAACTGAAAGTGATTACCGAAATAAAGGAGTTATTTTTAGAGTCACAGATCGCGAAAATACTGTATGTGTGTTTTTCTAAGATAATATTTAAAACGAGACTACTGTTTAAACAAAATAAGGAAATGAGGAACCGACTCCTAGAGATCAGATCAGAGTATTTTATATACATTAACCTCTTAAATTATCATAAAAAAATAAATTAATGTACTGCAAAATTATCTTAGTATATCTTTGGACTTTAAAGAAATTATCTCTATACTGTAAAACTGTCCAAAAACTGTTAATGGTTGTTTTGTTAATTTACAGCTGCAACCGGTCCTGCAATTTGCATAATCATGGCGTCATATGCTGGCTGTGACCGTACAGCGGCTATGATTTATTTTGTTT
Source organism: Ornithoptera priamus (assembly GCA_029034505.1). NCBI lineage: Eukaryota > Metazoa > Arthropoda > Insecta > Lepidoptera > Papilionidae > Ornithoptera > Ornithoptera priamus. Next base: position 1,467,611 of record JARDWD010000403.1, on the reverse strand, counting down.
TATCAATGGCACTAATGGGAGGTTTCTACAGTGGTATGAAGGTAATACTAATTCAACAAATTATAGATAATATTATCATATAAAATTTATACGAAACTTGCCCATATAAACAAAAGTTAAAACATTTATAAAAACTTGATTAGTATACAAAATTGTTGATACTAATAGATTAAATAATATCACCCCAATGATGATGGTGAGTAAGGCATGGTGTTACTCCACAGAGAAGAATGTAATATACACAGAAAAATAAATAATTAATTAGAAAGTACAATTTTTAGGTTATTAGTTGACGATTTTATTGTTTTACAGGTTAATGCCTTAGACCTGGCGCCAAATTATGCCGGAACTCTAACATCGTTGGTAAACACAACGTCTACCTTCGCTGGTATAGTGACGCCATATCTAATTGGCCTGTTGACGCCTGATGTGAGTATTCGTTCCGTGTTCTTTAAGTAAAACATTTTCTTGGGGCGATTTGGGTTGGGTCTAACAACTATTATATTATCGTATTTATAGGGAATATTAATAATATTTATGATAAGAGAAGACGAGCGAAGCGGACGGAAGCGATCCCATCTCTCGTCTTCTCTTAACTACATATCTTTCTCTTACAGTCTAAAAATACAAATATATTGTATTTTATATCTATATATCACCTGCCGATAGACATCCACTTCTGGACATAAACCTCCTCCAGAAATTTCCACATCGACCGGAAGTCATATGGAGGGATTGGGGTCATTTCCCACCAAGTTGGCCCTATGCGGGCTGGTGAAAGCCAGAGCCTCGTTTGTTGATTAGCACTGTATTTCATGGAGAAGCTGAGGTTGGCTTGGATCCCGTGAGTTGTTGTGCGGGAACCCTTACACCTAAGATATCATCATCATCAGCTAATAGACGTCCACTGCTGGATATAGCCTCCCCCCAAACATCTCCACATCGATGGGTCACGCGTTATTCGCAACCAGTGGGTTCCCCACACATATCTATACATATATAATGCAAGGTGTTTCGTTTGTTCGCCAATCACTTGAAAACTAGTGACATGGCAACATGACCATTCGAGGCCGAAAGATATGTAGATAATTATAGACTATTTATTTTTTGAACCTCATAAATCATTTATTTCTCATTGACTTTTATAAACATTTCTATTTCATATTTTTTATGTGGTTGCTACAGTAACGGTTGCAATAGAAAGTCCGAAAGAAAGAAAAGGTTGCGGTTGCTCTCAGGGAATATTTCAGACAAATTTCAAGTCTAATTTTTTATTACGGCCAGTAAAGCGGGCGGGGAACAGCTAGTTATCGTATATTTAGAATGAGACAAAACGTTTATCTATATATATAGTTGATGATCTGGTGAGAATCGCGAGGAGCCGCTGGATACGAGCAACACGGAACCAATCGATATGGAGGTCTTTGGGAGAGGCCTATATCCAGCGGTGGACGTCTATCGGCTAATGATATACGTTCTTATCTATCGTCTTCTCTTTATGCTATACTTCATAATGTGTTCACTACTCTGCAGTTCTACGGAGGAATATGTACCCTGCTCTTTGAATATACTCTATGATGTGTGAAAGAGAAGGCGAGAGAAAGAAACGTTGATACCTAAAGTATATTACCTTCTGTTGAATCGTAGTGTCTATCGCGCACTTTAATTTTTTTTTTCTAAAGTTGATATTTACTTAATTTATTATTACTTAACCAAATTCATATTTTTATGTGCATTTTATATATTTCTTTTATCATTATCATGTGACTGAGGTATTTCCCGTTTTGATTTACAGTCAACACTAGTCCAATGGCGTACCGCGTTTTGGGTCTGTTTCGCCGTGTTAGTGGGGACCAACGTGGTGTACTGCATTTGGGCGGACGGTAAGCAGCAATGGTGGGACGACGTCCGGCAATATGGCTATCCAGATAACTGGAAGCACGGCTCCTTAGTGCGCAAGGACAACCCGGAACAGCCAGAATCTGTCAAGCTTTCAGACAAGAACGACGGATGAACGACGTTGTAGTAGCCAGACTTTACCATTAATTAACGAAATAGGTACTTATTATAAGTAAATAATAAAATACTTAAAATAGATGAGATATAAGTCAATATTGTATAACTTCTAGTAATAATTAAATATACAGGGGACCATAAATTGTTCATTGCGACGATTTCTATATAAGTTTTTTTAAAAATCTCTGATTTTTACAAATCTTTCAATTTAGTAATAAGCTTTAATGTTTGTTTTTCATAATTAAATTGTATTTAAGAATTATGTCAATACCAGCGCAGCTAGTCAGTGTAAAGTGCATAATACCTAAAAGGTACAAAATATTTTCTTAATTCTATATAATTAATGTAAATGAGACATCATGTTATATGCATATACGAACATTTGTATATAAATGCAAACATTGTTTTATACTCGTATAATAAATATATTTTTTACCTAAAGTGTTTTTAAAGAAACCTTAATAATAACTTTGAGTTAATGATAGTTTATGTTTATCTAGTTTAAGAAGTTTTCCTAATTTTGATAAACTTATCACCAATTTCGAAATAATAGTTGGCGTTATTTGTGTAAACTTATCGACCACACGATAAGTTGAGTTTGATAGTAGAGGTGTCTGTCGCAACTGTCTTTATATCTAAAATAAACAGAAGATTCTCATAGAAAATCAGTTTTGAATTATATAACTACATATTGGATGGTTTATCGAGTAGTAGTCTCGGACTGATAGATATAAGTTAGAAGGCTTCAATACTTTCATTTCAGATTTATAAGGAAACACTGGATAGTAGAATAATTTCTTCAATCTCACTGCCAAGCTTTAGTTTGAAGAACAGCACATAATAATGGCAGAGCTCCTAGAAGGTTAACCGACAATTTGATGGGCTGCTGCTAGATGCGAGTTGCAGGACCGATCAGTGGAGAAATTATTGAGAAAAGACCTATACATACTAGTGGGCGTCTTGCAGCTTACTAAAACTACTTAATATGATTTTAGTAAATTTTAGCATTAATAGAGTGTGAAATGTCGTTTTTAAATTAACACCTAAATTAGCACGTAAACTGAAATAGTGTCTCTAATGTTAGTATTTATTTAACACGGTATCACCTAAAAGTTTCTTGTGATATTATTTACAGACTTCAATTTATGTGTATTTATTGGCAAAGAATAAATACATCTTTGTACAGATAAATTTTCGAATGGAAAGTGTCACAGATTTTGTTGCTTTCCATAGAATCATAGGCTACTATAGAATTTATTAATAACTATTACAATTTTTTTTAAGATTAACGATTAAGTAATAAACGAGGGAATAATAATAGTTTATTTTATAATATTATTGTAAATATAATAAAATATACATTTTCCATATCGTTTTGTAAAATTTTTGAATTATTTGCTATTCAAGTAGTGTTGTCATCCTCTATCGGTTGGAACTGGTATTGCTTACGCGCCTCTCTCAATTGTTCTTTAATGTTAGATATTTCCGTCGCAAGGTGATATTTAGTTGCTCTTAAGTCAACGACCTGAAATAGTCGCCAAACGTTACTAGAGGTACTTCTCTTTTATCTTGACTATCTTGACATAAAATTATTCCTAAGATGTACATACGGGAGTATCATCATTATTTCATAACAGTGGGCGGCTAAGAGCAACTTCCGTAAAAGCTATAAATATCAACTGAATTTTTTTTTACCTTTAAAAAATTTAACTACTAGCAAGGATTTGTTTTGTTATTATTAAGGAGGACCATTGACTCGCTTAGTGATAGGCTCGGGTAATGTGATAGGACTCCGGGGCCCGTATATTCTCGCAAGCCAGGGCTGCAGCCTGGCAAGTCTTGCGAATGGCTCGGTAAAGTATTTGTCCAAATTTTCATTAAAATTGCAAAAAAGCCTTTAGGCCGACTTTTCGGTTAAATCAAGCCTTCTTAAACTATGGGTCACGACCCCAAAATGGGTTCGCGTAGGTAAATCCTGGGCTCGCGAGAGATTTTAATGTCAAACATTTAAATACACGATTTTATAACATATAGATGTGTATTTGTGTAAAGTCACACTCACACACCTGCCCGTTGAAGACGTCCAACATCCAGTGGTGACAAACATTCCATCAAGATTTTTTTTTCTTCTAATTTATATTTAATACTGACCACTCAATGACTGCATTCGAATATATTCAAGCAAAGTATGACGGTCAGAATTCCCTCTTACTTATGTTATTGCGAAAAATGCAGTTTTGATGAAAAGTAAGTAATATAATTTTTGTAACTATAACAAATAAAATTATGCAACTTTTGTGCAATTTATAATTTTAGATTTTTGTATGTCTAATACGAATTCTGAAACTATATATTTTCATGTATATGTATATTGTTACCTAATAAATAAGTCATCTAAAAATATTTATTTATCTTTATTATATATTTATACGGGGTCGCCAGGAAAGTCGCAAGCATAAATAGGTCGTGAACGAAAAAGTTTAAGAAACCCTGTGTTAAATCTTTCCCGGATGTCCTTAAGTGTACCTATATCTATCTAAAACATATATAAAGAGTTATGAAGTAGCTGGGGTAAGGTTGCTTATTATTTTATATCCCCCAATATTATATAAAATATGGTGCAGTGCCATTCGATTGTCTTTTCCCCTTATGTTGAAGGAAAGGTTTTATTAGATGCTTCAAATGGTTTAAAAATGCTGATTTTACCATGTACGAGTGTAGTAACATCTGTACAACTGGTTAAATTAATTCAGTAATTATCTAGTTAATATAGATTCCTGTATACTAACTACATAAAACAAAAAATCAAGGCGTGAATAGTAAATACAACGACAATTTAGACTATGATTATTTTGACCGATACAAACTTGAACGTCTGTATCCATGTATATAATCTGTTCCGGAAAAGGATTTTAGATTTAGGTACATTAGTATGAATTCAGCTTAACTTCCTTACCTCGTCAGTGGCGTCTTGAAAATCACGCAACAAATCCTTTCTCGTCAGTAAACCAGCTTTCAGTCGTTCCGTCTCCAGCGACCAACGAAGTCTATTGCGATGATTCTGTTTCGAAAGTAAGTTTAAAATATCTAATCGTGTATTAATATTTTGAAAATAATTATTAGTTTCTTTTCCAAACATAACCAAGAAAAAAAAATATACTATTAACAGTTTCGTGCAATGAAATAGTGCGTTAGTGTTAAGTAATCATAAAGGAGTTTACTTAAGTATAACAATAATTATATTTTTATTATAAAGGATTGTTGCAATATATCGTTAGATATTAGAGCGCGGAATCGATTAGAAATACGAGTGATTTTTAATCTACTACCAAGTAGCTAAAGTTTAAATAGTAGCTATAAAAAAAGGTAATTATTTGTAGTGTATTATGCAGTTGTAATACTAGGTAATGGTTTAGTACTCAAATTCTAAATAGATATAATTCAATATGATAAATTGATCCTGCATAGATACGGCGTTTAATCGAAGAAGACTGTTAATTTTTCGTTTTATAAAAAAAAAGCTTAAATGTACAAACTTTAGCACGTCCAAGTTCTTCTCTGGCCTTTAAAAGTTCTAGTTCAGCGTCGGCTAGATCGCCCTCAGTGAAGTCAATCACTTCATCTGTGTGGTGCATCTTTTCTCGAATATGAGCCAAAATCTGATTGTGCTCAGTGCATTTAGCACGATTCTTTATAAGTTCATCATCGCGTTCTGTAAATAAAGTAAATATAGTTTTATCCTCGCAATGATTATATACCCACACTGTAATTCTGTTGTGATGTCTCTAGCGTGGAAGACTACAAATATAGAGAATTAATAAACTGTTAATCTAACCTCAGAACAAATCTAAAGCAGCTTTACCAGAGATCGTTATCACATGCAAGGCGTGGTGAGTAATAATATTACTAAGAATACGTTTGTGGGAAGATCATGTTCAGTATTACAATGTAAATTTAATGTTATCATTACTTTCTTGCATCATTTCAATTAAAAGGTTTACCTTCAATTTTATTCATTAGATTTTGTTTGTCGATGTACATCTGTTCGTAGTGAGCTACATATAGACCAGGTCCAAGTATTTCCAGTCTCCGTACCACTGCTTCTAATTCAGATACAGCGTTCCTCACTCTAATGTAACGTAGACATAAACCTGACGCTTGGTCAGACTTATGGTCTTGTAGCGTAAGTAATCTTTCTATAGTCTATAATCAAAATTGAAGTTTATAGGAAAGGTAGTCTAAATTCTTTGTAGAATTTCAAATACTTTTATAGAATGAAATAAACTATATCTATGATTATATTGTTATACTTATATATAATGTTATAGTCAGTAGATAAACCTCTTTCTTTCTTTTAACATTTATTCATTTTCTTTTGGATGTTATTTTCATAGTAGAATTTAACAACAAAAGTAAAAACATAACTTTAATTTCTTTAATAACTTAATATTGTTACAGCGACATCGATGCGTAAACTTTAGTTATTATTTTAATAGAGGTTATAATTTACATTTAAGTGACATTTGTTTATCTAAAGCTATGTCTACGTCTGCTTAAACATTATCATTAGGGGTAACTAATACACGTATATAAATTTATAAAAATAATATATGTCTCTAACCTTATCCGCAATTGGTTTTCCTTTTTTTGAATATATCAATCCTGTCCCCGTACTTCTCTCCAGTTGTTGTAGTTCATCAAACTTCTTGACAGCGTTTTCTAAATGATCGTTATATTTGCTTTCTACGATTTGTAGTTTCGTTTTTATCTATAGAATTCAACAATTAATCAAAATCATTTACATATACAATTCCATTGTGTATGTTATATATTTTTGACATTTTTAAAAAATTACAAAATAGAGAGTTAGCAACGCTTCTTAAGGAATAAAATTTCAAACACATATTAGGGGAGTTCTTAACAATTTTAAGAACTTCCTTACATCATTAACTTCCTTTTCTTCTTTTTCTTTCAATTCCTCATAATTAAATAATTTCTGCTGATACTTTTCTTCTAAATCAGCCGAATTCTCGAGAGGTTTCAAAACATGCTCAAGTTTCCTTTTCCTAAAAATAAGTAATTGCTAATGAGGACTTTTTATTAACACTATTTTTATTAGTTAACTAAACTGCCTCTAAGTTTTATTATTGTAGCCAAAACGTAGTAAAGAGTACATGTAACCTATTTTTTTGTAACAGACTAATACCATGATCTTTATCTCTGGAATAAGCAGGTGTTTCCATACATTACATTTACACATAAATTATATATATTTTTTTAAATTTGTTGTACCTTTCAAAAAATTACATCGTCTCGTTACTAGGAATTAGGTATGTAGATTTCTTTACTTGATAATTGAATTTCAGGTATTAAATTACTTATTAAAGTTACTTTGTTGCATGGTACATGTAATTGAATTGAAAAACCTTACTATATACACACATACAATAGCAAATACGGATGTAATAATTTATCAATACAAAATTAGCCACGATTGTGACTGAAATAAAACTAGAGTTTATTATCGAGACGATATGAATAAATAGATATTTTTTTCAAATTATTAATATCGGAATTTTTATTAGGGTTTCAATATAAATATATAGCTATACTATATTGAAAAGATACAACTGCTTAAAAATATAGATCATTCTCTAGTGGACATTGGTCGATTGAAATAATGAAATAAGACTATTGTTCAATTTATACTTATAGTATTCGGCGAATCTTCGATGAAGAAGATTATTCTTCATTTTAAGTTGCATGTAATCATGAGTTAAGTCCCTATGAGCTTGCAAATATTCATCTCTGTTTATTGCAATAGCTCCCTTAGATACATCTTTTCCAATCTGACCCACGTCACCTTCTGCCTCTTCTACGACACTGCCTGAATAATGAAGTAATAAAATTAGACTGCTAACATCATTATATAATACTATCTCCGCTTTCTGATCTGTTGCTTTTATTTTAATAATTCCTGATCTATATTCAATAGATTTCCTTCATTAATCAACAGGCCTGCTAAAATAGTTGAAAAATATCTTTCGAGCGCTTCTCGAGATAGTTATGCATCTAGCGTTTGTTATTTAAAATGGTGATTTGCTTAAACCTTGGCACGTCTGAATGTATTATATGAAAGAGACAGCTCGACTCTTGTTTCGTGTGATGAATGATGAGGTCAAATTACGTGTAACGAAGCATTACACTTCATTCTTCATAGCGGTTACTTCTTCCGTGCATAATCAATCACAAATTAATGTAAATATTTAAAGACTATTATAATATATTGATTTAATTAAATTTGTTATAATAGTCTGTGAAAGATTATTCAAAATGTATGGTAGGTTAGCAGAAATCTGGTATATAGCTTTAGTGTGAGATTGCTATCCTTTAAATGCGAGGAAGCTGGTTTTATTCAGTGTTATAAAAAATTAAAATTTGTGAAATCTGTTTCTGTTGATGAAAATAAAATCCGTTTTTTTAACTACTCTGATGATGATGATTGACGATTAAGAAAAGAAAGATGAAGATAACACTTACTATTTGATTCAGTAGACTGTCCGTGTTCGTGATCGTTGTTAGATCGTGACAATGTTTTTATCAATTTCGATTTGTTTTTCTTTGGAGAAACCTGGTATTTTTATTTATCTATTAGCATTTAATCCATATTATGTTTAGTCTAAGATATTACTATTAATTATTATGTCCATCAGTGGACGTATATCGGCTGATGATGATAATGTTTAGTTTACTCTAATTACTAGTTGAATAAGTAAAATATTATTGCGTAATGTTTATTATAATTTATTTGTAATATTAGAATATGTGAACACTGCAAACTTAAAATTTATGTTAGTATGTTTAACCTAACTTTATTTTTATCATCATTATCATTAATAGTCTTAATAAAGATCAAACGATATTGCTTTAGCCAACAGCTTAGTTCATTCAATCAATGTCGCATATTCCCTCGATGATATAATGGTATAAATAAAATCATGAAACAAACTGTGACTAACCGACCCTCCGCTTGCATGTCTGTAAGTCACATTAATTAAATGGAAAGGAAGCAACCTAGTATGGGTACCTTTGTCTCGGACATATCGCGTGATCAGCTTGAATTACGTCGGCTTTATTGATCCGTTTAAGGTTTCGTCGGAAATTATTTTATTCCATTATCTTTGCAACAAAACATGCAAAGATATTTTACTTATGTTGTCAAGGTTACCAATCAACTTGAACCAAACTTTTTGTAACTAAGGGCGGCTATTTGTTACCAGTACAAGAAATTTATATATATTCATAGGTTTTGTCTATTATGTACTGTATAATGATATTTTTTTATTTATATTCACATACTCTATAAATAATATACAAATGTATAAAGGCATAAGATATCTTGTAATTTTTTCGTCATATGATTTCGTGTGATAATAAAAGATGATTAATTTTTTATTTATATTGGCATTGAGATGAGTACATCTGTTCATGCGACTAGTGTTTTGAAATAGCCAATTTAATGTTAACATCCTTATAAATCTAAGGTTAGTTTGAAGAAAAGTAGTTTCGAACAAAAAAAAATCTTTCTTTAAATATCTAACTGGACATATTCAAGAACTTTTATTAGTGTGTTTCTTACCCTTTAATGCGTTCTCGCGTTATCAATATATTTAATATGAATAGTATAATTGGGGTACAAGTCGAATGTTTTGTACAACACAAAGTCGTAAATTGTTGAATCTTTAATTTAAATTATAATATAGTAAACTGTCCAAGTATACGGTTTATTGTCTTCATCTGTCTCTTAAAAACTAATGTTGCTAAGTATTGTTATAAGACTAGAATCATTTTATACTACATTGAATATTATTTAAACATAATAACTTGTTCTTAACGTTCAATCCTTCCTAAATATGTTTACATGGTACACTTCCTCATGAGTGGTACATTAGAATGACTGACTATTCCTTCAACAGTTTTTTTATAGGACACTAACCTCTGCTGAGGTTGGCAGTGTCACAGTCCGGCTTTGGGCCGTCTGCCAGCTTTTCGACAATGCATGTCTTGAAATAGCAACAGACGAAAAATGTACAAGACAGTTTTTCACCTACAAGATTATTTTGCCAGTTCAAATATTTCCGGTACTTCTTTATCTCTCCAAATAGTTGTTACTACAATTTCTTTATTGTTTAGATATTATTTGATAAAATTTGTTTACTCTCTGTTACATAGGGAAAAATATCGTAAGTTAATCGCAATTTCATCTATCGCGAGAAGCGTATGTTTAAGTTATGATAAATATTTTTTCTAATCTTTTGAACGGAATTTTAATTTTTTCGTTTACTTTGTCTTGGTCTTGATCATCCGGTCTTGGATAGTTTGTTTGTGTAAATTTGATGTTGGTCTTGGTCTTGCTTTTTCGTAGACTTAAACCAAGGCTGCAAGACCAAAACCATTTTACTCACATCACTAGAAATGGGTACTACATCTTGTTTCTTTAAAATTAAGACGCTTCTATAATTATCAATCGAGATGAAAGTAAGCATATTATAGAGGTTTTTATTAAACATTTTCAACGAAAATATAAAGGTAATCAAACTTCATTCATGAATTAATAAAAAAATTGAAAAACAAGAAATGTTCATATTATAAGAACTTTAATACACTTTATTTATATATTACAACAATACACACGACAATGCAATAGCTCGGAATACACAGTACCACGCTCAAGGTTACATACAATGGAAATAAAATGAACGACAAAAGTTTCCCTTGACCAAATTAACATTTAAACTTCAAAGGAACAACATTTCATCGCAAAAAATAGATTCATCTGCAGGACTAGCTTTGAGGTATATACAGTTACCAACAAAAAAAGACCTATCAAAATCAGAACAGTCAATAAAAAGTAACGTGTGATCATCACATCATATGTAAAATAGGAAGGTAAAAAGATACACACAGCACAATGAGAACCAACGTCGGTAAAGTTTATTGAAAAAAACATGATTAATGATATGTTTATTAAACCGGATAAAAATACTGAAAATATACATTAAGTTTGATCGAAATACGTATATTTATGTGATAAGTCAGATCCCTATTGCTCCTTTCGAATTTTCTTCAATAAAACAACAAATGGAATTTAAACTTGATAACGCGATCAATAAAATGAAGTGAAAGATTAAAATCTTATAGGGTTTAGGCTAAATATAGTGAATGAACGTTGATCAAATAGAAAGTAATCTACACGAGCATTTCATATTACTGTATATTTGACTAGATTCTTATTTAAATAATAATTCGTCGGCAAAGATTATATATTGTTATATCTTTATAACCTGTCTTCGTTAATGCCATAATTTTAACGAATATTTACAAGAGAATTTTAAAGACATATTTATAAAACAATCAAAAGCGGATATATTACCAGATCATTATAAATCCTTGCAATATTTATAAGAATAGAAAGGCGAAGATTATAAACATTGCTAATATAATGACTCACAAGTTGCGTTAACAAATTCGATAATGTTATTAAAAACTTTACATAGAATAAGTGCAATATTTCTCAGTAATGTAAATGACACGGGATGTTCTCACTATTATTCTCTTAGTACAATATGGAAGACTTTCGAAATATTGATACAGCTATTGGTCATTTGAGCACTGTTCAGTAGAAACTTGAGGAAGTTTTCAAGCGGCCGAAGCAGTCGCACGGATTCGAAAAGTCCGTGACGTCATCGGCCAATGATTGTGGGTTCGTCGGCCATAGCGAGTTCATCGGTGGCTGCCTTATCGCCTTTCCTTTTCCTCGAATACCAAAGAAACGATGCCGCAGCGAAAAGATTCACCAGGACCACGAACCAGGCCAGGAAGAAACTAATGTGGTAACTGTGGGAAGAGCACAAATATATGACAAGTTTAATATCGGTTTTAAGTAGAGAGTGAATCAATAAAATCACAATATTCGGTTCTCTTTAAATGATTACAAGAACTACGCCATTGATTTGATGGAGTATTCACATCATTTGTGACAAACTCCAGGTATTATTCCCATGAAAAAGTTAGATATTTGTTACGATTTTAGTACTTTTTCCACAAAATAGACTATTGGTAATCTGTGTTTAGTAAAGACAGTTGTTTGGCTATAATAAATTGATCGCGCAGATCGGAATGATATTATGATCGCTCTGAACGTTTGAGTAAACAAAGAGGTATTCAGTAATCGTCACCTTTCCAAACTCGATGCAGTTAATACGTATACGCAAGAACGATGGAATGTTCAATTGCACTTAAAAGTGAAAGCCAACGATTTACTTGTTACACAAATATTGATGACAGCCGAGGATCGAACTTCTAGTGATTCAGTAGCCAAGCATTTCGACTGCGTCAATACAATGCAGAATAATGTAAACGATTATCTTATTTACTTTATATTATATTTATAAATTTTGAGGATGTGAGAATATTAAATATAACAAACGAGTTCTAATAACGGTGCATTTTGATCATCATCATGAGGTGCATTCTTCGAACTAAAGTTTATCGTTTAGATTTAAAAAAAACGAATCTAGTCGTCAACTACTCTTTTCAATTGACGGAATTTAAGATCAGATGTTTTCGAGAAATTCTGCTCAGAATCAACCTTAATAGAGTATTATATAGATAGTCTTTTGCAAGTGTCCCAAAAATTTTACCTTTTTCACCTGATGGTTTTCATCAGCCTACGTTGATAGATTATGACGACAATAAAAAATTTGCATTATATTCTTACCATATACTATCAGCTTAAATTTAGTTATATTTAATTATTACATTGTAAGGTTTTTATTTAGTTTTAGGCAGAAAAATAATAGTAGGCCCTTTAATTATACTTACTAATGGTAGGCACGTTCTGGGTAAACATATTTGAGGTTCTTCTTCATATGGTCCACACATGACATTGTAATTTGCACCACAACGAAAGTACACGCAGCTGAAATTTTCATAATTATTATATTACATGTGAATGATTTTTATTTTTTATATTTTATGATAAGAAGTGCAAGAAAGGAATTTTAACGTAATTACCTCAAGTATTAAAAGAAAATTGTGAAATGACTGTTGACATTTTATATAAAGACTATGTGGATATAAAAAAAATACTTACTACTGATGAAGTGAATGCCTGCCGCAAGCCGTTTAAACATATAGCGTGGATTGCGAAAAGTATAGGTAGAAAAACCGCAACCCATGGCCATTACAAATAGACTAATGATCCCGAAGGAAACCATTGTTCGAACGTAGTCTGAAAAAACATAAATTTTACATTACCACATTAATAGTTTTTTAGGTAAATAATGCTAGTTGCACGGAGTGTTAGCGGTCCCGCACAACAACTCGCGGGACCCAAGCCAACCTCACCTACTCGTGGTGCATCCTGTTAAACAAAAAACGAAACTTTGGCTCCCACCCACCCGCATTAGGCCAGCGTGGTGGGAAAAGGCCAAAATCCTCCCATATAATTCCCTGCAAACGACTGAAGGTCGCGAGAAGCCACTGGATGCGGGTAGCGCTGGATCGATGTGGGAATGTTTGGGGGAGGCCTATGTCCAGCAGTGGATATCTATAGGCTGATAATGATGATGAATGCTTGTTGAACCATGATGATAATTTACTTTATAGTGTCCAGTATATTCAGCATGTTCAAGATATATTTTTAAATAAGTTTATATAAGTACGTCGTAAACTCAAAAGCTTGTATATTTTCTTCTATAACAATTAAGTATATATATTTGTAGAGTTTAATTTTACAAATGTAAAAGAAACGTCTTTTGTATGTATTATACTTACTTGCCACGTCTATATCATACGCAGGGTCTTCAGGCTTACCATTCTTCATAACCGGTTGCGCTAAATAATTAGTACAATCTGTAACAATTATATAAAAAATTAACAAAAAATATTGCGTGTAAGGTTTAATTTTTTTTTAAATTGACGTCAACTATATATGATGTTATGTATCAAAGGGAGTAAAAGAAGTAGAGGGATACAGATCAGACGATAAGAAGACGATATAGAAAAAGTTGCTGTCACTGATCGGAACCGGAAAACCAAGGAATGTCCTTCGTCGAAAGACTAAGGAAATAATTTAAAAAGTTTTCGTAAAATTTATATGTCACCATTTATATTAAGTTTTATTGTTAGATTAAAGGCTGTAAGTAAAATAAATAAGTGATATTAAGACCGTACATATTAAAATTCAATTCAGAAAATTCTGGATTTGTAACCAAATTGTTAGCATCTTAAGTTTTTTTGCTATATAAATATCTTTGTGTTCTTGCTTTGTTTTAGGCAATGGGGCTGATATATCCGTAAGAGATAAAAGCCTCAAAAAAAATTATTCCGGTTCTCCAATAAATGATTACTAAAATACAATAATGATATTATTAACACTGATAATGATTCCGGTAGCTACCCGTGAAATTTTTGAAAAACTCTTTCATTATCTGAATACCTCTATTAATGTTGAGCAGGTATCAAATTAGAGATCTTCATGTTAAATGATACTTGCTGCGCCGCTTAATAAATGTAACTTTACAACAAGAGCTCTTCTTTTATTAAAAAAAAAAAATTTATTGCTGTATTATATATGTATATTCTCTCCGTTTTTCCGACATTACTACAATTTTTATGAGAAATATAGTAAGTAGAAAAATTAGAAATTGTTCATAGTATCGAAATTGATGGTAGCTAGGCGTGTAAAGGTGGTGGAATTATACGCTATATGATTCGAAAGGATGAGGGTTCAATTCTCACTGAGCTTGATCTTTTCCTACACGAAAAGGTGAAGGAAAACGTCGCGATAATACCGACATATTTCATAGACAACAGCTGTCGTGTACATGTGACATCCGCCAAATTTTACTGAGCCAGCTTGGTGGATAAATTGCCTTGATTGATCCAATTCTTGCGAGAGTATTGAAAACGTTAAGAGTAATAAAATTTTCGTTAATTATTTTTGATCTAATGTTATAACAACATTAATGATAATTAGCGAATGATGGATTGGAACCTGCCAATCAAGACGGTTAAGAAGAAATTAAGAAGATTGTTGGCGTGTTGCCATGTCTTTGTTCAAATATATTTTATAATAAAATCACATGTCGAGTTAAAAACTCATCCGTTTTGAACTCAACATTTATATCAGTTACATCAAATCTTTGTTATCTTCTGATATATATAAATAGATATCAGAAGCAATTTGAACTTTTATTTTGTTACGTTATTTTTTTACCTTTACCTTCGAGGAATAGCGATCGTGCTAAAATTCTACTCACCGTAGATACCTATTGCCGGGTAGATGCTACCCCTGCATATAATTTTACCTCCGAACAGTAATATGCAAACTTTACTATATTTCAGGTTATAGTGAAAATGAAATCTTCACTAATACTTCCATAGGTAATTACAAAATTAACTTATATTCATCACATTAAGCCAAAGCTCTACACGATGTATGTATGTTACCTTTATTTACTGTCTCTATGCTTAAAAATCTAACGATTAATATATATTAATACTTGGTTATAAAATTCGTTTAACAGTAGAGCATTTTAAGCATTAACCATTACAGCATCTTCTGACGAAAAATTTTTTTAAGAAAATACAGTTGTATATGCTAGTTCTAATAGTATTTTCCTGTTTTACGAGGAGGGATCAAAAAGTAGTGAGAACGATATATATACATCTTGGTAAGAAAAAAAATAAATAGTGGCATAGCTAAGATACATATTTGTTATATTAATAAAAAAAAAATTCTATTCTCTTTTGTTTTTTTCTGTATGTAGTCTGTAGTCTGTTCTGTAGTTATTTGTTTGCTTCGTGTCGGAACGTGTTCTCGGAAATGGAGAAAAACGAAGTGCGAGCCGTTATTAAATAGCTCTGTTTGAAAAAGTTAACGACGCAAGAGATTCATTGCGATTTGGAGTCAACATTAGGAGAGTCTGCTCCGCCGTATTGCACTGTCGTAAGGTGGGCGTCTCAATTTCGAGTAAGGAGAACGAGCACGGAAGACGAACATCGTTGCGGCTGTCCATCGAAGTCAGTCATCCAAGAAAATGTTGCGTAAGTCGAGAAAATTGTATCGAGCGATCGAAGAGTTACCATCCCATACTTAATTCAGGGAACGGGCATTTCATATGGAAGTATTCAATCCATATTGAAACAATCTTTGAATATGAGAAAAGTATCCGCGAGATGGGTGCCGAGAATGTTAACCGACACTCAGAAACAAAATCGACTTGACATTTCAAAAATATTGTTGGACAAGTTTCAAGAAGATTCTGAAAACTTTTTGTCTCATTTCGTAATAGTGGCTTAAACATGGGTTCATAATTTTGATCCCGAGGCAAAACAGCAATTTTCGCAATGGAAACGGTCGTCATCACCGACCCCGAAGAAGTTTCGTGCCGTGGCATCGGCTGGCAAGGTTATGGCCTCCATATTTTGGAACTCAGATGGGATATTGTTGATTAATTACCTGGAGCGTAGAACCACTATTACAGGCCAATATTTTGCAGCTATATTTCCCAAGTTGAGGAATGCCATCAAAGAGAAAAGGAGAGAGAAACTTCGAAGGGGCGTGATGTTTCATCACGACAACGCACCCGCGCACAGGTCGCAGTTGCGATCGCTGCCATTCGGCAAGCTAGCTTTGAATTGGTTGAACACACCCTTATTCACCAGATCTGGCACCTAGCGATTTTGATCTGTTACCAAAATTGAAAGAATACTTAAGGGGAAACAGGTAACGAGGTGATGGATGCCGTGGAGAGCTTTTTGCAGGACCAAGACAAAAAATTTTTTTTTGGAAAGAGATTGAAGCCTTGGAAAAGCGCTGGACTCGGTGTGTAGAAAGACTCGAAGACTGTGTAGAAAAATAAATTTATTAAGTTATTAATAGTCATTATATTCTATCTCATTCTGACTACTTTTTGATCCCCCTAGTATTAACTCTACACAGTACGACAGTAGCTGCACTTGGCCGTCATGGAGGATATGACTTTGTTCTTATGAGATAAAACCCCGAGTCCCAGTTGTGGAAACGTTAAGAGTATTATTTGTATCAATTTATTTATTTAACTAAATTTATTATATATCTGTCAAACAACGAAAGCGGTGTTAAGCTTTGTTAGCGTATTTTCAAGCTTTATTATCAGTACACAAATATTTAAACACCATTACAAAGGAATCTGCTTGGCAAAATATATACCTTTAACAAAGAAACAAAGAACACGCAGAGTTATTAATGTACGAGATATATAGTAAATAAACTTTTGAACGATTCGCTATTATATGTATATATGTATTCAATAGTCCCGTGCAGATTGTACAAGACGTGAAATATATAGGGGTTGAATTAAATACGTGATGATTATGAAACAAATATCAGTGAACAAATAGTTACGAAGGCTTCGGGATTTACGGCCCTCATGGTTACGTAAATGTTTATATGTATGTTGTTTATTATAGATTTATTATTAATTAAACATATCTCTTTGTACGAGAAATTCAAACAAATCAACGTTTAAAGTTATCTTATAAGTGATTAAAATATGTATAGGTAGTTGAATAAAAAAGAATTTTGCTTTTATGCATATTGCCTCCTTGAGTGTATAGTATACTTAAAAAGTAGTAATTACATAAAATCAGAAAACTTAGGAGATCTAGAGTGACCGACATAGCTCAAAAGATTGCTAGAGCAAAATGCTCAAACGACTGACGGCTGATAGGACAGTAAGGTCCTCGACTGCCGCTCGCGTACCGGTAGACGTGATGTTGGAAGGTCTCCCATAAGGTGGACCGACGATCTGGTGAGAGTTTTAGGAACTCATTGGATGCGAGCAACGCGAGATCTTGATGACTATAACTTCAGGACATCTATCACTTTAGTACGCTTTAAATGAAATCCATAAAATTTAGTTTTATTAAATCTTTATCCCTACTTGTCTTCTGGATTTCAACCGGATGTCGTCGTTCAAATGGTCGCAACATTTTTCACGTACAAACATTGAAACAGACATTACAGTTTCTTTGAATCAAAAGTCGCTTTTATCGATAACGACTTTACTGTGTACATACAAAGAAAGACACAAAATGATTAAAGGAAAAGTTATATATAAACGACGTGATGTAGTTAAGTAGTGCTATATCAGTTACTTAATTTTCATAGATGTCATCATGATAAATAATATTCGTATAAATAAATAAAAATTATTATAATCTAATATTAAGAAAATCAAACTACAACGGGCCTATTCTTTTCTTAAGTTTTTCTGGCGAAATTATGTTTTAAGATTCAGTATCTAACGTGTAATGATATAGAGAGCGTATCATTTGATTAATGAATTCTATCGGTTAATTAAGACTTGCTTGGCAAGTGTACCGAGCTGATACACTAGGTGATGAAATGTGTTCAGTTGAAAATAATTAGAGGTAAATTGGCCTTAACATTTCTCTTAAACGTATTAATTTATAATGACCTATACAAAATAACAAATGATACAGTATTAGATTGATCATCTGGAGTTGAACAGGTAATGTATTATTTTATAGAGAAGTTGTTTCAGAAATACCTAGGAAACAGGTATTAAGTAATTTCAAATATATGTACGATCCTTAAGGGCCTCTCTTATCTAATTACCAATGTTGAAAATTTTGATTATGGACGGATGTAGAATGTTATATAAATCTGCAATGATGTTTCTGTATAAAACACATTTCAACGTCGGGCATGTTGTAGTTAACAGACATTCGCTCTTGATAGAGAACATTCTCCCGGCAGGTTTAAAAAAAGAGTATTATTTCTGTAGACATTTCTGTTTTACTTACGTTAACTATGCACAGAGCTCCATTGTTTATTTATTTGCACCATACGAAGCGTCGGCTAGATACCTAAAAATATAGATCGGTGGCGATTTGTAAGAACCAATGTGGTATTTTTATCGGTGACTATAAATCTCATTGTGTGGGACGGGCTAAACGAATTGTTTATTTTCTACTAATGTTTCGCTTGTGTTTTCTAGTTATCTTTCATATTAAAGAATCATGACAGTCAGCTGGTGTTACAGCATTGATAGTTTGTGTAAAATTATCAGCTGAACATTATTTGCAAACTTCATGTTTTAGTCCATCTTACTGTTTAACCTATTAATTGGAAACAATTGAAAATATTTCTTTTTTATTTATATGTATAAAAGAAACAAATACAAGTAAATGTCTATATAACGAAATTATATATTTTATATTATATCACAAATTATTTAAATTAAAAATATTCACTTTAGGAACATATAGGTTGACTTATTCAATAGTCAAACTCTATATATAAGCCTAAGTTTATGAAAAGTACTTAACCTACCTTTATATCTGATAAATATTAAATAAAATACTGAACACTAACAGATTCTTTGTAAAGATTTTTATTCAGTCAGAATATGAAAAAAGGACTTTTTACTACTACTTTTTAATTAATATTGAACATAAATAACTATATATGGGCAATACATGTTTATGAATTTTGAAAACATTGTATGAATAAAATTATTTATATATGTTATCAAATCGCTATACTTAGATACCACGGTACACGGTCCAAGTTAACAATGAACAAGTTGAAAATAATTACAGGCAATGTTAAACTGTTGTAACTTTGCCAGTGAATCAATCACCAAAACTGTAATGCCTATTTCAAATGATTATTCAGGTAGATGTATAAAACGGTTAAATATTAATTGCTTGAGAACTTAGCGCTAATATAAAAGTCAACACCCTCAGGCTTCACAATAGTCTAACTGTAGGTAGTTACAAGGTAGCATGCAGACAATGTGATCGATACGCGGTCGCCTTGCCCCTTTTCGCATACTACCTAACTACTATAAAATTAATTTCCTTCGTAACAAAATATTATAATGCTTGAACAAAGCTTTTGTATAGATTTAAATGTGTACAAAATATGGCAGACACACTTAACTAATATCATCTTCTAATATTTTATGACATAAGTGAAGCAAAACTAATATTTCAGTGTGTATATCAGTAACAATAAATATATTAGGTCCTTACATATGAAATTAGAGTTTTGTCGTACTGGCCACTGATCCGAAATATCTCCTCTTTGGTTAAGAATTCCAAATTCAAATTTATAAACTCATTTAGCTGGTACATTTGACTTTTGAAAATAGTTATTCATTTGTTTTTTCCTCATTATTTTTTTCTTTGGCGTCGCTTATTAGCGCACAATGGAAAACGTGAAATAGCGGTATATTTACGAGTACGAGTTCTACCGTGGCACCAGTGTTGCAGAAACAGTTCGAAGGATTAATGATGTGTACGGCGCTGGTGTCGCAAAAGAAAGAACGGTACGTTTTCGTTCTGGAAATCTCGACCTTCAGAAGCAACCCCGTGGACGGCCGGAGACCAAAGTGGAAAATGAAGTATTAAAGGCTATTGTGGAAGCGGATCCATCACAAAGCACTTCAAAGATAGCTGCAGGCTTCGGGGTAAGTGACAAAATTGTATTAATCCACATGAAGCAAATCGGGAAAGTAAAAAAAACTTGAATGATGGGTACCTCATGAATTGAGTGAATCGAACTTGCAAACACGCGTCCATTGCTGTGTTACTTTGCTCAACCGACACAATAATGAAGGGATTTTAAATCGAATCATTACTTGTATTGAAAATTAAATACTGTACGATAATTGGTGGCGCTCGTCGCAATGGCTGTACCCTGGAGACAGCCAAATTCCTTCGTAAACGAAAATTGACTCAGAAAAAGTTACTTGTTAGTGTTTTGTGGACTAGCGCCGGTGTCGTTCTAGTGAACGCTATGAAAAGCTGTAGTCAGCTTTCTAAATTCTGGCCGAACGATTACGGCACATATTTATTGTCAGCAACTGCAAACCATGAAGGCAGAACTAAGTGCTAAACAACCGAGATTGGTCAATTGCTATAGGCCACTGCTGCTTCACGACAACGCAAGACCACACACTGCATATCAAATTACTACTAAGATGAACTACAATTGGAATGTCTGCGATATCCACCGTAATTCCCAGACCTTGCCCCAACAGATTACCATTTTTTACGGAATTTGGACAACTTCTTACAAGGAAAAAAATTTAACTCCGATGCGGCAGACCAAACCGCCTTCAAAGAGTTTATTGATTCTCGCTCCCCAGGTTTTTTTAGTAGAGGGATCAATGAACTACCTATGATATGGCAAAAGTGCGTAGATAACAACGGTACGTACTTTGATCAATTAAATATATTTTACTAAAAAAATTGACTTTATATTCCTCCCGTACAGAACGCCAATTTCATATGTGAGGACCTAATATTAACATTGTACTGAGTAGTTCTCTAATGCGCACTTAATGCACGCAATGCGTTCTTAACACTTAATCTGTTGTATATTTGTATAAATGTTAACTTTTTTTTTTATTAAAACATCAACAACAGCAGCTAAGTTAATAAAATAATAAGTGTATAAGTCCATTAGTAAAGTTGTTGCTTTAGGGTTAGTAGAGATTTGTTTTGTTTCTGTAGTGCGGCCTGTTTTAGCTCACTCAGTTACTCCATTAACACCCGCTGGTTTACTTTTATGTCGAAGCTATTTTCCCCGTTTCTTAGTAAAAAATACATATTTAAACAAACAAAGCGCTACGTTCGTTTTGTTTGTTTCTGAAATCGACTAACTTTTTTTTACTTACATGAGCCGTTTAAACACCACGCAGAAACTAATGCTTACACGTAAAGCGTTTCTATGTCATGAATAGCTACGTGAACCGAAGAATTACGATATTTAGATAGCAATTTTGGTGTAGTTTTCTCACATGGTATACAATAAATCAATTTAACTTTTTTTTACACATAGTTTACATTAAACAATATTGTAAACGTTCAAAATTTACAATGAACACATAAAGCAAAACTTCATGTAGATTTGAGGTAAAGAAAACTACCGTTTTATTAATAATAATAATAATAGCGTCTAGACGTCTAGTATTTCTGTCTTCAATTTTAATTTATAAATATTGGTCACTTAATGGTAAAAAGTCTACGTGCATCTTACCAATATGCTATTTAAGACATAAGTACAAAACCTAGGGCTCTTCGTTGTTTTGAAATATAAAAGGTTAAATAAACATAGTTTAACACCTCTCATATACGAGCACGGTTATTGAATGTAACTTAGTCAGTTAAGTGAAGAATATAATAAATAAGTACAACTAATAATCTTGAATATCTAACGAATATATTAAACTGATCAGGTAATAATTCAGAGTACATCATAATGTATTAGAGACTAACATAGAACAATAATAATATTTTCATGACAATCAGGTCACCACGTTAGAGGGCCGTCTCAAGGTGAAGTTTTATGAGTTCGAAAACGTCTTACAAAGTTCAAATTACTTACTTGTAAAATATTCACCAGCCAAACCTTCGGCATCGAAAGGCTTTGCTGTTGTTGTCATCACTGTTGCGTTGACCTTCAATGATGGTGATAGATTTGCTGTAGGGTGGAAGATGTACCGACAAATTTCCCACATGCCGGAATTGCTCCACATGAAATAAATACCTCTTGACGGTAAGTAAATGCCTGTAACAAAGAGTAATGATAACCAAAAATTGCTTAATATGGTTTATAGTATATATACATATTTATAATTAGGTTAGGGATAAAAATACATGCCTAAATAGAATTTTATTTAGCTTTAGAAATTCTTTACTGATGATAGACTTCACTAAACGAAGTATTTTTTTCGACAAAGCGACGAAACGAACGAACTCCTGATGGTAAGTGATAAAACTGGCCATAACAACGCAGTGTTGGATAGAATGATATATCATCATGATCATTAGGCGCCCTCATCAAACTGCAGTTTGGTGATCAGATTGAGAATACGAATTCGATCTTCAGCTAGAATGATTAGCATTTCATTGTGCTCGTCGCTTTAAGACATAAGATGTAATTTCACTAGCTACAAAGTCCTAGCTCTAACTATGTTCTATTCGGATTTCACTATTGAAGAATTGAGAAAATATTCTAGGTCCGTATCAGTACGTCTACGTGTAATCACTTACTCGATCTGTGTACGGTGTTGTACAAAAATAGAACGCCGGTCACCGACCCCACTGCCACCACACGTTCATAATTAATAATATGCTCCCGGGCGTACGTCTTGACTTCGTCAACTGCACTGAGAATACCGACAAATTCCTCATCGTAACGCAATTGTTATGCACAGCGTAACATAACGTCACGTAATAATCCGTAATCGCAATTCGGGTCATCGTTATTCGCAGGCGGAGCGAAAAAAACAAAATATTTACAAAATTGTACGCCGAGAGTACGTTTTGTTTGAAAAGAGTTTTTAAATTTATCGCGGAGGATTTGGATGTGTTCAAAATGATGTCGCATTTAAAAAATGTGTTATCCCGGAAAAAAGTAAACAGCTGATATTCTTATTTCAAAAAAGAATAATACATATAATGCAGAAAACACATGTAATACCTATTGAGTTACCTTAAAATTAAAAACAGTATTTTTCATGAATAAATTAAAGTTCTCGAAGAAGATGAAACCACATGGACATATATACATATAATAAGTAATGCGCCTGCCCATAACACTGGTGGTAGTCATTTGTTGCTGGAAACTGTCTAGGTAGTACCACCACCTCGGGAAGGAGTTCGCCATCTCTATGCGGGTGTCGTACGATCAATGGCTCTCTATGGTGCTCCAGTTTGGTGTCATCGGTTGACAAGCGGTCGACGTTGCAGGACTAAAGTCAACAGCCTGCAGCGAACATCGGCATTCATATTGCACGTGGATATCGAACGATATCTTTTGAAGCGGCCACTATCATTGCCCAGTTCCCACCTCTGGACATTGTGGCGGAAATGCAGGCACGGATTTATACGCGTCTGCGTTCTCGTTGGGAAAGAGCCGAATTTCTGGATGCGGTGCAAGTGCACAGGCTTGAGCGCCGCCGCGCTTCGGAGGTATGGAGAGAAAGGTTTGCTGAGTTGCAGAACTCATGACAGAGTATAATAAGCGCGTTGCTGCCAAACTTCGAAGCCTGCCTTAGATCGGGCAGAGTGGCGCATGTCAACTTCAGGTACTCACCGGACACAGGTGTTTTGGTGCATATCTGAATAACAACGAACGCGAACTAACTACGCAACGCCACCGTGGCGTTTGAAATCCTCACCACCACATTGTGGCGAGGATTCCATTTAGTATACGCTCGCAAAATGCCCTACGTGGGAGTCTGAAGTCTTAAGTCTAAGGTATTCCTTGCCTGTCTTACAAGGCGACTAAAAACAATCTCGGGTTTGTGGGCTTTTACGGTGAGGGCCCTCAGAGCTCAATAAGCGAGCATTAAGAGGATGGCAAATGTATGTGGTCTTGTATTTGCTGTAACACAGCGTGGGTGTTAAGGAGAGCTTTGCCCTTCCGTGAAATGTTTTAGCCAGAGCGCAGGAGGGCACCGGTGCGTTACGTAGGAGATCCCGGAGCCGCTCCTAATGCATTGAGGGAGACCACAGAGGAGGTTTTAGTGGGTAGAAGTCCCACATAACCTTGACTTCTCTCCGGAAGCAAGGTATATTTTAAGATTTTGCTCGCGATAAAAAAAAAGGTACTTCCACAGCTCCTATTTCTTCCGCAAAATGGCACTGTCCAAACATTACTATATTCCGGTTTAAAGGGCGATATATTTAGTGAAATTACTGAGGGAACGAGACTTAATATTGTGTCTAAAATAACGAGTGCAATGCATATCATCCCAATTCGCGCCACAAAATATTAATAATCATGTGACGCTAATTAGGATGATTTGAAATGCACTGTACAGTGCTCTACCCGATGATAGCCCAGTAATATTACTAGCTGTAACAGCCTTGAAACCGGAACATCATAATGTTCGCACACCACTGTTCGGCGATATAAAAAAGCGTTGCAGTGCACTGGAAGCGGTCATCGGTAACAGAGACCTGACAGTATTTAAATATGCAAATGTAATACGATAAGTAGTTTAGGATTTGATTCGTTACCTTTGCCTCCTTCTATGTGAACCCATTTTTCAGTACAGACGGCAGTAATCCATACAAATGTACAGAGGCCGACCAGAACTGTACATGCGAAAAGAATGCGCCGCTCAATCACAAGCGCTTGGAGCAGCGGACGTCTCTCGGCACCGGCGGATGATGCCGTTGACATTTTGTCAGTCTCCATTGCTGAAGTCACTCGAAAATCTGAGAAAAATGATCATTCACATACTGTCAACTTATAAAATTAATTCTTATTAATAAAACATCGATTGTTTTTATTTCAGGCTCCTAAGCAACGAGATGAGCGAGATGTTCACCTGATGGAATATATATGCAATTTTTTTCCTTTCAAGATTTCTCTTTTAGTAAACACCTCTCTTAGATTACCACAAATGCTAGTTATATTAGTTAGATGTACTTAACAGTAGTATTTAAATAAATAAAGTTGAAAATAGTGCGTTGAGATAAGTTTTTAAATAAACAATAGATATAGAAGAAGCAATTTATATATTCACAGATACCTAAGAACTCAAAACCGGAAACGACATCACATACAAAAATATTACGTGTACATAACATTTATGTAGGCGCCCGCAGTAAACGAATTATTCTTTGACAACAGGAAAATAGAAATAAATAAAAATAACAAAGAACAAGAAGAGACCTTAATGTTGGTAATTTGTTTGATGGAAACAAGTACACAGTATCATCAGTTGATGAACTTTACTCTTGGACTCCAAAAAGATTTATTCTGTATAATTCGCATTTATCGGTTTCCCAAAACCTCCAATAGAACAAACTCATACATTTTAATTGAATAGTTTTATAACAGTTAGATAAATATGAAAATTCGTAGACACAGACATAAATTCAATTCTCTCATTGAATGTGATTATTTAACGTAACCAAATTTATTAGGGCAACACTCACGAATTTGTTGTATTTGGCGCGGAACCCAACCGATTTAATGCATTCGGGTGATTGGTGATGTAAACGATAATAACAAACGATGACTTGAAGCACAGCAAAGTTGAGAAACTAAATTGAATTCAGAAACAAAGCTGCTATCCGTTTAAGGCTGTTGGGCTGTTGTTATTAGAAAGATCGCCGCTTACAATATTTTTTTCAACAGCCTCAATATGACGGGCGATGGGCCTTTTAGGCAATAAATATAAAAAGATGACCAGTCTATTGATTTTTTTTTTTTCATAATATCGGCTTTTCACTGTAATGTAATCAATTGTTTATATTGTATTTAATTACTACTAGCGTTTGGTTACTACCTCACCTAATGGTAATCAATGTCGTGGTCCTTGGTGGTTTGTGGTAAAGGGCACTGGTCTAAAACAAGACTATTTACCCTTCTCTTAAAGAATTCCGCACAGTGTCTATACGGAAACTATACATAGCAAATTATCCCTATCTTTCGCTGTTCGTAGATCGGACGGAAATAAAATAATATTCATAAAGCTTTTTTTATTTATGAGACATTCCATGACAGCCAATTTACGTCTCTACTGTTGGGGCACAGGTCTACCCTCAATATGAGGGCGATGGGGCCATAGTCACCACGCGGGCCCAATGCGGATTGGTGACTTCATACACGCCTTAGAATAAATTCTAATTCATGTGCAGGTTTCCTCACGATGTTTTCCTTCACCGTTTGTATTTCGCTGTTGTTATTAAAGTTCACAAATGTACATAACTTAAATATTAAAGTCATCGGTACATGCCAAGATAACAACCCGCGACTTTCGGAATGAAGGCCGCACGCTTTAACTATTAGGCCAGCGAGCTACTCTGCTATTAGAATATTTTACTTTTAAATTATGCTAAATTAATTATAAAAAGTAAATTTATTCTAAACGATCTGATATGCCGGAGTTCTTACTATGTTAGTTTTTTTTTTTAATTTATCAACTATAACTTGATCTCAATGTTACAAGATGAAAGTGATAATGGTGTGCCCGTTTAATATACTATGGCTCCCATTCTCAGTTGATATCCTATTATCACGTTAGACTTATCATAATATTATAGATGTCTCGGCGGTTTCACCATCTGAACTTTATCTCACGCAATACGCCTATTCCTATTATTTATAAATAGAGAAAGTATAAAAGAAACTTAATTCAATTAAAACATAGTATCACTTTTTTATTCTAAACCCAGATGCTTTAAAAGTGGTCGCAAACATCTAAGATCATTCATCGTCATTACACTAGTATCTAAGATCCGAGACATCTTATTTCCTGTCATTATGACTTGTTTTAAATTGCTTTATTTTATGATATGCTGTATTTAATTGTTTTGAATTAAAGAATTTTAAATATTGATATTTTATTGCCAATAATCGGTAACAAATAATATTGTTTGATGGGCACTATGCTAGTGAAATTACTGGGATAACGTAATATAATCATCTAATATCATAAGTATACAAGCGATATATGCAAACATTAATTTGGCGCCAAAATATTATGGACAAGGATCAAGATTGTTTTATCAATTTTTATTCGCTAACCATAAAAATAGAAATCTAGATCCCTTACCCCTTTTTGAATCAAAACGGAGAAGGAGAATGAGGAGATGAGTAAAAGATGTAAGATGTCCATATAATCCGATATAGGTTATATACATCTATATATATGTATATATATATATATATATATATATATATATATATATAATCTGTATCGGAATATAGCTCGATGGATCTTTAAACATAAATCACAATGGGTAGAGCAAAATCTCGAAAGACTGAGGCCGTAAGGCAATAAGTTCTTCAAGTGACGGATACGAGCAGAATAGTACCGAAAGGTGTTGAGATTTTTGAGGGAGGCTTATGTCCAACGTAGAACGTCTATCATCTGATGATTCTTTTCTCAATCGCGTTGCGTTGTTTTCACATACAATCCTCTAATTTTCAAATAGTGTGACTTTCTTACTTCATATCGCGTTTCTAAGACTGCTTTCTTAGCGTCGTCGTCGAATTGTTCTTTAGCAGTAGCGAAAATGTTTTGGTTAAGTGCTTACGTGATTTTAGTGCATTAGTATTAGATTTAAGCTCCCCGGCAGACACAATTTACAATAAAATATATATAAAAACTTTTTTGTCTGTCTTTTTGTGTGGTCGAATTCGAAACCCCATTATAGTCGGTTAATACTTTCAGTTCTTTAGGCTGTCGTGTAAAGTTATATTAATTTCAGTTTATGGTTTATCTATGATCCTGCAATATCACCATTACCCAATTGCTAGTATTCGCCACCTTTGTATATCTGTGCAGGCAGGAAATTGTAAAATGACGAAACATTTACGTCGGCACGAAATACGGTATATCTAATTATAAAACTCGCATAGACAACTCGCTTACGGCGTACTAAATTAGAACTTCAAGGATGGAATTAACAATGATATTAAACAATTTCATGCAGGGCTAACGACCTGATGAAATAAAGGAGTAAAATTCATACTTAATAAAGAAATAGTAATATTTATACTTAATGAAATATAATCTTTAGTTTTCTCATCGTATACATGGAACGTATTGTAATACAGATCTTAACAGTCATAGAAATGTGTACGTAATTTATATACGTGGTTTTATCTTGATTATCATTAACTGTTGCGTATATTGTTTAAGAATTTCGTTTAATCTTAGTATATATATTTAAAAGACTGTATATTCTATCGTCTTTCCATCTTCTTTGGACCTTTGTTCGAAGCACACTATAATAATATCGGGTTATATGTAAACTGTTTATAATGACTAAAGTTTGTTTAATGATACAGTGGATAATGGTCATAGTGAATACAAATATACAATGATGAAGAGTGACCGAGCTCTATGCCTTAAGGTTATAAGCCAAATCTAAACGTATTTGCGATCTCATCTAACATGGTATCAGGTTTCTACAATAAATTTTCACCTATACTATAAAACATCATAGTATGAAGCAGAAACTCACTGCTGGTATGCTATTTTGGTTAGAATATTTTTGAGTAGCTTTGCATTAGATAAAAGTGTTTTGAGTGAATATTTCAACATATTCTCTCTTCGTAAAGCTTTCAATGGACGGCAAAAACCAAATATTAACAGAAATCATCAAATGCAAAATTAATATATTCCCTATAGGAATGACAAAAAAAAATCATTTTCATATGTTTACTTAGAGATCTTTGGGGGAGGCCTTTGCCCAGCAATGGACGTCTATCGGCTGATGATGATGATAATGATGTTTATTTATTCATCAAAATTGTCTGTTTTATTAGAAATATGTGTTCGACTCTAACCGAGAACTTCTTCGATTAAAACACGTGTTTCTTACATATATTAAATTCCCACACGAAACTACTTTCTCGGATATATTCGGCCTTGAAATTAGATTTGTATTACTGTGAAGCTACATTATGATAAGATTTAAAACATATTGTTTTATACAATACGCCAACGCTTGTTTTAAACAAAACAAAAAAAAATTTTAGTATCTTTTTAAACTTGCGAGAAAATTTTATTATTCATACAAATAGATAAAAATAATGAGAAATTTATTAGTTGTTTACTACATAAAAACTAGATCACTAAGATATATATACTAGCTGTTCCCCCGTTTTGCTGGCTGTATTATAAAATTAGACTTGAAATTTGTCTGAACTAGCAAACGTTACTATAGCAACCGCATAAATAATACGAAATGAAAATAACCTATAATCATCTACAAATCATTCCGCGTCGAATAGTCATGTACCCGTGTCGATACCTTCACTTCTTTCCACGTGATTGGCGAACAAAGAAAACCAATTTTATTATTATATATATATATCTGTTATATATAATGAAAAGGAAATCAATATATATTGATTTTCTTATTGTCTCTTAAAATACATTATCTCTGTATCAATAAAGTATAATGAACGATACTTATTTGAGTATGCAGCACGTAGCAATAAAGTAATGAAAGTA
Source organism: Ornithoptera priamus (assembly GCA_029034505.1). Classification (NCBI taxonomy): domain Eukaryota; kingdom Metazoa; phylum Arthropoda; class Insecta; order Lepidoptera; family Papilionidae; genus Ornithoptera; species Ornithoptera priamus. The sequence continues at coordinate 1,437,522 of JARDWD010000403.1, read as the reverse complement.
TTGCATACAAAATATAAGCACTTAAAATGATGTACTAAGCTAAACAGGAACGTTTTGAATATCGTATAATATTATAGGAATTGTTCGGTGTGCGATTAAGGGAGGCTTTTGCCTACCAGTACATTGGATATATCTAAAAAACCTTTGCAAAGTAACATCAACAAATCTCGTTAATTATTAAACATTAAATTTAATTTATAAATTTGATTAATCAAAGCTAACACTGTAAAATTTTCTATATCTTTATTTATTAGGTACATCTCAAAAAAGAGTTGTTTTATTTAAATTCTCATACTTACAAAGTTCCGGATATCAGTATATGAGAGTTGACATTTTCATCAATCTATTTCTGTTCCATCGATCAATATCTATTTATTATTAGTTACGGTTTTTATACAAAATTATCACAACTATTACACTGTAGGAAGTAAATACTAATGTATTAATGTATTAGTAATACTAATATATAAGTAAATACTAATATATTGAGTTTAAAAAACTACTGTGGCTAATGGACACTAGCCAGTGTTATTCAATAAAACACTTTAAGATCTGGCACAAATTGACACGGACGTTACACTGTCAACTTTGATTGACTAATTCACTATAGGAGAAACGACACCAGTAGATTTCCCTATTCCTAAAAACAGCTCAACGGTAAATCTATAAAGTTTTTTCAACATTCTCACTGTAAATTGAAAATTTCGGGAAAATGGATGTAGTACATACTATCAAAAGTTTCTACGAGGTAACAGTATATGAGCGTAGGTAGGGATTGTATACAAATGCATTTAATATACATATGATATATTTTCAGTTGTATTAAATTACTGTTGAATACGTTATACAGGATTTATATTAAATTCTAATTGGACAATTATATTTAATATGTGTTGCTTACAAAGTAATATTTACAATCCCTTCGGGTAAAAAAGTAATGAATTTAATCTTCCGTCTCTAATACAAACAAGCACGTTAAATAGAGCATGTTTATTTAGGAACGGGGACATTATTACTATAGTGCAATATAGAAATACGAAAGTTCATTTCGCAGACATGCCTTAATGAATATTAAGTTTTTTATTGCTCATAAACGAGAAGATGCTTTGCCGATGAAATCAAGACGCGCTAGTGGAATGAATGCACGGACGTTAGGCGACAGGGGGACGACTGGGACGACGGCCGACTGTCGCCCCGTCTATGTTTACAGGCGACTTACTTAGTCGGAGCACTCCATATCCATTGCCATTAGCGCCTCTTATCGTTAATCTATATCTATAAACGTAGACAGATTAAATTGTGTGAAAACTCTAACCGCAAACGTTTAAAAATATTTTCATATACTATTTATAACGCGTAATAATTATAGAAAAGTATAAATATGCTTTTCTATATCGCGCAACCGGATGGCGCTGCAAAATATAAATTTTCAATATCGTTTCACCAATTTTCACTTTAAGTTATATATACCGAGTATTTTCAGTTTCAAATTGATTTAAAAAAAAACATACGGCGAGGGCGATATCCGCGAGGAGCATTTCATCTAATCTATAATTAATAAAGTTTATTTAACTAACACAAAAATACATTACATACATTGATAGAGATTTTCTTCGAGAATAAATTCATGATTTCTTACCATATATATAAAAAAATATTTTTATTAAACAAACATTCATACGATTCAACGAAAATGTAAAAAAAGGAAACACTATAAATTACAGCTCTTATGAAAATATTTTTTAAAATAATTTCATCTAAATGTGTTCCTTCATTTTACTCGCACTCTTATAAACCGGAAACGAATTTTCAGAAAACTGTACAAAAAGTATAAAACATGAAAGACCAATACATTAACAAAAAATTACTGTTCGATTCTGAATGTTGGCAAGAGGATTATTCAGTACGAAATTATTTACAATGTTTTTTTTTTGCTTTCATATATTCACTGGAATATTTTTAGTCTCGTTTCTCTTTTTATTTATTTACTAATTTAAAATATTATTTAAACATTAACATTACTTCAGAAAACTGTCTTTGTATCTGCACACTATAACTTGGAAGGAGAAATACATACAACGGTGCCGCCTAAGCAGACTCCTGTGAGTTGTCTGCAAACGTCTCTTACAGGAAATCGTCTAAGTGGCACCACTGCACCTTCTATTTCCGCCGGCAAACAGTAGTGTGCAAACATTACTGTTACGGCTTAAAAGACACTACAGTTAGATATTTTACTGGGATAGCAAGATTGTACATCTTATATGTCAAAGGGACGAGCACGATGTAGTGCAGTGTATATCATCCTACTTAAGTAACAACTACAAAAATCTGATATTTTTTTTATTCATCGAAGTTATCAGACAAGCGTGAAGTTCATACGATGGTAAATGAAGCGCTTGTCCATAACATCGTGGCGTTAGTTAGGATGATATACACAACACCACGTTGTGCTCGTCGTCACGACACCTAAGATGTTATGTATCTTTACCTCAGTAATGTTACTATCTGCAGCCCTCTTCATACTAGAACACGGTGATGTTAGCACACTACTGTTTGGCGCCAGAAGTAGGCGCTGCTGTGGTATCTATATAGACGGTCTCCAGCAACAGAGATGCTGTGACGCGATTTGTCCGTATTAAAAAAATTGTTTACTTCTAACAAGTCATTGTCCACTTTTAAATAACCATGTATATACGAAGAGGTATTTGAAACGTAGGAATGTCCCCAGAAACGGTGTTTACAACAAAGTTGTTGTGTAATGTTGTGATATTTGAAGTGAAAGTGTGTCGCTCCCGGCCTCATCTTCTAATCGTGGCTGTTCTTTATTTGTCTCGTCTGTCAACGGTTTCTATCTGACGTGAGAACACAAAGTGGAATAAGACTTCATATAAGCCAACTGTACTAAATACGTGATAACTACAAACGAAAGACTACTTTGTGTTATTTTGTTAATGACGCTTAAATTACTTCGTCTTTCGCTACGAAAATATATATTTTTTACCATCTAAAATTACTTATTTCATAGTAATTTTTTTTTTAAACCTGTACCTAGAAATTTAATAACAGTTGCTAGGTTCGTACATTACACAGCAGAGGTTATTACCTAAGAAAATTTTTATATCTAATTATATTTCATTAGTACTCATTATAATATATCCTGTACCGTATTTTGCTCGTCGCTTTGACCTATAATTTGTTATTCTAGTAATTTCACTAGCTACAACGCCCTTCGAATCGAAACACAGTAATGCTTGCATACTGCTGTCTGGCGGCGGAATCGGACAGGGGAAATTTTTGTATATATATATATAATCCGAAAAAACTAAATCCAGTTTCATTATATATATATATATATATATATATATTTATATAATCCGAAAAACTAACTCCAGTTTCATTATATATATATATATATATATACACATATAATGAAACTGGATTTAGTTTTTTCGCCATTCACGTGAAAACTAGTGAATGTATCGACATAGGAACATAACTATTCAAAGCGGAATGATTTATAGATGGTTATAGGATATTTATTTTTTGAGTACATTCATAGATACTTCATCATTTTATTTCTCATTTATTGTTATAAGCATTTTCATTTCGTAATATTTATGCGGTTGCTATGGTAACGTACGCTATAGAAAGAATGTTTCAGACAAATTTCAAGCTTATGATATTACGGCAAGTTGAACGGATGGGGTGCAGCTGGTAAACATATATACATAAACAAAAATATCGACTTAGTAGCATACACGGAAGCTTCGAAAAATACTGATATATAAATTTTTCTTAATTATTAAGCAACGAGATTATCCTTTGTACAAAAGAAGCCTTACATTAAATGATCATTATCAACAATATTAATAATCTTATAACAAATACAGTAAACCCAAAGGTGTACGACATTCTAATGTCATTCAGGTTTAACGTCGAACTCGTGAAATGTACAAAGCTTTATCAAACATCGCATATCTCCGTTTTGAGAGCTGAATATTGAAAGCACCAACAAGTACACTATCAGCTACACCGGTATCAGCTGATGGAATCAGCTGAGTGAGCAATAGCTTGTCCTTATCAGTCATACAATAACAGATAGTATAACTTAGTATGTTAAAAATCTGTACATAAACATTAAAATACCTTATTCACTACAATATTGTGTCCTCATTCAATGTTTTTCTTAGTTTCTTAAGTGATTAATCTTAATATTAATTCTTTAATTGGTATTATTTTATAAAAAAATTTCAACGTAGCATTACTTCATTAAAAAGAGTGAAAGATTATAATACCCTGGTCTAGAAATTGTGCTTAAACATTAGATTCAACATTGTGTATTAATACTAGTAGTAATGGATAACTTACTAATAGAGGAATCGTTAAAGTTATTTCTAAAAAGCTAACTTTTTAATAAATTTTGAATCTGAATACAATCGTTTAATAAGGTAAGTCATACTTTGTAGAGCATTTGGTTAACAATTAATACTTGTTCATCATCATCAGCTGATAGACGTCCACTGCTGGACATGTTCCTCTCCTAAAGATCACAGAGTTAATTGTCGAGGGGTTCAATACACGTTAAAATATAATAAATTATACTTTGGAGTTATTATTGGATTACCTGTCAATGAAACATGTAACCTAATTGATGACACATCTATCTATACATAATTAATGTTTGTTTTGTGTGAAAGTTGGCAGCGAAATCTGAAGCAATGTCTTTATTTCTAATGATCTCATACTGAGACTTTTATGTAGGAAACAGTGAACATTAATTGAGTAATAATGTTCACTGTGAATCATATAGCTATTAATAATCTAGGCATTCGTTGAAAATCCGTCCGCAGTTTAAACCCTACAAAGATTTATAGCTGTGAAATGAGATAAGATTAAGTTTCATTTGCGTTTTCATTGTATTAATTTTTACTGGTGCTAGTTCTCTGTTGCCGGAGATCGTCTAGATAGGTACCATCGCAGCGTCTATTTCTACCGTCAAAGACTACTGTGCAAACATCACTGTGCTCCGGTTTGAATGGCGCTATATCCAGTAAAATTACTGGAGTAACGAGACTTAATATCTTATGTCTCTAGGCGACGAACACAATGTATTGCAACGTATATCATCTCAATTAGTGCCACATTGTTATGGACATATGAATCATTTACTATCAGGTGAACATCTCGCTCGTCTGAACGCTTCGTGAAATACAAAGATAATAATTTAATGATTACAAACATCTGGTACCCATTTTCATTTTTTAACCGGAGGGATGAGAAGATTTTTAATTCGACACGAGTATGAGTTTTTATTACTCTTTCCTGAAAACCCCGAGCTATACCTTTTATTTTTATATTGGTCCAATTTCAGTAATGCTTCTTTTGTTGGAAATGAGTATAAATGCTTCGAAGTTGGACCGTTGGAAACTTAAGAAAAGCAGAAAAATTTTGAGACAATATGAAATGATGTTAGAAAACATAAACGATAAGTAACATGAAAAGGTTTTATGCACTCTCTTTTTCTACAAATTTTGTGGTTATTTGTAATTTTTTTTGTGACATTATTAGATATAAAAACACGAAATTCGATAATTAGTCGATACTAAAGCATTCGAATATTAGTCGATACTAAAGCACGAATAGGTTGTGGACATACTACAATGTAGATTAGAGTCTTATTTGCAGTTTTACCTTGACTTTATATTAAATATGTATCTATATTTAAACTGATTTTAATTCAACTATTCAAAACTGATAGAACACAGATCAGTCTAGACATTGAGTTATGTTCAATTACTCAGAGAACCATATATAACTAAAGAGTAACTATCGATATCTGTAAATATTGAACGATTTTAAATTCCATATAGATTGTAACACTACAACTTTGAAAATTTTCATTATTAAATATGGTTAAGTAAATAGAAGAATTGTAATGTATGTTGCTACTAATATATATATATATTTCATTTGGTTAACAGGTAATAAAAAAGCAAAGTATAACAGTATAAAAGATTACTCCAGTTACGATGTTTACTAAGTAGCATACAGCGATCAGTGTTAAAATATATTAAATGATACATAGTACAGTTTTCACATAATTGCTTAATAACAGAAATAGATCCTACGGTGATAATAGTTTAATACATATAATAGCTAAATATATAAAAAATTTTAAAAGTATACTTTATTACAATTACATGTGTACAAGTTAGTAATATTTCGAAGTTCCTTACTTCTGTTAAACTTTAACCGCTTTAGAGCAGGCAAATTCCTTAATTTTTTTATTTTCGTTAAGATCAATAAACAAATATGTTCACTTTGGAATTACGTTTCCCGAATACCAATACGAATGATCATAAATACCACAGTTTATGAGTACGTCGATTGTCTGTTTGTATCATAACAAAATAAATAGTCTCAAACAAATACGACGAAGTAAAAGCTTTACGTTGTTTTATAATATTTTATGAAAGTTCTCTTTGTTCGAAGTTCTTTTATTATTGTACAGGTTATTTATACGAATACAACAATTTTAACGTTACTATGCAGTAATATTTAAATTGATTGTTATAATAAAGTTCTTATTTCCTTTAAAATGAAAGGGTAACAGCGTCTATTTCTCATTTATTATAAGGTAGTTAATGTATTTATTTATATATATATATATATATTCGGTATCGGTATAATATTACCGACAAAAGGGTATATGGCAATAAGTTTATTGAAATGAGCTGAAATAATACTCTCCCGTATTTACTTTACAACTTCGTTAAAATAAATTTCCAAAGTGATTTGCTTATTTAACAAATATTACAAATATGTTATAAGAAAATTTAAAACTTGTTAATGAATTTTGTTTAATATTTTTTTTTTTACTAATAATAATTACCACAATCTTTTTAATTTCTCTCTCATTCGTAAAATTTAGGGTTCATTGCAATAAACTTGCTTGAGAATTCATTTAAACATCATATCTATAATAAACTGATTTTTTTCTTTTATCTTCCGCTATGGGGATGTTATAAAAAATTCAATACTCCAAAGCTTAGGGTAGCACCGTACCATTGTGTAACAAACATATATTTTGAATTGTTATCAAACGTGGAACAAACAATATAAGAGTGAAGATGTGATAACTAATGTCACAAATGCATAGGAATATTTAAAAAAAATCGTTACCATATATATTTTCTGTATTGCAATACACAAATCAATTACGAGCGGATACAAACACATGAGACAGGTGTAAGACCTGTTACGGCGTTAATGAATGACATCTGACCTGTTGATCAAACAGAAGCGTGTCGGGATAACGGAAACTGCTGAGATGCTATCATGAATAATTAATAACTCCAGGCATACTTCACGCTGAATTACGTTAAATGGCACGCTGCAACACAAACCGGCGCCGCAGCTACATATTCGTTGTCGCTATAGTTACGGGTAAACACTATGCGTAAATATTTCACGTCGATTATTCGATTATTTTGATTTTGGCGCTGTCCGCGTCGGATGGGGCGATGCAGGCGCGCGCTCCGGGCCGCCGAGCCGCCCAACTGACGGGCGGGAACAGAAACGCTCACGTGGCCCGGTTACTCAGGGTTGCGCACGCTCGCCTGTTGCCGGGTTTACACACGTTTATGCGTCTGCTTTGCAAACCACCTTTCTGAATCCACCACTTATTCAATTCCCTACCAACATTCAATCGTCACTGGCGGTAGGTCTCTTTTGCCAGAGACCGCCTTGGTAACACCGCAGCGCTTATTTCTACCGTACAGTAGTGTGCAAACATTACTGTATTCCAGTTCGAAGGGCTCTGTAGCCAGTGAAATAACCTAAAGATACACAACATCGTCTCATAGCGACGAGCACTACTTGGTACTGTACATATTATCCTTGCTAGCACCACGTTGTTATTGACAGGCATATCACTTACCATCAGGTGAATGTCCCGCTTGCCTCGACGATTCTATGAATAAAAAAATCATTTAATTTCATTATTATCACGGCTTCAATAGACTCTGTTTGAATTTCATTTAGCTCCGACATCTTCACGAATTGATTATTAAATATTTTCTTATTGAAATCAAATATTAATTCTGAGAATATTTCTCCTTTTATTTTTCTATACTTGAGTACAGAAAGAAAAAGTACAGATTTTTTCTGCAACTTTTGATCTGGTTCATCATCATCATCAGCCGGTAGACGTCCACTGCTGGACATAGGTCTGCCTGAAAGATCTGTACATCGATCGGTCCTGCAGTGCCCGCAATGTTAATTGATCTGGTTAATTTAATATTAATATACAATAAAAATTATAAAACTTAATTTCTTTATAAATATATAATAAGATATGGCAATTAAAATATACATATGATGTAGATATATAATAAATGAAAAATATTTAAATAAATGAATTAGAAATTTTTAAGAACGGAAGAGACTAAAGTAATGAAAAATTTGGCTTTAAAGCATTTCTGTGTGTCTTGCTTATGAATATAATTAAGACATTAAGAAAATGTAATTAGTATTTAATTTTAGATCTAACACAGTTAGATAGTTTTCCTCGGATTGTTCATATGTTTCCAATTCATATTATTCACGGTCGTAACACGAGAATTAAAGTCAAATACCATTCGTACCACCTGGTTGATTGGCAATGTTCCACTTTACTGTTTAAACTGAATTTTTCACAACTCGCAACTTTATTGCAAAATCGATTCCAATACAAACAAAAATTATAAGAGAATAGTTGGTTTACTTCTGTTTAAGGATGACAAGGCAATGGTTGTTCTTCCGTTCTTTGGTTATCCGACCCAATTTTGTTTGTTTAAGAATAGTGTTGATCACTAACACTCCATTAGCATGCTTATCTTGTTACCAAGTATTCCGTGTAAAAAATTATTATTCAAATAATATGTACGTAAATCCTGCCGTATCACATTCAATCAACGAAAGTACTAAATATTGGAAAAGTGCTTGAATAACGTTCCGAAATAGTCAGATATACCAACATAAAGATTTTATTTATAATACGATATTCATGTAATACGAAAGTAAATATAAGGATTTACAAATATCAATATTTAATATGAAAAAATATTTTCGGAGATAGCAAACTAAAAATTTTATAAGCTTGATAAGAAATACTGTAGTATATATAACTTATTAAATTTTAAAAACTTTTGAAGAGTAGAAAAATATAACTGGTCGGTAGTTTATAATTCTTCAATATTTTGAACTTAAAAATTGTTCTTCTCGAATATCTGTCAAATAGAAAACATTTTCTGTATTAAACGTTCAAAACAAATTATCTTTTACGTAAAGATACACGTGTTTCTTTAAATAAGATAGTTATAAGATTCGATATTCGTATGTAAGATAACAGCTATCCAAGATGATGTAAGTAGTTTCACAATAATCATAAAATTATTTAAAAATTCTTGTCTAAAAATACAATAAGGAGCTACTAAGCTAAATCGTTTGACCAATAAATAATATATTATTATGTAAATTTAATTCCTTACAACGTAGTATTTCTCAATAGTCACCCTATTAATCGTAACACGATAAAAAATACTAGTTCGAGTTATCGTATAAGTGATATTGATAATGGTTCCATATGTATAACATATAAAACAGTTTTTTGATATTACCAACTGCATTTTGTGTCATGTTTAAGATTCGGAAGAGGAGCGGAAGAGCCGGTTCTGACTGCAAAGCAGAAAGCGAAGTTATTTCTCGTAGCGCATTGGAGAGGGACTATGTGTATAGTCATACCGCTTATTGCACTTGCGCTCGTGTTACCAGAATCTAAAGTAAACTTTATTATAATTCTTGGACTTGATACATTTAATCCACACAAAGTAACACGCTATTAACTTCATCATAGTTAAAATTTTAGACTACTTTAATACGCAACCAATATTCTTTGGAGTAGTTCTGTAAATATTCTAGAAGTCTATGAAATGTTCGTAGGAAGTAGCCATTTATTTGTCAGACATGAAATATTATTCAGTCTAAAGGCGGTAAATGGAGCCCATCACTTATTTAGTTTCTAGATTAATGTTTTACCAAGTCGATGTAAAGCTTTTTGAAAAATATCACTTATCTAAATTCTAGCAAGTCTGTGACTATCTTTATGATCCATGACCAGTGTACAATATCCTTTGCCTATTAGATATTATGCAGGATTTTTGAGAGAAATATTTCACAAATGTTTATGAATAATCTATTAGTATCACCGATTTAATTCTACGATTACTAATCTCGATTAGTAGCCATCATCAATTAAATTTTTTTTATATATGTTTACCCATAAGAGAAATAATTTGATTTGAATAACATTTAATGTAGTTGCACTGGTTTTTAATTATCGCTACACTTATTGGGTGATTTCCGAAATATGATAAATCTTTGTATGTTTAGTATATACAATACTTTATTCATGGAAGTCATTAGGCAACTACAACGGTTACAACGTGGGACTAGTTACGATGATATATAATGTAACATATAATTTAATCACCTTGATAAAATAGATGTTGAAGTCTCGTTGCCATAGTTACTTCATTAGTTCCATCACATAATTTAAATTGATCTAGTAATTATTTACAAATTGTAACTAACAGGTGTAAACAATAGTTTAATGATTTGTTTTGAAGTCTCTTGCTATTGTTGTTTCAGCCGCATCAGTGGTGTGCCTATTGTTTGATTCTGATGGCGTGTTTCTGGGTAACTGAATGTATACCATTACCTGTTACCTCTTTCCTGCCCGTCGTGATATTTCCTATAACCGGAGTTAATAGTACTAGTGAAACTTGTAAAGCGTACATGAGTGTAAGTTTCTATATTATATTATCATCATCATTAGTCAATAGACGTCCATTGCTGGGCCTCCCCCAAAGATCCCCACATCGATCGGTCCTGCGCTGCCAACATTGCTGGGCACCAGGCGCCGTCATTTGTAAAGGTTCTTATGGGGGGACTTGGGCCATTTCCCACCACGCTGGCCAAATGCGGGTTGGTGGGAGCTAGAGCTTCGTTTGTAGATTGCAGGGAGCATCACGAGCAGGTGAAGTTGACTTGGGTCCCGTGAGTTTTTATACGGAACCTCTTACATACTTATATTATATTACTATCATTTTAAATAAGACTTCGGAAAGTTTTCGTAATTAGTTTTAAATAGGAAACTGTTTAACTTGTTACAGGATAGTTTGATGATGTTTGTGGGTAGCCTCATTCTGGCTACGTGTGTGGAACAGTCAGGTCTTCATATTCGTTTAGCTTACCTTGCAGTACGAACGATCGGATTCACTCACATAAGGTGAATAATGATAAAAAATATTTACGTAGATAAGTATACTAAGAACTATTCTGTTAGACGCCTTTACTGATTAAATTTTGTAAATGGCAAAAATAAGATCTTCATCGGCACAGGGTTTTTAATAGTAAGAGTATAATTTTTTTTGAAACAGTCTATTAGCATTAATATTTAAAGTTTACATTGGAATGTTATCAGGATGTTTTAAATTTGTTACCTCTAACGAGTTTTAAGGAGTGAATTATTGTGATGAATCCAAAATATTTGTATTTTGTCATTTACTATTTCTTATGGTTATCCTATTCCCATTTCAAGTTAACAAATCGCACCGACTCTTTCAACAGGCTCTTAATCTCAATGAGTTGTGTAACGATGTTTGTTTCAATGTGGATAACAAACACAGCCGCCACAACAATGATGGTGCCAATTAATTTTGCTGTATTAAAAGTGTTTGAACAAGTAAGTGTAATGTCGAATTATGTAAATGGAGTGATCTTTTGACATTTCTAATACAAACTTTTACAATAGGGCAACACTAATGACAATCAGTTTCTAGTAGTTAGGCGGGTTCATTACTTGCGTTTTAAGTACTATTACTTATTGGGTCTGGATATCGAACCAAGGGTATCTTTGTTACAAGAAATGTGGTCTACAGCTGAGCTATAGCCAAACTCATATACTCGATATTTTCAGCGTCTATTCAAATATTACTGTTTAGTTTCTTGTTAATGACAAATCTACTGGAAAAGTCATGTAATTAAGAAAATGTGAGTATTTTTAATAGTCGGGACAGTTAACATTAATATAATTATCAACTGTTATTGGTTATTACTATAAAAAGGATGCTTTTTTATAACCTTATTAATTCTTAATAATTGCGTTATAGCAAAAGTTGTTGAAAATTTATGAATATACTCCTGACGGGGATAAGGTTGCTTCTGATTTAACTACGTGTTACTTCTGTGCGGCTACGTACTCAGCAACGATAGGTTTGTATTATAACACATAAACGCAAAAAATAATGGTTTATAAATCTTTAATTTGAAAAGTGCTTTATTTAAAATAAAGGTATAAATACATAAGACGTAGTTCAATATTAAATCTTGTTCTGAACCTCCCATCGTTCACCTGGTGATAAACGATTCTTCTAATGATCGCAATGCGATATGTTCGCTCAATGTTATCATTGAGATCCCTTTTCTTTTAATCTTGTTATCAATATTTTACTAGCCCTTACGAAGAGCAGTGATATGTATATCACCAATTAGTAGTGAAAATACTCAATGTTGGTATATACTAAAACTGTTTACTAGTTATGTTAAAAAAAAAGTTTAAATTATTATTTTACAGGTGGCATCGGCACTTTAGTTGGTACGGCAACAAATTTAGTGATGAAGGGACTTTTGCAAAAGTATTCTTATTTTTTATTTATTTTTTATTTTCATTAACTGTAGCGTTAGTATGTAACGTGTCCGACAGGTTATTTAAAAATCTCATTGTCACCTACGAGTATATCCAAGAGGATATATTTAAATAAGAACTTAATACTTCTTATCGACTCACCCTTAAGTATTAGGAAAACTGATCTTTTGAAGGGTACGCGTTCTTTTTAAATACTAAAGTTAATTTCTAATGTATTTCTTGCAAAAAAGTACCTTGAATAGTTACTGTGGGACTAATACGTAATTGCGCGTTCTTTATATTACGCGAAGTTAGTCTGAATTTAATCAATCCATCAATAAATATTTTGTTAGATTAACATGATTAAAGCGGAAATCTGTATCACAATCATTGTTTACATGTACCTAATAATTATTATAACAATCTTAAACAATCGAATGAATGAAGAAACTTTATGTACAGATCTTACCCAACGGCGCCGGAATATTATTCATTCCCGAAATTCTCTGCCTTTACGATACCATTAATGATTCTCCTGCAGGCTTCTATGCTGCTATCACTTGCTGTTCTCTTTCTTGGAGTGTTGAGGTAAATATTTGAAATTTTTAATGTCTCTTAGGCACTATGCATCTTAAAATACCTTGAAAGTGTGCTGCTGTATTGGCATCTATCGCCTGTAAACGTTTACGCGCATATTAGACCTCTTAAATCTGACGAAGCCTTAGTTTCTTAGCGATATTCTTTTCCAAATTTTCTACTTTAAATGATAATTAAAAATTGTGTTAATTAAATGTATCTTTTTAGGCCAAAAAGTCCTGCGGCGAAACGATCTATAATATCCCCCGAAGGTATGAAAGCTGCAAAAGCGGCTGTCGAAGCTAATTGGAAAAAATTGGGAAAAGTTACTTTTTGGGAATATGTTAGTAATATAACAGTGCAAAAAAGTAGAATAGAATTATTTTACCTTGTAAGTTCTTCCTTGATACCTTAGACCGTTCAACAAGGTCAAGTACGCTGATAAGGGCGTCTCATCACTTCATGCTTACAATATTAGATAATGATTTGAGATTATCTGACAGATTTTCTTTGCGTAAAATTTTTTGCTGTAAACCTCAAATATTTCTTTTATTTTATTATTGATGAGTCGTATAGACCTTTACAGTATTAGCAATAACAAAAGCCTACAACTGTCTGTAATTCATCATTTAAGGTATTAGAGGATGAGTTAATATTTTTCTGTTTAAAAATTGCTTTTTGACGTTAAACAGTTTAGAAATATCAAGATGATGCCCGAGGCGGCTATTTTTTATTTTAGAAGAATTGGAAATATAAATTAATATTAAATGAAATTCTTCTTTTAGATGGTAATTCTGTTATTTGGTGGTGCAATGATTTTATTCTTTTGCCGTTCTCCAAAAATGTTCAAGGGATGGGGAGACTTTCTCGAAGAAACTTTTAAGAAGCCTCCAAAATTGTAAGTTTTCCTAAATACACGTAAACTAACTTGAGCCATTTTAGACAAATAAACCATATAATTTTTCGCATGTCGTTATTAACTATTTTATGTGCTTTTGTTGAAAAAATATTCCAGTGTTCAGGATTCGGCTTTGGCAGCTTTGGTTTCTTTTCTCATGTTTGTGGCGCCGTCAAATCTAATGTTTTTCAAAAACTTTACAGTTAAATGTAAGTATAATTATTTATACCTTTAAAAGGGCTTAATATTTTAACGAACGTAGTAGAGAATGAGGACTACGGCGCTTATCGAGCACGTTGTGTAATTCTTCATTTTTTTAATTTTAGATTACGAGCAACTTTCAAAAGGCCCAGTCACGTCTGTGATTGATTTCAAAAAAATGGATACCACTTTACCTTATAGCTTCATGTTTCTTCTTGGTAAGAAAAAATACAAATGGTAATAACTATTTCAATTAAGGGTTTTATTAATCCTGTCGGTGGTATGCGTGTAGTAATAAATATGCATATGTGAGGTGGCTCGTTAATGAGTGATAATGTTAATCATTTTAATTTGATTTAAAAAAAAATAATCTTGTGCGTCCTAATTGTCTCTTTTTCGGACCGCTCTTCCTGTCAACCCTGTCGCTTCTTCTCTGAACTGTTTTTTGTTAAGAAACACTGATTTTTTTAAATTAAATCTTGCATTTATTTAGGATATTTGATATAGACGAAATTCACTTGCAAATTTTTTCGTGGATAAGAAGGTATATGTGAATCATATTTAATATAAGGTGATGTAGCAGTGGCACCATACAGGTATAGTGAAGGAACTAGACATATAACTAAACTATACCAATCTTTGCTTATTTAGTTATCAGAGAAAAAATTTATGAAAATGTTTTTAAATTTATTATGTTTAAACAACACTTGATGTTTTTTAACGATTTGCAGGCGGAGGATTTGCTCTTTCGGACGCTGCTAAAAAAAGTGGTTTGAACGAGAAAATTGGGCATTCGTTGAATGTACTTAAAGCTTGTCCCAATATTGTAGTCATTTTGATCATCATAATAGTTATTATCTTCGTTACGAATTTCGCTTCAAATGTCGCTGTATGCAACGTGTTCGTACCACTCGCTATGCAACTAGTAAGTATATTTATAGTTAACTATGTCATAGATAAAACATGTAAATAATTATTATTATCAAAGGAGTTTTTCTAATTAACTAAACTCAATAAATCTTTAAAAAAAAGTATTTTATGTTGAACATTTATGGCTTTTATTAATGTCTAGCTCATTTGCAAGGCTTTATTCAGAAGCTGTCTAGGTCAGCGCACTTTTATTGCTGTGAAACAGAAATGTGTAGATCGCGGTCCTAGGTCTAAACAACATGAAAGCTTGAGTAGGTTTCAAATTGGGCTTTCCGGGTCTACACCACCCTGAGTTCGATGAAACTGTGTAAACGTTGTCAAAACCAACTACATCTACATGATATTAAATGAACGGCGCCCCAAATGCTCTTTTACCGTTATTTGAGGCTTTGAGTAAAACAGTTTATTCACAACAACGTGGCGTTGATAAGGATGTTTACAAAACATCAAATTGATTTGTCATAAGATGACGCATACTCGTTATCTATAACAGTTTTGATAATCAAATGAGAAGAAAAAATATCTCTTAAGTAATACATCTAATAATATTTATTTTATAGGCTAAGGAAATAAAAAGAAACCCTCTGTGGTACAATCTTGCGGGGGGCCTCTCTTCGTCGTTTTGTTTTATGTTACCAGTCGGTACTCCGGGCAATCTTGTTGTGCAAAGTGCTGCGAATATACCAACAGCGAAAATGGTACATTTTGCCGATAAATTTTACTCATAGCCGACACTTCTATTGATACGTATTTATTAACTGTAGAATTGTTTTTCAGCATTTGTTCACTTTACAACAGTTTAAGGAACTTTCGAATTTCGTACAACAAATTCATATGACTTGTTATTATATTACCTATTTGCGTAAATTATTGGAAAAGAGATACTTTCGTTTTCCTATATAAAGGTGTAAATTTGTTTTTCAGATTGTTGCTGGATTTTTCCCGACATTGTTTTGTGTGTTTTTGACTTGGATTCTTGTTTATTTTTGGGCACCCATCATCTGGAGTGACTTGTCATCTGTACCCGATTGGGCACACGCTTGATTATTTTTCATTCTTCCTAAATATACTTTCACGGGAATATTTGTTTTACTAGAAACCTTTTCCTTAAGCATACCGTCAGGCGATAATAACTGCAAGGTTTCGTTTAAAAATATCTCACCTAAGCTGTAGACAGCAACATCAAAGTATTACTGTGATATCTATAGAATGGAAATTTCGGTATTACATGTTTGGTTTTTGTGTCATTGCTACCATCATTTTTTAATACTATATGCTATAGATACCCCTTAACAACCAGTTAATGAAATTTAATAGAATAAATGGTAGTAATTTGTTTAGAATATAGATTTCACTTTATTGTCAAAAACCATCGATGTCTACATCCATGCTGGTAAGATTAGTAAGTCGGGCCAAATCAACGGTGCACAGAAACAGACGTAAATCCATGTTATTAAAATTGTAGTTATTGTTGGTCCCATTCCAGCTTTTAGCTGCAAAAAGAATGTTATAAAACAAAATTATAGACCCCTATGTTCGCGATCAAATTCATCCTATTAGACATTGCTCATATATCAGGTCCTTAAGATGTAGATGGACTTGTGATAAGTTTTGTAAAAAAAAATTCTCTACGTTACCAAGGCGCGGGGACCCGTGCAGCGCCGGACTGGTCGATGTAAAAATCTTAGGGGAGGCCTATATCCAGCTGTGGACGTCTATTGGCTGTTGAAAGATTTTTTCTATTACATAACTGCTTTAATTTTGTTCCAATGCGAGTAAAAGTGGATTGTTTTCTTCTTTAAATAAATAGCGTATCCATTGCTCACCATCACTATGGAGTATTCTTCAAATTTACGCTTTAATTTATAAAAACAACTCGCTATAAATCATAAACACCTTTACATTATCTATTTCCCTCGTAATCTATCGATTCCTAAAAGCAATTGCTCTTACCATTTTTATTGTTGGTATATTGGCAGCGCTCTGCACTATAAGATTCCCAGGAGTACCAACAGGCAAAATAAAACAAAACGAAGCTGAGTATCCGACTGCTATGTCATACCAAAGTGGATTAACGTCTATTTCTTTTGCCTTAATTGAAAAAATTTGAATTATTATGCAATGGCGATAGAATTAATTATTGTAGGTAAGTGGAAAGTAAAAAATCGACTCATAATCTACGAAACCATTGGATAAATCTAATCAACATATGAATTGGCACTATTATCTATTTTGTTTGCATTCGTCGAAGCGACGCAACGAGCAAATTCATCTTAAGGTAAGTTTTATTAGTATATAATTGTGATCGTCGCCATGAGACATAACAAATTGTCTTTAACAAGACTTTAATAACACACAGTAACTTCACAAGCTGCAACACACTTCTAATCGGAACACAATAATGTTTGTATACTACTATTTGGCGGCAGAAATAGGAGTTGCAGGGGTACTTGCCTATAGAGTCTGCGGCAACAGAGACCTACCACCAGTTCAGTTTTTTAGAAAAGCTACTGATGATAATAAGACTATAGTGCAATGTGTTCTATGCGTAGCAGCTACAGAGCTATCAAGTTCTCTTGCAGATAGAATTAGCAACTTCGATTATTTTAAATTTGATATTCATAAAAAAATTCCTACGACGATTTACAAAGTTTAAAATATTTTCATGGTCATTCATGATCTGAGGCATTCAAAATAAGTTCTTATATTATTTAATTTTGTTACGATAACAACTACATCGCTAAAGTGATTTCAATAAGAACACGTTTACATACCAATTGCATCGCTATCGGAGCAATCACGTTACACACTGCAACGTTAGCAGCAAAGTTAGTTACAAAAATTGTAAATATTATAAGCAACAGTATTACAACAATGTTCGGTAAATGTTTTAAGTTTTTTAAAAATGATCCAATTTTTCCGTTCAAATCCGAGTACTCTTTTTTAGCTGCTTCAGACAGGGCGAATCCCCCACCTTTTGACGGCCAACATGTAAACATAAGCAATAAAATAGTTAAAACCGATGTATACAAATAACAAATACGTAATAATGTATTAGTTTACCTAGAAGGAACATAAAACTGTACGGCATTACTTCGTCCATTTTTCTCCAATCGAGCACTGATGGTATAGGACCCGTAGGAAAGTTTCTTTTTTCTTAAAATAAAAAGATTTTTAAGCAAAAAATATATGAACTGATCGACTTCGTGGTTATGTTAGAGAAACTATAAATTGCATATATATACCTTTTGGTTTAAAATATTCAATAAAATCTAATGTTGATGGCAACAAAAGCATCAAGTAGCTAATAAGCATAACGGCCGATGAATCTAGTACGCTGAAATAAGTTCAATTTATGAATCTTCTAAGAAAAAACAAATAAATTGCACAATTCATCAAAAAATAAAGATCATTAAAAATTGTTTATAAACGGCAACATAGATGGCGTTGAAATTAATTATTCACAATTTCCTTTGATTATTACTACACTATCATCAGCCGATAGACCTCCACAACTGGACATAGGGCTCCCCCGAAGATCTCTACGTTTGTAGGAGTGCTTGCCCCTACGGAGGTGAAAAGGGAGGGTTCTACCCCCCCTGTTGTTTGTTGTTGAAGTTTCCCTCTCATTTTCTCTTTGATGGCATTCCTCAACTTGGAAATTAATGCTGCATAATATTGGCTTGTAATAGTGGATCCACGCTCCAGGTAATCAATCAACAATACTCCCTCCGAGTCCCAAAATATTGAGGCCATAACCTTGCCAGCCGATGCCACGTCACGAAATTTCTTCAGGGTCGGTGATGGTGACTGTTTCCATCGCGAAGATTGTTGTTTTGTCTCAGGATCAAAATGATGGACCCATGTTTCGTCCATTTTTACGAAACGAGACAAAAAGTTTTCAGAATCTTCTTGAAACTTGTCCAACAATATCTTCGAAATATCAAGTCGATGTTTCTGATTGTTAACATTCTCGGCGCCCATCTTGCAGAGACTTTTCTCATACTCAAAGATTGTTTCAATGTGGATTGAATACTTCCCCATGAAATGCCCGTTTCCTGAATTAAGTATCGGATGGAAATTCTTCGATCGCTCAATACAATTTTCTCGACTTTCGCAACATTTTCTTAAGTGACTGACGTCGATGGACGGCCGCAACGATGTTCGTCTTCCGTGCTCGTTCTCACTACTCAAAATTGAGAAGCCCACCTTGCGACAGTGGAATAAGGCGGAGCAGATTAGGTTTCCTAATGTTGCCTCCAAATCGCAATGAATCTCTTGCGTCGTTAACCTTTTTACACAGAGGTATTTAATAACGGCTCGTACTTCCTTTTTTTTCATTTTCGAGAATACGTTCCGACACGAAGTAAACAAATGACTACATTCATAAAAAACAAAAGAGAATCGAAAATTTTTTTTCTTTATTGATATGTATCTGAGCTATGCCAGTAATTATTTTTTTTCTTACCAAGGTGTATATATGTTGTTTTCACTGCTTTTTGATCCCTCTTCGTAATTGCCTTTACAATTTCAGAGGAAGTAAAATTAGGATGTAAAATTAATGTAAAGAAAGAACAAATGATACAACATAAAAGAAGATTTTTTTATAGAATAATAAAATTTAAGTTTACTTTAAACATAGGTGTTAATGAAATATATATATACTTACAACTTTTGATCTTTTAGTTTGAAAACTTCGACTATTTTATTTCCCCATCCGGGAAATATTTGTGGGGAACGACTGAAGAACAGAAGAATCGCACAACTGAATAAAATAATAGCCATCTGAAAATGAGAAAAGAGTCGATACTCGTTCACAGCTTCGCTATACAATTATCGTTTTAGGAAAGATAATACGCACTATTTAATTGCTTTAAAATTTGGTTTATTGAATTTTTAAACAGTACTAATGCTTACTAATTCCCAAAAGGTAATTTTTCCCAACTTTTTCCATTCTTCATTCACCGCCTTTTTAACAGCCTCTACACCTTCGGGAGTTATTTTAGATTGATCGGATGCTGCACTGTTGGGCCTTAAAATTAAACCATTCTTGAATACGAAAACTAATAAATAAATTAAACCGGTAAATAGTTAATACAAAATTATTACCTCAAAAATCCAAAATACATTATCAGCATGTTGAGATATATGAACAGTTCTAACATCAACATTAGCGGTATAGCAAATGCAGAAAATTTTGGGAATGATAAATACTCTGGAGCCTCCGGATACATTCTGAGATTGAAAAATGTAACACATATTGAACAAAATAAATAATAAGTAACATTTTTGAGTAACACATGTATCATAAGTAACATTTTTCCAACTTTGACTTTCATAAAAATTTTTCTTTGGATTAGTAAACAACTGTGTGTAATATTGGAGGCCCTGGTTTAGTTCCGGTTTGGATAATGGTACCGTTGTTTCCACCCTGTTAGCAACCAACGATACAGTACCAGGCAGAGCTGCTGGCCATTGCAGAAGCGACGGGGTACGCGGCCAGCGGGTCGGCGCAGAAATGCGCCGTACTTAGCGACTCGAGGTCCGCCCTTGAAACAGTCGCAAGATCGGACACCCTCCACCCCCTGGCGCTACGAGTAAAAGAGAATGTTTTGAAAGCGCGTGAGAAAGGGAAGGAAATAAGATTGTTCTGGGTGAAGGCGCACGTGGGGACGGAGGGGAATGAAAGGGCGGACCAACTGGCCAGGGAAGCGGCCCTTAAGGATAAAAGAAGACCGGCGTACGAGGACTGCCCCGTCTCATTCGTCAAGCGTCAGCTTAGGCTCAGAACGCTTGACGAATGGAACAGGAGGTATGTGGAAGGTACAACGGCTTCAACAACGAGGAAGTTTTTCCCGAACGTCGTGTCAGCTTACCGGACCCTTCGCCGAATCGATCTCGACGCGGTCTTGGTCCAGATGTTCACTGGGCACGGGGGATTCTCTGAGTACCTTCACAGGTTTAAGCTCAAGGAGAGTCCCGCGTGTCTTTGTGATCCATCGGTGGACCAGACCGTAGTGCACATCCTCACTTCCTGTCCCGTTTTTGAAAGGGAAAGGAATGAGTGTGAAGTGGAGATGGGCATGAAGATAGAAGAAGGAGCCATCGCCTCTCTGATGGGTGAAGACAATAGTCGCACCATATTTCTGGAATATGGTAGGGGAGTAGTTAGTAAAATAATAAAGAGAAATAGTCATTGAGTAGAATTAAGTGTTAAGTGTTTTGTAAAGAAAGAAATATAAATAAATATAGTAAATAATTAAATAAAGAAAAAGGAAACAAGAAGAAAGAAGAAGAAGAAGAACCAGAGCATGAAGATATACGATGAAAACGAATGATTGTTTCAGGCCCTCCCCCCCTCCAGAAATATACGGAAGAGGCAGTCTCCACTTCAACCACTGAGGATGAGCGAAAGAAGGAATTGGAATGGAGTAAGAAAGATCAGTATAGGAATGGTAGATAAGTAGAGGAAGATAGATAGGAAGGATGAAAGAGGAGAATGAGGAAATCGAATATAATAGATGTTAAGTGCTTGGGAATAAATAGACCCTGACCCACAATACGCAGGGGAATGCGCAAAAAAAAAAAAAAAAAAAAAAAAAAAAAAAAAAAAAAAAAAAAAAAAAAAACCAACGATACATTGTATTCCGCCCTAACACTGTAGAGTTGTGTATCTGCTTTAAACATATAAAAGCAAGAATATTCTGGATGAGAACGCTTTGTAATCCTCGGTTTAATTGTCACTAAACGCAGTGTAAAACGGTCAATGTCCAGCAGTGGTCTTTTATCGGCTAGTGATCATGATAAGCCACTGTATCATTATAAATAAACTAAAAAACAAATTGGTTATTTTATGATGTATGTAAAACTATAACTTGAATTGCTATGGATTATTCCACTTGTATACATTATATTAATAGGTCTTATGAATATGTCGAATTGG
The DNA here is from genome assembly GCA_029034505.1 of Ornithoptera priamus. Taxonomy (NCBI): domain Eukaryota; kingdom Metazoa; phylum Arthropoda; class Insecta; order Lepidoptera; family Papilionidae; genus Ornithoptera; species Ornithoptera priamus. The sequence continues at coordinate 1,415,247 of JARDWD010000403.1, read as the reverse complement.
CAGTATAAACTATAAAATTTAAGGGTTTGGTTTGTATTGAATGTTTAATATTTTTATTTTGCATTTTAAACCTAATTATGTTGCTACCTGACAGTCAACACAAACATAATAAAAATACTTACTTATTAAACAGTCCTTTGAATACTAAATTCGTTGCAGTCCCAACCAATGTGCCTATTCCACCTGGAGTGGAGATACATCTTTTATTATATAACAGATATATTTTGAAAATACTACATAAAACCATTTTAAATTTCCTTACCAATTGTAGCTGAGTATGTAGATGCGCAGAAGTAGCATGTAGCGATATCAGAAGCAACATTTTCGCCGTCCGGGCCAATTTCGTAAATTTTAAGAATATTTTGCTGCAAACAGTATATGGAAATAAAAAAAAACTTGCAAGGATTTATATACAACGTTTCACCATTTAAATTTTAATCCAATCAGAAAAGAAAAGAACAAGACAAATAGGTTTTCTTTTTTGACTTCACAAATAACTATGATAGTTTATAGGAAAATGTTAGTCTGATTAATTAATATCTCTATACGCATTAGTAGTTAGTATTCTATTTGATTATATTATTGCTTACGTCTTCAAACACCTGAAGGATCGCAAAATTTATTGGTATCATCATAGTAGTGGCCGCTGTGTTTGTGATCCACATTGAAATGAACATCGTAATGAACGACATGGCGAATAATAACCTGCCGGGAAATTATTGAACAAGCATAACTTTAATGAAGATTTAAACTCTTTGGTATTTTCTAAAATCGTTAAACAAACTTTAAATTAAAACATAATAAAAATTATTAAAAAAGTCATTCTAATTTTAATTTATGACTAATATTTCAAGTTTTAAGAAGGTCCTACATTATTGTAAAAATATTCTCGATGTATCGATGGAATTTTTGAAATAAAAAAAAAATATATTATGTTAGAATTGCAAATGGCAACAGTTGATTCTACAAAGAAAATAGGTATTTATAACAAAGATTTGAAATAGATTAATGACACATTACTTGTAATGAGAGTATCCAATCGTTTTAATAGCGAACAAAGCGAGACGTTTGTGCAATCCAGACTGATCCACGGCGTAAGCGAGGAACATACTTCCCAGAAACATAACAATTGTATCCTAAAATTTTAATTATTATTACATTTATTTATATATTCAAAGTCCTTATAAAAACACAAAAAATGCTTAAAATTGACAGGCTTTAATGCCTATTGGTATTTTTTACCAGTCTTACTTGGACGAGGAGGAACGCAGTGGTAGGTACGATAGAGAACATTAAGCAAAAGAAAAGAAAATAAATAACATAAATTAATATACATTGTGTAACAAGAAGTTTTCAGTCAACAGATGGTGCCACCATGAGCAATAGGGCACGCTATTATTTGTCATAACACAAATCCTTATAAGGATCGTACATTTTTACGTACATTGCTTTTGCTCAACAAGATCTTTCTGGATCTTCGTAATACCAAGACACGAGAAAGTAGTCTATCACGGAGTATACAACTTTATCTCTGGATCTACGTAATACTGTTGTACTTAGTAATCTGCTCTGTACTTTGAATTGCTCTGCTCATTATCGATATAGTATTGATATTGCTGCGTACGTTGTCATTTACTAAAGACCGCATCTCTCATTTCAAAACTCTACAATTATTAAATTAATTATACATGTAAATAATAATATAAACGATTATCTCTTTATTAGTGGTAGATCACTGTTGCCGGAGACTGTCCAGATAGGTACCACCACGGCATCTATTTCAATCGCCAAATTCTAGGATGCAAACATTACTGTGTTTTAGTTTGAACGGCGTAGTAACTAGTGAAACTACTGCGGTAGAGATTTAATATATTGTCGTAGGCGCCGAGCTCATTGTGGTGCTGTGTAAACTGTAACCCTCTCCTCCGGTTTAATAAATTAAATTATAAAATAAATCAATAAACAATATTTAGGATCTCATATGATCATATATTACGTAACCACGATGATGCATACTATTCTTTGAATTAATATTAATGTTTGTTTTGGCCATTAATTATTTTATAATCAGTTGTGGTCGTCTCAATTGGGACCTTGTTCTACGTTGTGTTTATGGGAATATTCAGTTCTTTTAGGTTTATATAGAAGGATGAATATTTGTTAAGATACCCTGATGTCGTTCGTGTGGTTTATTTTCTTTTTTAAAATCCCTTCAAAGGCGCAGAAGACATCACTGCAGACATCAATATTTTGCAAAAGTCCTCAACCAACCGAATCTGTAAGATGCATCAGTTTGGTAACGGTGCAAACGTTAAACTACGACGACGCAATATCAATATTTGATAAGCATCGAGGTAGTAGCTAGCATCCGCTTCCGTTACCTCATAATGCATCGACACAGTTCGCGTCGACTTTGGAATAAACAATTGTTATTAAACACGACATGTCATAGTGGCAAGCCACTAAGATGCCGAGCACCCCTGTATCATAGAACGGAAGCCCTAAGACATGGTTTTGAGTATTTCAATATCACCGAAGTGCTATCTAACACTCTTCCGGAACCGAAGTATAAGTAGTTACTTAAACAACCACCAACTACACCCGGCTGGTATCTCACCTTCTCCACCTACTTGATGTTATATGTTAAATTTACCATGTACCATTTTACATGGTTTCGAACCCATATACTTTATATATTTTACTTTAAAAGAGCTTCACACTCTTACTTTATCATATTGTATCATAATACAATATTATTTGCGTTTGCATATTTTTCCAGGATTCAAACCGATATATCCTTTATAACTCATCACTAGAGACTTTTACATTCTTATACTTTTATAATTTTTCACCATACAATGACATTCGTGTTTTTATATTTTTAGGATTTCAATTGGTATACTATACAGTACACCATCCCTATACATCCTTTTAGTATGTATTGGAGGTCAGTAATAAATTCCAGTCAATATTTCAATCAATTAGCACGAAGCAAATCATTACATTCGACGCGTACGCAGTAAATGTCCGGACGTCCGTCTCTCGGCCGCCCCATATATACGTAGGAGCACGAGTATGCGGGTCCGCCGCGCTCGCTTGGCCATACGGCTAGTCAATACACGAACAATTCCTTATCACGTCCTTAGGGTGTTTCACGACCAGAGGACAAGATTTGCTTATGCAGAGTATGGCACAATGGGTAATAGAAGTAGCACTAATTACTGAGCTCTACTTCGTGCTGCCAAGAGAAATTTGTATAAGCTATGTCGAGGACTCTTTGGTTATAACACTATTCGAAGCAGCCATTGTGCCCCCTGTCACTGTTCTTGCCAGACTCAAAGGGTATGTGGTAATTCAATAGAGGAGAATAACGCTAGTTGGAGTGTACTTTTCTCCAAACAGACGCCTTACCGAATTTAAGACATTTCTCGGCGACGTGGGGACTGTTATTGGGCAAAACCTTCCTCGTCCGGCTCTTGTGGTTGGTGATTTCCATGCCAAATCGGCGTTGCGACGATCCCCTGGTACTAATGCGCGTGTCAAGACATTAGAAGAATGGGCGACTATGACCACCCTGTCTGTACTCAATAAAGGGTTCGGTCAATACTTGTGCGCGACGGCAGGGGGCATCAATTTTAGATGTCTCAATTGTATCTTACGCCATTGTGCATCACATTCAGGGTTAGAAAGTAAGAAACTTTGTCAGAATACTTATACACAGGGTTTGACATTTCTGCTACTATAGAGACTCCGATAAGAAGTGGGCAAAGGGTATTCCTTCTACGAACACAAGGTGGTCTTTGAAATATCTCAACAAAAACCTTCTTAAAGAAGCCTCTATCGTACAGGCGTGATTAAGCCTTCCTGATGGACCTGTCGGCATTAAGAAAGTGATGTATTGGTTCCGGGATACTATGTTGCAAATATGTGATGCTTGCATACCCCGAACTAAATGCCAACCTCAAAGCGTCAAGTGTACTGGTGGTCCTCGCATATCGCAAAACAGCGTGAGGAATGTGTTAAATTATAATTGTGGAGAGCAGTCGCTGCACCCCGAGATGTGATCTTATCAAGGCCTCTCGCTGTTGAAATCACGGTAGTGTGGGAAAGCGTTCCCGTATTTCCGGCTAAATGCGATGAGTGAGAAATTGTGGAGTTTTAGCCGGTAAGAGTCTTGCATAACTCTTCTGTTGCCCCGACAACAGAAAAGTATTCAATGCAAGATTTCCTCACAGAGAAAAAAAACAAAAGGGTGTTTCACGAATACCCTACTATTGGACATTAACTTTTTCACTTATTATAATAAATCCTTTTCAAATTTAACTTCTTTATATATTTTCGCATTTTAGTCATAGAATAAAAGTTGGTTTGAAATATTTTTAAACATTTTTGTATAGTTTTATATTTTAGAGACACTTCTATTTCACTCTTTTCATCATCATAATCATCATCATCATTTCAACCGATGGACGTCGCACGACCACCGATTGCCTCCTTAAGTAGAGGAACCTGGCGTCGCGACTAACATGGGCTGTAGGGCCGGCGCTCCCTTTGGAAAGGGTTCCTGGGGTGTATCTGGCGGCGCGTCTCGTATTCCGACACGTCGCTACTACACGGTGCTTCACATCCCTCCCCAAGGCGGGCTCGTTCGATCCGGGCGCCGATCGAGAGTTGCGGAAGAACTGCTCGTTCTTATCCCGTGACCCTCGTGCATATCTTCGGAAGTGATTGGAATACCGTGTGAAGCTATTTAGTCGGTTAGGGTCCGACACTACCCCGTTACCGGCCCTTCTGGTTTCGGGGTGTACGACCATTAGTATTTTGTTACTCCTGTTAATTAAAAAAAAAAAAAACTACTAGCATAGGTCTCTGTTCCATAAACCACGATCTGGCGCTGTTTGAATCCAGCGGCTTCCAGCAATTTTCACTCTTTTAACTATCAACTTTATAAATTTGAATAATTTTTATTCGAGCTATTTATGCGCTCTCATTGTTTATTATTTTTTATAGAATCATTAATTAGAGCGTAACTAGAGCGACATTTGTAATAGGCAGGCGTATCATTTACCATCAGGTGAAATAGGAACAATTGAAACTGTAATTATACAAAGGTATAGTATGCATTATATAAACCATTTTTAAGTTTACTTACATTTATGTAACATTTGCAAGTTGTCGCCGTGTTCATAACACCGCTGAGAGGGAAAATGATTATCGGCAATATAGAGGTGACGGGAAGTGGAATGCATTCGGTTACCCAGAACAGAGCCATCAAAACTAACGTATAAGCACACCACTGATATTTCTGAAATAATATTTTATAGCAAAAGTAAATTACATCTGATTTTTAAATAAATTGTATTTAACTTAGATAACACCGAAAGTTACTTAAAGTAGCTGTACCCTGTTGTTGCTGTCGTTGTTGTGACGGTTGTTGCCGCAATATCTACCTACAGGTAGGTATCACGGCAAATCATATTTCTCTCGTCAAACAATGCTGTGCAAACATTATTGTGTTCCAGTTCGAAGGGAGTGACAGTGAAATTACTGAGATGATCATATTTAACCATTTAGGTCTCCATGCAACGTACTCAACGGTGTGTCACGAGAACATCTCAATCCTCCTCAATCCTCGTTTTATAGAATAAAAAAAAGAATAACATAATATTTTATAGCATTTTTAATGCTACTGGGTGAGATATGTTCACATTATGATATGGCAGTAAAATATTAATAATTAAACAACCTCTCTCAGCACTGTGAGTAGTCGTTTGTAGCTTGTGAGATTACTGGGTTAACAAGACCTTATATCTTGTTTTCAGCAAACGAGGCTCTCGAAACCAGACCAACCCGCATTGAGTCAGCGTGGTGGGAAATGGCCCAAATCCTCCATATGAACTCCTTTAGTGGAAATCTTTGGGGGAGGCCTATGTGCAGCAATGGACGTCTGTCGGCTGATGATGATGAACGCCCCGCTCATCTCGTCGCTTAATTGTATATAAGAATAATTACTTACAACTTACCTTGGGATTAGAAACGTCTAGTATTGGTATTAGAATTAATGGAATCACAAAAGAAAACAATCCGCGCCAATGGTGAACTAAAAACATTTTTGTCTTCTGTTTTATATTTATAACAGGAACTTCATTTCTGTGTGAAAAGAAAGTTATGTTTAAGTTAATTTACTGAGGGTACGTATTTGTTGCCGCAGACCGTCTAGAATCTTGATAGATACCACCGCAGATATTTCTGCGATAGGCTAGGTCGTCCTTACGAGACGCACGTTCGATCGAGCTCTAGCCAGGTGTCGTTCGCTGCTACCGTTCGCTATCCTACCCGTCCTAAATAAGCTTCAACCCAACAGTTGCATGGTGATTTACCATTTACCGGAGAAATTCGCGTATCTCCTGCGTAATTGTGTTCTTGCTACCGCACTGCATCGTTCGTTTACGTGGAATACAAGCCACCCTCCTGCGCGTGTTGCATTGCTTCGCCGCATCCTATTGCGTCATCCTGACCATCGCCCGTTTACCGTTAGGGTGCGCATCCGCATCTCTGCGCATTGTTTATCGCGCAACCAATTGCGGCGCTCAAATTTTTGATTTCGTGCACGTTCCGCGTATATTATTGTGTTTTATTGTTTTGTGTACTGCTCAGCCAGTATATCTCTGACATGTAGGTGCAACAAGCACTCAACCCTCCGCCATCAGACGACGAAGGATTCGTTGTCTACAATGCTAAGCGTAAACGTACCTCAGCCCGCAACTTCCCGACCTGCGACTTGCCTTCTGCGACTCAGGCGAGAAAAACGATTCGCTCCTCACACCCCGCTTCTCCTTCGAAAGCGGCAAAGGGCGATACTCGCAGGCTAAGCTGCCCCTCCTCCATCATCCTTTAGGACAAGGCCGTCTGGAGGGATCTGTCCAAGTGGTTCTTTGACCACAAGATCTCGTGCCCCAAGGCACAAAACAGCAGCGCATAGATCGGAAGACGGGCCCGAGCCCTCCTCCGATGACCTCGTAGTCATTGCTGCCATCCGACACGCACCGCACGCGTCTTAAATTCATATATATATATTTATCTATGTATACATTTAATTACGCCCCTCTTATTTCGCCCCCTTATACAACTTTATCTACATATACATTTAATTTTTATGTTTTGGTTCCAGGTTTGCGTTTTCGTGTTTTTGTGTTTCGTGCTAAGTTTTTGTATTATTGTGTTCATTTAAAGTTTTAGTTTAATTTTAACCTAACTTTAATTTCCTTTCTTCTTTTTTATTTTTTTTATTATTCTAGTTCGCGGATACCAAATCCTCGAGCCCTGACTCCGATAAAAATGCAATGATTGTCAATAAAACTGCGGAGCAAACTTCATCATAAAAAAAAATTCTGCCGCCAAACAGTACTTTACAAACATTACTGTGTTCTGGATTGAAGGGAAATGTTTCTTTCGAAATTAATAGGGTAACGAGACTTAAAATCCTATGTCTCAAGGAGACGAGCGCATTGTGGTGGAGTGTATCATTTATAATCAGGTGAACGTTCCGCTTGACTCGTCGCTTCGTGATATGAAAAAAATGGTTACTTTATGATTAATTTAACATATTAGATAATAGATCTTTTAGTATACTTACAATATATCAGAAGACTTTTCAATTGATAACGACTTGGCGGATTTGGGAGTATCTACAGTATCCATTTTACAATGAAATAATCACATCATACGAAATCGCACTTTTTATAAAACATACGATTTGTCGTAACAATTCCATGAGAATGAATGTTAATCAAGATGGCTATGGATTTATTACGATACATTTTAAAATTTTTGTAACTTTTTTTTTTAATTTCACAGTAATTATGTTTGAATCTTAAACAAATACAAAATATTTGCTAGTATCGCCGTGTTAATCTGCACGGAAGGAATAATATTGATGAACATGCTTATATTCTTTTTTTAGTATACTCCTGAAACAACAGTCGTCGTAGTAGAAGTTACAAAGACGCAGCATATATTAAAAGATAAGCAATTAATTACCTACAAATTCATCATATTCTATTTCATTGCTCTTAATAGATAAAACTGATGGGTTTCTGTAGGAAGGTTTAGGACTTTGGTTTTTAGGTATAATATATATACTACTACATACGTATTATACTTAATATTTAGATGTAAAACTGGGGGAAATAATTAAAAAAAATGTATTTTTAGTTGACCTTTACACGGTAAAAGAAATACTTATTACTTACTTTCTGCGTGCCTCAAGGATCTCCACGCTGATCGTTCAATGTGTGATATCCGTATCCAGCGGCAGTGTAGTCAGGCCTCCCACTAGGTGAACCGACGATCTGATGAAAGTCGGGCGGAGCTGCTGGATGAGGTATCAAGAATATTCCTACCAAATTTCAAGTCTTTAGGTCTAATGGTTCCAGAGGTAACATCATGACACGTACATCGTACACACATACGGCGCAACAACAGAGTCGTTTTATAATACATTGTAAAACGACTCTGGTGTTGCGTCGGAAACTGTAGCTCTCAATGAATTGGTTCTCAATTTTGATTGGACAAAATCTGTAAATACATTCCGACCTCCGGATAATGCTTGTAAGGGGTGCTCTGTTGATATTCATGTCACAAGATTATATTTGTATAGATGGCGTCACCGACCTTATGATACCCGATATTATTAGTATGATGTAGTTTATGCACAAGCTACGGTTAGTAGTCGCTATTATCATGCTCTCGCTTAGTAAAAGTTCCAATTGAAGTGAATCTATCTCACGAACTTTATGAGACAGGTTATATGCTGTCGGAAACACGGTCCTGTGCGGATGCTTCCTGTTATGTTAGCCATAAACACTGAAGAGAGACATCATGGGGTTTAAGAATCGTGAATCATTCTTGTTGCCCCCGCAGCGGAGGATTATCCTATACTGTACATCCTTAAAATTGAGCAGTTTTTTAGCGAAAATAGAACGTGTAAAGCCACATCATTATTTTTATAACAAGATCTTGTCATGTTAGCATATAAATATTTGAATAAGTTAATGTTTATAGGTTTTTTCGGATAAGGGCCAATGAGCGTGACTCACCGGATGATAGGCTCGGGGAGTACAAGCCCGAGGCCCGTCATGTCCTCGCAAGCCTCGCGAGCTTCAATTTGGCAAGCCTTGCGAATGGCTCTGCAACTAACTTTAATAAGATCTAAAAAATTATAAGTTTTATTACTAATGAGCTTCTAGATTATGAAGTATTCAAAAATAAAACATTAGTAATAAAATTATTTTTATGTATTGTTTGCTTTTATAGCACCAAGTTCACCTACTTATATACTATCATGTGCTACAGGTAAGGTAAGGGATGTAAGGGGTCCAGCAGAACTCACGGGACCCAAACCAACCTTACCTGCTCGTGGTGCACGCTGCTAATCAACAAAAGAGGCTCTGGCACCCACTAATCTGTTATGGGCCAGCGTAGTCGAAAATGGCCCAAACCCCTCACATGAAGCTCTATAAGTGTGGAGATTTTTGTAGGAGGCTGGCTTATCTCCAGTAGTGACTGTCTATCGGCTGATAATGAAATGTAATGCTACAGGTACAACCTATACATCGATCGTAATTCGGATTAAATAATCATTATCAACCGGTAGATGTTTACTGCTGGACATAGGTCTCCCCCAAAGATTCCCACATCGATCGGATAGAGATTTATGTGGAGGATTTTGGCCATTTCCCACCACGCTAGCTCAATCCGAGATGGTGGGAGCCAGAGCCTCGTTTTTTGATTAGCAGGGTGCACCACGAAGAGGTGAGGTTGGCTTAGTTCCCGCGAGTTTTTGTGCGGGACCTCTTACACCCCATTAGGGATTAAAACAAGGATGAAGTTAATATAAAGTATTAGCACTTTATTAATCATTAATGTTTACTAAACACTGCTTACATTAAGACATACGTTAAAAGAAAACATTAAAATTATCCACTTCCTCATATACTGTAATAAAATAAAATAAAATAAAACGTTATATATTTTATGGAGGTTTGGGAGTTCCTGCAGGGGCTGATCCTGAGGGTGCTGGTCCTGCCGCAGCTGTTCCTTTACCAGCAGCGGGAGCCTCAGCCGCAGGACTTTTCACTGGTGATATACCTTCACCGGAAGGATCCCAAATCATCGGCGCCCAAAAACATATAGACAGCCAGATTACAATACCGCAAATAATTACGCTGAGAAAAGAATAAAATGCCTGCAAAAAAAAAAGGGTCTGGTCATATTGTTCGAAGAATTACAGTAAACTATAACATTTTTAATCAACTAAGTGACCTGATGGGTGTGGCGTTCACTTTTCGGGGATCGATGTAGCTGCCCATCATAACGTGGCGTTAGATAAGAAGCTTACACTGCTCAACATCGTGCATTACGGCTTGATATAAAATATATGCTAGCTAGTATTTCACTTGCTATAACAAACTAAAACATTAAAAATTTTACGCACCATTTTCTTTTTGGGAACTTTTCCAGTATTATGACAAAAGTATGCAGGAGTACAGCTAAATGGGCACATGAACGTCATAGAGCATGCCACTCCAACGCCGAGAGCGGCGAGGTAAACGTTTTTGGGCCACGGCACCGGCGCATCAGGTTCAACAGACTGAAGAATTAGTAATATAAATGTTCTTGTAACAAAGCTTACATAAATTACTAATAGAAGTCTAAGTTTCGAGTTATTGTCGTCAGCTGATCAAACATCTTATCGTATCTTTTATTCAGCTACTATTAACATATACTACATCTACAATAAACTTCAATAATTTAACTTTATTGTAGATATAGTAGTGTGTGTAACTAGATCTAGAAGTAATCCATCTTAACATTGCATATTTTATCTAAAAAGGGCGACTAATACACCAACTTTCGTGGGGATGGGAGTAAACGGTGATACGCTGCATCAATTATTTTCTATGTACAATATGCGTAATAATGACTAATCGGAAACTACTCATACTTCACTTATATTATCAACCAACTCTTCACTCTCCCTCAACCATATGTATCTATTGTTATTTAAATTAGCTTGCAGTTTCCGGTAGAGCGAGTCTTAAATTTAATCAAGCTGTAAGCGTTATCAAGAAGACTACCCACGTCACCTTTAGAGAATTTAAATTTAACTGGCTTTGAAACTGAGTTACAATAAAGGAGTATCATAAAATCCTAGACCTAGAAAAGGTTAGTTCGTTACCCACTTGAATAGATTAATACATTAATGATATCGTATAATAACGTCTGTCTATAATTAGTGATTGTACGCACCATATTAATGACAAAAGGTAAGAATATGCAACAGGCGGCCACTCCTGGCATAAAGTTAGAGAGGAATATAGCGACCATGACAACGAGGAGCAACGACATACACCAACCGTGGCTGGTGAAAATGTGACCAGGCCCAGCCGAAATCGATTGTGACAAATTTGTAGATCGAGTGGCATGATTCAAAATTGTACCCGCACCTGAAAATTACAATCGCAATATTAAGAAATAGAACCAAAGGCCTTAAAATAAGTTTACAGCAATTAGTTGTATAATGTATAGAAAACATTGTTGCAATATTTACTTTATATTTTTATAGTAAAGTGGAAATCACAAGTAATATGACATTTTGGTTATATATGAATCAAAACCTTAATGTCCATGATCAAGTGATCACATCAAAATGTTGTCTATATCAAAACAAAGTATAATTAATAAAATACAGTTGGATAATTATGCTTTAAAACTATGCACAGTCTATGTTTTTTTTTCAATGCTATGTTGGTATACTTATCAATTTCTTAACCTTAAATCGTTAACTATTAACCTTATAATAAAGGATTAAGCTTAACGAATTAGAAACAGTACCAAGTAGAAACAGGTATCCATAGTTTGTATTCTTATTTACAAAACGCCAGAATAATATTGCAGATTCAGGCTTTAACGGAGGTAATTGGCTCTTTTCTGAAACATTTAGATATTGTCAATAACGTACATTTTTATACTGGAATTTCAAAAAAAAAAAAACGAAATTATAAAACATACTTGAAACAGTAAAATACTTCAAAAATCCATAGGTTCTTGGTAAAACGTGCAACAATACCAGAAAAATAGAAGCTACAGTGGCATCTTTAATGCTGAAATATTAAAAATTGTGTCAATAACATCACTTTCAGATAAATTTAATAGTATACCACCAATTTGATCGCTAACCCAGGTATATCCGGCGATATTGTCTCTCTTCGGAAAGTAGACCAACCCATGTTTAACCATTTGCACCAACGGAAGATAAAAGCAAGTAACGCTAGAGTTGTAAAAAATATAGTGAGCTAGAATATAAAAGATAAAATGTATGTTAAGAAAATTATAAACTTAGTATTTATATGACAACTGAAATATACCTTTTCATGTGTGCCGATCTTTTTCGGTAGAGCATTCCTTTGCTCCTGCAAAGCTTTCTTAACCTCTCCCATTGCGTAATCACTCATAGGCTTTCCACCGGAGCTAAAAGCATTTTTTATAAAAAAAAATAAAGTGTCTGTGTGCTTCATCATAAAACTAACACTATAAAATAGACAAGACAGAGATTATGAATATGACATTAACTTTGACTAAAAAACAAGACTAAGCTAATTCCTACCTGACTTGAGTAACTTTAACTGCCAAGAGTGTGTTTACAATGAATAAGAGCCTCTATCCTATAAGTTGATTAAATGGGTTCAACAATTGAGTCAAGTTTCAAATTTGGACCCTCTCATTGTCCAATTAGCAACCCGCGGCTAGGACGCGGGTAATTGGGAAGGTTAGGCGAAAATACTAAAATTAATAAATTGAATATTCTAGAGTTTATTGTATTACAAAGGTTCTAGGTAGGACGACTGTGGCCCTCTCCGAGTCTTTAGAGATAAACTTTTATGGCTGTTACTAGCTGTGGAGAGTGGCAGAATCTCAATATATTCGCTGTTAAAATATCATTAAATGGATGACAGAGAAAAGTATTACCGATTGATGAGTATCATGTGATAAAATACGTTGAATAAAAACATGACCAAAGCCGTCGGAATAGCGTAACATGAGTACTGCAGGTAATTGAAAATATCTGGATATTCCATTCCTTCTGGGCCGCTCCTGAATTACATTTCAAATAGATTTAAGCGGCAGTAAAAGTTTCAGTAAAGTAATTACATTAAAATTCATCACTTACACAGACCAGATACCTCTGAAAAACAGTGTTGCATAGGACGCGTGTATAACACAGATACTACCTGGAACAAAAATCAAACATTCAATGTCACACTATAAAGAATATTTCCGTTTGCGTCAGGTTCTATTTAGTTCCTGTTTTGGTTTTAGGTTTATGTTCTTGTGTTTGTTTAATTTTATTTTAGCTTTCGGATACCAGATTCCCCGAGTCCGATAAAGCTGCAATAGTTTTCGATAGAACTGGCGGCGCAAATTTCAACATAAAAAAAGTCAGGGTTGAGCGTCATCACGACGTCCACATACATTTTGTGTATATCTGTAAAGGTAGGTACCACCGCAGCGTGTACTTCTGTCGCTAAACAATAGTGTGCAAACATTACTTTGTTCCGCTTGTACGGGGCGCTATGGCTAGTGTAATTACTGGGGTAACAAAACTAAACATTTTACGCCCTTAGGCGACGAGCGCAATGTGGTGTAGTGTGTACCATTCTATCTGCCGCCACATTATGGGCAGGCGTATTACTTACAATCAGGTGAACGTTACGCTCGTCTAGTAGCTTAAATTATAAAAAAAATAATTTAATGCCCAGTTATTTTGCATTGATTTTTAAATTATGAATTATTTATTGAAGAAAATGAAATGAATAATAATGAATGAATAATGTTATTTGAAATGAATGTGAAACAAGTCACTGGCAACAATGAAGAGAAGTGCTACTAGATCGCGGGTTCAGAGATCGCAAATACTGAATCTTTATATCTATCTAACGAATGAATAATCTAGATTTTGTTTATGATGCTACAATGAGTGTAGATAAAAATTGATCTAAATAGTTGCTATTAAATAATTTGCAAACCTATTGAAGACGATGTTTGAATCGCATTGTTTACTATATATCGGATTTCATCGTACTTTGATTCACCTTTGATTTTTCCCTATAAATACAAATATAGTTAATCATTATTCCATTATTATTTAATATTGTAAATTATTGAAGATATAAGTAAATCGGATGTGTTGTTACAAACCTGTTGAGTAGTTAGAATACGCGTCATTATTTCTATAATATTAGAGGTCACTATAAACTTATTGCAAATTGCTGAAAGTAAGAACGCTGCTGTACTGGCTTTGTAGACGAGTCTAAAATTCATGAAACATTATATAATTGGTTGTTATTTAGGCATAAATAATTTATGTGTTGTTAAAAAATCGGATGCACAACCTTTTTGCTGAAAACTGACTCGTGTTACCAGAGCATAGAAACCACAGCGCAATTCGTCGGTCCACCCCCGAGTTGTTCAAAAGCAAATGAATCATACTCCCGACTAAAAACAACCCTGTTATATCCTGAAAATTACGCAACCGTTATATTTTTTTAAATGTTCAATATTTATTATATTTTTTTAATATTAACAATAAAGTTGTATACTTACGGTGAAATAATGATGACACGACTTATTACTGTTAACTACTCCAGTCATTGGAAGAATAAACAATGGGATAAATCCCGACGCTTGGATTGTTACAGGTTGCCAAAACAATGTCCATATCATAAATAACCACATAAGTTTTACAGTAATATCATCCTTAAATTAAAAAAAAACACGCGAATTACGTTTTTACACTCAAAAGATACTTTTTAACTTACTTTGAAACTTTTCTTGCATTACCTTGCCTAACTCTCCCTGCCAAGACAAACCGAATACGGGCACGAAGAATCCGATGATACCTCGATAATGATTGAATATAGCGTTTTGTACTCGATCCCCGAAGTTGTTTATTGGCGTCTGTGGGTCCCCCCTCCTGTAAATGAAGTTTTACTTTTAAGAAATTCACTATTTCGTTATTGAAGTAAACTAAAATAAATTTCTAACCTCCACGAGAACAACCTGCAATAAAAGCAAACATTATGAGTTAGTAAAGATTTACGTACTGTTAATCTATTATTATATATCTATTGAATAATTTATTAGAGGAAATTTGATTTACTCACCCCCCCATATCAAGTTCGTTAATAAACGATTAACGTCACTGTCATTAATTGGAATGAATTAGTTTTTGAACTTGGAGTATAACAAATTTTTATAAAAACTATTGAAAGAAAACATCAAGGAGGTTGGTATAACTCTGATGCGATACATCATACCGTACTTTTAGAAATATTAATAACTTTGTAAATAAATTACTAAAATATAGTTCAATTCTGTTTCTTAATCTAAACATTGATTTGGCATACATGATGGTATATAAATGTATTTTTACTCATTGAAGATGTGATTAGTTTATATTGGCATCTCTCTCTCTCTCTCACCGTGGCATTTATTATTCCCATCTGATGGTGGGGTCTGCCTTTCTGGTCTTTCACTTCCACTTCGCTCTGTCGGACGCGTCCTCTTCGGTAATCTTGCAGAACTCTAGATCATATATCATATATATATATATATGATATATATCATCATGGCATAAAGTAAATAAAATACTTGAACGAGATTTTACTGTTAAAGTAACATATTAGTCAGTATTAGTAGTAAAGTAACAAAATCGAACAAAAAAAAATTAAAGTGTAGGCCTAATGAATGTATGAAATGTAAGAGGTTTGTTAGAAATTTGGATAGTTGTGGTTTCGTCGAAAGCTGCCCAATTACAGAATAGTTGTGTACCTGTTATCAACATATGAAAGATACAGAACTCTTCCCAAACACGCTCTATCTTCAGCTTTTTTCTCAATTTATCATTATATGAAAGTTTGTATAAGAAATAAACGATGCAGTCCCTAGAAAAAATTTACTATTCAATTTATGTTTAAACAAAGAATTCAAAACGGCAGGCGTTGTAATACTTGTTTAACTTTATTTATTTTGAAAATGTACATAGCTAGTAAAATTTATGATTATGTATCGAAATCTATTCATAATTTTATGGTTTGAATATTATGGTGCAGAATGCTAATATATATATGCTATAACTTTTTTAAAAGCCTAAGTTATGCATTACGCTTTTATCTATCTACCAGTGAAAATCATATTAAAATCTGTCAACCTGTTTTGGTGATTACCTGGAATAAATATACAAATAAACAGACAAACAAACTAGCAGGAATTTAGATATGAAAACTGACATTTATTGAAAAATTTATTTATGACAAATTTGAATTTTTTTTTTAACTAAGTAACATGTTTTATCTTGTTTCTTATTAAACACGGGCTTCTTTATGTATAAAAAGCATTTTCATGAATATATTGTTTTGTCCTTATAATATCTGATTATCAGTATTAGATATTTCTATGAAATAACAAAAATGTATCTAGATTCTAAAGTTATTTCTCCGTTGTCAAAATCATGGCGGAGTGTATTCATTATTAGAAATTAAAGTACTATTGAAGCACTGCCTCCACCATAAGTGACACGACGCTGGCAGAATTCTTTTAAGAGAAGTCATTCAGCCTAAAGAACAACAAGACCTATCAAAATGTTGTTCTAGTTTATTAAAACGACATTTACACAAATGGCAGTGTTTATTAAAGGAATTTAACAGTTAATTTTACACTGTATTCACTTCTGTATAGTCATAAATTCGAAAATCACTTAGATTTACTGTCGTCCGTTCCTATCTATAAATATAAATAATTAACTAGAGTATAGACAATTGTATGAGCAGAAGCACAGTCACTGTATCACTCAACGATATGCTTTAAATGACGGTACGTCGAATTTTCGAAATCAAACGGGCGTTGTTCGTCTGTAGGGATCGGTGCCGACGGCGCGGTCGTGCCGTGGAGGTTTATCGCCTAAAGCGTTAGAAGCCCGTGCTCCCGCGCCGAACGTCACCAGCTCTTCCTCCCTCGACGGCGGTGGCTCAACCGCTGATGTATCCAGGAATCTGCCACTAGCGATCGACGCTTGCGATTGAAATATAGATGCACTTCTAAGACCGCTTAAAGTGTTCGCGCTCTGAGGAACTTCTTTAAACTCTTCAAAGTAATTATCGCAGGCCGTTGGCCTAGGCGCCGCTGGAAACCCGTATAATGTCGACGACGACAAATCTTTTAGAGATGCTGAACTTAAATTGATTCTTTTGTTTTTATGTATAGAGCATTGCGGTAACTCGTCTCCGTCAAATATAAAGCGACGTCGTTCGTTTGGAGTAGCGGCAGAGGATCCTGTTGGTGGATACGTATCTCTTTTCACCATGCGCCGTTCGAGCAACGAAGATTCTCTTTCCCTAAAATCTGAAAAGGCGTATTCGCGATCCCAAGCGCGGCAATCAGCTTTTGCTTTCTCACACAGCTCTGTTATCCAATCTTTTTGGTACCATTGTAGAAAGAGAAATATTGCCGATGTACCTGCCAATTCAGCAGCGACGAACCCGCTTATGTACAATCCGAAGGAGTATCCATAACTGTATGACATTCGCGGCGTGTCGAAAACTGTCATGTAGCGCAGCTTGTGGCCCAGTTGGGACTTGAATACTGATATGTACATAACGATGCCAGTCAGCATTATCAGGCCTGAAATTGGCAATTAAGTAAACTTAATAAAAATATGAATTTGAAATTATAAGTAATGATAGATAAAATTGTTTTCATGTTTGAATACTCCAACTCTATCCAAGTGAAAACCTTTATTCTTAGTAGAAACAGTAATTTTCTTTACAAAAACTTTTCACGTAAATATTATTTGTAGTAAAACGTCACTAGATGGCAGTTCACAACATTGATAAGCGGCATCTAATAGAGGATCTATAACTTTTATAACATACATAGTATTTAAATTATAGCTCACCTGAAATTATGAATAATACGCCGGCTATAAAAGTGCAAAGCCTTCGACCCTTAACGCAATGTCCTATAACACAACAAAATGCTCCGACAGCTTGAGCAAGTACAGCCAGGAGTAGCGGTGCAGCTGATCTTGTTACCACATCTGAAAACGTAAAATGACGTCGTTATCTATGTGTATTATATACATCATTATCATATTATCTTCATCAGCATCAGGTACCTTCTTCAAAGTAAAGTTTGACGGTTTGGTGGTTTCACATGTAAACATACTAATCATGAATAGGGATGCTATCATATTAATGCGAATGGATATTTCTCATGAAAAATAATATAAAAATAAATAGACCTGAATATTAAATAGTATTTTTTATAGAAAGACGTAATATTTAACTGACAGAACTTTTTTTTACTGATAATAAAGACTAAAAAACTCAAGCGCACTAACTAGCTGATTATATTCAAACTACTGTACAGTTTTTATTAGTAAATTGGCTGTTATGGTACAGTTTTTTGAAGTACCCAACCTCAAATTTTGAACAGAAAACTATAAGTTCAATATCGGTTCGGGTTGTTTGGAAGCTATGGTACTTAAACATTAACAAAACCTATGGTGTAATCTATATACATATATAAGTAAAATGAGTTTCCTTTGCCAATCCCGTGTAAACTACTGAGTGTCTGGACATAGGAATATGACCTTTCGACGCGGTATGATTTGTATATAGTTATAGAGCTATTTTTTTTTATACACTCAAGTTCAGTAGCCATCGAACCGCGTCATAAGTCATACACCATATAATATAATTACAGTTACAAACAGAACCATATTGATTTTAAAATTATTTACACGCTATGTGCATAACTTTAACGGCTGCAATGCGATGTGGGTGTATGAGAAAAGTTGATAAGTACACGGTATTAAATAACTTGAAGTTGATAATAGATTGAATATATAAAATATTAAGTATAATATTTTATAAGTAATTTATAAGAGAAACTAATTATTATATAATACAATAATAAACTAAGAAATGAATGCCTTACAAGGTATAGCGTTGGTTGAGTCGCTCGGATCTGGTGCATATTGCGATAGAGGAAAGTACGGTATATCCAAACATCGAAACACTGTGCTCCCTGCTGAAAGAATTAATTGAAAGTTAGTAAAACCGAATTACAGAAATAACATTGTAGGCAAGTAGGAAATCATTTTGATGTATCCTTTACGAAAAGTGTCGCTAAGGATAGATATAATCTGCCGCAGTCTAAATTCCGTCCTATTTCTTCCGCTAAACAAGTATTATGTAAAAATTATTGTGTTCCGTTTTGAAGGGCGTTGGTAGCTAATGAAATTTCTGGGGTAATGAGATTTAACATCTCATGTCCCATAGCTTGAATGGTTGATTGTGGTGCTGCGTATATTATCGTAACTAGCGCCACGTTATTACGAGCGGGGGTGTTACTTATCAGGTGAACACGTCTCGCACGTCAAATAAAAAAATATATATTTCATTATCATTATCGGCACTTGCGTAATACAAAAAAAACTAATGCATTTTTATAACATGTGCAAGCGAATATCTTTTATATAATTTTGACATAAAACGTTTATTTAAAGCGCGTGAAGGCAGACAGCAAAGGAGCGTTATGTATTCAGGAATAGATATAATTTTGCTGAAAGAGCGTCAGTAACGTTCACAGCAGTGGACTTTGTAAAGCTGTGAAAAGTGGGCCGCGAGTGAACTGTTCAATGTGCTACACAAAGCACTTCCTGTACCGAACGACGGAAGTGACGCATTGTGGGAACGACACACAGGCGGAAGTTTTAACTCCATTGTGTTACTTATGCGCATCCTATTAAAGGTTTTAATTTTATCTTCCCATTTATATTATTTTCAAAGCATGATATATCTTATTTATCTCATTATACCATTTAAACATTTTACAAAGACATGAACAGGTTTTTAATTAATATAGGACTGCTTGTAGGAAATGAAAATTCATCAAAAAATTGTACTCGCATCAGAATATAGGGGAATGAAGACAAATTTATTTTAAATACCTTAAAAGATAATTGTTTCATCAGGATAGAACTTAATATCGAAAAAGGCTTTAATATGTTTTAACACACTCAGGACACGGGTTAGGATGTAACTAAAAATATTGATACATCCTTTTTTTAGTTGCAGTTTTATCAACTACAAACTGAAAGAAAACTATGCTGCATTATCTACGATTTAAAATTTTATATTGAATCAACTGATGATAATAGTTTTTCTAGTTAGTTTTTATCTTTCAAAGTGGTAGGTAAAACACTGAACTATTAGATTTACTACAGAACCTATATCTACTACAACTATTTTAAGAAAAAGCACTTAAGCAAATTATTCTTACGATCTGTGTAACATATCCGCCAAAGTCCTGACACCGTGTGTTTCGCTACAAGCGCGTGTTTTCCGGTACCGTTGTATAGTGGATTTAGCATTTTCTCTTCAGTATGTAACCAGTTGTTAGTCGAAACAGCGACTAACACCGCAACCACAGCTGTACCCGCCGACAGTGGCGTGAGTAGCCAAAGACACGCCACTGATGAATCAATCTTGGCCACTAAAGTAGGAGATGGCGGTGTAGGCCTGGAAAATCAAAGATTGTTATGTCAGTGTTTACTTACAATACACTTATATGTTATGTAATAAAGTTACAACATAGTCAATAATCGGGATGACGGAGAAGACTTACTTATCTGCATTGAGGTTAATACTTTTTTACTGCTGGTAAAAAAGTATTAAGTTTGGTGGTTTCTCTTGCGGCAGAGTCCGTCTAGGTTGTGCAGCTCTAATTTCTACTGTCAACAATAGTGTGCAAACATTATTGTATTCCGGTTTGAAATGTCTTGAGGATATGTCACAGGGGACGAGTCCTATATGGTGCAGTGTACCATCCTAACCAGAGCTTCGTTCTTATGAATAGGCGTATCACTTACGATCAGATGAAAGACTATCAGATATCAATTTCACGTAGTGTTAAGGGATAAATAGGATGAAAAGAGCAGAACGGCGTTAGAATTACAATATGATTATGGTAGCTAGGCAAGAAAGCTCGAACGAATTACCACAGCATGTGGTTCTGGAATCGAACTGGGAACATTCGTGTATAAGGCCTACCTGGGCGGACGGCGACTGGCAATGGCGCCGCTAAGTGTGGGAGCGGGCTGCGCGCGGGCACCACGCGGCAGCGAGGCATGGACGCACTGCGCGCCGCCGCCCCACATTCCTTCCTTCCGTTTTACTGTAAAAAAATCATTACCGTTAAAATACTTATTAAGTGGTACTCATATGTTACTTCACGATAACCTTTTCTCAGAAAAATGTTTGTCAAAATATCTTTTTAATATCGCAGATACAATTTTAAATATTTATATAACTAACTAGAATATAACCAGTCGGACCTCTTTGTATAAACAAGTAGTTTAAAAAAAAATAGAAAAGGAATCGTACAATTTTTTTTGTAACTCAACTTTAAAATTAAACTTTCTGAGAATTTCCAACAGTTCTCGTGTTTGAAGGAAACGTTTTTGTAAAGTTCAGACGTATTCACAACGACAAAGGCATTCTCTTGGCACAGACTGCATCTACAAGTTGATAAAGTTAGTTCAGAACGTGATGTGCATTGGTACTTAATGGTTGGACATTATTCTTACACTGTGTCGTAGTTACTATTCGAAAAGATTGTTTTCTCTTAAAGGAAGTCTGCTTAAAAGAGTTATTTTTTCAATCAATTAATTCATCATCATCATCAGCTGGTAGACATCCACTGCTGGACACAGGCCTCTCCCAAAGATCTCCACATCGATCGGTCCTACGCACAGTCAGTATGTCCTCCAGAACCGCTAGGCATTAGTGGCCCTAATTTTTAGGTGTTCATATGAGGGATAATAAATGTGGTAAAAATATATTAAGCGATTGTAAGTAATAGAAAACGCGATATGAAACATAAAGGAGTAATATTTTAAATTTGAATTTTCATCCCAATTCTTTTATCTGTTCAGATAAGGAAGTCAATTCACTGTGTGCATGAAACATTGCAAAAATATTTTCCGAACTCCACTATGAGGCTCTCTGACATTTGTCTAGATAGATTTTATTTGTTACCTACCTTTGAACAGATTTTTGAATTTGGCAAATAACCGTACAGCAACGCTGTGTGAATTTTAATAAAGTTTCT
Organism: Ornithoptera priamus; assembly: GCA_029034505.1. Lineage (NCBI taxonomy): Eukaryota > Metazoa > Arthropoda > Insecta > Lepidoptera > Papilionidae > Ornithoptera > Ornithoptera priamus. The sequence goes on along the minus strand of JARDWD010000403.1, from coordinate 1,393,014 downwards.
CATGTTAAATAGACATATTTATATGATAAATATTATTTTACTGAAAAATTCAATAGATTTTTTAATAAACAAACATTTATGCTCATTACAAGCAAATGTTGCCTCTAATTGTACTTATAACGAATTCTGACTTTTACAGCAGCCTTTTTTTTAAAAAAAACCTATCTCTACTATTTTTTAAAAAATGTAAAAACATGAAATAATTTCTATATATATTTTTTTTTACATTATGTGTATTGTATCTTTATTAATTAAATAATTTGTTTGTCAACAATTGTATTTGTTTTTGTAGTTGCGAATTGTTTCATATAATTGAGACGTTTAATTTTAATCTACAAAGGGTATACGGAAAAATATTGTCATCTATATTTAAATAAGCGATTTCTGAAACAAAATTACGTGGACTGATATATTATTTAATTTTATTCTTATCATTAATAAATTTTGTACATTCTAGGATATTCATCAAGTAGTAGTATGTTTTAAACAAAATCTGGAATTTGTAATCTTTTGTCTACAATCAATTTGCCAACATTATTATAAGCTATTTCATTGATATATTATATAATTATAATAAATTAGTAAATAGTTGTTATTAGTGGATATACTAAGAGAATTTTTTAATTTTAAATATTTCTGCTGCAATATATTCGTTACATATAACATTGTATCTATACGGTTGGGTTGTTAATACCTTGTCGGTTGTATTACATACCATTAGCTACACGAGCTACACGAATGGTAGGAAGAGGCTGTGATTTATAATTCTCCGTCCAGTCGTTATGGACAAAACAAATGATATATGGCTGGTAATAAATAAAACGTATTTAATCACTAGCTTCTCACTCAAAAGGATATTTTTGTTGATTATATGAAACATAATACACCTAACCTAACCAAAAGAGCTGTCTGTAAAACTAGTAATTAAATAATAATTTTGGTTTACCTAATGAATACACATTAATAGACCAAAACTAGAAATCAAAACTATTTTTAAAAATGCAAAATAAATATGACAAAGACAATAGAATTTCCAAGGAATTTTTCTTACCTTGAGGTCCCTAAAATCTCTTTTAGGATCATATTGTATTTATTTTATACTATCATTTGACGTTAACTTTAAATAACTAGCTTTTTAACTGCACATATTTATAAAGGTGACACAAATAACTATAATTCAAACGGAAATAAGAAAAGATTACATTTGAGAAACGCGCACCTGACACTAAAAGCAGAGTAATAAAATAGACGAAATCGCCAATGTTGCTCTATATTAAAACGAAATTTTCAAATTTAATATCAAGAATTAATTAATTAAACAAACTTTTCGCCTTTTAATACCAGAAAATTGTAAAATGAAGCAACAACTTTTGTTTTTTTTTTTTCAAACATTGTACAATAAAAAAAAATTACAGTCATTAGCACAAGATAACATATTATCAATAAAATTTCCAAATACGCTGTATACTTTATAATAAGATAAAGATTTCTATATCTTATCCGTATCCGTTCTGTAGTATTTACTAAGCAAGAATTAAGTATGCTTTGAGTCTTATTTTCTCTACACAAAATAAATCAGGATATATTCCAAGATTCATTTTATATTTATAATCAATAAAAATTGTTACAGATGTTCTAAAAGATCGAGTGCAATAAACTTTGCGTCGAGAAGTGCTAAGAAGAGCTGAATCATTGGACAAAGCTTTCTTACCGTCAGATTAACTTTGTAATCCATTTTCATTTGAATAGTATGTTAAAGGAGACTTTTAACTTTTGTGATAAAAGAAAATCTTTGTGAAGAAATAGTGGTTATATTTCCCATAATACCATTTGCATGTCAGTAACGACATCAGTTCTATTGGCTCGATACTTATCCCGTTGGGGATTAAAGGGAAGTGAAGCACGGAAATTAGAATGTTCTACCCAATCTATGCAGGGAAGACAAACTGCGAATTGCAATCCCTTGGGACCAAGTGACCGACACAAGTCTTTGAATTTACGACCTCACCACGATTTACTTCACATATATATATATATATGTATATTAATTTATATATAACACAGTGGATCTCAGTTTTTCACGAAAATTTCATCAAGCTTCTATGATGATCTAAAAATTAAGAAAATGAAGGAGTAAAAATTGTATATAATGTTATTTTTTTTTTATATATTTAATCATGTAAGTTAATACTTAAACAATTTGTTATATTAAACTTTTAATATACTCACATATTTCATATACGTGAGGGCAAATGTATTATATATTAACGTTTTTATTATGTATCCTTTTTAATACCAGTTATATGTTAACTTTGCTTCATTGTCGACATATTTCATTAAGTGTACGTTGAAAATAATATCACATCATTATAGAATGAGATTGCACTGTTTAATTAAGACCCCGCGAACAAATAATTCCGACCTCGTAAGCGCCGCATGTGTATAACATTACAGCTACCCGGTCGGGATGCCAAATGAGTTCAGAGTATCGCCTTTACATGAAAATTTGTGTTAAATTATACACATAAATTTTTCTCGAAATCGATTATAATATATATTGTAGTAGAATAAATTAAAAGTGTATTACATTGTTGTAATCATCCACTAACCCGAATCTGGTACGCAGTCTCTTTTTTTTTCGGGAGACCTCAACCCACCATACTTCACAAAACTTTCGCCTACCAATTATTATTTGTATTTAATGTTATTTTAGTGTCTCTTCATTTTAAGAATTTTTTATATTTTTATTCACCTTACATGGGCTACTCGGCCTTAAATAAATGTTATTATTATTATTACTTTTTTAAAAATTTTGATTACTGTTTACTAGAAGCTAATTTTAATCCTGGAGGGCGATTCAGTGTTTGAAAAGTTTGTTGCATTCTATTCAGCTTTTACGAGAAAGGCAACAGTAAGCTGTTCCTGTGTTGACAATGATGCACTAATTATATGGATGATTACTTTAACAGGAATAAAATAAGTTATTAAAAATACTTTAAATTATTTCATGGTAAACACCTGTTAGTACACTCAGTGTTAGTAACAATATATATATATATATATATATATATATATATATATATATATATATATCTATATATATATATATATATATATTGAAAAACCTGCTCGCTTAGTAGATGAATAAAGATAAAGAAATCCTACTCGAAATCTGTACGTTTTGATAAATAGTGTAGAAAAGTCATGTATTGTAACTTTTTTTATATAGATGTGCATTTTAATTTAGGCACCCCCGAAAACCTTCATAACCTTGTTGATTTTGCAACTATTACTTAGTGAAATTTAAATGATGTTTTCATTGAAATTTAAACTGCATCTGTTAGATAATTAAGTAATATATTTTAATCATTTAATTATGTTTTATAATGAAAATTTATGTGTATCGTCAAGGTACAGAATATCGCAATAGCGCAGGGACACTTGTTATCTCCTTTAAACAGGTCTGGCTGCAATTTTAAGTACAGTACAGGGACTTGAATACTGTGCTCTGATATAATACAGGAAATAAAATTAAATATCTAACGATGTTTAAATTTCAACGACTGTTATAATTATTTAATAGAAAAGCAAGCCATTTTAATAAAGCAAACGTTCATAGATATACATAAGATTTATTAGAAGAACAAGATAAAGAAAGTAATAAAATTTGCGAAAAGGAGAAATATTTCTTTTATTTTATTTGCGCTTTAGAGCTACTTGTCATGTATTTCACGTTTTAACGAAGCCTCTTTTCCCCGAATAAGGGCAAAAATAATCGATCTCGAAACCTTTTGCTTTAAGTATACGCAAATTGGACTTCTGATTTATTCACACATGCCACATTTCAATCAATCGAACGATTTGACATTCCCTCTAAGAGTTCAAAATCAATACTTGAATACTTTTTATGTTTGTATGCAGGTAAAAAATCGACAGCAATGTTTACGAGATAATATATGTTTCGCCCATTTTTTTTTATTCATTGAAGCGATGAGAAGAGCGGGACGTTCACCTTATGGTAAGTAATACGCCGGTGCATAATAACGTGGCGCTAGTTAAGGTGATACACACTACACGCATTGCGATCGTCGCCTGATACAAGATGTTGAGTTTTATTATACCAGTTACACTAGTTACAACGCCCTTCAAATCGGAACACGGTAACGTTTGGCAGCGGAAATAGGCAGCCGAGATCCACATAGACGGTCTTTGTCAACAGAGACCTAAGTGCTAAGTCTAAAATACTACTGCTGGTAGGTCTCTATTGCCTAAAACCGTCTAGATGGGTACTACCGCAACGCCTATTTCTGCTGCCAAACATTACCGGGTTCCGGTCTCAAGAGTGTTATACTATTGTAATTACTGGAGTAACGAGCCTCAACTTCTCATGTCTCGGGCGGCGACCGTAATGTGGTACAGTACGTAACATCCTAACTAGAGCCACGTTGTTATGGGCGAATGTATCACTTACCATTGGGTGAACGTTCCACTCGCCTCGTCTCTTAATTGTATAAAAAAAGTTATTTTGGTTTAAATTTATTAAGATATTTAGTTATTCACTAATATTTGTAAGATCAAAGTTATATCTCACGTTATTGTGACATTCACCTTTAATAGTATACATAAAGTGATACATCAAAACTAAGAGAATTTCTTAATAAAATTCAAAGCGATCGTCAATGCGGATTATCACCGATAATGAAGCAATTACGAGAGGGAACAGTGATTTTTGTGTCACCGTTGCGAGATGCTCTACAGCCGGCGCACTCATCAATCAAGCCCGTTCTCGGAACTTCGCCAATAACAATGACAAGCAGCCCCGAGGAAGCCTCCTCCGAATTTAAGTATACATTGAACATTCGCGATGTCGTTGATTAATTTCAAGGTATTATGCGAATGACGCGTGAAAATTTTGCATTCAGCTATATTACACTTCGCAGAATCATACAATTCTCAGTTAACAAACAAAATATTCTCGATAACGCTATCAGTGAGATATATATATATATATACTATGGAGGTGATAATCAGGAAAAGAGACTTTAAAAAACTTAAATTATTCAATATAAAAAATAATGTGTAACACTGAAACAAACAATGTATTGACGTAATATATATATGATTCATCATCAGCCGATAGACGTCCACGGCTAGACAGGTCTTCGCTAAAGATTCCCATATCGATCGGGTAGGGATTTGTATAAGGGTATTTGGGCCATTCCCCACCATTCTGTTCCAATGCAGGTTGGTGGGAGCATGAACCTCATTTGTTGATTATCTGGGTGTACCATGAGCAGGTGAGCTTGGTTTGAATCCTGTGAGTTGTTGTGTGGGAACCGTTATAACACTTAATATATATATGTATATATATATATATATATATATATATATATATATATATATATATAAAATCTGACGTATATACAGCAATATTGACTTTGATATGTTAATCGTTATGTAAATTCATGAGAAACCGTTTAAAGCAACTATAAATAAAAAATAATTAAATAAAACTGAAAAATAAAATATTGGATGGGATGTTTCAATACCTTAAATTTTTTTAAACTACATCCTATATACTTCATCATCATCATCACCATCAGCCGATAGATGTTCACTGCTGGATATAGGCTTCGCCCAAAGATTGCCACGTCGATCGGTCCCGCATTTCCGTATCCAGTGGCTTCACGCAACTCTCACCAGATAATTGATCCACCTTGTGGTGGGCCTCTCAACACTACGTCATCCTATATACTATAACTAGTCTGGCCATAAACACCGTTACATAAAACCTTTTCTTTTTTCAACTTTTTAATTATTATGAATTTGGAACATGCATATTATTTTAAAAACTTATTGCGATTTTGCGCCATTTCACATATTTTTTCGTGTTCATTATTAAATTATAATATGGAAAGGGGTGTTAAAGAAAATAGGATTGCAGTGATCGCCTTGCACAAAGTGGGTATGGGGTCATCGGTCATATTCCGGACACTTCAAAAGCTTGGTATCAGCCGTATGTTCGTATGTCGTACTATCAACAGATACAACAACACTTCTACTAGATAAGATCGGGGCGGCGGAGTGCTGTTAGAACTACAAAGGTTGTTAATACTGTTAAAGTCAGAATTCGTCGAAACCTCATTAGGAAGCAAAAAATCTTAAATCGAAAAATGAAGATTCCCGCTAGGACTTTGTCGCGTATTATAAAACAAGACCTGAAGCTCGGTGCTTATCGTCGATATACAGGACATAGTGGATAAAAACGCCTTCTGTCGCGATGCGCAGGTGAAAGGCGCAGAAATCCTTTTTACCGATGAAAAAAATTTCACGATTGATGAACACTACAATAACCAAATGAAAAAGTGTACGCTCACATTTCTAAAGAAGCTGCTCAAGTGATCGGAAAGCACAATATGGTCATCATCTTGCGTCAGTGATGGTTTGGTGGGCGTGTCTTATCAAGGAGTCACAAAACTACATTTTTGTGAAAAAGAAGTGAAAATTGGCACACTGGTCACAAGGCACGAACTACCCAAGCCTGGCTTGAAACCAACGTTCCGGCCTTTATAAGAGCTGAAAACTGGCCCTCATCTAGCCCAGACCTCAACCCTTTAGACTTAAAATTATGTTCAGTTTTAGAGGACATATCGAATAAATTTTTTTCTTAATTATTAGCTGAGATTAATAAATATGTAGGTATAAATTTTTATAATATCACATTACTTAATTAAAAAAAAATGCATTTTCATTTGTAACAGAACTTATGACCGGTCTAGGTATACTATATAAAGATAATCAGAAGATAGTGTATGATAGATATTACATCTTTAATATTTATTTTCATTATTAGTATTAAAAATTTTTGGAAGGATTTAGATGTTATCAAAAATAAGCGAGAGTATAAAAAATTAGAAAAACATTTTTTTTTCTGGTAAAAGCTTATATTAATTGCTTTTTCTAATACATACCAAGTTTTTTTAAAAAAATCGTTTACGTGAAATAAATTCTCCGTAATTTACAACTCTGATAATTAAGTAAATTTTCTTTATATTACATTAAAATATATACCAAAGTATAGTAGTTACTTAAAACAATAAATCAGAGTTCGATAAGGAAATAGTTTTCTCTTATTTTAGGCGACTCGTAAAACTTATCAAGCAATCCTCGCTTGTAACTTTCGACATTGCTCTTTCACTTTATGCAATCGAAGCTATCATTTTTATTTTTATCTAAGTGATTTATTAGAGATGACAAACAAATTTATCTTTAAATCCTACGCTTCATGTTCCAAAATACTTATAATTTTTCCTCATTCCTTCAACTGAAGATACTTTAACTAAGCAAAGGAAATATGGATAAGGTGCATAACAATTTTCTTCGAACGGCTTTCTTTCTTATCGTATGTAACAATTGTAACAATTGAGCTTAATATTTCAGTTCTATCTTAGGCGGTTTTGGTAAATTTCAACGGTATTGTCTATTAATCGCATTCAATTCAGTTTCTTCCACGTCAGCAGACTACAAACGTATTTCCAACGATGCGGTTTCCGAACGTAGCAATGTAGCAAGGCTTATAAATTTTCTCTACTCGTAAACCGGTTTTCAAGTTATCGTGGGCCCTCGACTTTAACACAATAAGTTTCTGTGTGAATGTTTGAAAATAGAAATGTAAAAAATATGCATAAACCTGTGTTTTAAAGTTATTATTTATCAATATGTATATACAACAACGTCAAAGAGGCATGTGAAGTGCTTTACAATGTTTCCTTTACAATCTCGTCATGAATTACATCGGTGGTAAGTCTCTGGTGGAGAGCGTCTAAGCAGGTACCACCGGAGTACCCATTTCTACCGCCAAACAGTAGTGTGCAAATGTTACTGTGTTCAGATTTGAAGGGCATTGAAGCTAATATAATTACTGTAGTAACGAGATGTCCTTGGCGATGAGCGTAATGAAGTACAATGTATAACATCCTAACAAGCGCCACTTTGTTATAAGCAACCGTATCACTTTTCATCGGGTGAATGTTTGTCTTGTCGCTTAATTGATTAAAAAATTACTTGAAAATCATTTTTTTTCTCCATTGTTCTACCTAATTGAGATATACGTTCTCTATTAGCATCTCATTGATCTATCATAGTTATATAGTTTAATTTTTAAAAATGTATTAAACTTCCTAGGCTTGGGGCTTTGTATCTCCGAACTTAATATTATATTATAATATTTTAATTGTATACAAAATAACCTTAAATAGATTTGTACTTTATTATTCGCTTTCACTTTTTATATATTATACGTACCCTTTACTATATAGAATATGTAACGAAATATTACATCCGAACATTTTGTGTAATCATGTCATAGACCCTTAACAAGTTAAAAAATTTATAATGTGGTTAAAAAAATTATTACGAAATTATATAAATTGAGTTTAAGTGGATATATTTACTTTATTGCATTGTAGACAAAAAAAAATTAAGCATCCAGAGAACTCAAGTATTAATCGAAGTGATTCATTCCCTTACAAAATTTATTTATATTACGTACCAGAGATCTATGAAGAAGGTCTACATATGTAAGAGTAGGGGTGTCTTCAGGATTAATACTACCTTCTTGATTCATAGTTTATTCAAACGGTAAACGTTTACGATTCAGTAAATCAGTAAATAATATTTATAAAGGTACCGTGAAGTTCATGAATGACATAAACATTAACAAATTGATTAAGAACAGTATTACAGGCCCGATTGTCTCGCGAGCCACTAACGATGTGCCAGTACCTAGGTTCTGGAGATATAAGCGCTTGCAAGCCATTTAGACTTTTACAGCTCATCTGATAAAAAATATTTAAAACTCCAGAACCATTGTTTTTGGATGGGATATTCCATTCCATACATAGATAGATAGAATACGAGCTATACTTTAGCCTGTAAATAGTACTTGGCGTTTATCGAATGATGATGATGGCATTATGCATTAATATCGTATAAGTAATAATAAAACTTACCACAAAACATATTTTATGGTTGTTGCGTAACTTTGTCAAAAGAAAACTGTTCCTGCATAAATTTTACTTCACTGATCAATCATAGTACTATTACGGTTAACTTTAGATATATAGATTCTTTTAATCTCTCAAATCCTTTTATATATAAAATTATTATGATTTCGATCTCTAAATACATTCCACATTCATAGTTCGTACTTTCAACAATATCGACTTTGATATTGACTTTATTGGAAATATCGGCAAACTGTTTGCTTACCGTTGAGAGGTCCGCAAAGTTGTTCGCGCCCACATAACTTTTCTTGTTCGTTGAGGCAAAAAAAAAGTGAAGTTTCTTTGTTTTGCCGATCCATTTCGTTTCAATAAAACCATTCTTATTTTATGAGCAAATGTTATATGCTAGTATAGGCATCCAAGTTTTGTAACGATCATAATGTTATGACATAAATACAACAATGCACATTAATTTACTAGGAAAGGATACTTGTATAAGATAAATGAGGAAAGAGATTTTTTATGTATAACATATAATTAAAACATGTAATGTTTTTTTACTATATCTTGTACCTATCTAACTCCATAAATCAAACACTTTCTAATCAACAGTAAAAATGGAATATTCTTGAACTTCCGTCGATGCAGAGGTAAAGGGGTCATACATCAGTAATAACTTCGAATAGTGGTTTGAATTGAATAGTTAAAGCAATATTGCCTAAGTAGCAATATTGCAAAAGTAAAACAATGTTATTCAATATGCAATTCATTTTTACAGCATTTTTACCAAATGAATAGAAAAAAATGTTAACAGAGAATTATCATATAAATTCTGGATTAAAAAGTCGAATTAAAGTAAAATAATTCTTTAAACAATTTTCAGTCGTCTCTAAGTGTGAGATAAAATATTAAAACAGATTTAAACATACTGAAATTTTAAATAAACTTAAAAATTTTAAATATACTTTTAAGCACTTGTGGTAGGCCTTTGTCGCCAGAGACCGTCTATGTAAGTACCACCGCAACGCCTGTTTCTGTCACCAAATAGTACCGTCCAAATATTACCGGGTTCCGGCTTGAAGAGCACTGTGGTTAGTGAAATTACTGCTGTAATGTCTCAAGGCGACGAGCATAATGTGATGCTGTGTATATCATCCGAATTAGCGCCACATTATTATGAGTAGGGCACTTATGTAAACGTCATGTTCGTGTCATAGAATAAAACATAATTAATAATATATTATTTAATTTGAAAAAATGTTAATATAAACATTTTTTGATTTGATAAAGAAATTGAATGAAATGTAAAAAAAAATTTTAAAAAAAATCTGAGTTCATAATTAAAATGTAGTACTTCACGGAGAAAAGTGTGTGCGACGGTGTTGGTTACAATGTTAGTAGTGTTAAGTTATAATTAAGATATGTTGTAACCGATTAATGTAGCTGTTTGTTGTGCCTTTTAATAAATAAAAAAAAAAACTTTGAAAAACTAACAATTCCTAAGTTGTTTTTTACCTTTTGTTTATTATTATAACATAGCTAATAACTATTTCATTATTTTAAGTTATCGGTATAGGTATGTATAAAACGAAAGCATGAAACGTCGTTACCGTTAACAGCTGTATATTTTGTGAAAGTTTTCAAAGTATGTAACATGAATACGTATTAAGGAAGACATGAAAATGCAGAATATAATAAATAAACATGAGCTATAAGGTTCCCGAGGAAAGAGGTGGATAAACAGTATTATACGTTGTACAGTGTATCATGTAGCGAAATTTCAGCTCTCATTATTTCATATATATTTTCTTTTTAAATTTTAACTATAATAAAGTTATTTGTTCTGGCGTAACCACCCAGAATAATCTACCCTTAATAGGCTTACAATATGGGGATAGCTACTAGCGAGGACAGTAAGAAAAACTACCATAAGTCAAGTGGAAATCAAGGAACATTGCTCTGAAATCGAAGTAGAGTGCTCTGTGCTACAAGGTTACGCTAGTCTTTCTTTGTACTTCAGAAATTTCTATGACTTTATAAAAAAAAATTGCAGTTTTGTTAAATGTTAAATCATTTGTGAAATCCAGCTTTAATTTAAATGTTATTCATCATCCGATAGAGGTCCACTGTTGGACATTGGCCACCCTCAAAGATCTACACATCGATAGGTGCTGCGCTACTCGCATTCAACAGCTTCCCGCGACTTTACAGTCAGCGTAGCCTCCGGTACCGCTGAGTAGTAGGAGCTGTCATTTGTAGAGGTTCACATAGGGAGATTTGGGCCATTTCCTACCACGCTTGCCACATGAGGGGTGGTGGGAGCCAGAGCCCCGTTTGTTGATCAGCCCGGTGCACCACAAGCAGGTGAGGTTGGCTTAGGTTCCTGGCCTTGTTGTGCAATAAATATTAGAAAAAAAATTGTTATGATATATTATAAGTAACATTTTAACAAAATGAATAATTCTTTGCATATATATCCAGATAAACTTCCGACGATTATAAGAGGTAGCGCATTTCATTAAAATTCCTTGAATTAACATATTCATTAATATTAATTCATAGAGTTGGGCAATCATTTCAAAAATGAGGACAGCTGCATTGCGATGCATCCGATTAATGAGAAAATATCGGAATATTGAGTCAGAATATACTTCATTGTGCATTTACAAATGAGAATGTATACCATTCTAACTAGCTTCACGTTATAATGGGCAGGCTGTATCACTTACCGTCAGGCGAATATCCTGTTCATCTCGTTGCTTTGTAGAATAAAAAAATTCTTCATTAAAATTCTAACCTAAAAATATTTAAACTATGAATAGGTTACGTATTAATTATTTATAACATATTCATCAATATACATTATTATTAATTAATGATATAGCTAAGTGAATGCTTGGATTAAACTCTTTGTATCTCTCTAAACTGTAGTTTTTAATTTGTGTATTTGACAATATGTAGATAAATAACTTTTATCATCCGTGAAGGTATTAAATAGGTCCATCGAGTATGCAACCCTTAATTAATTTCAGTTTACAACCTTGTACAAATAGTACAGTAAGAGTTACAAGATTATCACAACTTTCGAAATAATTGGATGAATGCTGTTTGAATATCCTGTCTGAACTAAGGTGAACATCTTGTTTTTTAATTGTTCCTGATCGACAGAAATACTGGCAGATAGTGGGCTTGACGATATAAAGAGAATCGTGATTATACTCCAGATGAAAAAATTGCTTAAAATCGGGATAGTTTACTTGCTAAAGGTCTATGTACATCAGTGGACGTCTATCGGCTGATAATGATAATGATTACTGGCTCTGCCTGCCAAACATCAGATTAAAGAAATCGACTCATGACGATGATGATGAACATCTCGTTCGGCTTGCCGCTTTATCGTATAAAAAGAAATGGTAATAACAAACTAAGACGCTAAAATTATAATCGGGATAGCCAGCATAGCGCTAGCATCATCATCGCTCGTTGCATCTAACCAAAGATTACATGATTGTCCTTTTAGTATTTATGTTAATTATTTTGAGCAATTAATAAACCATAAGCAATTAAGAAGATGGTACACTTCAAGATAATGTTACGTTAGTTAAAATCTTTTGCAAACTTAATTTGCTTCTTGACCTTCGATATATCCGCTCCGTTTCATTAATACATAAAATAAATTCGAAAACGCAAGCAAATGTGGTGTAACAAATAAATTGCCTTGTTCTGTGTTCTCATCATAGCGAGAGAAAATTATGAAAGTTGTATAACGTGCAAATGTTTCCGAGCAACATATGTAAGTCTGTCTTCAGGCACATTTCATCTTTCCTTGCTTGTCGTCCTTTAGATTACGCGGAAGTTCAGATTTGTGGTATCTTGTCGAGTTTCTCGTTTTTAATTAAAAATCTCGTTTTATTTCATACTTCGAGAGTGATAAGCAAACATAATTTAGGTAACGAATTCTTTTCCATCAAAAATTTTACTTTTTACTGTACGGCGAAAGGTATGGTGTCTGATTAGACGGTTTCCAGCAAACAAACAACAAACATCAATATGAATAAATTTGGTAGTGAAAGTCTTTTATTTCATTATATAATTAATTAGCAAGGCTTTGATCTCAAATATTAAATAGTTATTAGATCGAAAAGGAAATTGACTATTTAAATTTATCGAAGTATGGAATCTAATTACAAGTAGATCTTAGTTCCTATATCAATAGGAAAAAAAATCATTAACAAAGATATAAAAGTTATAATAAAGCAGTTAAACCTGTTTTATTTAATTAACCAAGATTATGACAATTTGTATGTTATTGCAAAAAAAGGGAGGATAGCTTCAACGCTCAGCGCTGTAATCCATCAACAGAGCTGTAAAAACTCCAGCGATAAAAATGATAAGCAAACCCCCGAGAAGGAATTAAAGTAAAATGAATGGATCAGAATAATTTTCTTTTTATTTATCATACCATTTTACATCATGAATATTGTAATTTATTCATCAAATTGTTTTAATGCGAGTATAAAGCGAAAAAAAATTATCAAAAATTGGAAGCAGCAACTTCACAATAATGGAATAAGTGAACGCGCAGTTTTATGTAGTAACTTAATATTGTACTGGTCAAAAAGTATCATGAAGAATAAGTAAACTTAAAAGTATTTTAAAAATATACTTGAATAATATTAATTACAAACTGAAAAGTATTAAAATATGGTTACTGTTGGTAGATATCTAGAGCAAGCCCTGTAGTCTCGGGCTAGTAAGAATAGGACTAAGATAAACCGTACCTGTCTTAAAAGGCGACTTAAAGGGTCTAGGAGTTTCGCGGGCATTGAGGGTGGGAGCCCTTATCGCTCTACAAGCGAACCTGTGTGGGACAGCCTAGGAGGGTTAAGCCCCTTCTCAGAGACGTATTCAAAGAAAGTGTAGTGAGGCACCGGAGCGTTCTATAAGCGGGGGTTTTAGTGAGTAAAAATCTCACATAACCCTGACTTTTACGAGAAGCAGGGCATCTTTTGAAGTTTCGCCCCCTCCCCTCCTCCCCGAAACAAAAAAAGGTCTCTAGTGCATGAGACCATGTAAGCGGGTTGTTAGTATGGAACAAAAAAATATTTATTTATATTTAATACTTATGTCATAAGATGATGTGCACAATGTGGTCCAGTGCATATCATCCTAACTAGGGTCACATGCGATTACATGAATTCTAAATTTCGAGTTAATCACCTAAGAGATTGCGAGATGCGATTACATCAAGATGTCTCATTTTCATATAGAAAATACGAAAGATTTAATCTACCTTATCAAGTCTGAATGTTATCGTAACAACGAAACCCTAACTGTTTTTCTAATCTTTTTGTAATTTTTTTTAATGATTACAATTAAATTTTTTAACCAAAAAAATTGTTATGTAACAATCAAGTAAAGAGGCACATTTGAATATATCTAATAAATTATTTCGCAAACAGATTTAACGCGGTTCGCTCAAAAAAGGCCTCCGCAGCCTCAATTTGGTAAGTAGTCACAAATGCGTGCAATTTGAGAGAGCCATATAAAACAAGTAAGATAAAAGGACCATTGCCGACGTTAGATACCATCCCACTTTGGTGGGGAGATTAACGACTATAATCAAGCAATTGAAGAGGATTACAGCGATTTTTATGTCGCTGTAGATGGAGGAGAGCTTCGAGAAGCGCGCTTTTCTTATCTGTCAAGTGTGTCGTTGAAACTTCGGTAATGAAAGGAATGTTCCATATTTTTTTTTTTGTAACAAATAATGTTATTTATATAAAGTTGTTACTATTATTGATATGATGGAAACAATGTGGGTAGTTAGAATTATAAACATTGCACCGCATTGCGCTTATCTTCTTCATCCATAACATATTAAGTCCCGTTACTCCCGTGATTTCACTAACTACAACACCCTTTAAACCGGAACAAAATAATGTTTGCAGATTACCTGAAGAAGAGAACAGAAGCCGACTATCAGTAAATTACATCAATTAACAAGAGATGAAGCATGTCTTATTAGTTTATAAGATTCGTTATTATCGTAAGACAATATGGAAAATTTAATTTAGTAAGAAGAGTGTGAATTTAGATATGGCGGCTGATAGAGAGACGTGGAAGAGAAGTACATACTGTGACGACCCCACATAGAATGGGCAAAGGACAGGAGGAAGAAGAATATGGAAAATTTAATGCTGTGTATACATCCAAAAGGGTGATGTATTATCATAAGCAACGCATTCACCATCAGGTAATAGCTCAATAACAGTTCCAAAATTACCCGAAAAAATATTTAGTCGCCAATGTTTATTCTCTTATGAACTAACAAGTATAAGAGATTTGTTATATTATAATAAGTACATCTTTTACTCTTGTAATACTGTAATAATATATACATGCATTGGTCGCAACAGGGTTCATTGAGATTTTGTAGGTTAGATTGTCGGGTCTGAGATTTACCGTTACATTTTTAAATATACAACATTCAAAACGGACCTGTTTAAAAATAATCTGCAAACATTAAAGGAATGAAATGTTTCAGAGCGGTAAAATTAACGAGCTGAGAAAAAAAAAATCTGTCCTTTCTTTGGGTTTTACAAATTTGTTTGCTTTCTTAAAATTAAAACTTGGAAGAAAGTCGAAATTTATTTTCAGTTTGTGTATAATGTTATTTGTTAGTAATACCACTTAGATAAAGGCATTTCAACTTAAATTATTGTAATATTCTTTGAATATATAAAGATGTAACTCAATTATGAATTGAATGTTATGATTCAGTGAAGTGGGCTCCCGTCCAAAATCAAAATCGCTGGAGGTAATGTACTAAAACGACTTTGATCGATGGTGTTTAATTTTCCCGTGTGAAAGACGTACGCATATAACGGAAAGAATTCTATTCACGTATATAATCCACTAATAATTATTCACATATTCACAATTCACTCACTACAATTTTCTTCATACGGTTAGGATCATTTACACATTACTACTCAATCGCAGATATAGATGCTGCAGTAGAGTAGTAATGTCTAATACAAACGATAATCAAATCATATGAGATAAACGCGTTTAAAGTTTTAATTATGGTCCTAAAGATTATTTATATCTTTAAATATAATCCATCGAGTCAATGGCAAGAACATACCCATAAACAATTGTTTAGGATCATTTCGTAAAACAATCTCATTTATTGTTATAGTTAATAAAAAAAACATTTGACATAAAAGTTAATAAAAGAAAAATTTCAGCTCTTTTGGTCGAGATAAAAAGTCATTTAGAAAACTTTTTCGCTGAAAAATCGGAGAGGTTCTGAAAGAATGGAGTTCTGAAGTTGCATGAATGATGAAGAAAGGATGTGGAACAGAATGGAACCAACATAATTTAATAAATGGATTCCGCAATTTAAATGAGCTGAAATGAAATTTGCCTTCAACACCGGCACCAAGATTCCAAAGAACTCAATAGTTAATAGCTATAGATTACAAAATTTAATAAACTCTATAGGAAGCATAGTTCAAGTGATAAAATTATTGGTGATAGATCTTTGTTGCCGGCGATCTAGGTAAGTACCACCGGAACCCCTACTTTTTTCGCCAAACAGTAGTGACCAAATATTACTGTGTTCCAGTTTAAAGATAACTAGCGAAATGACTAGGATAACGAGACTTAACATCTTTACTATTTATATAATAAATATTTTCTTCATCAAGGAAGCGACGAGATGAGCGAACCGCTCATCTGATGGTAAGTGATTCGCCTGTCCATAACACCGCTGCTAATTATGATGAGATACTTAGCTCAACACACACACAACCTGGTGGTAGTTTATACGTCTGGTCAACGTGAAGTCGCTCATCATCTTAAAACATAAGATGTTGTCTTGTTACCTCAGTAATTATACTAGCCGTATGTTTATATACTATAGTTTCGCGGCAGAAATAGAAGCTGCGGTGTTAGCTATCTAGATGGACTCCGGCATCAAAGACCAGGGGAGTATTATATATAATAACTAAAATTTAAATATTTACGAGTTAAAATGCAAAAATATGCAAATGATAGGTTACACATAAATCGTGGTACGCCATGTACTCGGCTCGCAACAAGCTCAAATTATTAAGTTTAATATCACATGCAAATTTTGAAGCATGGAAACATACAGCTCAAAGGGATGTAGTCTCAGTTTTAATTAAAATACATAATTATGACCAACTTATGTCAACTGCTGCAGCAACGAACCTTTATTTAAATTTCTCAGGAGATTTCAAACTGCATGCGCCCAATGTATCAATCTTATTGCTCTTAGATAATTTCGTCATAGAAAGACGAAAAGTTAAACAAAGAGAAACTATGCTAAGATATGCATGCACTCATGATAGAAAAATAAATTAAATGATCTGTAATATCGGACAATTTAGGGTTGTCAATGTGAATTATAAGGTAAAAATAATAATCCCAACCCTCGAGAGTTTCGAAAAATGAAGAATGCTGATACGTATCAATATATTATATTAAAACTGATGACGGGTCCCGCACAAAAAAAAATAAACGAGGTTCGGGCTCCCACCAACCCGCATTAGGCCAACGTGGTGAGAAATGGCCCAAATCCCTTCAAATGAACCCCTACAAACGTCGGCCCCTAATGCCTGACGGTACCAGAGGCCACGTTGACTGTCGATGTGAAGATCTTTGGGTAAGGCCTATGTCCAGCCGTGGACATCTATCGGCTGATGAAGATGATGATGAAAGTTGATGCATTTTTGAACATATTAGTTTTGGTTACTCTGCTATATTTTACTAACGGAAGTCATCTTTTTTGGGGTGGTGCAATCTATACGTTATTTTAAAACTTTGATCTAACACCGTCATCATTAGGTGTACAGCAGATCTGAATATATTTTTTACTAGCTGATCTTTTTAATTTGAGTTGATATGGTAGGTAGTAATTTAAAAAGATAAAGACTTAAGATTATATTAAACATAGTCTAAATATTAATCTACAACATTCATCATCATTAACAACCTCATCAGCCTTTATTAATCTACTGCTGGATATTGTTGTAGGCCTTCGCTAATATCCTCTATAAAATGCGGTTTTCAGTTTTAAATATTCAGTTCTTCCTCCATCCGTATGTGTACATTAATTTACATAAACAATTATAAAAAAGTGAGTTATGCTTAGTGTTATTACAAAGAAAAGTAAATATACCACCTCCTTGTTGTAGATAGGCATATCGTTCAAATATAAGATAAAACCTTCTGCAATGCATACATCTGTATATTGCTCTATTATTTCCCCTATCGTATGCATATCCGAAAAAACGAAGGTAAACCATAAAGTGGCAACAGCCTCGCGGTAGTAATACGACATTTTCAGGTTTTTTTTTATCCCAATATAAAAGAAAGGAGGGAACGAACGTTATCACTTGGATTATTGGATTTCAAAAGTTACCCGCGAATACTGTCCGGGTGCAGTTCACCCACTAACACAAACAAGTTTTTGAATATAAAAAGAAAATTGTGAATAAGAAACCTTTCGCTTTTAATACTTTAGGTTTTTTCATGTTTTTTTTAAAGTACAAAATATCCTTATCCTCACCAAGTTTGCTGTGATATTGAATTATTTTGTTATAGGATATTTTGTGTCGCAATCTTGGTAAAATACTCGTCGTTACGAAACTGTCGATTAAAACATTCGATCAGATGTGAAGACGGATTATGAATGTTCATCACATTCCCATTGCCTTAATGTTCCTTAAAAGCGAACTACTCCACGAAAAAGTAATCAGTTTTACAATGTGACCTTCAACAACTTGTGCTTTCGCTAATTTGCATACCATTCGTTTCGAGAACGGCAATTAGCCTCAAAATTTAGAAAGGCATGGATTAGGAGTGAACATAAATTGTAATCTATTAATTTACACTAATCTTTTTTTAATTACCGTAACCTTTATTACATTATAACTTACAATTACAACTAGAATTTTTTTTTAATATATCTCAGTTTGATATTACATTGGTTACTCATAGATATCTATAATTATACCAGATTTTTTGATCTCATGAATTATTAATATTGTTGTTCATCTTTATGACGTCCTCAACTGGATATAAATGTTTGTACGTATAATTCAAAGCACAGTGTTGTGCTCTTCGAGTCCGGAAGAATCCTGCGATTATTTTTTGTGGGAAGAAGCACCAATTTACAAAATCCTTGTTTGTAGCGTAAGAATTTATTATCAATATGAAAAAATAGTAGTCTGGTTTAACGTCGGAGTTAAACTTCCGACGTCGTTTTAATATCACTCCTCATAACTGGGAGTCGCACTAAAATTAGTTATGATTATGAAGCTCATTAGTTATAACCCATGTGAATTAATTCGGCCTAAAATAAGGCTCTAAATGATTGCTCTGAAATAATTTATCTATTCACATGGGCCTAGAGTCATCTTTTAATGAATCTAGTTATAATTTAAATAGTTTAAATTAACGCTCTCTTCGTTATATGTATATAATATATGTTGGTGTAGTTTCTTTATTGATTTTGCGAGGCGTGGGTACGACTACATGTTAAATGTTGCGGGCAATCAAGTCGTTAGAAGAGCCATGTGCCCAATCACCGTTGGAAACATGGCTCTGGCTTCTATCGTTTGATGATGATGATTGGCTTTTTTAAAACAAAGCGAGGAGACAAAGGAGCCATTTTGCTGATGAAAAGTTAAACACCCGCCCGTACTAATGTGGCGTTAAATATAATGATATACACTTAACCATATAGTGATTGTTGCTTCGAGACAGGCGCTCTAGGTTGCTGCTTAAGTGTCGCTACTCGAGAAATTTCACAAGCTACAACGCCCTTCAAATCTGAACATAGTAATGTACCATCATCCGCCAAGTATAAAGAGTTTTTATTGTAATAACTTAGTATTTCTATAACATGCGTTATTTTTTTTCGTTCAAAATAGTAATAGATTATATACACAAAGGAGTGTAAGGAGGAGACCCAGTTCAAGCCAAACGCCTCAATTTCCAACCTCACCTGCCCTTGGTGCATCATGCAAATTCACCAACGTAGCTCTGGCAACCTATTAATGGCGGTATAATCATTCATCACTGGCTGACTGAAATACTACAGACCGTATTCTGGCAATAGCGATATCGGTGCGATGAAGTCACGACTGCGATTACTAACCCGTCTGCCAAGCGTGGTGATTATTGGCAAAATCATTATATGGTACACAAAATACAAACACAGCCCGGCAGCTCCGCTAATTTTGGCTCTGGCAGCGGTTATGGCAATAGCGGGGCAAGGAGTGTTATGATTCTGCGGAATTGATTTTCGCGACTGAACCTGGCAACATACAATGCACACACCTTGAGGACCGATGAAAAGGTTATTGAGCTGAAAGAAGCAGTGTCAAGTTGCATCGAGAACCCCGAAGTCCGGAAAGAGGGGGAGACACGATAATCCTTGAATCTGCCAACTCAAAGGTGTTCGCGAGAGATCTGTCTATGGTACAAAGCCAGCTGACGCCACTGATGACGGCTTGTGGTAGTATCATTTCCTCAAAACCCGAGATGTTGAGGGAGGTTGAAGAGTTTTAAGGACAATTATACACGTCGACGACACCACCTGTTGAATTCGCTAAAGATCCCAGAGCCTAATTGACCAGACATTACACCCAATATATCCCGGACCTCAGTCTCAGTGGGATTAGTATGGCTCTTAGATTACTTAAAAACAATAAATCACCTGGGGATGACGGAGTCACCGTAGAACTCCTGAAACCCCTAGTCTTACGAGTCGCGAGGCTAAAATGGCAATGGGTGGGGAACATAACTCGTAGAACCGATAGACTTTGAGGTCTTAAAGTGCTGAAATGGCGACTACGGATCGGAAAACGCAACGTTGCCAGAACCCCCAATAGGTGGACAGAAGAGTTTCAAATAGCTCAAGACTGTGGTTTGTGAAACACTTAGGTTGATATAATGACGATGATGATGACTTATAATTGTAGTTAATATTCGCATCAAATTATGTTTTAACATTGTAATGTTCAAGGATGTATGTGAAGTAAGTTTTGAACACTTCAATCACGGAAACACAATTATTGTTTCGCGTCAAGCGAGACCAGCATCGCTGTACCTCAAGCTTTAATAAATGTAGCGAAGAAATAATTAAAATCTTAATACGAAAATGTTCAAATAATGTTTTTTATCTATTTGAAATACCTTTGAAATTTTATCTAAAATTGAAACCATTCCACTTTACGAATGCTACATTAATGGAGTTTAAAATAATGTAGGTCCCAAACAAATAACTTCAAATTATATTTCTTTAAATAGATTTTGATTAATTTAAATTTATAAAAAACTATAAATATAATGTTTATTAATGAGCGGATGTATAAATGTTTTAATTTCATTATAATTTAATGTCATTCTCTTAATGTTAACTTAAAATATATTTAAAAGAAAAAAAATTAACAAATAAGTAATATTCTGTATCATCATGACGATCTCCAATAATTCTTTGAAAGCAGATATGTAGAACATAATCTTATGTAAATTTTGGATCAAAAAGAATAAATAAAGGTATTGTAACTAGTTTCTGAATCGTCCCAATCAAAAACGGCCCGCTTCGTTTCCGGCTGCCAAATCTTATATCGCTCACACAAATACGTTCCTACATTTCATCTAACACTACTCATCGTTCAATATTGCTATAAGATGGATAGATACGTTGACAACTAAGAGATTTATTTCCTCTGGCCTTAGCTACGAAACCTTGTTCGCAAAAAAACATAACAGTATATAAAGTTATCTCTCGAATTTTAATCATAGAACTGTCTCATTTGCGGACAGTATTCGCCGTCAGGCCACGGAGTGTTGGAATTCTGTCCCTCCACTTGTACATCAATGCAACTCTTACCTTACTGGAAAACCAAAACATTAAAAACGCTTCTTCATGGTTTATAACTTGAACTTATAGCTTACAATGTTGATTATATTTTTGACAACATATATATTTAGACGGATCTATTACAAATACAAATTTAATGATCAACATAAGAAGCAGGACATCTCTTTGATCGCGATCGCATCACGGGCGGTAGATGAAACTGAGTTTTTAACTTCCAGTAGGTGAATAATCCTTTGAGCTATGGCCTTTTGTACCATTGCAGCACACACTCTCATATACATATATATATTATATAATGGGTCAAAGTGTTTAGTGTTCTTATGTAAGGACAATTCTTGTTTGTTAATGTGTGTGTACGTGTGTGTTCTATTTACGGTATAATAAACGATCTTTCCATCTTTCTATGCTGACAAAACGTATTAGTTTACAGTTAAGTTTGGGACGTAAGTTAAAACATTGAATAATGAAAAGACTACTTGAGATTTTAACGTGTATGAATATTGTATTGAAAAATGAAACAGATTAGGCGTCATAACTTCAATAGTTTAAATCAGTAAAAGTAATAACTTACTCATTCAATAACTATTAATATGAAACAGAAACAAGGGCCAAGTAGTTCAGATTATTTTTAAAAGGAACGGCAAAGGAATGTAAAGGTTAGCCAACAATATTATTCCCATACAGATATGATGTGAAAGTCTTTAAGAGTATAGAGTATTACTAGGTGAGCTCGGTTTACAGTCGTGTGCCAAATCAACACCTGAAATCGGAGAAGATTGTGGTTAAAAATTTATCAATATCCAATGAAAAAGGTATGTTGCAATTTTATTAGTTTTTACATTGTGAGATTAGACTATTATTTAGATTTTTTAATCAGTGTTACTGTCGAGTGTTTTTCATTCAGGTCTAATGAAGAACTGTTTATTTATAAAGAAAAACAATAAACACGATTTTAGTATAAAAATAAACCTTTGTTACAAGGTAAGTTCTTATTTTATATCATGATTCTCTGAAACGCTTCCGTGTTACCGGGGTATATGAAGACTTACATTATTACACTGCATTAATAATTTTAGATGAGGTGTCAAGTTCTCAGGGGAGTGTTGGATAAACATAGCACGACCCGACTGAATTGGTATTTATAGTGAAAATATGTTACCCCTTTACGTAATGAGGAGATATTACAGAGAATACACAGGGAATACATTGCTATGAGGGTAAAACTAATTTATCGCTATATCCTTCATAATATTCTAGGAGAATAGCTAGCAAAAGTATAAATCTGTAATATAATAGACCTAGAATATTTTATCTAAGATTTATCTTCTCTAAAATTACATAAAACATTTACTTGTATTCACAAACAGCAGCTTTAATATGTTCAGATTCAAGTAAAAGCAATTTGCATAATCTATACTAAAAACTAAAGTATGTAATTACAAATTTTTGCGTAAAAAAAATTAAAATTGTTATTTAAAATAAATTCTAGATAATTAGTCTTACATAAAAACAATTATCTATACATACGTATTTGTTCACATAAAAAGTGTTGTATAGCGAACCGCACAGACCTTTGATCCCTTGTTCAAAATAAAGTGCCTTTCTAAACTTCAAAGTTTGTTACTAACAGAATCCTCCCTCATAATTGTATTTATTTGTGAATGTTGTTGTATAATTGGAATTAAGTTTAATATCTTACAGGTCTCTAATCTTTGTTTGGAGAAGAATCAGTTACAAATGAGAATCTCTCGAGTATTAGTGTACAATGCTCATTTATTATATTTTAGACTATTGACGTTCAACGCAATAAGGTAGCTCGCTGGTCTTATGGTTAAAGGGTGCGACCTTCATTCCGAAGGTCGCGGGTTCAAATGACATGACTTTAATACTTAAGTTATGTACATTTGTGAATTTTAGTTACAACAGCGGAATACAAACCTTGGAGGAAAACATCGTGAGCAAATCTGCACATGAATTAGAATTTATTCTAAGGTGTGTGTGAAGTCACCAATCTGCATTGGGCCTCGTAGTGACTATGGCCAATCGCCCTCATATTGAGGGTAGCCTGTGCTCCAACAGGGAGGACGTAAATTGGCTGTTATGGATGCACATTGAACATAGATGAGATCAGATGTGTGTGTGAACTTAAACTTAAACAAATATACTTGATAAACAGCCGAATAATACCACAATCTCGACAGATGGACAGATTTGGTTTTAGTGCTAAAATATATAATTATCAGTAAATCTTGTTTAATTTTCTACCTAGTCGCTTATTTCTTATCTTAGTATTAACTTATTATTATGTAGAAACGTGAATAGATGAAATGCTTTAGCTAATCTTTGATCATTTTACTACCCTTCGCCTGTTTTCGTCATGGATAGCACATATTACGATCCCTAGAGGAAAAAAGTAAATGTGTCTGTATTTACTCAGGTTCTTAGGGAGCGCATTATTATACCCCATGTAAATAAGAGCCTCTGCACGTCGTCATTGATCGGTAAGTAACAAAATTTGAAACGTTTTTGAGGTAAAGATGTCTTACTATCTGATTTATCAACTTATTGATCCGCCGGGTCTAAAATCATTAGAGAGCGTTTTCATTTCACATGACATTGAATTATTTTTGGAAATAGGGAGGTAACTATGTGTAAAGATCGTTAAACAGAAAAAGCCACTAGTTATAAGAACATTTTTAAGCGGGATCTATAATTCCTTTATACAAAATATCAACTAGTCAACGTCAGGAGACTAAATACTTTACCAAGAAATATTGAATATAAAACAGAGACTTGGTTTCATAGTAATTCTATAAACCTCTTTGCAGGCTCCGAATAAGATAGAAACATTTGTAATATATCTAACAAGTCTTTTTAACTTTCTAGAACTAGATTTGTTCAAAATAATTGGGTACTAGACATCGTTATATACTTTTATGATCTTTGGAAGAAAAGTTTCATAGACGCTGACTGTCTACAAATATACTATACTTTAGCTTATAATATTTCGATAACAAAGAAACAGATAACTTTAAAGCTAAACTTAACGTTATCATGTACACATACAAAATCACTGATAAAGAAGCAATCAGTGAATGAGGTCAGAATACAAAGCATCGGCTAAACTTAGGTGAACGACTCACCTGTTGCAAACTACTTCCTGGAATTGGTACCTATCACCTACTGTGGTACTCGTAGTCTTGTAAACTCGTGGTACTAATAATTCCTACCAGAGAGATAGTAATCGTTTGTCAACATCATTGGAGCCAGTATGCTTATGTTGCTGTTGTCGGTTTAGTCAAATTTCGACAGTGCTGAACTGACACAAAACAATGAAGATCAAACAAGGGTAGTTAACGAAATCGCCCCTATGAGAAGACGACACTGAGCTCCACCAGCCCACTCGTCTAAAGTATATTAAATAAAAAGGTCAGTATATTTTAGACCCGAACGTTAAGTAATCTTTGCTTTATAAAAAAAATAAGGCCAAAGTAATTATTTATTTTAAAATCAATGTTCTGGTTTTTTTTCTCTCTTTTGTAAAAAAACTTATAATGAAGTATACAAAAGGCGGTCTTAATGCTCGTAGGCATTCTATACCAACCTGCCTTTGGTGAGAGATGTTGTGGTGGGTGGCAATTTGGGTAGTAATGTTATAATAGAGTAAATGTTATAATCTATATATGCGAGAGATTTCCACCTATATAGAGACTCATCACGATATCTTTAAAACCATAAGGCCTGAACTGGCCTAACACTTTGAAATTTGGTAAGAATATTTTTTTTACCGGGTATAGGTCAGCTACGAATGGATTTTACGAAATGTTACCCCCAAAAGCGGTTGTGGGGATGTTAATAATGGGAAGGGATCAGAAGGCAGCGGCTAGCCGGGCGGGGAATAGTTCTGACAAATTTCAAGTTTAAATTTCATATTAATTTCTGTATGACGTCAGCAAAGTGGGTGGAGAACAACTAGTACAAAATATATATATTAACCCACATACACGCTTACTGTGTATCTTAATGTATAATATATATATAGTATGTTAAAATACACAGTAAGTCACGGGGCGGTGAGGTCCTCGAGCGGCGCCCGCATACCGATATACGTAGTGTTGGGAGGCCTTCCACAAGGTGGACCGACGATCTGGTAAGAATCTTGGGAACCCACTGGAGGCGAGCAGAGAACCCACGAGAGACCGATCGATGGGGAGATCTTTGGGGCAGGCCAATGTCCAGCAGTGGATGTCTATCGGCTGATAATGATGGTATATATAAATAAATACACGCATAAATTAGACTACGTTATTTAAATATGACGTGTGTTCCTTAATACTTTTATTTAAATAGATTTTTGGATTGATATATAAAATAATTTTTTTTTTTGATAAGAAAATGTTTTGAAATAAAATACTTTCTTCGTTGATCAAAAGGCTGTTATGAAAGAATGTACAACTTTTGTGATGAATTCTCTGACTGTAAATCAACGCAGTTGCATTCATTCACTTGTAAGATACCGCGGAACAGGCTTATGAAAAAAAAAAAAAAACAACACAATCCAATCCAAGTTGCAGAAGATAAACGGGATGTAGCGGTCTCTGGGGAAATAGTGATCGCTGAAACTTTTAAATTTACGACCCAGTCGCTATGATCTAAATTGCCGTTTATTGCATTTTTCGTTATTTCAATTTCGATGGTGGTAGGTTTCTACTTCGGCGTCTACCACCGCCAAACAGCACTGTGAAAATATTGAAATGTTCCGGTTTGAAGGGCGTTGTAGCTAGTGTAATTACTGGGCAAGGAGACTCAACATCTTATATCTCAAGGCAACGAGCGCAATGTTTTGCAGTATATACCATCCTAACTAGTTACCACCAGTACATTGTTACCATCACATTTTTTTATTAGTTTGATTGTTTGGATTGCGGAAAAAATTCATAAAATTTATTGAATTATTTTTTTTTAATATTTCTCACACTGTTGCCGAAGATTGTCTAGGTAGGTACCACCGCAGCTTCTATTTCACTCGTCAAACGGTTCTGTATAAACATTATTGTGTTCCGGTTTAAAATGCGTTGTAAAATGAAATTTCTGCGATAACGAGCGTCAGCGACTAGCACAATATAGTGTATATCATCCTAACTAGTGCCCCGTTATGGGCAGGCGTATCACTTACCATGAAGCTTGCTCGTATACGTAATATACTCTACGTTGGCAACACCGCCTTGGTCTCTATTGGATTTTATTAAAATATTTAGGTACTGTTTTATAATAAAGTTATTGTGTATTAAATGTACACTATTACAAATATTTATAACTTAAGTCTGTTATTTTATAATTTCTTTTAAACAAAAATTATTAATAGATTTTCTTAAAGGAAAATTAAATAATTACATATCTTTAGCTTATCCTATTTCATTGTAACAGAATAAGATGACGGAAGCATTAATTTTATCTTTTCTACTGCAGAAGCTTCAGACTTAGTCACTTGACACCCCTTTCATATTTCAACAAAGCGTCCTAGCCTGCGGGATAGGATATCTTAGTCCTGTGGAATCCTGTACACTGAGACAGAATTGTAATTGGATCTGCAATTTTTTTTTCTTCTGCCTTTTGACTGAAAGTTGGATAATCCAAATTTATGAAAATATTTATAAAACTTTTTTCTTCAGCAATCTAGGATATTTACGTAGTTTCATTTTTTAACCCTGTCGCAAAATAAGGGGCACAGGGATATAATATCATATTTTTTAGAAGATTTATTATTTATCGAGAGGCTAGTGTTGCTATGATTCATGCCAAAGGCGTTGAGTGGGGCACCACGGGGTTTCAGATAGTAAGGATATCCAGAAGCATTATTAATCCTTTGTTACTATCATAGCTCTCAAATTACTAAATTAAATACTAACTTAATTTTATCCTGTGCAAATTAAGCAACATATAATTAACAACAATCTAGAGTGTTGTTAATTATAAACTTTTGAATTAATACAATAATAAATTAATAATAACTATTAGATATAACTATAAAGTACGTAACGTAAGGTAGCGTTGTAAATCTTGTACTACGTGATAAGTTAACTAAGATCTTTACCTCTCATGTATATATATATATATATATATATATACATGGACGAAAGGAAGATGGTCTAAAGCAAGAAGCTGTATAGCCGGCGGCTGCTGAAATGGGCAGGGTCAGGTATGTGTATGAAAGTGTTACTTCGGCTCTGGCTTAACAAAACGAATGTATATATTTAGTTCAGTCGGTTTACAACTCTAAACATCCCTTTGGTATTATTATATTTAGGAAATGGACATTTGTATATGAAAATAATACTAATTTTTATTAAAGATTGTTTGATTATACGAAATAATTGTTTAACAATCAAACTATTGAGCTAAAAGTTTCATTCTGTGGCATTCAAACGGACAACATAAAAAAAAAAAATTATACAAAAACATCCTTTTTCATTGAATAAAATATAAATAGGATAAATTGGAAATGTAATTTTCATTCAAAACGTGTCTCCACAATATGTTCAGTTAGCCATAGCCGCACGTTTTAGTTTACAAAGTAACAATTTGTACGACAATTTTGTCGTGGTAAAATAAAATAAAACTAGATTTTTAGTTGACTTTACTCAACAGTAGTAAAAAGAATTCGTATTAATTTTAAAAATATATAAACAACTATTCAACATTCTTATGGATATTCTTATATAGCTGCTCTTGATAGTAACTGTAGATATCCTATCAATTTTTATGAATTTTACCACACCATATATTTATTAGTGTTTATTACATATCAACGATTATCATTACAGACGCTAATAATAAATAATATTAGCGTTTTCTTGTGTAGATCAAATTCATCTTCAAAAGTCTACATTCAAAAATCATCATCCAGTTTCCTTTATTAATACAACGAAGCCGCGAACCGAGAAAAGGGTCGGACGGGACGTAATACGCTTATATATAAAAATGTGGCCTTAGTCGAGATGATTTACACAAGTTAAGATAGATCATTTCCACCCATTCATTTTGGTACTTCAAATCAGAGTATAGTGATTTACACACAACTGATTAACGGTACAAATAAGAAACAATAGCCAAGTTGATTAGGATATTGTCTCCAGATGATTTATTGCTGTTAGTGGAAGAACCGGTGATTAAAAACCATATTATAAAATCTAATAAAATTGTTAGATAATAATTATTAATTATTATAACTATAGATTTGTAGACCATTAAATTATATATTTCTTTATCACTATGACAATATTTGCGTTTTATTAATAGTAAATACAACTTATTACTTAATATATAACAGTATTTTATATATGTTGTGTAGTCTAGTTTGTATATATTTATTTCAATGTAGTTGAGAAGGAAGAATAAATTTAAAGTCTTTTATTTGTGATATTTTATACGATTAGTAAAAACTGTTTTTGTGAGAGATTTCTAAAGCTAATAAATATATATTATTACTTTTTCTTAATCGATTTTCTAATCTCTTATGAATAAGTGTAATGCTGTACACAATCTGTTTGGAAATATCACGGTTTCATGTATTGCAAAGGCGCTGCGCAGGTCCAAAAGCGTTCGTATCTGTGATCGCTGAGCGGTGTCTAAAATGTTCAGTGTAGTGTGCCATCCACATGAATAAATTTATAGATTCAGTATATATTACGATAAATCCATAATTTATCATAAAATAAAAAGACAGCTCAGTAACTGATCTACGTATTAGTTTTGGTGCGACTCAACCGTCATTGCAGCGCAAACCTTTGCTGCCAAGAAGTAGTATGAAAACATTATAGTGCTCTGTTTTAAAGGTGCTGCGTCTAGGTACATTACTGTGGTAACGCGATAGAAATTACGTTTGAAGGCATTTAGAGAAAATAATTCAATACTGTAATGAAATTGTTATCATTAGCATATATTCAAATTGCTTCTCCCAGACAGTATTAGAGCGCTGAAGATTAATTGAATCTGCGAAATTTAATTTAGTTACTATTCCATATTTGTGTTATAATCAATGAAACTATGCGATTATTTAATATTCCTCTACATACCCCTGATTATGTTATAAAAAAAAATTGTATTAAAGGCAGTTCACAACAAGCCTCTTCACGGGTCGAGATTTGGAGGAAATGATGGTTCAATTGCTTCTAAAACTAATGAAACCATATGTTCTCTGCACGAACTGAGATAAATTTTGGACGGAAATTAGTACAACCCTCTATTCTACTCCATATGGGCGAGACAAATGTTAAATTATATCCGCAAAGAGCGAGCGGCCGACGAAACTCCGATTTAAAACGTCCTTTGTACGATTTCACCGCAACCCCTTCATATTAATCTTATCAATTAATACAAGGCACGTTGTTTTAAATTATAGAAGTAATTATTACACGACGTTAGTTTCATTAAAAAAACCATGTTAAAGTAGATGGGCTTTCTTCTGACTAGAATACGATGACGTTACATGAGGAGGCTGAAAACCAGCGTTGATCGGAGTTGCTGTTCCGGTACGTATTAGCTGAGCCGTCTCCTTTTGCCTTAGCAATAGTCCATAAATAAAAATGGATATGTAATATTATAGTAATGTAAGACAATAAATGGTTTTTTATTTATTTATTATTTATATTTGTTAGAAATCTTGTAAGTGAATATCTAGCACTAAACAAGGGATGTGCTAATCGAAAAAAAACTACTATTAAGTATGATATAAAAGAAAAGGTAGTTAAATAATTTTTTCTATTAAGCGATCTTCTATGATCAACAATAGTATAATAAGGTAACTATAATTTATATCATTATTGTGTAATAAAAATACGATTCATTATTTTTTATCATATACTTATGAGCAATACAGTTAACCATACATTGATTTTACTAATGGTAGGTACAAATATTACAATTCGTATTTAACAATACGTTTAAAGTTAACTCTCTGGCATTCGAAAGTAAATGTAACATACTTATGTCCACAAAGTTTAGTAATAAATGGAACTTAGTATTGGAATCCGAAGTTTAATTAGAAAGTAAGTAACCTAGTGTCATAAACCGTGGTGGTTTCTATGTAAGAGCATAGTATATTATACATAATTTACTTCGGGTAATATTCGCAGTAAAATCACGAACTTCGTAGTGGAATAGGAATATTAAATCCATTCGTAGGAACCACAATATTGTACGGGGTGTCATTTTATTCGGAAAATGTTATTTCGGTTCACACTTTACGGTTACGCCGTTTTGGAGTAATAAAGCACTAAATTCTAATACTATAAATGTATGACAATTGAGTACGTTGTTATACAGATTTAAGTTCTTTCAATATTCATCTGTAATCAGTTTATTATATAAATCGATATAACGACTATGCTACAGATTCACCTGATAATAAATGATCCTATTTACTCTTGACAATGTTGTGTTATTCTACGATACTGAACACATTCCGATTGTTGCCTTAAAACAAAAGCCCTCTCTGGTCCCTTTAGCTATCAATTGGACTATAGAATAATTCTGTATCCTACTGTTCGACAGTTGTCGCAGATTATATAGTTTACAGTCTCATACAACCTAACTTCCACTAGTGATAACAACTACTAGAGAACAGTTTTAAACTTAAGTATAATAATCAAATAAAATCAAACCGCATCTAGCTACACAAGCAATAATTTACGAACTGCAAGATTATTCCTGGCCTTGTTTGGCCGAATAGATTGTCAGAAATAATGTTAAAAAGGTGGTGTAAGAGAAAACCCAAAAACCAATACATAAATCACAGTTTTCTTCGACTTGTTTTGCTAACCAAACGGGCACCAAAACGTAAGACATCGATATGTCACGCCGACAGCTCGTTTGTCTGCTCCTCTACTATCAAATGTCGCTTATTACGGTGCCCTCTGATTTACAATTGTACGGACAAGTTAATTTCGAATCATCAACAGATTATTAATTATCTACTTATCATCAAGATTCTTCAATCTGTCAAAAATTTTTAATCTGTGCATCTTTTCTTATTTTTAAGCTGTTTTTTAGTGTGCCGATACATTATAGATATTAGGAACTGTAATCGGTCGCTTGTCGCATTTTAAATTTTACTCAAATTAGAAAAGCAATTGAATCTAAAATTTAGATTAGTCAATTTAAGAGACTCAAAAATTAAAATTTAGTAGGAATATTCCTTTTACGGAGTATAGATCTGCTAAAAACGGTATTTACAAAATTCCTTCCCCAAAAGAAGTAGCAAGGGTGCTACGTCCAACAAAGCCATCATTACAATATAATCAAACGAAACAACAATATTAATATAATAATTGGCAGTAAAATTGTAGACTTCTTCTTCTTCTTTGTCGTAACCTCATCACTGAGGGACGTGACAATGGTGCGTTGCCCTGACCACCATTTCTTTCCAGGCATCTCCGTCTTGCGCCATTTGGATGGATGGTTGTAGGGTAGTTGTTTATATTATTCTTTATTCTCTAATTTATTCAAGATCTTACACGATAAATTGTTATAGTTGAAAATCATAGTTATTTTTATAATATTGTTTATTATTTTTACTATTCAGTAAACGACAAAAGGATGATTTACAATTATTAACGAATAATTTTTGTTTTATACAACAAACTGAGAGGACTAACAGGACTCACCTGACGTTAATTAATCCCTTTGCCTATACCAATAGGATGTTAGTTAAGATGTTTACATAGAAAAATCTTGTCACTTAAGTTATTACACTATCTACAGCCTGGTTCAAACTGGAACACCACTCACCATAATAACGTTCATACACTATTGCATTTTTTTTATTTCACGAAGCAACAAGACGAACGGGGCCTTCACCTGGTAGTTAGTGATACACCAGCCCATAACAACGTGATGCTAGTTAGGATGTTATACACTGCACCAAATGGCGCTCGTCGCCTTGAGACATAAGATTAAGTCTCGACACCCCAGTAATTATACTAGCTACAGCGCCTTTCAAACCGGAACACAGTAATGTTAGCACGCTACCGTTTGGCGATACAACAGAGACCTAACACCAGTAAAATATTTAAAATTCTCTTCTGTATTTGAAGTGTGGAAAAAATTACCTCACATAATTACGATAACAATTTTTTTTTAAGTTTAAAATCACGTTTAAGCAGAGATAAATAACTTTTTTTGCTTTACAAAATAAATTAGAAAACAAACTTAGATTAAAATCCGCAAAACAAGGTAAACTATAAATATGTCCCCTCCAGCGAGTTGTAAATAATAAGCCTAGGATAACTTTTCCATTGTTCGAAGAAAAGGGAAAAACTTCGTGGTTATCATTGTGACATTAGTAAGTTTGACATTATATTTGGAAACTTTATTAAACAAGATTTATTTTTATTTTATACTGCTTGTAAGGCTTTAGCAGAAAAGGCATTTTCATTTTAACGAAGCATGATGATAATACAAAATAGCATGCCTTTGTACATTATTCAAGGCTTAAAGGCGGCGTCGGAGAATCCATCGAGCCGTCTCATCTCGCTAGAATAATAACATTCTACTTTATGCACTGCAAGGAAATATCAGCGGATATGTAGAAGTAATCTTTTTGATAAGATAAAGTAACAAGGGGTAAGGCAAGGTAACCTAGCTTCGAGCTTATCTATAACAATGTGGCGAAATCTGCATTTTATAATACAAAAACTCCACCTTTCCATTTTGAAATAAAAATTATACTTTCACGTTAGCATAAAACTACACGTTGACTGTTTTAAACTTAACATGTTAATATATAAAAACAAGTTGCATTACTTAGTTAAAAGTACGTAAATTCGAATAAAATATATTAAAAGGTATTAATACTAGTGCTAGGTCTCAAAAACTACTGTGCAAATATTACTGTGTTTCGGTTTGAAGGAGGCTGTAGCTAATGTAATTATTGGGATAACGGAACAACAAACTAACGACTAGCTTTTTTATTCTTCACAACAAAATTTATTTTAGAGAACAGGTAGGTAAAGTTTATTGAGGTTACGAACTTTGTGATACAGCAGCAATAGGAATGAAGCCGCCAAAATATAATCTCGCCGCCGTTACCGAATCCGTAATTAGTTATTGATTATTGATAACCCACAGTTAGACAAACGATCTGTCTTCATGATATATTGACGTCAAGTGTTAGAAGCGATCTTATAACAATAAAGCTTACAGCGAATCCGTAATCTGGTTTCGACGTGTAGATCTTGCGAATAATTGATGTACTCCACATTTTAAGATAAGCCAAGTTTCGCATTTCACTTATCTATACACATTTTCAATATATAGATCCATTATTTGATTAAAGCCGCTTAGAGCATATGAATGGGACGAGCAGAATACTACATAACTATAAAGTCATTAGAAAAGTTCTATGTTTAAGAGGATCAACTACAGTCTGATAAAGATTGAAAGAAGTCAATGATTAAAAGAGCAGATGAATGCCAGAGGTGCAATAAATATGATAGCCTTATATTCCGCATTTAAATATCATTAAATTTTTCAAATTTCCGTACAATATTCTACTAATGAAATACATTATGTTACTCGTTAGTATTATTAAAATATTTTTGCTTTAAGATATGAATCTCTCCTTAGATCAGCTTCAGCTTCAAAAAAAGAGATGCAGTATTGACCAATAATACTTAGTTCTAAAGCGTATATCAGGTGTAACAATGATAGTTTGTACGTTCTATATAACACGTCTGTGTAAAAAAAAATATTTTCTCAATCCAGGATAAATTAGATTGGACCACAATCAAAATGAAACGTTTCATATTTGAAAAACAATCAATCATAAGGTGGCGCTTCAGACTGAGTTGTTTGAACAAGCGCATTGTGTTTGTGAAATCTGTGTGTGGAAGCTACCGCAGCACTCTCCAACCACTTAATAGTATTTTAATTATACCACCGCAGCTCCAAAACATGGTACAACAATGCAGTTCATCCGGAATATTTCACGGAATCCTTCTTGTAGCAAGTTCAATGACAAATTAAGAAAAGATGCATTGTCTAGATAGGTACCACAACTATTTCAATTGTCAAACAATAGATCGAAAATTTTGCTGTGCTGCGGTTCAAAGTTTCAAAGGCACTATATCATAAACTAAATAAAAATATAATTCAAATACGAACATTTTTTTTCTTTTATAGAGGACAAAGAAAGAGATCTTTGAAGACATGCGAGCAGGAATATATAGCCGACTTGAAACATCAACGCTCCAAGAAGTCAGCTATCTTTGCGCATTATTTAAATTATCCCAACCAGATTGTATAACCACATATCCTTGTAAAAGAACACCAACTTTTACCAAGTACGATTTGCGAAATTTAAATAAAAAAAATTCTAATTTCAATAGAAAAGATGGTTGGGTAATAACACCAAACGAGGACTAGAAGACCAGCAGTGAGCTCATTCTGTGTAGGTTAGACTACAAGTATAAATTAAATAGTTATAGGTACTCCGTGATAGCTGACATCAGGACATCTCTCACCCCATATCCATCGTGACCGTGTCTGCAGCAAAGCGGTCCAAACGTCGGTATAGTAAAATAAATAAAATCTACAAAATTTAATTTTATTAAATGCAGTATTAGAGTAAGTATAAGAGATCGCCATAATTCAAAAACGTATAGAGATTGCTGCAAACGCATGAAGTCTACTCTCGGAGCTCGTTTTCACAGTCGTACGTCAATTTTACTCGCGCATTACTAAAAGTCGTTTATTTAACATCCCCAGGGTGGACTTTTTATGAAGTGACACAGCTTTACAGCGTCCCCGTAACGTTTACGTTTCCATTTTCGCCGTAGATCCATAATTCATGATTCTGAAATTCATAATTGAGTTTGTATGTGTACGCAATTTATAGCGTAGTGGTAACACGATTTTTCGACGCTTGATTCGAATAAAGCGCCAGAAGAGTTTACGGGGATTTTTAGCATGTTAATTTTTTTTTTTCATACTCATACGCTTTTCGTTTAATACGTCGTTTTACATTTTTCCAGTTTGTAGCGGCGGTAATATTTTTTTTTTTTTGATTCTACGAAGCGACTAGACGAGTGAGATGGTTAGTAATACGCCTGCACTACATTGCGTCGACGTAAGACATAACACGTGGTCTAGTTATCAAGTAATTTCCCTAGATACAATCCCCTCTTAAACGGAAACGCAGTGATGTTTTCACACTACAATTTAGCAACAGAAATAAGAGTTGGGGTGGTATTTAATTTGACGGTCTTCAGCAACAGAGACTACCAGTTAATCATTAATACTAATCTTCTTCCTATTAAGGTTGGCGGTCAGTTTGGTGGAACTCGCAATTCCAGTCCACTCCCTCGTGTTAAGCAGCAACGATTTCTTCCTAGGACCAACACTCCTTTTAACCTTTTTATTAATACTAATAAATATTAATAAATGAATAGTTATATCAAAAGGTTAACTATGGTAAATAATTGAAACCACTCATAGGGTTATTACAAATAAAACCTCCGAGTACAGCGCTTCTTACCTTATTTACTATTATTAATATTTATTATTAGTAAACTTCTTTAACATATAACATTATATATAATATGAGTAATTTATATCATTACTGACTGTATGTAATATCCTCGACCCACAATTGTTAATATTGACGGCGTTTTTGTGTGTACCTTTGACCTATTAAGTATAATAGAACCTTCATACTTTATATATGTAGATAAACTTTAATTCTATGTGATATTAATAAACCAAGTTCTAAACATTAATAGTTAAGATTAGCTTTGGTAACTACAAAATTTATCTCATAAAACTTTTTTTCAAGGTGCTTCGTGTAGGTAGGTACTCGTGCCTAAATCAGCCCTGTAGTCTCGGGATATTAAGAATAAGACTAAGGCATTCCCTGCCTATCGTACAAGGCGACTAAA
Source organism: Ornithoptera priamus (assembly GCA_029034505.1). Taxonomy (NCBI): domain Eukaryota; kingdom Metazoa; phylum Arthropoda; class Insecta; order Lepidoptera; family Papilionidae; genus Ornithoptera; species Ornithoptera priamus. The sequence goes on along the minus strand of JARDWD010000403.1, from coordinate 1,356,151 downwards.
CGGGTCCTCGGATTCGTGAGCCTTGAGGGTCCTCAAAACTCAATAAGCAAGCCTTAGAAGGACGGCAAATATATGGTGGTCTTGTATTTGCCGTAGCGCAGCGTGGGTGCTAAGAAAGGCTTTGCCCGTACGTGGAATGTTTTAGCCAGAGTGCAGGAGGGCACCGATGCGTTTCGTCGGAGATCCCGGAGCCTCTCCTAATGCACTGATGGATACCACCGAGCGGGTTTTAGTAAGTACAAGCCCCACATAACCTTGTCTTACCCCCAGAAGCCAGGTATCTTTTAAGAAGATTTCTCTCGCGATAAAAAAAGGTAGGTACCTAGATGATCTCCAGTAACAAAGACTTACCACCAGTAAACTTATAGTTGCTGTTTTATTTGCTATAACTTAAATTTTCTAAGTAATGATTTCTAATTATAAATATAATTTCTAGGGAACTATATTTGACAGCTTTTTAAAACTTGAATTGAAAATTTTAAAATTTTTTTTTTTTTATCTACAAGCTACAAAATGCGGCAACAATAAACTCCATTTTCACTGCGATTTTCTGTTGTTCCATTGTCTTTCCCTTTCGTTGAAGATGTCTGAACCTCACAATAGCAAATTTTTATTTGTAATCCAACTCCTTTTTACCTTGTAATCCTTAAATATTACTTCCGTGATAGAAGTAACATGAACTGGAGCATTTCTGCAAAGCGTTTCAGTTTATAAACAAAAAATATTACAATATTTCTGGCTTTATTCTCAAGTCAGAGAAATGTGCAACTTCGAACAATGCCTAGCAAACGATCCGGTCCATCCGTATCCACTGTTATTATTTTCTTAAGCCAACTTACAGTTATACAAATTTAAGTAAGTTAAATAAAGAACAAGACAAAATAAATTGCTTAACCGTTTTTTTAAGTTGCTTATGTTAATAGCATAATAATCGCAGAAATATATTTTAATTGTTCAACATGAAGTTATTCGCTTAAAACAAAGTCTTAGCGGTTGTGAAGGTTGTCAAGAATAATAATCATATGAAATAAAACTACATCGTATCTACTTTATATTCCCACAGCTGGGACTCAAACCATTTTCGCTTTGGAATCGAATTTTGGTCATAATGACTACGCTACCCAAGTGCTGGTTTGTGTATGGCGACTGTCTTCTAAAACTCTTTCTATTTGGCCATATTAATTTTTACCCGATATTTTTTTCTTTCACCTGAATCTCAAACTCATTGAGAAGCAAAGCAATAATTTTCGAGTGATGCTCACAACAAAGTCATCTCAGAAAAAAAGTTTCTCTCGGTTTTTTCATGACATTTATCTTATAGACCTTAGTACATGTAAATCAGTCTATGGAAACGAGTTATGTGATTTCTTTCTCAGTTTAATTTAACAACTAAAATTATTTCATAACTAACAATGGTTGTAGAACTTTTAATCCAGAATTTAGTCTCTCAATTATTGTATGTTGACCCGTCCATCCCTTTACGGTAGATTATTTTATAACGCGACATCAAAACATATAAATCTGTGTGAACCGTGATAAATAAATGAATTAAACATAATTCCTTGTTTTAGTAAACATGTAAGTAAAAAAAAATATTTTTCTTTTATTCTATGAAGCGACGAGGCGACCTGGACGTTAACCTGTTAGCAAGTGATACGTCAGCCCATAATACCATAGGGCGTCATGTTGCTATGGGCAGGCGAATCATCCTATCTCACTAGTTAGAGTGATATACACTGCACCACATCGCACTCGGGGCTTTGATACATAATATGCTACGTCTTTACTCCAGTAATTTCACTAGCTGCAGAGCCCGTCAAACCGGAACACTGTAATGTTTGTACATCATTGTTCAAGAAATAGGCGCTGCTGAGACCGTCTAGGTATAGACCTAGATCGTCTCCGGCCAAAGAGACCTACCACCACTAAACTACCAGTGGTTTCTGTTATTTACATAACAGTTAAAAATTCTACAATGACATCTAAGATAGTTTACACTTCTAATTTGAAGTATCATTACGTTTATTATAATTACTGTTGAAAATATAAGGGCGCGTACAGTAACGTGTTACTTAACACGGAATAAAAACATTTTAAAGGAATATATAATTAAGTCCACATACATAAACGCTAGAATCCTTTAGATGTTGCCTTAATTAAGCTACAAAGCCTTCTTATGTTATTTAGTGTAAAGGTTCAAAGGGCAGTTTTTTATGGTCGACGCTGGATGCCGCCGCTTCACCCACGTCCGCTGTGAAACGGGAGTGCATACATTATTTTTGGAAGGATGTAGCTAATGATATCAACGGACTAATGCCACTTTATGAACGTATACCTCAGTACCATACTGTGAGGGTGGATACCATTAATGTGCGTCAAGGCGGAACGTTCACCTCATGGTAAATACGCCTGCCCATAACAACGTGGCACTAGTTTAGATTATATTGTGCTCGTTGCTTCGAGACATAAGATGTAGTACCGTTTTCCCAGTAAGTTCACTAACTACTTCGCCTTCAAACCGGAATACAGTAATGTTTGCAAACTACTGTTTGGCAACAAAAATAGGAGCAGCGGTAGTGCCTACTTAAACGGTCTTGTGTATGACCCGTGCAGAAACTTAGCACCAGTGTAGAAACCTAGCACGGAAGCAGATATCTACCTCTAGTACAGAAACCTATTACCAGTAAAGAAACCATCAATACAAAAATCTACCAAGATTGCTAAATCCTCACAAAAACATACTAAAAGTGCACCAACCTACTTCTAAGTAAGTAAATATACGAATGTTTCTATTTAAATGTTTTTTTTTCACAAAAATAAACTATATACAAAAAAAAAGATTGTATAAAATCCATTACCATTGTTATTGTCTTTGTTTTCCTAGGAAAGAAAATACCGCCTAGCTACTATTGTCTTACCCCAGAAAAAGTGTATTAAATAAGAAAAGGCCTCGAACACTCAAAGTCGTAAAGGAAGCACTCAGCAGTGACGAGTTGAACATACAATGTGCTTTTATCATATTTCCTTAGGTTCTTTGCGATATGTAAAGTACTCTTACCTTGTCGACGGGGAGGAAAATATTTACCCCATCCGCATTTTTTAACTGTTGACGCTATTACGTTGCGATAACAAACATCACTTAGCGCCAACGTTGACACGCAGCGATTAAACGCTGATTTACAAATATATCTATATAATCTGGTGGTAGGTATCTGTTGCTCAGCCTTGTAGTCTGGGACTAAAAGAGTCTAGGAGTTTCGGGTTGGGACCCTTATCACTCAACAAGCTAATCTGCGTGGGACAGCGTTTGGCCCTTCCTCAGAGCACGTGCTAATACAGTGTAAAGAGGTACCGGTATGTTCTGAGAAAGATCCTAGAGCCTCTCCGAAGGCATTGATGCAGACCACCGGGAACGACGGAACTTCCCTACCGACGCTGGTTATCTTTCGGAGATTACCCACCCGAAAAAAAGGTTTCTGTTACTAGAAGCTGTCTAGGTAAATGTCGATCATAGCCTCTATTTTTACCGCCAAACAGTAGTACGCAAACATTACTGTGTTCCGGTTTGTACATATTACTAGGGTAACGAGATTACATCTTACGTCTCAAGGCGGCAATTAATACGAAATAACTGTATTTAAAATTAACTAGCTACAGCGCCCTTCAAACCGGAACACAGTAATGTTTGCACACTACTATTTGACTGCAGAAATAGGCGCTGCGGTGGCACCCACCTAGACGATCTCTGGCAACAGAGACCTATCACCAGTAAATACCACCATGTATATACACATACACATATATACATACATAATACACACATATATGTATAAAATAATAGCTGTAAGTTAAAATGTAATAAAACATTTATTGTGTTAAAGTTAGGTTAGGTTAGTTAACATCGTTTATTGAACAATGTAAGTGATGAGTTATATTAAAAATGGAGGTATCTCACAAGTGTCACAATAAAAAAAAACCCGGGTTCGTGTGGCAAAAGGAACAAGACCAAACTTTGTGACTCGACACTGCCGTTACAGGAAGCTGCTGGCGCCAGCAATTTACTTTACGAGGCACTTACAGTTTCCCATAGATATTTCTTATATTAAATATCAAATGTTTCAATTCTTCCTTCACTGATATCAATTGCAATATTTTGATTGAAATGATGATGATGATGTTACACTTCAATAATAATAAAAAAATGCTATTGATTATTCAAGTATTACAAGTAATAACGTCGAAGTGTTTTGGTATTATTAAGTTAGTTTAAATTATTAAAAATCATTTTTTTTTATTCTACAAAGCAATAAGACGAACAGGACTATCACCTCATGCATGGTGATATATATACGCTGCTCATAACAACGTGGCGTTACTTAGGATGATATACACAACACCACATTGTGATCTTCGTCCGAGACTTAAGATGTCGAACATCGCCACCCCAGTAATCACACTATTCAAATCGAAAAACCGTAAGGGTTTCACAGTTCTGTTTACTTAAACAGTTTCCAGCAACAGAGACCTACCACCAGTAAGTCTATCTTTGTTGGAAAGAGTTTTCTACTAGAAAGTTATAACAAAAATTATTGTACTCCTGGTATAGGAAAATAAGAAAAATCTAATAACATAGTAATAAATTATTTAATTTCAAAGTTTCAATTGATTAAAACATATTACAGTGATGCAATATAAAAATGTTATTGTTTATTATGAAGCTAGATAACTTGAACCAAAGGTGTTACAGGAAGTGAGAAATGAAAGCAAAACTTTTGCTTGTATCTCGTACACTTGAAGATCAGTTAAGTCTCTAGGGAATGTGTAAATGATACTATTTCTTACTCTAGTTGTAAATAACGTATCCGTAGTGTTATTCAACAAATTTTTCATAGTAAATAAATACAGTTTTTTAGTAATATATGTTATAATTAAGCTAGATTTAAGTTGATCTTTTAACCGACTTTAAAAATGTATTGAATTTAAATTTTTTATATAACACGACAATGATACAAGTATAAAGTAACACCTAATTGAAAATATACTTTTTACAGTGATACTAGTTAGGAAATTTATACAATACTACGTTTGTCTCCAGTACTTTACTGATTAATTTTATTTAAACTGGTATTTACTATACTACCTGGATAATCTCCGATAACTGAGATCTATGATCAATAGTAACATTAGTTTGACATAAAAATGGGAAATTGTGATTAATTTGTATTATTTATTTTGTAGTTTTATTTTTGGTTATAATACATATTATATTATTAATATGAACTATGTAAAGAGTTTATGTCTTTATACTTACGTATTTCCTTTATTTATACTGTAGTAGGCTATTTACTGATAAGGAGATATCAAGTAAATGATGTTGAATAATAAAATTTATACTCACATATTATATTAATTGTTACGTTAAAACTATGATGTTGTATTGTATGGATACGCAGTGAAAGATAGAAGTGTATGAGGTAAAACTTTAACGTTCACTCGCCTACAAAAACAAAGTCAAAACGTCAGGTGCTCTTTCCTGTGTTTTGTTAAATTGATGAGATTGTTTTTCTCTATAAAAAAGCAACGTAGGTGGTAAATACACGGCAAAGTGGCGAGCACTCCGAAATGACGAGTTGAACGAAAATACAATATGTCACCGTCACATTTCCATACATTTTACGCGATATCATAAAATAACTTAGCTTTTGAGTAACGCCAAAAAAGCGAAATTTATGCTTTTTGACGGCTTTATTCCTCGGTCGACTTGAAAAACTTTAGATACGAATAATGAACACCTCTTGTTTCAGGCTACTGTCGTCAACTGCTGAACGTAGGCCTCTACAATCGATTTCCAGCATGACCAATCCAATGCCACATGGTAGGCTCAGATCCCACGGGTTTATAAACGCATCATAACGGGTAACAATTTGGGGCTAGTTAGGATGTTATACACAGCATCAAATTGTGCTCGTCGCTTTGAGACATAAGATGTTAAGACTCATTACCCCTGTAATTTCACTAGTTATAACGCCCTTTAAACGCGGAACGCAATAATGTATGCATATTACTGTTAGGAGGCGGAAGTAGTTTCTGCGGTGGTATCTACATAGATAATCTCGAACAACAGAGACCATTAATATTAAAGCGAAAGGGAGTGTTATTAATCCTCCCACATAATAATATTTCCTTTCAAATATTTTTTTAAAATTTGATTACACACCTATCCGAAGTTTTCTAACGTTTTAAATTACTAATTCATTAGTTAGAATTTCTTTAAACAACTACTTAAAAGGATTGCACTTAAATAATAAACGAGGTAATAGAAAACACCCTTACATTCTTAGTAGTGCTGGGAACATCCGTGATGCTCATAAATTTCGCAATAAAGAGCTTCAGATCAATTAAACTAAAGGTCTTCGTACTCGTATGGAATTAAGTGGAATAACTCATACATAACTTTCGCCAAGAAGATTAATTTAAAAGGTGATAAATATGTAAAACAAACCTGTTTTTTTAACAGATCTAAAGTTTATCAATATACTGATTATACTAAGAAGCGATATAATAATAATAACTCCGATTGTAAATTCAGTGGTACATAATATACAAGATTGAAAGAGCCATGGATCCCCAGCCACCTTAAGATTGACCTTTATCAGGATAAGGAAAAACATCGCGAGAATATCGACATTTTCTTAACACAACAATTTTCGAGGAATGTGACATCCGCCAACGCGCCCTTGGTCGGTGTGGTTGACAAATGGCCTTAACACTATCCTTAAGAACAAAAGCTCAAAGTCCCAGCACTGGGATATTAAAATTGGGTGCTTACGTCATGTATATGAGCAGCGGTTAATTGAGTGTATAAAGATTAATTGCAAGGTAATATCAATGTGAGAAAATATATTTTACTTTTACATAAAGAAAAATATCCTAAAATTGTTTGGTAGCGGACTCATACTGGGGTTTATTCCCATTTACGTTAAGTTGGTCAATAAATAATGAACGATAAAAGGTGGGCATAGTATAATCTGCTTTATGTTTTGTACTAAAGGTACCCACATCAAAGTGTATACGCAAAGTGTTTTTTACTTAGTTCCTTTTATGATGTCAAACTAACAGATACATATTTCATTATTGAATCATATATTTATTACTCTATGCATTTATATATGACGTATGTTATGATTGTAATTTCATTGCACATAAACTTAATTCAAATTTTTAATTGCTAAAGAGCATGTCTTAATCTTTTCGTCTCTTTCTCTTAATTTATTAGGGGTTGGAAGGCTAACGATCAATTAAAATTAATGTACCCTTGTACCAAAGAATAAGGTGACAGAAAAAAGTTGTTAAATAAAAAATTGCGATTTTTAATAGTTTCTAATAAGTATTCACTAGTAAGTAGTAGTGATTAAAAGTTATAATAAAACTTATTTGAATTATAGTAACAATTATTTTTTTTTAACAAGCGACATGAGTAAGTGATTAAAACTTTCGTCGCCTCCTATAGGAAAAACATGTATATGAAATATTGTCTTCTTTCTCCTGCCCTGGTCCCACTTTATGTAGGGTCGGCACAACATGTTCTTCTCTTCCAGTCTCGCCTATCAGCCGTCATCTCATCGGTTACCCCTTTTTTTACTCATGTCATCCTTCACGCAATCCATCCATCTTTTCTTAGGTCTACCTCGACCCACATATCCCTCCACATTCATATCTAACATTCTTCTTGTTATATGACATTCATCCCTTCGCATAATATGTCCATACCACGCTAATCTATTACTTCTCAACTTATCCGTCACCGGCGCCACTTTTAAACTATTTACAACATGTTCGGTAATATGAAATATTGTAGCTAATGAAATAACTGAAGTGACTTTCAACTACACAATGAATCTGTAACAACAATCGATAAATAAAAATAATAAATGAATGTAAACAGCAGTATCTGAAATTACAGATTCGCCTCCATTATTGAGTCAATAAAACCGCAGTGCCAAATTGAAATCGGATGCGAAACGAGCAAGGTGGATTGGTGAAATGTACATTATTATAGCACTATGCCAAAATGTACTTTGTACCTTAAATAATAATTTCAAGATACACAAAATAATAGTAACTGTAGAAATACATACACAACAATAATAAAAATACAGTTACATGCACTTTTACTTCCTTCTCTGTGAACTTTCGAAGATTCTTCGACATTATTCATCTTTGTTGATCTAAATACATCTCAACGGTTTAAAGTTTTAAAAAGTTTAACTAAAAGTAGATAAATTTTTTCATAAATTTAGTTACTACAATACAAAAAATTATTTACATAATTAATTACTAAATAAAATTAAAATGAAAAACTGAAACTGAATTTAAAGAACACATCTATATATACGAATGTAATTCGGAATAAGTAAACTATTAGGCGTGGTTAAGTTAAAGCAAACAACAAAATAAGGTTCAGTATCGAATTAGGAACCTTCGTCGGTTAAATACTTGTATATAGTAATGACTGGTCGTGTTAAATTGTTGGAACTAAGTTTGTAAGAAATTCCTTACTAAGATGTCCTGGAAGGATACAGCAAAAGTCATTTAGTGGGATGACTTCACTTAATGGACATAGTCCAGTTATTCGTTATCCTTTCCCACTTACTTTTATCGTTATTGTAAGATATTTGATTTATTTTTCTTATTTCTAGAGTCACATCGCTTATGCGATGACATTGCCTTCATGACAACTACAATACAAACCGGATATACGTGTGTGTAAGGGGAGATATATGTGTATGTATATGTGTAACAATTTTGGCTAAAACATTTTTCTAACAATTTATTCGTTAAAAACTATTAGCACATAGAAAAGAAAAGAAATATATGAGAATAAAGTGAACAAATAGGTCGTCTTAATACTTTATAGCATTCTCTCTCAGTCTACACCGAGATTGAGCGGAGCGGAAGAATAAGTGCAGTTAACTGTAAGTAAATAAGATATGACCAAGCATTTATTAAGATATAAATAACAATATGATTCATACAATTGCGATTAGTACATATACATAATAATTGTTCGTCTCTGGGCTTCCCAAACAATTTTTATTATTACCCGCTTTAGATATTGCTACGACGTTCCTTCCCTTTTGTGACTTGCAAATTCTAGCCTAGTCATGTTATAAAAAAAACTCCAAATAACATTGATACTTTTTATGCGATAATTTTAAACATAAAAGTTAAAACTTTATATGTCAACAAAGTGAAATTTTATATTAAGTAAAATAAATATCTTTTTTCATTAATAATGAGAAGGAAGTGCTCGCTTTTCTGTATACAGTTTCTCAAAACGGGGTTCAAGTATGAAGATTGCCACTCTTATCTCTTTCTGTACATTCATTTGAGATCGAGATAGATAGACGTAGATAATGCTATGTTGCATAGTTTGGAAAGCCCTGGCAGGTATCTAATCAAACAATGATTAGATACCGGTTCAGCTAAGATCGTATTTAAACTGTCTATTACCGAAAGCTTCGCTAAAAGATTCATCCGGCGTACATTCACATTACGATGCGATTCACATCGACAATTTCATTACAGTCTGAAGCAATTGAAGATATATTATTATTAAAAAAAACAACTGATATGATTAAGATTCAATTTATTTAGGTATCATTTTAAAACGAGTAGTGTGAGCATTTTAACACTTGTGTTTTTGCAGCAATGAAACTATATACATCCTTGACATCGTTGGTCTTAAACAAATGATTAGATTTCGATAGTCGATTAAAAATACTATGTAGTACGAGTATTTTCATGACATTAATACAAAAGTATCGGTAGGGTATTTACATAAATTATCAGCTGTATTTTTAGTATACTTTTAAACTGAAAGGTGCTGTAGTTCTTTACTTTGCTTCACGAGTCTGGCGCAATTTGATGCTGTGTGAACGTCCTAACTAGCGCCTCACTATTATGGGCAGGTGCGTAATATATACTATCAGGTGAACGAACTATTTGTATTTTTTTACAGATGTACATTAAAAAATATTAATAATTACTTGGGAATAAATAGCGCCAAAACCTTAAAGCTTAGGAGTCTAAGTTCGAGGTTTGATTACCTTCTTAGTATTGTTACAGCGAGTGATAGAAATAAAAAAAATTGTTTCTGGTTCTAACAATGTGAAATTTTTAACAAATTAATCTTGTTATAACTTGGTCTCTTATAATGATGTGCATATTAATTTTATGAAGTTAACTTTCTAACGACCATCAGTTGGCATCAGGTGAATTTTTCCGTCGCAACTCCTATAAGAGCGTTAAACTTAAAGTCTTAGACAGGGGATTTATTATCTCTGATTACCCTGAAACTTTCGTGTAATTTACAACAAAACAGTCTAAAAGTTCTTGTTTGCACGATTAAGTGTTGTCTGCTTAGTATTCATGGTACTCGACTCATTGTATATTCAAGAGACGGTTGGAAATGAAATATGGACTATTCTCCGCGCATTTTGAACACAAGATGACTCCGCGATATCCGCACAACTTATTACTGTCAATAAACTTGTTTAGTTGAATTAATTGTAAAACCTAAGCAATATAATAATGAAGTGAACACGACTAAACGAAGACATTATGAATTGGACTTTAATATCATCTTATTACAAAACAATGTTGAATTACTGCATTTTAGTTTTAGCAATCACTAACAACATTATTGCATTTAAATAGCCCTTCGTTAAATTTTATTGCAACTGCAACTAATACGTTGCTACTTTGAAATCTTTATTGGGCCACAATTATCCAAAATAAGGTGTTAGTAATAAGATGCTGTGTATTCATAGATCGCTATTTTTGTACACCACCTAGGTACAGACCATAATAATGCTTATTTTATTTCTTCCTATTTTTACGACATATTTTTGTTCATCAGCTCACTACAAAGTAAGAAGACTTAACATCTTCAGCCACAGCGAAAAATGCAGCGCCGTAATGTATGGACATTATGGTTACATGAATATCCGATGTCTAGATACTGCAAGCGAAACATTGTAGTGTATAAACATCGTAATTAGCACAGTATATTTATATGCAGACGTATATATCAAGCGTTTACGTTCTACTTATCTCAGTGCTCGGTTGTACATAAAAACCTTATCGCTAGAATTATATTGCTTTTTCTTGGATGAGGGGGAATCTTCGAAGATGACTTGCTTCTAGGGAAAGTCAGGGGTTACGTGAATTTTTCACCCACTAAAACACCCTCTCCAGTGATCTCCTTCAGTAAGTTGAGTCGTTAGAGATTTCGTGTAGCCTTATGAAAAGCACCGGAACCTGTCTGCATTTTGTCTAGAACAAGGGCCACCATCCCCAAAGACCGCGAACTCGGAGAGACTTTTAGATGTTAGTTTACGACAAACAGAGCTTACGTTAGTTTTATTCTTAATTACCCGAGAGTACTGAACGAAGAATTTACTGTCACACAGTTCACTGTTCGCGTGGTAAACTTATCTATTATAATAATAGAGCGTGGTTCTCTTAGAATCGTCTTATTTGATAAAGGCGGAGAATTTTTTTCTGGATAATATTTAAATCGAATAATAATTTATGTAACGATAATGACGTCAATAAAAGTTCTCATTAACCATAATAACGCGCAACTCGACGCTTTGCTAAAGCCGTAGCCGTCTTATCGGGGACGCAAATTATAAAAGTTATAACACCCATTCCGAAGGCGCCGAACTTTGTGCTCAATTTGAGCGAAATTGTGTTTCGGTTTTAATATACTACATTATAATCATATTTCTCCCATGTTAGACCATTTACACCAATTTAAGTATTGCAGCTGTAATAGTTAATATGATCGAAACTGTTATTAATTTCTGAATTTAGTTAAGGCGCTGTTTACGACTTGTGTTAAAGAAAGAAAAACTTTTGGTTTGCAGCAAGTTGTGGTGAAAAAAGTTTGCTTTGAACGTTGACAAGGAGATGTAAGATGTTAGCATAAAGTAAAAGCTTAGTGCAGTGTAGAATAAAGGCAAAGAAATCATTTCTAGCGTCGCGTTACAGCGGAGAGGGCTACGTAGTAACGCCATAACGCAGCTGTCGCGGCGGGCGGTGGGCGCCCGTAATTTATTTAATGCGGCTCCGCCCACATTTTACGATATTTTTTTTTATTCCTGGAAAATGACACCGTCTCGTCTTATATCGCTGTTAACTTCACTTTACTTGGAAGGCCTTTTATTAAGTGACGACCCTTCGCAACTCCGTTAAGGCGATGTTGTGTTATATTTAAAATGGCTCAGCTTTCACAACGTCCAAATGCGTAAAAAAAATCACGAAAGAGTTTAAGCTTTTTAATTTCTTAAATCTGTATAAAATATTAATAAGTATGGAAAAATAAGAACTTAAATTCATAACTGCTCTAAGCAAAAAAAAAAATTTTAACTTAATCTTTTTACTTGGTATCCAATTATTTCATTAATATTTTAATTTCCTTATATGAGCTTTTTGATTTTATTGTATAATACATTCTGTAAGTAACCATTAACTATCTCAACAACTTTATTAACTTACAAAATAACTTCTATGACTATTATAGTCATGTCGTCATCGTCATCAGCTGACAGATGTCCACAGCTGGGCATAGGTCTTCCCCAAAGATTCATATATTACATATATATGGGCCATTTCCAACCACGCTGACCCAATGCGGGTTGGTGGGAGCCAGAGCGCCGGTTGTTCATTATATTACATTAGCAAGGTGCACCAAGAGTAGGAAAGATTGGCTTGGATCCCGTTAATTGTTTTGCAGAAACCCTTACATATACATAAAGATAATTATTTTAATGCTACTGACAGTTGGAATACAGCAATTCTATATAACACATCAGTTTGACAATGTACAGGAATGGTGAAGCTGACATCTGTGAACCATGGCAAGCGGTTAGCCGCTGCACGACGGAGACATTTGAACAAATGGTGGTTATAAAACCGATAGTTAATTAGTGTGATATATGTACAGTGTAATTATATGTACAGTTTATAAAATTTATGTTCTCAAAGGTTTAGTAATTATAAATTGCTGTAACTCATGAGGAAAGGTTTCCGGATCCCAGACCAAAACTCACTTCTTTGAGTTCGTTTAAAGTCTACATATTACTCATGTTTGTCCTTTGCTAAAAAGCCGGAGTAGTGTCTCAATTCAAGCTATTTTATGAACCTTAATTTAAATCTTTAAGTTCTATTTACAAAAAAAAAATAATCAATATTTTTAGTAGATTAAAAAAGAAACAGAAAAATATAAAAAACTTGAAAAAAAAAAGTATTTTTTATTCTCCGTAGCGATAAGACGCGCGGGACATTAACTTGATGATGTGATACGCCTGCTCATAACAACGTAATACTAGTTAGAATGATTTACACAACACCACATTGTGCCTTTTTCTGTCGCTTTGAGACATATGATGTTAAGTGTCGTTACCCCAGTAATTTATTCCCACAGTATTACAAATTATACATGTTTTAATATCCTATTGGATCTTATTGTTCTAGTTATATTTTTTATGTGGATGGTTGAGAAAGTACTTCTGTATTATGCAACTCCTGGCTTTCAGTCTTGGGTTAAAGAATTAGTGTAATACGCATGTGTATGTATAGAGTATGTAATTATAAGCAAGTGAGAATGATTTTTTGATATTTTATTAATTTTTCGTATTATTAAATATACTTCCTATATAAATGATGTTTGTAAATAAACAAATCATGGAATTTCATAATGTACGATAAGATTAAATAGATAAACGTTTTACGTTCGTACTAATTCAAAAACGTTACATAAATTTGGATTAAGGAACAATATTAGTTTTAAGTAAAAAAAATATATGAACATACATGTTAAAGCAAAGTGTAGCGAAGTGATGAAACTCGCATTGAGGCTTCAGCGCCCTTAATTAGGCGTGTAATTACTTTTTGCTTACAGCGGTGGGATAAAGCGCAAAGTTAATCAGATTTAACTACATGAACCGAGCCTAAACATTAAAATATACGATGTATTTATTCGTATCGCATTAACACTACTGAGTGAAAAAAGAATCCTATTTAAATTTACTCTTGAAAGGGTGATAGCTGAGTTGCGAGTGCGGTTATACTGTACTATTCGATGATACATAAAAGATTGAGTTTCCAGAAAAGAAAGAAGCTAGGAAACTGTTACAATTATAAAAAAAATACATTTTGAAGACATAAGGCGTCCCCCAATTTGTATTTAACCAACATGATCGATAAATGGCCTTAATATTCCGATAAGCCCACTTAATGTACCACCGCTTTGACCTCCTCTCACAACGGTATAATCAAGACTGTAATCCATTACGCTGGAGTAATGCGGTTTGGCGGATGTCGTGTATCCTTTAAAAGTCCTTGGAACATGTTGATTTTCTCACGATCATTCCCTGCAGTAGAAGCTTTAGCTGATTAAGAATCAAATCCGTGCTTCTCTGAGGCACAACACGGATAAACTGATCCATCATAGATAAGCTTTCATTTCTGCTTAAATAACTCTTAATAATCTATACTTAGTATTATGAAGTAATTGTGTCATTAATAATATATGAATGGCGTGTAAGCTTATGAAATTACGGTTATTGTTATCTTGAATTTAATTTCAATGATAACAACCACTTAGCATTTTTTTAATATGGCAGTCAAATACAGATTTCATTGATACTGAAAAAAATATGAAAAGTCGAACATTTGCCATAAATTATATGCTAATCTGATCGTCCGCACAGTTCTCTAGTCTGCAACGAAGATCTTTTACATTCAACGTACATCTTCTCCATCGTTTCTTTTTTAATATATAGATGCTGGAAGATGACGACGTTCTTACAATTTTAACGGTCTTGCTTAAAAGGACTGTGGATGTACACAGCATCAAATTGGTTTCGTCTTTCTCGTGAGCAAGAAATGTCATAAAGTTTTAGTGATTTAATCAAGAAAATCTGGAAAAGAACAATATTAAGTAAAATATAATAACAACGCTTTTTCATTTATATAAGTCTCCCCCAATGAATCCCACATCGATAGGTAATCTAATGGGGGTATTTGAGCCATTTCCCACAACGATGATTATTAACATCTAATATCACTAGGCGGCGAGCTCAATGTGATGCAGTGTTCAACATCCTAACTAGCTTCATATTATAATGAGCAGGTATATCACTTTATTCTTGGTTTATCATTTTCCTACAATTCCTTTCCTCTCTAATTTATTAATTTTTAATAATAATTCCTTTTATATGTTGTAACAAACAATGACCTGGTCACAGATATGTAAGTGAAGATATATTAGGCTTTCGTAGCAAAATTACTATTTAATATTCGGATACGTAGGAGTGTATTTTTTTTAAAAAATTATAAAAATTCGGATTATATAGAAATAATTAAATAATAATTTAAAATTTCATCAAATTTAAACTTTGGTTATATTGCAGAGTAAAATGTATTTTACAAATGTATTTGTTAGTATAAAGTTTGATAACTAGGACAAGTAGGAGCTAGATGCACTTGCCTATTAGTGTTTTGTTCTACTACTACTTGTGCAGTTCAAGTTGCGGAGTTATAACTTATAAAGTATTTTTATACAACTTCAAACTTAAAAACATTTAACTCCCACCATCTCTTAGTGTGAAAGAACAACAAAAGTTAGTTTTTTTTTAATTTAATGTAGCGGTGAAACGAGCGGGATCTTCGCCCGATGGTAAGTGACTGCTCATAACAACGTAGCACTGGTTAGGATGATATACATTAGCATATCATCATACTAGTGTATATCATGCTAACTAGGCGACGGGAACAGTATGGTGTAGGCGCCATATTGTTCTCGTCGCCTTGAGCCATAAGATGTAAAGTCTCGTTACTATAGTAATTACAACAGCTAGAAAGCCTTTCAAATCGGAACACAATGTTTTCACACTGCTTTTTATTGGCAGAAATAGGAGCTACGCTGATACGTACCTATCTAGTCTCCGGAAACAGAGACCTAACACCTATAAAAATTGTATTTCACGATACAATATTTTTTTTATTTTAAAATATATTCATGGTATAAATAAAAAAAGGACAATTGTTAGAAATGCTTTGATTATAGTCTACTGTCCTAAGTTTAATTGTTAAGCACGCCTTAAGCGATTAAAGAAAACTATGGAAAACACTTAATAATAATTTCTGAATACTATCTATTGTATGGAAGTTAATATCTTGTTCTGTGACATATTTTATTTACTTACACTTTTCTTCTACATCTCTTCTGTCTTCAAACTATCTACTAACAATGAATGACACTTAGGTTCATTGAATCTACTATCTATTATTTATAATTTAGTCAATAACTTAGCAAAAGTTATATTATTCTCGTTTAGTTAAATAATGTTTCTATTTTGCTTAGGCAGTTATATGTGTATCAATTCATACATAGGCTTTCAGATCACGTTTGAAACAAACTAGTTATAAAAATGCAAACAGAAATCTAAACGTTTTTCGGGCCGTATATGCACATTTGTAGGCAACGTACTTTTTTTTATTCTGTATTGGAATGACGCGAAATTTCGATAGCAAACTCGCACCAATTGTTTGAAAATATCTGAACGTTTTTAAAGGTTTGCCAAAATTCGAAAATTATTGTAAAAAAAAATATTTCACGATGTCGTTGTGAGCAGCGTTAAGATATACAAGTAAACAAACGATTCAGAGTGGAAGTAAAGTGTTTTACAATACTCCGTTATACCAATCTTTCACATTCTACGAACTAGAAATCCCGTTCATAAAGTTCATGTAGATTTGTTAAATAGACCCAGTAACTGCTTCTTAATATTGTGAGTGTGTGTGTCTTGATATTAGTTGTAAAAATTGTATAAAAATTAATAATAAGTAGCTATATATACCAACAGCATTTTAATCTTTTCATTTCGCAACGTTTTTCCATTAATATAACGTGTTATACGTGCCACAGCTGTTGCCTGTAACTGTTGATGATGATAATAACGGAGTATTTATTATATAAAATATTTTCTTATTATTATTATTATTTACAATAAAAAAACATATCGACTTTTGGATAGTTGCAGAATTTTGTTAAAGCTTTCATATCGACAATATCAACCCATTCATTACACAACAAAAAAAGGTCTTATTTTAGATACACTAAAGACTAGCTCCAATTATGTCACGCTTTAAGACTCAAAATAAAATTTAACAATCGATATGAACGAAACTTATAATACTAAAATACCTTCCACATTAGTGAGTTCATCATCTTCAGATGCACAAATACACAGTCATAAGCGTTAAATATATAACGTTCATCTTCTTTGGAGATCATTTAAAAGGAACTACTGTCCACTATCCATAGACAAAAACTATCTTAGTTAGTGGTTCAGCGCAAGTGTTTCGAATGGCGGTCTCCGCGGAAAACGGAATGTTTACGACAATAGCGATCAATTTAACGCGAAGTGACGAATGCTCTATCCACAGTTCGTTCAGTGGTGGTGGACTGGCTCAGCGCCAAATTACGCTCTCTTAGCACTGATTTAAAATTATACACCAGTCGAGAGATGTACTACGTATATACCTGTAATTGTATTTTACTGCAACGAACTCGGTGCAATACAAAATCTTGTAAAATACATTAGGAAAGGCTTGCTTCCGGGAATAGATATCGATAGGGTGAGATGATGACAACTAATACTTTACATATATTTATTACCTTTTATTTTCAATCTTATCCTGAAACAATAAATTTGTAATATTTTATTTAGATCGGTTTCCACCTATAAAGCAGTGCTACGGCATTTCTAAGTTTTTATTATTATATTTCTTCTATATTATATTCATTAATGAATTCTCGAAAACAGGGGAAAAGAATCATTCTACACAATGTACATGGACGCATTAAGACGACTCTTTTTAGAGACAAAGAGGATAAAGTTACTACTGTACGAAGTATTATATAGAAATGATTACTTGATATAACTAATTTCTCAACTACTTATCATTTCCAGATACAAGAATTTATAATTAATAAACCTTCATTAGCAGAAAATTTACAAATATCAAATCATAACTAATAATAATCAGTTATAACACACCTACCACCACTTGCAAGGGAAAAATATAAATATAAACAACTCAAATGTAGTCAGTCGGTATAATAAATAGGATGGGATAACTTAACAACACAGAGTAATAAATATAGATGAGGTATAAGGTCTCAGAAAGGCGGTGGATGAGCATTGTACGTCACGTCCTATATTGTTATTTACTGCTACGTATTACTTAGCTGTTCTTATATGAAAAAGTACTTTTACACTTACTTATCCTGTACAAAGCGTACACTGCTACTTGAGCTATTTAACTTAAAGCTTATTATATATTCTGTAATTACTAAAACTGGTAATCTTTATGTAGCTAAATTGACTTATAATTCTTTTACTCTTACCTAGAAGAACGTATAATAATTATTATTTACGTAACAGAAAATTTGGAACTAAAATATCTTTGTAAATATATCCCTACAGTTCATTTCATCAAATTTTCTAACTTTTTGTGTACTTGTGAAGTGAAATCATCTTACTTAGAGCAAATAAAGGAGAGTAGGTAAAAAAGTCGGAACCGACTAAAAGCCATTCTATAACCTTACTTTAATTAAAATGCGAAAGAGACCGGCTTTTCATTTCACATTATGTTATAACTTAGATAAAATAAAATTGTAGATGGAAGCCAATTTTTATACAGGCTCGCTTTCATATTTTGGGTTCAGGGTACCTAACGAGACCTCGTTAAAAGAGTCTAAAGGGCGAATGTAGGATACAAGCTAAGTAGGGTTGCTCGATTCTGTAATAACTATTCACAGTATTTTGTAACTTCTATTGTAACTAATTAAATTTTTTAATAATTCACATAAATAAGAAAAAAATTGTAAAACCTGTCAAGCTATAAAGGAACCAAAAATATTTGAGTTCAAAAATAAACTTTCATTATCCTTCTGACTGATAAATAAGAACCAGGTCGTTTGATTATATGTTAACATACGAAAGCCAGGGTATAATGGTCAAGCACACTTCATTGTCAGTTATTGTCATGATTATGTGGGTTATTCCAATTAATGTATGGTGAGGTACGCTGTAAGGATGTAAAGGGTCCTGCACAACAACTCACGGGACCCAAGTTAAACTCTCCTGCTCGTGGTGCACTCTGCAAATCAACAAACGAGGCTCTGGCTCCTGCCAACCCTCATTGGGCCAGCGTGGTGGGAAATGGCCCAAATCCGTAAATATGAACCCCTACATACGTGCAGATCTTTAGGGGAGGCCTAAGTGCAGCAATAGACATTTATCGGCTGATGATGATGATGTAAGCTGGAATAAAGTCAGTCGATCTTCTGCTACATAAACTCAATCATAGTTTCTTTGAAGTTCACTCGTACATGAAAACCATTTAATATGGCGCAGTCGGTATTACTTTCAAAGTGTATATCTGCTAATTCAATATCACCTAATTCACTGTGATTTCGTTATTATTAAAAAATACCGGAAATGTAAAATTTAGATGTTGCTAAAGTTTGCTGTGCATCTAACATGTATGGTTTACGTTGATAATGAAGAACGCGTTGTTGCCACCGCAACCTTTCAGCTTCGATGAAACGTTAACCAACTTTACTTTCTGAAATATCAACCGAGAGAGGTATCTGTGTAAAAATGCTTTTAAAGTTTATTTGAAAGCATGCAAGCTGGTGAGAATATATAGGAGTGTGAAACTATGGAACAGTATAGTAAAATCCTGTAGATATATAATAAGTTCATCGTGTTGAGTGACTTTATGAGTTTACGTGAGGATTTGGTAAAGGACAGGATAATATACGGCATAATAGACGACGAAGAATGAAGAAACAGGAACTGGCTCTCAATAAAAATGTCCACATTTGTAAAATTGACTGAAATGTCAAGAGCCGAAGCAATCTTCACAAAACGTGAACATTTATTAAATATTCTCAAAGACGTTCTACAAGAAAGTGTAGAAGAGGAAACCAATATTCATTCCATCCGTAAACTTGAAAGTTGTATATATGGACGGAAGTGTAATATAAAAAATGTAATAAAATAAAAAAATTGTTGGAGAAATTATTAGAACAAAAATGCGAAAAGTTTTTTTTTAAAAAAAATAGTAATTGCATTGTGGAGGTAATAGTAAAAGATAATTACATTTAAAAAATTAAAATGGGGGTAGTGGACATTTTAATATAGTATAAAAAAAAAATATCCCGAAAGCTATAAAATAATTGGTTATTCAAAGGGTTAAATGTGATCAAAAGGTATTTTAAAATTCATTGTCGTATGAGGAATAAAATACTCTACGGGTTGTGTTTGATTTATTAAAATCAATTCGAATTATTTTGCATGAGCTTAGAGCACCTTTTTGCAGAATGAGCTGCTCTAAAAACAATTCTGTCTAATTACCGTACGCATTAATATTTAAGAAAAATTGGATGAATTAGTTAAACACAGTATATCGACTAAGGTAGATGACCTTAAGAGTAGGATAATCATCAGATGTCAAAAAGTCTGATGGTGCTATATATATTCTATAGTAAACCCAGAAACAACTGTCGTTACACGAAATAACGTTGATATTGTTCGTCGCGAAAGTTTTTAATACTGCAAAAAATTTACTTAAAAAAAAACAATACTCTTTTTTTCAAGAGAAGTTAAACAAGCAGTCTACGGATTTGTCACTTTTCACAGAGCGTGCGACAAAGGTTTTGCGAATGCTTCGGTTATACGGTTGGCTTCAGGAATCTTTCATGAAAAGTTTGTTTAGATAACCTACTACCAAAGTAGCGCACGACAAACGTACTCCAAAGACGCGAAAAAATTAATAAAGATTTTAAGTAAAACAAACGTACAATCAAATTGTAAGAGATAAAATATTTAGGTCACAAAATTTTCCATCAAGATGTTGCATTACGTTGTGCTTGTAGTCTTTTAATTTAAGGTGGTGAATATCGTTACGCCGGTAATTTCACTAGGTACAACATCCTTCAAACCCGAACGGCAACGTTAGCACATTACCGTTTGGTGGAAGATATATGCACTGTGATAGTACTAAAGGTCTCGGAATAGGACGGGATGGAATAAAGACTGAAACATAAAAGTACCAGTTTTATTAGTGGTAGGTCTCTGTTGCCAGAAAACGTCTAGGTAGATACCACTGCAGCCCCTATTTCTGCCGCCAAGGAGTAATGTAAAAACATTACTGTGTTCCGGTTTGAAGGGCACTGTAGCTAGTGTAATTACTGAGGTAATTAGACTCAACATCTTCAGTCTTAGGCGACGAGCGCAATGCAGTGCAGTATATATCATCCTTACTAGCGCTACGTAACAAAGCGGACAGGCGTATCACCATCAATTGAATGTCCTACTCGTCTCGTCGCTTCGTAGTACAAAAAAAAAGCTAGTAAATTTACTAAAGCCGGAAAACACAAAAAAAATAGAAACGCTTTTTTCATAACTTGTTCAGGTAGCTTTATATATAATAGTTTTGAAAATTAAGGCGTAGTTCACAAAAAAAAACATATTTTAAAACAGAACAATTCAAACAATAAACTCCTGTTCAAGATTCTTTTTAATATTTAAAAGATCACATCTTACATTATAAAATTAAAGCTTTTAATACTTTTGCAAGTAAATATAAATAGCCGATTTTAATTTTGTGTAAATATATTGTCAACAACGGAGGGTGCCTTTTGGCTTTACGTTTTATTGGAATATTTGGAATAGCTCACCCAATGCGGCCGGTCAGTTGACGCCGAAATATATGCGGGCACAGAGAGTTGGTGCTTTGTTCGAACGTACATACATCATGGATAATATATGCCACCATCTGACTTAACACGTTACGAGAATTTAAATGGTTTGGATTCTCATCTATATTGTCCATTATATCCACGATATAATCATTTAAGTCTCACTGTCAAAATATATGACTTATAATTAGAAATTTTTGAGAATATTTTTATAACTAACATGAACGTTATAAATATAAATAACCGTCTTTATTGTTATAAAACTTTTGTGCGTTTTCTGTTTAATATATATTATTTTTAAAACCATATAATAACGTCAAGATAAGATCTTAAAAATGTCACGTTAATAAGAAGAGATGAAACTTACTTACCATATAACAAATAGGAAAAATTGAAAATTTAAAGTTTATCGAATCCTCCGGTCCAATCACCAAAACACGCTAGAACCTCACTTGAACTTCTTATTCACCGATTTGAGGGCATTTCAAAAATTATATTTGAACCTCCCGCTACGGTGCGTAGTGGGGCACTACGGCAGCAATACGTGCTACCGCCGTAGCCGCGTACATATACTGAGTACAGCGGCTACGAGCCGAGCTGCCGAAACCCGCCGACCTCACTCGAACTACCCCGAACAACTAAGCCGTGATTGATATAAAATGAAATGTGAAGAATGACCAGTCTTCTAAAGGTTTTTGTTTCTACAATTACACTGTCACATAGCCTCAAACTTATAGAAACATATACACCACACAACTATAATTAATACTCTAGTATAAAAGAAGAATACTACTCCTAGTATCAATATTAATTGGATTATTTATATTATAGATCATAAGCACTTAGGTAATGTCTTTCAATTCCAATTATTATATTGTTTATAGTTTTATAATAATATATTATATTACGACTTAATATAAAGTTAAGTTATAAGTACATATTATTATGAACTACTCAATAACAGATCGAAAAATAACTTAATTTAGAAAACAAATTCTTTTTCGAAACCTTTGTGATCATATTTAATTTTAGACACTCATTTCAGCAAAATCTAAATGTTTCTTTTTTGATTCTAAAAGAACTGAATTCATAATTTCATGATTAAAAATTCCGTGTATCTTTTATATATATTTTTTTTGCTTTTTTAACAAGTTATAAAGCTCACGATCTCTTTAATGCTGTATGCTATCATAATTTACCGCATGCTGCTATCTTCGTAATATTTCATCTGACTTTTGAGCTTCACGCCGATTTGCTCAGCGTACATTTATCTCGGTAGCTATTCATTCACTTGTAACCATGAAATGCTACTGTATTTATTTCAAAGTGCATATCATATTTATTAACAAACTACATTAATATTGTTAAAGTTTAACATTCATTTACTTCAGTTTTATATCGTTAGATTATTTAAATTTTCAAAATTGTTCGTATTCATTCTTACCTGATAATTTATAATTTCATGAAAAAAAAACCAATTTATAGTATTAATGTATGTGATAATAAAACGAGTCTTTTTATGTCATTAATTATAGATTTACTTTATTATACTCATTTATTATCAGGCGTATGTAGAAGAGAACCGTACGATAAAGGGCTTCCATGTCATTTGTGTTCATTAGATAGTGTCCAATAATGGAAATGGCTATAGGGTATTGGAATAGCTGCCGAAATGGTTATGAAGCTCCTCTATTGCGCACCATACAACCAGAAATTTCGGTATATAGCTATTCGCTCTGGTAAATTATTTGCACCGGCTATACGATGCTCATAGATATATTATACTGAAACTATATAGTTATTATGAAATAAATAAACTTATATATATATTGCTAAAATGCAAAGTTTCTTTATATATGGATGTGAGCAGCAAAAAATCATATGGAAATCTTTCAGAGAGTTCCATGTCCAGCAATGGATATGTATCGATTGACGATGATGATGTTATTTCAATTAATCGATATCAAATGTTAATCCATTGTATTATATATAAAAATTTATAAATTAGTTGAATATATTTAAAGAAATAAAGTAAAAATGTTCGATTTTAAATTAAAAAGTAAACAATATATCTTCTTTTTACATCAATAACTGAAAGTTTACTTATATTATTCTTTTTATTAGATGTTTAAACAAACAGTGTGATCAATTTATGGTAAAAATGAATAAATAAAATATATATAATTCAACAGCCGTTACAATTTCTCAATATACAGCAAATGAATAAGTGGATTAAAATAATAAAACGATTTATTTCGATTGGACATAATACTGAAGAGCACACCTAACAATATAAACCTGAATCGGGGACGACGGATAATGTGGAAGTCTGTGCACATCTAACAATTATGGCCCCGGAATACGGCGCGCCACAATCCCACCACCGTTTTATTACATTCAATTTTATTTTATGCCCTTTTCATTCCCATATTGATCATTCGGATAGATCTTTTTAATGTACACGATTCTTTATTCAAGTTTGCCAAAAAGGACCTTTCAAAGAGTTGCTTGGGAGTAAAGCCGTTTGCGAACTGTGTTAACTCGAATAAAGATATAAATAAAAATACTAGTATTGGAAAATCCTGCCGTCGTCAGTGTTGCCAGTTATATGGAAATCTTTAAAAGTAGAATGAATAGGCTACTTCTAGACTAGTGCGCTTTACCATTAACGACTACAACAAAAGTACACAATTTAAAAATATTGTTTTATTAGCACGATACTCACAAAAAAATTCCAAATTTGTTTGATCATAACTTATGCAGTATACATTTCATTTAACGATGGGATGAGATGAGCGAGTCGTTCACCTGATAAGTGACACACCTGCCCATATCAATGTGGCATAAGTTAGGATGATATACGCAGCACCACAATATGGTCGTTTACTTGAGACGTAAGAGAAGTATCTTTACCCCAGTAATATCGGCAGCTATAACAGACATCAAACCGGAACACAGTAATGTTTGTATACTACTGTTTAGCAGCAGATATAGAAGCTGCGGCGGTAGCTACTCAAACAGCCTCCGGCAACAGTGACCTACCACCGGTACCAACGTAAATTCTTAAATTTTCCATAAAAAAAATTATAGTATTATATAATTTATACACAGCGAATGTAACACATTTCGTTTAAATAACAATTTTTTTTTGTGTATCTATGGTAAGGGTGAAGTTGAGTGTCATAAAATCAAAATTGGTAGACAATATTTGAACTCTCATGAACTTTGTAAGCGTTACAATCCATTACCATAAACACCAGAGTTATATCATTACCAAGTTTCGTGTTGTATTTTTTTTTTAGTTAAAAATAAGAAGTTTACTAACAAGCAAAGTTTAAAAATAGATTGAAGATTTGATAAATACTAAAACATGTGAAGTAATGATATTTGTGTACTAACATAATCATACAGATTATCAAGTTTTGTTATTTTTCTTATAGTTACTGAAAGCTGTATAATATCAATGATAATCAGATTTAATGGAATAAAACTTTTTTTTAATAAACTTCTGTTTCTGTCACAGTGCTCTAACAACTCAAATAAAACTATACTATGGTGATAAATCCATCAAAATTGTTTCCAACCACCAACAAGGTATTTGCAATGTTTGCTCTGCTTGGCATGCGGGTTGGCGAGCATATGTTAGTATACTGGTAATGATTACAGGGAAAGCGGCTACAGGTAAAAATACCTGAAAAACTTCCGCATCCGCCTTTCATATTTTACCCAACTACTCGACAAGATTCTTCTTATAATATTTATTGCATAACGTATTTTCATATAACGCGGAATCGATCGATGTGGAGATCTTTGAGGGAGGTTTATGTTCAGCAGTGGACGTCTATCGACTGGTGATGATGATAATAAAAATATTGCATTATATGAAGAGGCGTGGACAGAGATTTCGGGTAGTTTATGTAAACCACATCCGAATTCTATGTGTTTATCTGTACCTAAAAATAAACATACCAATTTAGCAATAGCTAAACATAGTTGTGTACCTTTTGTGTAACTTAGAGATTATTAAGCAGACAGATATAAGGAGTCAGGGTAAGCAATTCTTATTTCCCTGTATGAAACACGACTCCTGACTATATATACGTCATAATTTCTTAAATCTTTATTAATGCCTTTTTCCTATATTACCAAACAGTTTATAAGACGACTTCAAGTATGCCTGAGTTTAATACTATCTGAAGTTCTTCAGTTTTGCTCTGGGTTAATGACATCTTGGCGTGACGCCAACAAAAATTTTGCACTTTAAAGTCTTCGTACAGTAATTTTGTGTCCCTAAGATAAATATATCACTACTTATATTAATGATTATTGTGACGTGAAGCAAGTAGTTCTGATTTTGATTTCATAGTATAACAAATTTCAAAATGTTTAATTTTTATTCACTTCATATTAATTGAATTTACTTGTTTGATTTCTGTTACCGGTGATGCAAGCTATGCTTATTTCTGCATTGCAGTAGTGTGCATGTTTTACTGTATTCCAGTACAACTTACATCTTATGTAACAAGGCAACGAGCACTTATGGTGTTAATGCCATTTTATACAGTGCTACAGTTACCAAGTACTAACGAATAAACGTTCTCATTGCCTCGTAGTGATGAAAAATAGAAAATATTTTAATATGAAATATATCAATATTCTTTAATAATAATCTCAAATAAATCATGCATTTTACAATAACATAAACTATTTACCTTTCGACGACTTTGTGTAGCTGCGCGAAACGTAGCGAGAGTGAACGTTCCGTTCTTTAAAAGAACTTCCAGCATGATGAAACATTCCTCACTGTTAACTATAAAACTTATTAAAAGAGAGAATGTTTACTATTTATTTAATATAACATAATTTTGTTATAATAATGTACAGATTACTATTGCTGTGTATTCCAGTATAATGCTGTGACAAATCAGAAATTCCTAGCGGGCGCTCACACTAGACACGTTATTTTTGTTTCTTCCCCACTCCTCGTGTTTACACATTGATATAAATGTTTTGAGAAGTGGGTATTGCACACTTTTAGAATACTTTAATAACTGTACCCAAATATAATAATGCGATTTTTAGGTAGTATATGAGAAATGTTATTTTTATATTCCTACTTAAATAAGTATCTTTAGTGGTAACAAAATTGTATTGTAAAAGTCAATCCGAAGGGAAGAAATTTAAATTTTGTGACGGTATTCGTTAGAAACTCACTTTGACATCCAAGTGATTCGCCAAGAAACTTTGTTAATTTCATACCTTCACGGCTACTTAAATTGTCACTTGGAGATCAGTTAATAGTCAACGCATAATCTCTAAAACGAGGTAGACGCATTTAAATTGGTTAAGATACGGGCCCGTTTAATGTTAAATTCGGCAAATACTTATTTCATAAATATAAAAGTAAATCCCGTTTGTCTGTAATCTAAGTTTAGTTAAGTTTCGATACTTGCTTCTACTTCAACGCTTTCACGTTATATTGGAAATATCAAAATCTTTTATTGAAGTATCAGTTAAAGTAATTTTTTTATACAAAATTAAGTTTTATTGTGTTAAAAGAGATCCTGCTGAGTCTGCAAAGAATACTGTGAACCTAGAGATAAAATCTGTGGTACTCTAAAAACTTCCTCAGGGAGGAATTTGACATGCAAACGAAAAATTTCAATTTTGTTCTGTACACGTTACATTCATATGAACGTATAATTTTATTAAACAAATACAATTCATCTAAAATATTTATACTCTATCTGAAATATTCTAAGACTCTCCGAGTTTTCTTCAATTTTTTTAATCTTGTATATTTACTTAAATCACTAAGATATTTGTAATAAACATTTTTACTAGATTTTTTAAAACGTCCAAACATTTTAATGAATATTATTCTTTTTTAAGTTTAATAAAAATATATGTCTATGTGAATACTATTCGTTTTCTTGCTAAGACAGGTGGTAAATCCAAGTTCCAAGCAGTCTGTATCTCTTACAATGTACCATCTTCGGCAGGTTCACTAGGTCCACAGAACACTAATTTATATTCGCCACTCTGACAGCTTTAACAACCTCTTCTTAATCCTTACTTATTTCTTGACATCCTTCTCAGCACCTACTGCAGTGGATCCGGTCTTTAGCTCTGTTCTCTACTGTCAATATCTCTCTCATAGTAGTCTGCTCCTATAACCTATGTCCGAAGTGAACTCGCTGCCTCAAGTAACCACCACGGATCAACTGTGTAAGTACATCTATGCTATACCAAGTCCCCCACGAGAAGATAGGATCGATGTGGGCCGATGTCAATAAATAGCTAAGCATTAGTATTCAATTTGCAACAATTATGAAATGCAATGCAAGTATTAAACGGATTTCTGAAACGTTCATCTAAACGGACTAGGAGTGGTAATAAGATGATAAGTTTTAATTTAATTACGTGTGCAAATCCGGGGGACTGGGGGCTGGAGTTAGTTAGTTGGTAAATGTGAGGATGAAATCTAACACCACCTTAAGACTTTACACTCGCAACTCGGGAGGGACTTAGTTAATTTTATGCCGTTCACGGCTACTTTAATTTCTCTCCCGGCTGATAATTTTCTCGCGCGCTGTGCCAATGGAGTAAATCCGGATGAAACTTTTGTCCCCGATGGTGTAAATACGAACTCTTGCTTTATTTCCGACAACTTAGGGTAGGTTCTGAATCAAATATTTAAATGTTTATTGATATCACAAAGAAAAATAAATGACAATATAAAGGAGTAAAACTACAATGATTATTTGTGTTCTCTTTGTAATCTATCTACGGAACCGTAAAAATAAATGAAAGTAACCTCATTAAGAGTTTTTTAATAAATCAAGTTGCGGAAAGTTCAGAAAGGCTGCGACTTACCGGATTTCAGCTTCGCGTCCGCCTTTGATCTATATCCGGTGTGAAGGGGAAAAGACGTACTTGTATGATTGAACATTTTTTTTTTGATCCTCAATAACGTGGTGCAATTTCGATTTCACACGATAGCTCGTTACAAAGAAGCCGCAGTTTTACACGGTTGAGAAGGATCTCGGACAAACTTTTATATTCTCTTCCACAAATAGTTTTATTACAGATCACGTCAGTTTTGCGTAAAACGTCAGTCGCCCTCGCTCGTGTTATTTTCGTTACTGCATCATTACTTCGTTAATTAAAAAAAAATTAACCGCTGCAATCTGCACTGACGCCGCTTCAAACTAACACGTTGCTGTAATTCGCATGAAATATTTTAAATATGTGAAAATTATTTGACATGTTATAATATTTTTTTTACGAAGCAACGAGACGAGCGTGATGTTCCCGTAATGGTAAGTGGAACGCCTGTCCGTAATAACGTGGCACTAGTTAGGATGTCAAACACTGCACCACAATGTGCTCGAGATAGATGTTAAGTATCATTATTCCAATAATTCACCAGCTACAACGTCCTTCAAGCCGAACACAGTGATGTTTACATACAGCTGTTTGGCGAAAGAAATAGATGTTGCGATGGAGGAGACCTAGCACTAAAGTACAATACACAAGTATGTACGATAACAATTTTTTTTTAATTTAACCTTTATACCGACCATATTTTTTTTGTTTTTATGTGCACTAATATTAAAAGTGTTTCAATATTTGTATTACTTCAAATAATAATTGCAGAACGATAGGTATTAATATCCGATTGATATAAACTTTGCACATCCCATTTAGTTTTTGCACAAAGAGAGATCGAGGGTGAAAAAGAGGTCAGCTTAGTTGAACGATCATAATTTTTCATATCATTAACTAAAGCGGGGATGGTTTCTCTCTTGTACGTAATTATATTGTGAAATTGATTATTTTCGATTTAGTTATATATCCAGGCAATAAAAGTGGCAATTTTTATACAGTAGTAAAGTAATTTTGATTGAATTTGTCTTAGTGAAATATTAGCAATTAAAAACACAACAATATCTAGTATTGTTTTCGTAACACTATCTAGTGAGAAATAATATAGTTATTGCTATCGAGTATAGTGCGAGAATATTCATGCATAACTGTAAATACTAATGTAGAACTGTGTTACAAAATTAAATATTTTTGTTGTAAATGTTAGTAGGTTGCAAACTCATAACCTACATTTAACACAATGCCTTTATGTTCTCTCACAATGACATCATTAATTTAACTGCTTTTTTTACATTTTGATACTTACAGTTAGATTAATAAAATAATTTTTAGAGAAATAAAAAGATGAGACGACTAAAAGTCAAAAATCAAACATTTTTCGTTCAACATAGGAACTTTTGTTCATTTATTGAAGTACAAAATTCAATGAGCCATTCGCGAAAATATACTTCGGATCTGTGATGAATAGGCGCAAGGAACTCATCTATATATATCTATATATAGATGAGTTCCTAGATATATATATAGATCCTAGATCTATAGATATATATAGATGAGTCGGAAATTAATGTGACTAAATATATTTATATATATATATACTTTTTATATTCCAAAACAAACCCTTCATACAAAGTACCATGCTTCTTGAAAATCACCGCGTTTTACTTCCACACATTATGATTTAAATACTCATCAACAATATAGTATGCTTTACTAATTAAAATATATTTAAGTCGACTTTTAAATATATTAACTGGCAAATTAAAGACATATTATTATATGTAGAGGCTCACACAAAGTCTAGTAAAGGTTTCGTTATTATGATCAGACAAAAATAAAGCATCTTAAGCTGAGTTTTATTTGTAACATATCACTGTACGTATTAATATTTTGACGAATGTACAGACTATTATAATATATGATTATATGATGATTATTAACTTGTATATTATTAAACAGAAAAATGTAATTAGTTTAAACTTTACGGTGTGTTTTAATCCAAGTACAGAGTAGTAAAGTAAGATAATAAAGTTGCAAATGAAATCCGCCGCATTAAAATCTTACCTGGTACAGCCGCGAGACTAAATAAGATTTAATTTTATGCCATTTTTAGTCACATTAATTTCTGGTCCGACTAAAAGTTTTTGGTGCTTCAAAAAGATTAAATATACAATCATTTAAATAAATTTGACATATTTCATGAAAGAATATCTGAAATCCCGAGTTTAATATTAATAACTTTGCTAAATGTCCGTTCACTATAAGTTACCTTATTTCATCATCATCAGCCAATAGACGTCCACTGCTGGATATAGGCCTCTCCCAAAGATCTCCACTTCGATCGGTCCCGCGTTGCTCGCATCCAGTGGATTCCCGCGATTCTCACTAGATCGTCGGTTCACCTTGTGGGAACCTCCCAACGCTACGTCTACTAGTACGAGGGCACCATTCGAAGACCTTACTGCGTCAGCGGCCGTCGGTCCTTCGAGCAATGTGCCCTGCCTACTACCACTTGAGTCTAACAATCTTTTAAACTATGTCGGCGACTTTAGTTCTTTAACCGATCTCTTCATTTCTAGTTCGATCACGCAGAGAAACTCCGAACATAGCTCTCTCCATTGCCCTCTGTTTTTTCATTGCACTGTTTGTCCCAGGTAAACTTATTCGTCGACAACTTCCAGTATTGAGCCTTCGACCATTATTGGCTCGGGTACAATATGGGCATTAGACATAATCTTTGTCTTCTCCTTATTCATTTTAAGACTCACGCGTCGGGACGTTCTGCAGAGGTTCTACAAAATGCTCGATGATTTCGCCAAGGTCTTCCATGGTCTCATCATGGCTGAGGCCATGACCACGGTGTCATCAGCGAGTCGAAGATGGGTCATGTACTCGCCGTTTATGTTGATGCCATGTCCTCTGCAGTCCAAAAGCATGAAGACGTGTTTCAGCGGTGCTGTGAACAACTTTGGCGATAGAATATTGCCCTGTCTGACACCTCGCTGTAACTGGATAGGTTTCGAACAATGGTCTTGGAAGCGGACAGACATAGTGGCGTTTTCATATAATGACTGCAAAACTTCGATGTAACGATGGTCTATCTGGCACCGCTGAAGCAAATGTAGCACAGCCCATATTTCGACAGAATCGAAGGCTTTTTCATAGTCCACGAACGGTAAGAAAAGTGGCAAATTATATTCTTCGGCCTTCTGTATAACTTGCCGCAGCGTATGTATGTGGTCTATGGTACTAAAGCCTTTTCGGAATCCTGCTCGTTCAGGGGGCTACAAATCGTCTAGCTTGCATTCGAGACGATTCGTCACGACTCTCGAAAACAGCTTATAAACGTGGCTCAGGAGCGTGATGGGCTTATAATTATTCAACCGGCTCCTGTCAACCTTTTTGAAGAAAAGCCATACCACACCACCCATGATTTTGGCGTTTTCACCTCGAGTATGATGGAGTTAAATAGTTTCTGAAGAGCCATAAGAACAGGTCGTCGTCCTGCTTTCAGAAGCTCCGCGGTAATTCCATCATCACCCGACGCCTTGTTGTTCTTCAGCTGCTTGAGCGTCATACTAATCTCATTCAAGCTGACGTACCTTACGTATTGTTTTATATTATCAACCTGACAATTGTGCAAGTAATAATAATTTGTTCCAAATAATAATGTATACAATCACGTCACATATTTATCCAGTTAAAGTCTCCCGGAAGGGTTATGTGGGTATGCCTTTCGTCGTAAATTTTTGCTTAGATTTATTTGACGTCAATCCAGTAAACAAAAAAATTTGGCTCTTCATGTAGTACTGGACACATTTCATAAGCTAATCTATTTGTATGAATGGCAATGAAATAATATAGGATGGATGTAGAAAAAGAAAACAGAGAAAATGCTTTAATTATCGAATGGAAATTACAGGTATTTTTTAATATTATAATATTAATATTTTTATTATCTCTTAATTAATAACGATATGAAAAGCTTGTTGGACACGGGGTCTTTACATATCACCTTCAGCATCATCATTTCAACCGATGGACATCCACTGCTGGACATAAATCTCTTGCAATAAGTTCTACAAGGTACGGTTTTGCGTTGTTTGAATTCAGCGGCATTCAACTATTCTTTTGATGTCCTCTATCCACATTGTAGGAGGTCTACCTACGCTGCGTTTTCCAATGCAGGGTCGCCATTCCAGTACTTTAAGTCCCAACGTCAATCGATTCTACGAGCTATGTGCCCCATCCATTGACACATCACCCCCGCGACTCTTACGACTATGTCAGAGATCTTAGGTTTTAAGTTGATCTTCTCCTTTCTGATTTTATCATGCAAAGATACCCCAAGCATCGTTCTCCATCGCCCGCTGTGTGACTCTGAGCTTTCTTATGAGGCCTATATAAGAAGATATATCATGCTATAACAAGCTGGCCAACTGTGAGTTGATTGATGTCATTTGTCCACTAAAGGCGATACGGGCGAGACGTTCACCTTATGCTAAGTGATACGCCTGTCTGTAACAATTTAACGATAGTTACACATACACAGTACCACATTGAGCTCATCGCTTTGAGATATAACATAAGATGTCTAGTATTATTACACCAGTGATTTATATCTATAAACCGGAACACAGTATTGTTTGCATGCTGCAGTTCGACGGCAGAAACAGGTGCTACAATGGTACTTAGCTTTTAGCTAGCTAGATTTTTAGACTATGTTTCCGTCCATCGGAAGCTCAAGATCAAAGAGAATCAAAATCGCAGTTACTCGTGATGTTTAGTGTGTACGAAGCCTTACAAACTGTGATAAAAATATACACCCTGAAATATTGCACATGAAGAATGTTTACATATCCTATTGAATCTGTATTAACATAGTATATTAGTTTATTTCTGTCACACTTGATACACACTTCATAAAACGCAGCGGACGCTCAAGGGTGCGAAAGGGGTCAGCACAGTTGAACGATCATAATTTCTCATCTCATTTACTACGGGGTGGTGCCATCGTCGCTTACACTGGATGAGCTTTAAGCTTCATTAGTCGTTCTCTGCTGGAATTATTTCTAAAAAGCTAAAATAAAGCTTTATGAAATCGTAATATAATTTATATAAAATATTAACAAAAAAACTTATTTTATGTATATATAAATCATATACTCTTTTATAATTGAAATATATCTAATCTACCACCAAATGCAGATGCTAAATCATTTTAGTCTAATTTTATAAAAATACCTCATCTGTTATAAAAGAATATATAAAATGCAAATTGAGCTCATCAGCATCAGCAATTTTTTTTATGGTTTCTTATGCCTTTTGCAACTTTCACTGTCTTTGCTATAATTACCTCAGTGCTTTAATTACGATTCATATATACTAGAAATGTTAAGATATCTATGTTTCCCAAAAAGAGCGAGATAACCACATAGTGTCGTTACTTAACCAGACATAACTAGGACAGCTAATGAGAGTTGCTTAAGTAACCTTATTCTCATTCCCATGTTCCGTTTAAAAGTTTAAAATAAACTGGATGAATTTAAGAAGTACACACAGTAACAAATTCAAAAGGTTACCAAATACAGGAAGTATAAAAGAAGCTGATACAACTGTGAAAGTAACTATACGTTAAACGAATTATAGATAATATACTTTATTACAATTTTTAATATTCAGTACGAGATGAATTATTACATGATGATGATGGCCTGCTCAAATAAGATCCAATAAACTGATGATTAATTTTATCTAAACTTTACCGAAGAAACTGGGTATAACATATATTTTTGATAGTAATGTATAATACTTTAAATATTTTAAAGTAATTTTAAATATAACATAATATTTATGCCGTGATGAACGCGTGTGGAAAATTTAAATAATAAACAAAGTAATTCATGAAACAAACCCTACAGAGGGTGTTGTCTTGGTAAACGTGTGTAACAGTGTTTACTTAAAAAATTTAAACCGGCTTCAAAATTATTTTCTCTGCCCAGTGCTTGAAATAATTTTTAAATGTTCATGTTTTTTTTATACTTTAACAGAGTTATCTATTAAATTGAAAATTGCTTTTAAAATGTTTGCTTTTGATAGTAAAAGCAAATATACGTTCGTAAGTCTTCAGATAGTTTGTAAAGATGAAAGACAAAGTGTAGAAATTATAGTTCAGATAATTAATTATGTATTATATCATTTACCTTAAATTTTTTTTTAATTACTCAAGATTAGTCGTAAAATGTTGAACTTCATCAATGTAATTAATCTTCATCTATGTATATATGTATCTGCCAGAGAGAGATATTCTTAAAACCCCCTTTACGTTGGTCATCGAATATTCTAGAGGCAGACACACACTACCCTGATAATGATCAATAAAAACGAAGTTAAGGTTCGATACGACACGGATTATTAATGCAAATTGTTTACATTTTGTAATAAAAGAATTTATCCAGCCAGAAAAGTGGTTGCTGATGCAACCAACTGTTTGGATCCACGCCAACACCATCGGTACTATAATCTTGTAACTTCCTCATTTTAAACGATATTAACTGTACGTACGTAATATTAATACTTTTGAGCACTAATTGCAACATAGTGTAAAATATTTAAATTGTTATTTCAAACTAAAATAAACCATTAGACTCAAACAGCACAAGACAAGGGTTAATGGAAAATAATACAAGAAACCTATGTCTAGCAGTGGACGTCCATCGGTTGAGATGATGTCATCATCATCATATATCTATATATCATATATCATATAAAGTAGTCAGTAGCGCATCTGTGTCGCAAGCACATACAAATTCTTGTCTACAAAATAAAATTCTATATTTACTTCATGATAACAATACACCTATTCATAACAATAAGGCACCATGGTAGGATGATAAACACTGCAGCACGTTGTCATCGTCCCCAAAAGGCACAACATGATAAGCTACAACAGACCTCAAATCGTAACACAATGTTTGTATATTTTTTTGCGGCAGACAGTCCAGCATCAGCAGTACCTTTCATCAAGGTCTTATTGAGATGGCAGGTATAATCCAATAGTATATATATTACGAACGATTAGGAAATGATCGAAAGTAATCTTCATTATAACAGGAATATATACAGGTAGAGTTTTCTTATTGATGTGATGATTAATGTAAAGCCTCTATAATCTATAGCCGTTTAACCTTTCCGGATCAGTAAACACTTAATCCCGTGTGTAATAATTGTTTGTTAGTTACCCGTCTCTATATATTATTTATGTAGGCACAGTCATGCACTATTCATGTTTAGATAGGGAATCCAAATTCCGTATGCGATGTGTTGTTTCTATTGCATTCTACATGCACAAATGATATCGGTGATTATTTAATAAACAGGAAATATTATTACCACAAAATATCGTATAATTTATCATCGGTTAAAAAGGTACTAACGAGTAAACTTATCTATTAAAATAAGTTAAAATCTAACAGTATTATACACGCCATGTTAAACATTAGCATAAATTATTATTTATCAAGCTTATTATGTAATATTAACAAATAATTTGATATTATGTAGTATGATAATATAATTATTAACAGCCGGAAACTGGCGGAGTAAGTACTAACGCAGCACCAAGAAGTATGTAGTGAGGTAAATTATCCTGATAATGAGTCTTAACATCTTTGTTCACGTTCTTCGTGAACATCGTTCTAGGCCCTTCGCTCTTTTCGTCTCTTTATAAAGTAAAAATATTTAAAGTGACATGGTGGTGTAAAAATTAAAAAATATAACACAGAATGACAGAGTTTTCGTGTTCAAGATAAATAGATTCTAAAAGTACAAGAGGGATAAAATTAAGCTGTGAAAGAAGGAATCAGAGCAGTGAGCATATTAATAACGCGGCCGGCGTTCTCACTCAACCCAGCTACGGTTCAAGCTTCATTAACTAACTGATGTTGAAACCGTTCATCTATGACTAAAGCGTCTCTATTAAAGGACCAAAGGCGTCGAAGGCACTACACAAGGTAATTAACTGAAGGATGGTACCCACAAATATTTATATCTTTCGTTTTTTTTTACTTATTTTTCAGTTAGAGAATAAAAACAGTTTATTTTACATCTCAGGTAAACGACGTTAAAATTCTTTTGCTGATAATATT
The DNA here is from genome assembly GCA_029034505.1 of Ornithoptera priamus. Classification (NCBI taxonomy): domain Eukaryota; kingdom Metazoa; phylum Arthropoda; class Insecta; order Lepidoptera; family Papilionidae; genus Ornithoptera; species Ornithoptera priamus. The sequence continues at coordinate 1,319,269 of JARDWD010000403.1, read as the reverse complement.
ATAAAAAGCTTCAAAACATTTTCTAGGATAGTGCTGAAATGGACACACTAGACTAGTTTCGTCGACGTAGTATATTATGTATGTATTATGTAAATTAAAATTAATTTGGGTTAAAAATGTAAAAATATCTCCTCATCTACGACAGCTACCTCTCTCTCTCCTTGATGCACTGATAGAAAAAGCTCCCAGGCATTATGTTCTCCTGTAGTAATCAAATTGTATGCGTCCCAATAAATATTTTAATTAAATAAAATAAAAACTATATCATTTTGTCCCAGCCAATTCTAAATCAACATTTCTGGGTTCTTAATACCACTACTCGGTGATAAACGTAAGAGTTTAGTAAATAAAAAAATATGGTTAAATGTATAATAATTATCAGGTAGTTTCCTATATCCACTTTAACATTTTTGGCTAAATGCCTTAATGTCGTCAAACCATACATCATGTAATAATATGTTATTCAAAATGTTCAAGTTTTCGAAAGACTATATAAAGTTTTGAAGCATATGATCTTTTAAAGTGGCAGCTTCTTTATGCGGTGCGCATTTTTATTATTTACAATATCGATGTACCGGCATTACATGATTGAAATCATTTTATAGCTTTCGGGAAGCCACCCCACGTAGTACGTGAAGCGCGATGGAGAAAATATTCACGAGGCTAATAAATAATGGTTTGAATTATAGCAAGAATTTTATTATTCACTACAAAATATATATAGTTCAACAGTAAAAAAATATGAAGTTTATTGGTGGCAGGACTCTGTTATCGATGACAGTCTACGTAGGAAACACCGGAGTTACTATTTCCTTCGCCAGATAGTACTGTGGTAACAAGACAACACTTAATGTTTTCAAAGGTGTGCGCTTTATATAAGCAAATAAGTACTGCATAATCTTATTATTATTTAACAGATGATGCAAAAGGCGTCTATGGTGACACTCCATCGCGTTCGGTTTTGGGCATGACCCTTAATTTCATTCCACGTCTTCCCGATTTCTTCGCCTCGTCTGCTACTGTGCGGCGCCGCGTCTGTCTGGAGTAGCCGCGCGTGCGTTTTACTTGCAGATTCCAATAAAGCGGCAGCTTGGGAATATGGTTGGGATCTCATCGTGGAGTATGGCCAATCCACTTCCATTTGCCACGCCTAATTTGTAAATCGATTGGAGATTCGCGGCGGAGCTCTAGGACATTTTCATCGGAGATTCTCTTGGGCCAGTGATTAACGACAATTCGGCGAATACAACGATTGACAAAGACCTGGAGCTGGTGCGAGATGACTGCAAAAAAAAACATGATTACAGAAACGGAAATACTCTAGCTCCTTAAAATTATTTAAATCGTAATCTGTCAAATGATTCAAAAGGTAAAAAATCAGGATGTATTAAAATTGCAAGATTTATTTTCACGTATAAATAACTACAAAGGGACGGTATGCTTGCCTCACACAGAATCTCTATACACACCTACCCTCGTTGTTATGGGCAGGCGTATCACTTACCATCAGTTGAACGTTCCGCTGGTCTCAACACTTAATTGAACATAAAGAAAAAACTTGGTGTGATCCAAACCGCAATCTGGTCGTTCACTCATATTAATAAAATTCATCACAAATTTATTATAATTTTTAGATTAAGAGTAACGTGTAAGTATAAGTTACGATAAGATTGATAGGTCATTACGGACGTAATATTTCAGAATAAAAAAAAATAATGCTTAAGAAAAGTCAAAACAATCTCGATTAACATAAACCCGGTTATCACGTGAACAAGTCGCGAACAGAGCTCGTCGGGAATGTTCAATCATTGTCGGACACACCAGGAAAATTACTTTATCATTAGCGAAACATATCAATCATCGCAACGTAATTTATATATGCGAACGGGAACTTTTCGAGCATAATGAAATCCCGCGGGGATTTAATCATGTTAAAAAGTTATAACTTAATGTTTCTACAATAAATATTACAACGGATGTTAAGTAAAATTTGACTAGATATAGCCTTAATCTTTCTCTACGGTTAGCTGGTAGAAAAATCAACGTGAATTCAGCTCACCTGTACCACGTGTACCTGTGTCCATTTCAATGTAATGATTATATTAAGTAGAAACTAAGAAAGTACATATTTAATAATATGTTATAACATCTTTGTTGCTTAGTCATCATAAGAATATTTTTGAAAAAAAAAAAGTTGTATACAATTGTGAATGGAATTTGACAAGTTATTTGAATCTAATTTTTCTAGTATCTACTATTGAAATATGGTGGTTGGTCTCTGATGTCGGAGACCATCTAGGCAGGCACCACCATAGTTCCTGTTTCTACGGCCAAACAGTACTATGCCAACCCTACTGTGGTTTTAAGGGTGCTGTAGCTAGTGTAATTGCTGGGGTAATGAGACTCAACATCGTATATCTCAGGCGACGAGCGCAGTGTAGTGCAGTATAAATTATCCTAACGAGTACCACGTTATTATGGATGGGCGTATCACTTACCACCAGGTGAACGTCTCGCTCGTCTCGTCGTATGCGACGATCCAATTAAGATTGAATAATTTTTTTTATAACTTTTATATATGAATTTGCTTACAAATCATATATGCTGGTGTATAACCGTCGTAATGCCTTTATGCATTCGCCATGCTCTAAAGTTCCTAGTTCGATTCTGGGTCCTCATCAAGCCGCTAGACAACTTACCACATTTGTACTATAAGTTTACTACCATAATTACTTCGACTGTTATCATAGCATTGTTAGAGAATTTTGAGCGCTCCGCAATGTACAGCTATTGTCACTTAATATTATGTGAAATTGTGGTGTAATGTTCACCGTTTTTAAAAAATTATTTATTATTAATCGTCCCGTAATAAATAATTGTTTTTAATACAAAATTAGTACATATTCTCATCGGTATTTACACATATGAATAGATAATTTCAACTTTACCTGTTTACCGCCATCGTGTTTACTATTGTTCGATAAAGTACATCCCTAGCGGGCCTTAGATATATTTTAGTCGGTCTGCGAAAAGAAAATTGCGTTGTTGGCAATAGATCGTAATGCTTAATTTGTACACAATTCTCGTTTGTACCCAACGTACGTTCCCTGCCAACAAGATACCGCAGTAATAGGAACACTTAGCTAAATTCTTACGGCGTGTTAGAGAGCGCTCTCTTTAATGCTGCTACTAGGTAATTTTGTTGTAAACACTATCTAATAGCTTTTAACTTAAACAGACTTTACTTTCTCATTTTATCTATAAAACTACATCAAAACATTTTTTAGTCCTTTTGCAATACATAAACAATATCTAGACGACACGACAATTATTAAAATCCTCTACAGTTGGTCGACTTTACATACAGGTCATAGATTAAAAAAAAAATGTATTAGGTCTCTATTGCCGGAGACCGTTTAAATAAGTAACACCGCTCCTGTGTATGCCGCCAAACAGCAGTATGCCAACATTGCTGTTCCGGTTTGAAGGTCGCTGTAGCTAGTGAAATTACTGGGGTAAAGATACTTAACATCCTTTGTCTCAAGGAGACCGAAATTATGTGCAGTGTGCTAGTAAGGATGGTATTTCCTAACTACGTTTTTATGGGCAAGCCTATTACTTACCACAAAGAGAATGTTCCGCTATTTTCATTGCTTCAAGTAATAAAAAAAAATACAAAACCTCTAACACTTTGTAAGAAGACACCAAAAAGGTCTCAAAATTTTTTGAATCTGTTTTGTCACAATATTATACATACCCTTTGAAACCGGTTAAATGCTCAGATTTAGATATTTTTTTTATTAGATAACGAGACGAGACGAGCAAGACATTCACCTGATGGTAAGTGATACGCTTGCCCATAACAATGTGGAGCTAGTTAGGACGATATACGCTGCACCACAATGAGCTCGACGCTTTGAGATTTAACATGTTGAGTCTCGTTACCCCAGTAATTACACCAACTGCCACTTCCCTATAAACCGGAACACAATAATGTTTGCACACTAATGTTTGGCGGCAGAAATAAACCCTGTAGTGGTACCTACCCACCACCAGTAAAGTTATTGAATAATAGCAGTTGTAAGAATAATTTTGTTATTATAATAAGAAAGTATGTAAATTATTATCTGTTCCTTTATTTCACTTTAAATTTTAATTACAGCCCTATTATAATAATTCCTTTAGTATTATTGATTGGTTGTAATAATAATTTATCTCGAAAAAGCTCTTTAACACACTTAGTCAGCGGTAATACAATTTCAAGAGTTCAGAGTGGTTTCCATTACCTACATCGACATCTTGTGAATATTGAAAATTACTTGTGAAAGCTGCAAATTATTTGGGAAACTTCCGTTCGCGTCGTTTTTACATGGTCATCATAATTTAGAACCTCTTCTGTTTGTTTTTATTTTATTACAATGTATGTGATTTAAAGGAAATATGAAAAATAATGTATATTATTATTCAAGTGTTGTAATAGTAAAAGTCAAAAATAGTATTCTTCGCACGGTGGTTTATATTTAACTTTATTGCACCGATTTCTTTGTGCGTTTTTGAACCAGGAAACGAGAGCTCAACTTTAAAACTGAAATATTTCATCTTGAATCATATTGAAATTTTCAAGAACTGCTTGCTGTAACTTTTCCCGCAACAATCTGTGTAAGTTACGAGCAAGAGTAATAGTATACAGGTTCTCTCGTTGTTGTTCTGAACTAAATGTTTTATTATACATATATAGCTTAAGCATAGCTTCTAAGTTAACACTTCATTAATTCATTCGAGGTTCTACAAAGTTCCTTTCGAGCATAGTTTCGACAACTAAGACAATCGTTCTTCTTTCGATCGATGCTAGTGTTATCCATATTCTTTGAAAAAATCATTGTAACTTGTGCGTAAAAAAGTTACGTGAACTTATTTAACTAAATTACATACATACAAGGCACAGGTGCGGCCTCACATGGAGTATTGTTGCCACCTTTGGGCCGGGGCTCCGGGTTATCAGCTATCTCCATTTGACCGAATCCAACGTAGGGCATCTCGGATTGTCGACGATCCTGAACTTGCCGATCGGCTAGATCCTTTGGCACTGCGTAGGGATCTATCTTCCCTATGCATACTTTACAGAGTCTACAATGGGGAGTATTCCGAGGAGTTGTTCAATTTAATAGAAGCCGCTGATTTTCGCAACCAACCGTCTCGCCGGAACTATCATCCGCACCATCTGGATGGTTGGCGTTCCACTACAATGCGTTTTAAAAACAGTTTTCTGCCACGCACAGTAAATATCTGGAACTCGTTGCCATCAGCGGTCTTCCCCAACAACTGCGACATTGGGTTATTCAAGAAAAGAGCATATTCTTACCTGAAGGGTAGGCAACGCACTGGCGTCGCTGGTGACGTGGGCGGCGGTGAATCACTTACCATCAGGTGACTCGTTTGCCTCTTTTTATCTTCTATAAAAAAAAAAAATACATAACTTAGTACTTATAATTTATAAAACTACTAATAAATAATAATAATAATAAAGTAATAATATTATTTCAAATACAAAAGGCGAAAGCTAAATTACAAAAAATGGAAATCAGCTCAGTACGTCTGAATTACTGAGATATATTTATTTTAAATTAGATCTAAGAATATTATTTCTTAAAACAGTAATAACTAAAGTCATATATAGTTTAATAGCTACAATGGCATAATTGAACACTGATACATAATATGTTAAAGTTATTATACTCCTCTTTGCGATGTAGTTAAAACATAAACAATGCTTATTCACATATTACAAATTCATTCAAGTTAATTTCTATTGTCTAATTTCTATTAATAGAAGTAGTGTTAAAAATTTAATTTTCTCTTACTTAATACAAAGTGCTTTATTTATTTATATTTGAAAATAATACAAAAGTTAAATTCTGTCCTGCTACGGACAGTTTAAATATTTACTTTCAATTTGTGGCAAAAATCCAACGGAAGATGTCCACGAATTGAGCTCTGCAAATCGTTTGTGCGTCTCTCTCGTGATATAAGAACATTTCGACATTAAATAAGTATAAGAAAATGTAAATTAGGAGTCCTAAAAAAACATTCCTTTTATGTGTGCCTATATACGAAAATAATATGCTAACGAGTATCCGATTCTCGTGTACGGATCAATCAATTATATTCATGTTTTCTGTGACACGTTCCTGACTCAGTTTGCAGATCTTAATAGCATATTATAAATGGATACTGTTTAGTTATATTCTCTAAAAATTATTTAATCACATAAAATAAAAACTAACTTTATGTTTCACTTGTACCGTAATTCTTTATTAATATATCTTGCTTTAATACTTTTCAAAAGTTCAAAACAAACATAGAGATTTTAACATAGCTAATTAATATGCAAATATATTAGAATAATATAATGAAGAAGTAGGAAAGTTTTCAAGTAATGCGAAAAGGTCGCGCAATACCAAACAAGTTCCAAGGAAGATTTTTTTTATAAAATGTTAAGTCTGGAAGAAACTGAATAATAAAATTTTACTTAAAACTTAATACTTTTAATAAGTCAGTGCCTGATTCGATACCGGGGGCGGTATAGGGTGTTTTAATAATTTAAGCCTTATTTTCAGTAAACACCATGTGAATGTGGGGTCAAATTTTAAGTCATTGTCTGATAAAAAAACATCCAGGCTGTGTCATTAAGTTTAATTATTATAATTTCATATTATCTTCGTTTTTATTTCTGCAGCCTACAGCAATGTTTACTTCAATGCTACCTTGAAAGAGAATGTCCTTCAAATAGTGAAGTAAATGATGATTTGAAATTATAAACCTAGATGCTTAATTTATAGTGGAATAAGATAATAAGAAATAGCTGTGCTATACACGTCCCTATTCTTTTTTCATAATAACTATAATAAAATTATTATTTATCAGAGATTTCTATTTCAATGTTTTACAGGTATACTACCGTTATCCTTGATCCTGATTCTTTAACGTGCTCGAACAAGCGATGCCTGCATAAATTAAATTCACTAAAGTCAGCAATATATGTTTACCATCTTGTTCTCAATCTCACCTGCATTCGAGTACTAGTTTTTTTTATTTTTTAGGAAGGACCTACTATTTATTTTGGAGCTATGAAGACGACATAATAATCTCTGCATTGTATAGAATAAGAGAGGATCATAATTTATTACAAATTCCTCTGGTTTAATACAACATGCAATAAAGTTAACGGAAAGAGCAAAGAGATAAGGAAAATATTTGTATTTAAAAGAGGTTCTTGACAGCGGTTTGAGAAGTTTAAGGAGAAGCGAAGAGCTCATAACGAAGTCAAACGTTCAAGCACAACTTTTTGTATAAATAATAAAAAAAAAACATTACAATGGCTAAATTAAAAAATAAATAACACAAAAGAGGAATACCCACTTCTATTTATCTTCTATATAAATGTTACACCTAATTTATATATATGTTTATATATGTATCAAAATGACTATGTCAACTCCGAAATTATTTCAAAGTAGACGTTTTGTTTTATTATCACTGAAGTGATGACACTAGCAGATCGTTTACCTGATGGTACTTCATATTCCTGCACATAAAAATATAGCATTAGTAAGGATGGTTATACACAGTAACTTATAAAGTTCATCACATTGAGACTTAGAGTACTTTATGAAGTTGTTCTACTATATCCACTAGCTAGGACGCGAGGAGACATGTGAGATGATCACCTTATTTTGATAAGCGTATCAACGTGGGGCTATTTCGAATGATATACACCGCACCATACTGTGTTCGTTGCTATGAGATATAAGATGTTGTCTCGTTACCCCAGTAATTACACTAGCTATACAAACCGTAACATAGTAATGTTTGCACTCTATTGATTAGCGTCAAAAACAGGAGCAGCCGTAGTATCTACCTAGATAGTATTCAGCAACAAATACCAGTAATTCAAATATTAACTTATGAAATTTTCGAATAGTTTTAATTAAAAATTTTAAGAAGTAACTTGAATAAATTTTTAACTTTAATGTAAAACAAGGAAAAAACATTCTTAAATTTGCAAGAGCGGCAATGAATGGTAAAAATTTGGCGTGCGTTTTTAAAAGACCAATTTGAATGCAAATAACGAACCGGGCTTCCGCTATGAACGGCACGAACGAACAAACTTCTGAGAAATAGAGGCCTCTGGTGCGATACAGCCTTTTTTAAATATTACATCCATTCATGCCGGGCAGACATGCCGACTTAAGTTGCTGATTATGTAAAAACATTTTAAATTGAATATGAAAACACATTGAATCTTTTATTTATGATACACTTCACCTATTCTTTACCAGATTTGAGGATTTTTCGAATACAACAAAAGTAACCGCAACAATAAAACATCTTTCTTTCTTTTCTTACTATCTATTGCAAACACTCAAGTTTTATACAGATAAATTTTTTTTAATGTACTAATACCCAGATGTATCACCGTTAAGAAAACTTGTTTAAAGTCTTTGTTATGAGGGTTATAATAAACGTCCAGTACTAGTAATTGATTTAAATAATATGATTTCCATAACACCGAAAAATTTTTTTTTTGGCAAATTAAGCAAGTAGGAAAGTTAAGTTATGTTGATTGTATCTTTTATAAAAAGTTTTTGTAGCATCAAAAGAATTTATCGGGTGAGAAATGCGGTAGCTGATGCAACCAGCTATTTGGAGCTCGGCCAGCGGCGTTGTCGCCTCGATCTTGTAATTTTCTCATGTGGAATGCGATTAACACGACATCTGGACTTTATTAGTAAATTTGTTCTAGCCACATTACAGATATTTTTAAATGAAAAAATAAAACCTCCTTTCTGCGGTACATTTTGTTACGGTATGTTAGTGAAGTTGTCTACGTGGTATTTATACAATTTTTTTGAATTAATGTTACCTTTACAGTACAGGACTGTTAAAAACCAACAAGAAATCTTGCTAAGATGTGAACATAGCTTAACCAAATTTGTATTGCTCTACATAAAAAAAAAATCTTTCTAGCATGTTCTACATGTGTTTTGGAATTCACCATCTGCCTTTTGTTTACAATCCTTAAAGATGCTGTTGTTAGAAAATAAGAAGTACATGCTGACAGACACATATCTCATTAAATGATACCATTAACTCACCATTTACGACACCCAGAAAAAGATAGGGTATGGCATTATTCCGCCAGTCTGTTCGCAATGCCATTTTGGTTTAAATTTGGCCGCTATTAGTCTTATTGACGATTCTTGTAATTTCATCGGACGATGAACTCCAGAATTCGCAAGCAAGAAGCGCATTAAAAAAATTAAAATGAAATTAGGAGAAAGAGAGGAAAGCAGTAGTCAACTGATATAAACCGTTTAAAAAAGTAATAGAATTATTAGTATTTAAAGCAAAGTGGTCACGAAAGTCAAAGATTACTTTGTTTATCCAAACATTATAATTTTCAATACTATCAAAATTACCAAGAAGACATTTTAATAAAACATTAAACGAAAATGTACAAAAGAGGCACAGCGCTGATTTAATATAAATTTAAGTTAAAAGTTATGAAACGCTCTCTGTTTAGAAAGAGATACGATGTTTTAGTTGACTCCACTCTGTATGAAATATACACGTCGCTCCGCTTGCCAAGTGATCGTAAAATGCATACCCAGCAAGTAAAAAGTTAGTACTACAATAAATGTATCAAATTAGATTTCTTTTAGGGGTATTCACATTAAATTTTATCATTACCATCACCATTTCATCGCTTTAACTAGCTTTAAATCGCAGTAGGGAAAATATAGATTTGAGTGATGATTGAATAGTGGTAGAAATTTCTGTAGGCGCTCTCATATTAAGGGTAGGCCTATGCTCTAACAGTGGGACGTAAATAAGCTGTAAAGAAGAAGGAATTTCTGCGCCCCCCAATCTATCTACCACCCTCATTTTGTAAATATACCACCATCACACCATTACAGCAAATTTGTTGCTTAAATTAGAATCTATGAACTGCCATTAAAAGTGCCATATCCATGAGGCCATCAGCACTTTACCTTTCGCCTGCTCAACAATTCACGTCAACAATGCCCGTAGATAATAATGTACGAACGAAAATGGATCGCGAATTATTTGAAAATTTGTTCAGTGCATTTCAGCTCGGATACGAAGAATGTTTTAACTGCAAACTGTAAAGCAATTAGCGCTAAATCGCTTACGACCTTTTCTGCTAGCGTTGAAAGTTTTTCTCATTGTTGCGAAGGTATATTCTCAATTAATTTAAAATTCCAATAGTAACAGAAAATTGTTCTTATCTCATCTATAGTTAATATCAATACGATATAAATTTTATGTCGCTAATAATGTCTATAGTTCACATAGATTTTATTTCTCTGTGTTTGTGTTACCAAGAAACGTTTGTTAACATTATTTGTCTCGAAATAATCAGTGAGATGTATTAAATGTAGTAATGTAGTGTGCAGTTAAATCCAAACACTTCATTGTTAAGTGTTAATCACTTATCACCGAGTGCTGTGTAAACTGGAGGAAAAACGCTCACACAGTTTATTGTCTACAATGTAAGGCTTTTATAACTGCTCTTGTTCTGCCTTCTTGATTAAAACATTAAAATTACTCTAATAAAACTAAAATATTCTTTACTTAATGAAATTGCTTGTTTCTATGCATTCTGCATAAAAGTAATATTTTTCTTAGTTTAATTCACATAAAGCCGTATAGAAGAGAAATTTTAATGCGGAGGGCAATAAATGAACAGCAATACATCTTGCGGAAAGTTAATTCCAACTTTCTTGACGGCCGAAACTTTCTCAACTTTGACGTTTATAAATAATAGGTTCTTAGCGAAGGTAAAAAGCATTTCAACGACTTTGAAGTATTTCCTTATTACATTACAGAGAAAAGATAAACAAAAATAAGTTCGCCAGATTGGCGAAGAAAATTGCGTTGGGTCAGTATTTTAGTTATAAAAGTTTAATCATAAAATGATGCCGTAGAGCGCTGTAGCGACTGAAATTACTGTCGACCGAAATCTGATGCTGTATAAACATTCTTACTAGCGCTTCATAGCCATGGATAAGTATATAAATTAAAAGAACGTTTGAAAATTTGCACTAAATTTGGTATAAATCTCTCATCTTTATACTTTTCGCGTTGTTATAATGTTGTGATACACCTATCTTTGCGTGAATGTCGCGAGCGAGTAATGATATTTTATGCCAAAACATATAGTAATGCTGTGGTGCAATGCAGGACTAACATAACTGCGGATTCATTTATCAGGAAATACTACCGTGCGATGTTGCTAATATATCATTGTATAACGACGTATTTATTGCGGATAGTTAAAGCAGAAAATCCTAGTTTAATTCAAATAGAATAACGAAAGCCTGAGAAAGGATAAAACTATTTCATACTATAAGATTATGTCATTAGTTTGTAATTTATTTTATGGTTACTATTTCCACTTATATTAATAGATATAGGGTGGCGCAAAAGTAATCCTCCTATCAGAAAATGCTATAAATTTTGCCTTGATATAAAAAATTTAAAAAAACAAATAAAAATGCGCTACCTTGTATGTACATATATGTATATACATATATACAAGGTGGCGCATTTTTATTTGGACTTTTAATTTTTTTACATCAAGGCAAAATTTATAGCATTTTCTGATAGGAGGATTACTTTTGCGCCACCCTGTAGTATAGAGATATGTACTTGAAGCGATGATGACAATTGTGAGTCTGGTAGATCTTCACATTATATTGCTAAAGATGAACAAGGTAAAATGATGTGGATTCGATTCCGATTTAGTATTAACTTCCGGTAGAGGAAAACATTGTAATAAAACCAATTAGTCCCAAGAAGCAACACCTTTCATGGTTATGCGACATACTCCAACTGGTTATTGCTCGAATAGGTTATTATAATCCTGAATCTTTCCTACGTTTTTAGGACTTAAAGAAATTGAAACCTTTTTACCACTTTTATAGAAATGTATATATATAATATACATTACATTTCTTTGTAATAAAATATAATTAAATTCGATTTTGTGCATCTACAAAGAAACGTATATATATGTAAATACAGACACTATTTGTGTTGATACTTGTGATAGGAGTGATGAACTTCAGATAAATAAGAAATCCTACTATAGTTTTTATATTATGATTTTTTTAAGTTTAAGGTTTTTATCAATTCTCGACGTGAAATTTATATATGGTTAAGAGGGCAAACGAGCCGTCTGTCAAAGCTAATGCAAAGCGATCACTGCGCCCTCACAGTGATTGAATATCGCGTTCTCGATTGATGGATTAATTTATTTCATTCATGTTAAGTACGACAGTAAAAGGTTGCTGAATGAGAAAATAGGTCTGCATGACCACATACAGTATTCTTTTGTCTCCCCCCTCGTTAGAGTTGGCCCATAGCCAGCAGAGGCCTAATACAAGATGATGTTAATATGTAAGTCATAAAAAATTTATCATTACAGTTAAAACTATAAAAAGGACAGCTGACCATCCAAATAGTTAACCATTTTTAAGATAGATTATTTGTAGTTAAGCTTGATCTTTGGTTAATTTTAAATAACTATTATTTGTAACTATTATCATACTACAATGGGTTTTAAGCACAGGTTTCCACATTAAAGAAATGCTGACTAGTCTGTAAGCAATCTCGTGTCATGTAACACATGAGGCGGGGTTGAATGATGACAGGGGACAGGTAGTCACATTGTAATGTTTCAGATGTCAACATATAAGAGTCAAAGTAGATTAGGCGTTAGTTATCATGTGAATTTAAGGTCAAGTGTGAGTATAATGTACAGCAAATATCTAGTGTAGTGTTTTTATAGTCGTATTGTTATGAATTTCCCTTTCACGTGAAAAATTAAATCAAACGGAGCAATTTTTTTCTCAAATATTTTATATTTGTGAGGTGATAAACCGCTTCATAGTAAGTAATTACCGTAATCTATATATAATACTGAAGCCATGAGGAGCACGTTGCCGACTCCAAAAAGTTTCTGATAAAGCGGTAATGCGATATATATTTGGTTAAACTCTCTAGGCAGTAGTTAGTGGCATCGTTTAACTTAAATTTGTTACCGCATTGTTTAGAGCACGTAAGTGTACGTGCAAGGACACTTAATTCAGAACTTTAGGTTTGGAAAAGCAGATTAAAATCATTGTTATAGTCTGCGGTTTGTACATACACACATATAACAGGTTTGTGATATACATACTGGTTATAAGTGATGAATATTTATGTCCTCAAGATAGGATTTAATATTCTGTATATTTGATGCGTTTAACCTTTCGTCAGCGACAATCGTAATAGTAGCAAAGCAGTCGTTAATATGTAATACCAACTAGGTTTTAGTTAGAATATTTACACCACATAGCATTCAACACTTTTAGATGTAAAATGGTATGTCTAGTCTGCTTGACTTAAGTGGCAGTGGGAAGGGCACATTTCCCGAAGGACAGACAGCCGATGAGGTAGTAAGGTACCCGAGTGGCACCCGCGTACCGGTAGACGTGTTGTTGGCATACCTCTCACAAGGTGAACCGACGATCTGGTGAGAATCGCAGGAACCCATTGGATGCGAGCAACACGGGACCGATTGATGTGGAGATCTTCGGGAGAGGCCTATGTCTAGTAGTGGACGTCTAGCGGCTAATGATGATCATGATGTCTAGTTTTAGCATCATTATATTAAAGATTGATAATTTTTGGGTAGTACTGCAGAAATTAACATTGTAGTCATTAAGAGATACTCTCTCGAAATATATAATAATTTATATAACAATTTAAAACCATTTCCTTTCATATAATAATCATTATTTCAATCCACTTTTGGGTAATATTGTTAAGTAATTGTTATGTATATAATACAAACAAGAGCAAAAGATAAACAATACGTTGTAAAGGTATTGTTTGTAGTGTCTTTATTGTAGTTAATACAGTACTTTTACAAGGTATTGTTTCGCCTGATTGAGTAGATCCTCTTAGATGCTCCGTACTAATCGACTTAACTGAAAGTGTCTGTTAAGTCGATTGGCTACGAACAGCCCCCTACACAATGTGATTAACTGAATTCTCAACAGTACTGTTTGTTTCCTTGTAACATACGTATTCATAATATATTTTTTTCATATAATACTTCTTTCTTAATATTTTCATCTTGCCATGCGTTGAAGGAAAAAAATGCAATTAAGGCATTAAATTTGTATGTTAAACTTTATAGTGTAAATAATGTTCTCAACACATATTTCGAAACATGTTAAAAATGACCATATATGTTGATTGCAAATTTATTATAATAAATAAAGGAAAAAGTAAACCAATGAACGAACAAATAAATAAATAAATATTGCTACATAACAATTTTATCACATCCTATCTCTGAAGTAAAAACATCTTTTTTACTAAATCGCATCAAAACCGTCACTTATTGAAAAACTAAACTAAGAATAATGTTCTACGTTTACCATTTTTTTTTATTCAACGAAGCGAAGAGACCAGCAGGTTGTTCATCCGATAGTAAGTGATATGCCTACCCATAACATGGCTCTAGTTATTATAGTGTACACAGCATCACGTTACAATCGTCGCCTTGATACATAAGATGTTGAGTCTGCTACAGCGCTCCTCAATCCGGAACACACTAGTGTTTTCACACTACTGTTTGACGGCTGAAACAGGAAACCTAAACGGCCCCCAGCAATAGAGACCTACCACCAGTAATATTGCTATGAGCGAAATTATTGTAATTAGAAAGATTCTTTTGATAACATATGAGAGATAAGATACCATCTACGTCTAAATTCTTATAACTTATTCTTTTACAAAGTAACGTATCGACTAAGTCACATTTAATTAATTAACATGAGCTCGTAGTTGAATTATTTAGACCAAGATTTATTATAGTCATTTGTATACTAAGTTTGTTCGTAGCATGCAATTGAACTTAGATCTAGTCTACTACGCCAGCGATCGCTTCGAATTGCTATTAAATTCTCACAAAGTTAGAGAGGTCACACAAGTTATCTAGGCTAATGGTCCGTTGCGTTATAATGCATTTAATGGCATGGTATTGCCAGTTAGTAAATCTTTCTTATCGTAATCAAATTAAAACCTAAAATCCTATATATTATAATTATGCTTATTAATCTAAAAGTCTATTGCAAAACTATACTATGTACGAATTTTGAAAATTATTATTGCGGGTGAAAACATATTTCAACGTAATTTAAAAATATATATCATAAACACATATATACTGGTGGTTGATGTCTGTTGAAGAAACCATCTGGGTCACCACCGTAGCTCCTATTTCCGCAAACAGCGGTGTGTATGGAATCGGGACATTGCGATTCGATGGGTTCTTAATGTATAAAAAAAAACGATGATGATGATACTGAGGAATGGGTATTACAAAATAGTTATGCGGTCTCTTTCCTGAGAAGATAGATATATGAAATGTTTGTAACTTACATAATTCTTTTCAAGAAAAAAAATTCAAGTAGTTTTTTTATGATGCATGACGACACAAAGTTGGCCGTGTACCATAATTGCTAACGACCGAGCATAGATTATTGAATCGTAGTATTTTGTTACAAATATAGACGTCTTTATGACCCGCAGTAAGGAATGATGCGTTATTATCTCTTAAATTTGTTTTATTAAAGTTATACTTAACAGAGAAAATTATTTACACATATGTTACCATTACATACATTATAAAATCTTTATTTCGTATTATAATTACACCAACTACCTACTGGTATCTATAATATTATGAAGATTAACTTTAAAAATATTTTTATAATGACGAAACTGCCGCTCTTCGTAAATTTCCGGTCGAAAATTTTTGCGCAGGCACAAAATAAGAAAAATGGAGTGTGAAGAGATATGAAAGAGTATAAAGTGACCGATGATGATGTTGAAGACAGTACCAAGTAGTGGAGAAAAATAAAAAAAGCGGACCCCACGACCATATGGGATAATAGCCAGGAAGGTAGAGAAAAACTGCCACGATTCCTCAATGCGTTTTTGTCGTTTTTTGGACTACATTCTTGTCATAAACACTGTGATCAAAAAAATAATGATAGATGTAATAAAAGAAAATGCCTTTTTGCATTTTATTATATCATATACTGATAGTTGGATTCTGTTGAAAGAGACCGTCTAGATAGGTACCAGTAGCACCTCGGCGCCTGTTTCTACCGTCAAACAGTAGTGTGCAAACATTACTGTGTACCATTTCAATTACTGAGGTAAAGATACTTGCTATCTAATGTCACAAAGGACGAGCATAGTGTGGTGCTGTATATATCATCCTAATTGGCGCCTCATTGTTATGGGCCGGCATATCATTTACCATTAGGTGAACCTCTCGCTCCTCCTATTGCTTCTTTGTTAACTAACGCTATGAGCAGGATTCTATAAATACATAGCGAATAAATAACTGCTTTAGATTTCTTTATATACGCAAAGAATAAAATTCTGTTTGCAATAAAATTAATTTGTAGTCTATGACGCTCTGCGGTACTTCGCTTTTCACGACTGCGAAGCGCCAGCTCAAAAGATCCGGTAAGCAGAGCACGTATGCAGTTGGCAACGGTATCCTCTAAACACACGCCATCACGGTCTTAATTGCTGTAATTACAAAACGTTTGTTCGTTTACGCATAAAATTTGTTGCAAACACTTCCTATTCGATTACGGCTAACCTACAGTTCGGAATAATAGTATATCAAATAAGTTTTATCGTCAAAGGATCACTGTCACGAAATAACGACCAATAACGTAAAACATAAACATCAATAATTTTTTTTTACAATAAAAGCTTTTAAAAAACATCAAAATTCGAAATTTAATCCTAAACCTATTTTTTTGTTTATAGAAGCGACGAGGCGAGCAGGACGTTCATGTGATGGTAAGTAATGCGCCTGCCCATAACAACGTGGCGCTAGTTAGGATGGTATTAACTCCACAATATTGCGCTCGTCGCCTTGAAACAAGATTTTAAGTCTCGTTACCCCCGTAATTTCACTAGCTGCAGCGCTCTTCAAACCGGAACACAGTAATGTTTGCGCACTAATGTTTGACGAAAGAAGTATGAGCTGCGGTGTTATCTGCCTAGACGGTCTCCGGCAACAGAAACCTACCCCCAGTAAAATTTATTAATTATTAATCTGTATTGTTTTAAACATACTATGTAAACTTGATTTTATTATTGGCAGTGATAAAAAAAATTTAGATTTTTTCATCTAATCCTTTTCCTATTATTATTAATTATTATTCTCTTTACAACTTGCAAAAGTTCACTGGAATATATGTCTTCTATCAACATGTCCGTCTTTTTGTTTATCTGTTTCAATAGTATATTTTTTTTAACTATTTAGAAAAGTGTGAATAAATATTAAATTAAATAAAAAAATGATCTTTTACAATTACTTTTTGTATGTAAGTACGAGATATTAACATTTTAAATTACCTTTGAAGTTTAAGGTTTTATCAATTTGTCACCATTGCGTTATTTTATGAAGTATAAATATATAAATGAAAATATTGGTACTAACAATACAACTATTCTTAGATGTATTACCCTTCCATACGTTTTCCATTTATTTTTATTGGAAGATCTCTGTACAACCTTAATAAAAAATGTGTGTATAGACGGCTCTCCAATCAAATGAAATAACGTCGGAAGGAAAGTACGTTTTATCGAAATAAAATGTCTGCCTGGCGGATTCTTGTTAGACAAAGTGTAATAGAGGAATTCTGCAAGGAACCTGCGTTAGAAGTTTCTTCCTTTATTGTGAAGTTATGTCATTTCACTCTGTATATATCAAAAGCTATATTAAAACACTGTTATTGATCTTAATTCTTCATCATCATCAGCCGATAGATGTCCACTGCTGGACATAGGCCTCCCCCAAAGATCTCTACATATCAATCGGTCCCGTGTTGCTCGCATCCAATGGCTTCCTGCGATTCTCACCAGATCGTCGGTTCACCTTGTGAAAGGGATGCCAACAATATGTTTACCGATACGCGGGTGCCACTCGAGGACCTTGCTACCTCATCGGTCGTCGGCCCTTCGAGAAATGTGCTCTGCCCACTGCCACTTAAGGTACCGGCGCCTTGCCGATGTTGGACACCAAGAGTCGTCGTTTGTTGAGGTTCATATGGAGGGATTTGGCCATTTCCTACCACCCTGGGTTGATGTGAATCTCGTTTGTTTATTAGCAGGGTGCAGCACGAACAGAT
The DNA here is from genome assembly GCA_029034505.1 of Ornithoptera priamus. NCBI lineage: Eukaryota > Metazoa > Arthropoda > Insecta > Lepidoptera > Papilionidae > Ornithoptera > Ornithoptera priamus. The sequence continues at coordinate 1,300,970 of JARDWD010000403.1, read as the reverse complement.
GAGGTTGGCTTGGGTCCCATGAGTTGTTGTACCGGACCTCTTACACCCCTTCTTATCTTAATTACTGTTCACATTTGTCCTAAAACAAATATTTTATTTCAATACTTTATGAATATTAGTGGAGATGTTTAAGGGAGGCCTATGGTCGACAATGTACTGCTGTCGACAACGGCTGATGATGATGATGATGAACATTATTAATGAATATGTTTTTTGCAATGTTAGATATTCATATATTATTTTTCTGTTTTCATTATTAGTTATGTAGGTCTGATTGTACGATATTATATAAATCAAAAGAAATCATTATAGTTAATCTAAAAATTATTTTATTAACAGAGTAAATATTTACGATGATAATGTTGTAGTTGGTGATATTATTAAAACGAATTCTTTTACTATCAGAATTGATTCCGACATCGAGTGGACTACGGTTCAGATAATGGAAACCACTTTCAGCCCTTGAAACTTTATTACCGCTAACTTAATAACATGTTATTGGTTCTTTTCAGGTTGAAGCGAGCATGCATCCTTTGGTAGGTTATTTGGAAAAGAAAAGAAAAAAATATCTCTTTTTACTTTTCTATCAGAGACAACATCAATATTAGGAGACCCTCAGCTCCGAGTGGAGCTTCTAGAATATTATAGACTCTTCCCATGAAAAATCTTCTGGGTACCGTTTATATTTATTAAAAAAGTTTTTTTATCCCAAGATCAATATAAACAGCTTAAATCACAAAATTTGATTATATTTAGGTAGCCAACATAATGTTACAGGGAGTAAAGGTCTTCTTTCATAAGAAAAAGTTAAGGGTATTTCTCCAAGTTCGAGTTGGTGAACGTCATATATCTAATTTAAATATTCTGTCACCGGAAACTCAAGATTAGTAAGAATCCGGTGAAGGAAAATTTGTAACCATAAATAAGTTTTTCAATATAGTTTTGCGGAACTTTACTGTTTAAATTATTATGAGAAAATTAGCGCCACGTTGTTATGCGCAGGTGTATTGCTTACCATCAGGTGAAAGTCCCGCTCGTCTCGTCGCTTAATTGAATAAATAAAAAACAATACATCGTTCATAGTTACTCCTTTGCGAGCGTTCATCTCGTATGGTCCTACTGGATGCGATCAACGCGGATCTTTGGGTGAGGCGTAAGTCCAGCAGTGGACGTCTATCAACTGATGATGATGGTGTCATATGTTTTATATCTCACGTCAGTTGGCGTTACATTGTACTTACAATTGTATACCTGCTGGCTGGCGTGTTATCGTACCATGACCTGGATAGTTTGCGCACGGTCACGTAGAAATTCTTCGCCGTCTTCTTGCTCACTTTGCTCACGTCGAAGAAGCATTGCGCCGCTGCCGAAGGTATCAAACAATTGGAGGTATGTAACTGGTGGTAGACTTATACGACGGCTGGTAGGTCTCTGCATTGGTAGTAGGTCTATGTACTGGTTCTGTTACTAACAACCGGCATTGGGCCATCCTGGTGGGAAATAGCCTAAGTCGCCCCATATATTGTAGATCGTAAGACGTATAGATCGGGATAATTGTACAGATCGGAAATGTATTGAACAGAGTAGCGTACCTTATACTTAGAATCACCAAACGGATTTCGCCGAGGGTCATATAGGGTTACGCTTTAACCTCCACACACCCCGACGAGGAGTAAGAAGCAATGTATGAGGATATCTCTTAGGTCATGCGTTTTTCGGAGACTTCAACACATGATTGGCGAAACGATGCGGTGACAAGATGAAAGAGGCAACTTGGAAATAAATGTCAGAATTCTCGCGGTCAAATGCTAGCCGATTATATGGAGAGGGAGGGACTCTATATGATGATATGGACATAGAAGAGCCACGACGATAAGTCGAAGAATGAGAATGACTTCATCGTGTCGACAAAGACGTATATATTCAATGAAATCTCGGTGATCAATTCGTTTGATACGGGGAGCGATCACCGAAGTGTTAGAGGCATATTGTTTACTGCAAGGAAAAGGTTACTACTAAGAAAAGTTTACTGCCTGGAAAAGTTTACTGCCTGGAAAAGTTTACTGCCAGGAAAAGTGTACTGCCAGGAAAAGTTTACTGCCTGGAAAAGTTTACTGCGAGGAAAAGTTTACTGCTAGGAAAAGTTTACTGCCTGGAAAGTTTATTGCGAGAACAAGTTTACTACTAGGAAAAGTTTACTGCCTGGAGAAGTTTATATGGGAGGAAAAGTTTACTACATGGAAAAGTTTACTGCCTGGTAAAGTTTACTGCCTGGAAAACTTTACTGCTAAGAAAAGTTTACTGTCTGGAAAAATTTGCTGCCTGGAAAAGTTTACTGCCTGGAAAGTTTACTGCGAGAAAAAGTTTACTACTAGGAAAAAATTACGGCAAGGAAAAGTCTACTGCATAAAAAGTTTATGGCCTGGAAAAGTCTAATGCATGGAAGTCTCTCAATCTATCGATCTTGCCATTCATCGATCTTGTCATTTATCGATCTAGCCATCTATCTATCTATCCAACTATAGACCTTTTCACATAGAGATATCTATTGATATATTTTACTCTAATCTACAAGGAAAAGTTTATTAGCCTTAATAGTGATAACAGAGGTAAGATAGAATTAAAAGTATCTGATATGTTGGCGAGGTACATAAAAAAGGTACATAACTTGTTAATATGCAGAAATGTTGAAATGAAAATAATGACTGGGAATAAAGTTTACGAGTGAGAGTAAAGTAAAAGGTCCGCTATAAACCCAAGAAATTGTAAAGAACTTTTGATAAAATTTAATTTAGGGACTAAGTGCGTATTTAAGGTTCATGAATCTTTGGAACTTAGTTTAATGCTTTCGGCCTAAGATTTATGCAAAATTAATCTTTTCGCGCAAGAAGAAGCAAATTACTGAATCACATTCCGTAACAAATTTTTAATATCTTAACGTTACTATTACAAAAACTGCTACCAATATTAATTGCGTTTTTATTTTGTACAGCAAAAAAAAAAAGGAGAAAATTGAAAAATATTACCTGACATATCTTTGTAGTTTTTACAGGTAAGAGAAATTATACAGGGCAGAAATTCTTAAAATTATCTTCGACGACCCGATAACTATAAAGAATCATGCTAGGCGAAACAAAAAAGTAGATTCGCCAATTTTTTTTTTATTTGCTAATTTTACTAATTTAAACATCGATAATCGGATAGAGTTCAGAAAATTAAAATTTTATTTAATCACCGAAGCGACGATGCGAGCTGGACGTTCATCTAATGATAAATGATACGCCTGCACATAATAGCATGGCGCTAGTTAGAGCGTTATACACCGCACTAAACGAGGATACTAACGTTTGCACATTAGTGTTTGGCAGCAGAAATAGGCGCTGCGTTGGTACCTAGATGGTCTCCGGCCACAGGGACCTACCACCAAATAAAAGTAAGACATGCATCTAAAAATAATATCATTATTAAGCGTCATCGCTAACGTCGTTTTAGCCCAGAGATTAAGTGCAATAGCTTAAGGAAGTGTCTGGTTTAATTCCAAGACCATATAGTGACATATTGTGCAGTTTGTGTGGTGATAAGGATTTTTCAAATTCGCCTGGCAAACTGTCACCCTCATAGAATATGTCGAGATCAAAGCTTACTTCACCATCGACATCATGTAAAATTGGGGTTATTTAAATGTTAACTTAGTTGTTTATAATGTTTTTGTTAACTTTAGATCAGTTGTTGTTTCATAACTCAAACAATTATTGTTTTAATAATTTAAAATTATGATATATCTAATAATTGATTAACATTTTTAATTAAGTATAAAGTGGTTAAATAACCGCACGACTTAGTGACTTGGTCGCCATGTAAACCAACTAATTGTGTAGAACTATCGGCATATGCGTAACCTGTAAAGGTTTATGCGGTAAAATGGTCGAAATCAAAAGTAAAGTATAATTTGAAAATTTAAACCAGCTTTACGTATATCGCTGGAACACGAACAAAACTTATAAGTTTTGACACATATATTCTAAGTGATCCGGAAATTATATTACAGGGTCTACACTATCAACTGAATAACATGTCAGCATAACCCATTAGGTACTACATGTTTTCGAGATGGGTTGACGTATTGGAACGGTCTCAGATATTTTTGTATTAATCTTCATGATGTAACCTATATCTGTACATACAGCTTATACTTGATCGTCATATCAACTTAAATTTTATTTATCTTATGCAATTTTAATGTAACAACAAGAAGCGATTGTATCATCATCAGCTGAAATATGTCCACTGCTGTACATAGGCCTCCTATAAAGATTCCCATACGATCGGGTAGGGGTTCTTATGGGTGGATTTGGGCCATTTCCCACCACGCTGGCCCAATACGGATTTGTGGAAGCAAGAGCCTCGTTTGTCGATTAGCAGTTTGCAGCACGAGCAGGTAAGATTGGCTTGGCTTCTGTGAGTTGTTGTCGGGGAACATAAGTTGGATATAATGTGAGAAATATTAAAATAAGTAACTAAGTTAATCAAAAAATGGCTACAAAATGAAAAATAAGTTATATTAAACACCTGGCGAAGGCGTATTTCTTTGGATATAGAATTTATAATATCTTTAGGCTTTTATTATGTAACTAAAGCTGAAACTACTTGGACTGGCAATGTTTTATATAGTAAGCAACACTTTACCACAGAGTTGCTTTGTACAAGCTCGTACTTCGCCAATCATTCACTAACTGTCGATGTGAGCACAGCTCTTGCATTGAGTACCGAAGTTTCAAATTTAATTATCTTTAGTTACTATAACCGTTAACCTGTTGAAAACATAACAATTAACATTCTAAATACAGAATATATCTGATATTATGTTATTAAACGAACACTCCTAAGTTTCTTTCAATGGTTTATGTTTCTAAAGAATATAGACAATTAAAGTTATTTTCATAAAATTCTTACAATCCATCATAATCAAAGCATTTTTATTTTAGATATTACTACTACTAATCCTTGAATAAATCTTTATACTTAGGATATATATCATATACTATTTTTGAGTTACTTCAATATCCTTAACTGCACACACGTCGATTACAGATGTTCTAGTATCACTAAACAAGTTTACGCTCACTACTTGATAAGTAAGGCTTTTTATTTATCAAAGTACAAACTAAATAATTAAACTGTAGTTATCTGTTATTTCAATAGATATACTGATAAATATTTCTAATACATTAGTAAGTCCAATGATAAATAGATTACTACTAAATTAACCGAAATTTTGATTAATTTTGTAAACATTATGTACTAGATATCATTATCGCACGCATTACAAGGCCGTACGTTACGGATTTTATAAATTAATTGTCATAAATCTCTTCATGAAATGAAGCTCTCATTACCAACTGAAACTCGGAGATCCAATTATCGTATCGATTTCCATAATGTAACATAATTGATCACTTAACATCCAATCAATAGCTGTTTTCAATTTCAAATATATTTAATTTATATTTGGTGCATATTAAAATGGAATAAAAACTTCTAGATTCCAAGTAAATATTAAAGAAAACCGTATTGAAGAAGCGTTGAAGGATTACACATGGACGCGTAATATTAACATCCGTTTAGTTTACAAGGATCTCTTTTTACTGGTAGTTGGTCTTTGTTGCCGGAAACGGTCTAGACAGGTACCAAGGCAGCGCCTATTTCTACCGCCAAACAGTAGTGTGTAAACATTACTGTGTTCCGGTTTGAAGGACGTTATAATAGTGTAATTACAGGGGAAACGAGACTCAACATCTTGTCTCAGGGCGACAAGCGCAACGGGTTCAGTGTATACCATTCTAACTAGCGCCACGTTGTTATATGGGGGCACTTACTATCAGGTGATATTCCCGTTCGTCTTGTCGCTTAATTACCTAAAAAAAAGAAATGTTAAAGTAAAAAGGTATTGAAAAAGTCTTGAAGTATTACTCATGTTACACACCGGTTAGTTTGCATGGATCTCTTGTACATAACGTTTGGAATAACAAAGCTTAAATTATCTCATTTAAAAACTCTTGCCAGAGACCCTGCCTTCTCGGTTGACTAGCAGAGATAGTCACCTTGAAATAAAGTCAGGCCGTCTATAACTTTATATGCGAGGAGTATAAATAAATAAAATACAAACATAAATATGTGAATGTGTCGAACAGGAAACCAGCTAAACAAAGTTCAGTCGACAGATGCTCCCTAGATTATTGCTTTTCACAACGTTTGAGGAACGGGAGTAAAACCTTTGAATGCAGCTTTAAATGCAAAGCCGAAGGAGAACTAAAAAGCTAACCATAGAATAACTATAGTCATCTTTTTTATTTAGAAAATTGAATGAAGGAAAACACTAATATTTTTATTCGTTATAGTAATTTGCAATAATATTCAAAATCCGTACTAGAGATGGTTTGTTAACAAGCAATCATACATAGTAAAATGTGTTTGTAACAGAAGAAAATAATGTAAAGGAAGTAAAAGATGGAGAAGAATAAGTTCCACTTGAGGATAAGTCTGCCCAAAAAACTTATTGGTTAGCTTGCCATGAAAAGAGATAGTTTATTTTAACGGAGATCGTTTAGGTGGGTACCACCGTAACTGCTATTTCTGCCGACAAGCAGTATTGTGCAAACATTCCGATTTGAAGGGCGTTGAAGCTAGTGAAATTATTAGGGTAACGAGACTCTGTATATCTCAAAGCACGCACGTGATGTTATATCTCAAAGCAGCCAGCACGAAATGGTGATATATATATCATCATAACTAGCGCCTCGTTGTAATGGAGGTGCGTATCATTTACCATGAAGTGAACATCTCGCTTGTCTCGTAGCTTCGTCGAATATAAAAAAACTTGAAAATTTGCACTATTGGTTAGCAAATAAAATAGTTGTCTGAACGTTCGCAAGTATACGGTTATTAGAGACTTAGATGTCTCTTAATTTTATTTATTAAATGAAACTTATAATACCTAAGTATATACTTAAAACATTTTCTACGTCCTACGAAACAAAATCATTTCGTCCTTTGGTATATTGCTAAAACTTGCATTCATTGAAGTTTAATTTAGCTAGTGATAATTATAACGTATATTAAAAAAAAACATGTAATATAAACATTATAGTTAAAAGTACGTAATTATCAGGGGTTCGATAGGGGATTTGGACCGTTTCTCACCAAGCTGGCCCAATGCGGGTTAAAGAAAGCCAGAGCCTCGTTTGTGGATTAACAGGGTGCAACATGAGCAGGTGAGATTGACCAAATTTAGGCCCCTGGTGACCAACGACCAGCGCAAGAATGATCGATGTGGAAATCTTTGCAGGAGGCCTATGTCCATCAGTGGATGTCTATCCGCTGATGATTATCATTGAAAAATTTGGTGCTAACTTCGTCTATCAAATCTTATAGGTAGTTTTACTTCTATTAGTAAAAACTTCGCTTCCATTGATGTTTATTTTGTAAATGTTTACTTCTATTTTTGGTAAATAGACGAATGTCCATAAAATAAATCAATTCCTATGTTTCGCTTCAATGGAAAACAAAAACAACGAAGCTGAGAGCAGTGAATGAGAAGAGTAATTTTCCCCTTCATAAAAATTGCCGGAGTTATTTATGTTTGTGACCCCATCTTTGTGAGGGATTTCGCTTGAGGCCAAGTATTAACGAGCGATTGGGTTTCACTCTTGTATTACTATTATACTTTGAAATTTTTTTAACAATTACATAATTACAGTTTCTATGTTTCTTGGTTAATTAAAAAGAAACAGTACATAATAACATTATTAAAAAAATACACAAGAATTTGTTTTGAATTTTGCTTCTTTCTATTGCTTGTATATTATATAAACTTGTTAAACATAAATTATAATATGTTTTTTTACTAAGTTATATGACATACTCCTACCCGTCACTACGTGGCGCTAGTTAGGAGGTTATACACAGCACCAAATTGCGCTCGTCACCTGAGATATAAGATTATTGAGTCCACATATCCCAGTAATTATTAAAGCAATAGCGCCGTTCAACAAGGAGCACCGTAATGTTTGCACATCAATGTTTGCGCGGTAGAAATAGGAGCCGTGGTTATAGCTACTCGGCCTAAAATATCTTTCTGATAATTCAATGGACCTTTCCATTATAAAAAATCAATTTATAAGAAAAATATGATTAAAAACTAACATTAACGAAGGTTTGAAGGTATTCACGAAATTACAATGATTTTTATTTAAAAAATACATAATACGTAAGGTAATGTTGTCCTAACCGTATATCGCTTAGAATTACCTTAAGTTAAGAAATTAATAATGTCCATACAAATATATTTCTAATTATATTCACCATACTCCAATTTGATATTTGAACAGAACATTCAAAGACGTATATACAAAATCATGAAATGTGCTCAGATCATATTTGCTTCTTAACTGCACTTCTTGGCGGAACAGACGGCGCTGAATCTTTACCGCCGCCTTACACCGGTGTCCACTGACTGCAGTGCCCACCTCCAAATGTCCACCAATTATGATGACTTTTCGACCCGAGCACTAGTAGATCTCACCACTTTGATACTAACCTTTAGTAATCAATATATCGCACCAACTCCGGCCGCGAAGGACCAAATTGTTCAGTTTAACGTCAAACTATGTGCTAAAGAAGCCCTTTGACGTCTACGAAATCAGACGCAGTGACGTCTACCCAAAGTTACATTTAAAAAAAACATTACCTATATAGAAAAGCTTACGACTAAAGCATAGCACGTTCGCATAACTAACATCGCCATCTAGTGGATGAAAGTTACAGTTTATACATTCTAAATATCTTGGATTAAGCGACTTCTAGGAGAAGAACTTTAGGTAAAAAGCAGTTGTTTATTCTCGTCGATTTTATAAGGCGACATGTGTTTAGCAAATATGTGGATTGTGATTAAAATAATGCATAAATTGTATTAAAAAAAGCAAAAAATCGACTATTATTAAAAGCTTTGTAGTCGATAAACTTTTGATGCTATTATATAAAACAATTATAGGAACTCTAACGAAAAGAAAGATATTATCATAAGTCGTAATATATTCATGTACCTTAGGCTTCTTGTTAAAACTTATAAATTTCGTGTTTTATGTCAGATACTGTATCATAGAGTATTATACTATTATGTACTACAGTAGCAGTCTCTACAGATAAATAGTATGTGATTATTATATGTACTGTTGGATGATCGGGGTTAATTCATATTACACCGTTTCCGCTTCTGCGTTTGATGTCAATATTTAATGCGAATTGAATACGTAACAAAGAGGATTAAATGAATATTTCAATACTTTAAAACTTAATTAGTTAATGTACAAATTCATATACGTGTAATATCATATACAGTTCGATACAAACTATTTTAAAGATATTATGTGCTTTACGTAACAATTATCTTCCGAAATTTAATAACAAATTTAATATACAAATTAATATAAATATTATAAATTAGGTTTAAATCTGAAAATATATGATAAATTTGTTTAAAAACTCATAACAAATGCTGAGAGAATAAAGTAACACGATTGTTTGACCAGATATCAATAAAGAAATTTTGCCTCGAGCAATTCATTAACGATTTCCCAGTTTATCGTTCAACAAAGAAAGAAAACTCCAATAAATGATTTAAATTCGCCACTTAAAACTTCTTTGTAATCTCGTCATTGGAAATAATTGGACGATTTACTAAGCCGTGTTGAGTTCATCAATAATTAAAAAACATATCCTTACAACTTCCTTCCCGTTTTCAAACGTAATGTTTTATCGTATATTTAGAAATAATGTCTAAATCTACGTCTATGTACCTTATTTATGTATTTAATTAAAGAAAGTATATAAATATTTTAAGTATCTTTTTTTATTTCTTTTCCTGAAATATAATTGTATTTTTTTTTTTTACGTTTTTATTAACCTACCTCATAATATATCTGTAGACTGAAAAATAATTCCAAACGCATAAGGTACTCGTTTTCACAATAGTGTATGAGGTTAAATATATTTTACAGTCTTTTTTCCTTTTGCTAAAAACTTATAATTGCTTAGAAAAGTTTTGTTTTTTTATTTTAATGATTTTACTAAAGGCCGTGAGAGATTAGATATTGGTATAGGTAAAGACCGCGTACGTAATTTTGAATTTGGCTGATAAGCTCAGTTATTGTACAAAAGTGTAGAATAAGAAAAATACAATGGAGGATTCTTAGTATAATAACACTACCCTGAATATAAAAGTATAATTACATATAATTAATAATGATAAAGAGGAATCACATCGTATCAAGTCAGGCAGTAATTGACTTAAACAAAATTCGATAGGAAGTTTGATTTAAGGTATTATAATTAATTTTAATAATGTCTGCTAAACAAAATTTTAAAATAATACAGTTCCTCAACTGTCTAAAACGACCAACATTTTCAGTATTCACTTCCATAGTAATTAACTAAAAGACAGCTTATAATATTATTTCTTGAAAGCAACTAAGTGTCATTGAATATAAGGTCTATTATTATCAATAATATTACAGAACATCATTTAAACACAGGTACTATGTTCTCCAACCATAAAACTGCTGCAAAGTGGATAGCGTGAATATATTCTTCGTGCTTCAACTTACGATCTGCTGAATGGTGTTAAGTTGATGCACTTAAGCACTGTCAGGTGGCAAACGAGACGAAGAGGATAGTCAATTTTAAGAAGGTATAAGTAGAAAGGATTCGAAGACAAACATTTTATATCAATTCAAGCTATAATTTTCTAGTACGTTGATAATATAGATGAGAAGCATAATTCGGATTCATGTAAAAGACTAAACAAAGCGCAAACAGCCCGCATATCAAATTTCAACATTCAATGAGTTACACAAAAAGATAGAGTTATAATCCGGGACTGAAACTTGAAGGGAAAAATAAAGACTTCCTTATTTTTCTTCTCGTTTGCAATGGAAAACTCAATGAAAACTTTCAGGAAATAAACCTTTTTAGAATAGTTCATAGCGCTCATCGAATGGCGATGTTTGTACAATTTTTATGTTACTTTAACATTTTAAGTTTTAATAGTTGCAGCAGTTTTTATACCAATTATTAACCTTAACAAAAAAAGAGAAAGGTAGACATTTAATAATTTCTTTTTTGCATTGTATAGTAAAAACAGACACTTGAGTTTTATTTATTCGTATTGATGTAGTAAAAACATTTTTTGGATCTATTAAAAAAACTTTTCTGTAGTTTTTGGCTTTATCACGATGTTCGTAATAACACCATGTTAAATCGTGTAGATTTGATATGTAAATTTATTATGGAATACATTTAGAGGAGAAACGAAAGGTTTCTTCGTTGGTAATAATTCTAAAGTGATACAACACTTAAAATAGTAAATAGTGCAGTTAAGATAATACAGATCCATTTTCGTTGCCAGATTTTATGGTGTGATGATTTTATTTGTTTTTGCATTGCGCCAAATATGCAACTTTACTGCGGTTAGACGATCTAATGTTCGCTTCATTTTAAGCAGTATATTACAATGTTTATGAGCGTATTGTGCTCAAGATGAAATAGTTTTATACAAAGCAAACCCTTTCGTGAATATTATTAACAATGCTAGATTTCAATTAGTATGTATTCGCCCTACATCAACGTATATTGTTCATTCAATTATAAAATTAAACAGAAGCTGATTCGTTTGGATTCAATGACGGATATCTTCTATCTCCTCCAGTAACGTTTGAATTATTCAATCCTTGTTCTTGGAAGGATAAATAGTCCTTCAAACGAAGAATATACAGACAACAATGAAGTTAAATATCTTATGAAGTAAAAGATAATTATTTATTTTATCGCCGTACATGGTGTAGCAGGCGGACTTAATGCCTGGATGGCGCTCTGTGCCAATCAACCCCGAGAGACAGAAATTGTGAAATCATTGGTAATTAATTATAACATATAACAAAAATAATACAAAAGTACACAATAATATAAATAATACTAACGTACATAAACAATAAAACGTCAAACTAGTTGCGTTATCAGGTAATGGATACGATGCATCTCGATGTAGGTTTAATATCATTAGGCAGGGCATTCCATAGAATAGATGGAATAGCTTTGATACAAATATCTTATCAATATAATTGTTAAACTGTATGTTAAAATGTACATAATTACGAGCGTCGAGCAGAAAGCTAAGAGTGTCTTTTACTATAAAATCATAGTTCTCTTTCTCGAGTATGTTTAACAATGTAGAGTTATATTAAATACGTAAAAATCCCAGAACTGGAGTATTGAGATGGTTTGAATATCAGTAATGATGAATTTAATATGTTCACCAGCAAGTCATTCCATAGATGTATAAAAATATCAAAATATAACCGAAATGCGTAGAAGATTTACGTCATTAATACACCTTCCCTGTACTAGACAGTGTCAGGAACGTGACCCAAAGATCCAGTTACGAGTTATTATTCAAGTCATGCCGGGGAACACGGCTGAAAATTGTTTCGTTGATACAAGCGTGTCCACATGTCTTACCAAATCCAAAACGGAAAAATAGAATCGCCCCTAAGACGTGCTTAGTGAAAATGAAAAACATTTTCCCTCTCGTAACGCGACACGTTAAGTTTTTTCTTTTATAGAAAATAATTTTTACATAGATAGCTAAGCAATGGTCCTTTTCTCTTTTGGAACTATTTTTCAGCTATCACGAATGTTATATCTATTTATAACGAACAAATTTTTTTGACACCCATAAACCCACTGTTTAAACTATCCTTTTATATAATACTAACGAATAAATAGAAACTAAATACTAAATTAGGATATCGGCGTCTTAAGACATTATTAGTCAGTAAACAGACGTAATACTTAATTAATAATCTCATAGTAACATTACCTGTGCCAAATTTCTGTATAATAATATTTTAAGACTTAAAAATCCAAAGTCAATCGAATAGTTAATTACAGTATTATTATTAAAAATACCATAAAATCTGTAAAGGAGTCTGTTACTGTAGACTATCTAGATAAAAACAACTCAGCGCCTTTTTCTGCCATCAAACAGTACTGTGCAAATATTATTGTATTACGGTTTGAAGGTGTAGCTAGTGAAATTACTAGAATAATGACACTGAACGTCTTGTTTCAAGACGACGAGCACAATGTGGTGCTGTGTATATTATTCTAACTAGCAACATATTTTTACGAGCAGGCATAACAGGAAGCGACATTCCATCAGTTGAACATCTATCTATAATGTATCTTCGGAGCACAAAGTATTTTATTTACGAAAAGAGGAAGCACTCAGCATTAGGTGAAAACTATTCTCGTTGTCTTTTAGATAACAGTTTTTTTTATTTAAATAATGATTTCCTAAAACTTTGTTTACGTGATGTCGATACATTTGGCAGAACTAAAAAGTAAATAAATGATAGCTATACATAACAATAGCTGCACCACTCAAATCCATTAACAGATTTACTAAATCACATAAACAATTTATAGTATTTCGTCAAACTGACAAGCAGATGGTTGACGATGTATTTAGTTCACTGGCATAAACTACAATACGTTTTAAACTACTATAATAACAATATATACTGGTAGTAGTAATATTTACTGGTGGTAGGGCTTTATAGCTGGAGACCGTCTCGGTATGTAGCACTGTAGCGCCTATTTCTACTGCCAAACAGTAGTGTACAAACATTGATGTGTCCTGTAGCTAATGTAATTAAACCAACTGGAGTAACAAGACTCAACTTCTTATACCTTGGGCGACGAGCGCAATATGATGCAGTATATTTCATCCTAACTAGCGCCACATTGTTATAGACGGGCGTATCACATACGATCAGGTGAACGCCCCCTTCGATAGATCGCTTAATTGGATGAAAACAAAATTAGGTTAACAGTAACCCATAACATACAATACACTCAATAAATACTTTGTAATATATATATGGAAGCCTTTAAGCACACGTGCTGCAAGTTCCCCACAGTATAAACATAATTTCTCCCTTCGTATGCTATTTGTTTTTACCAATAAACGTTAATAAGCCACTCTTTACTTCCTTTTTGAATATTACTTTACTAGAAGTTTTCACTTCGTAAAATGGTGAGAGATATTTCGGCGGTGTTGGTACACTTTGTGAGTAGGAATTCATCGCCGTCGCGACTCTCCCACTTCCAAAATTGTCTGTATATTCTTGACAATAGCATAACAATACGTCCGCAAGGAAAGTCATAAATAAATAGCAGATGGTAGAAACGTGTAGCAAATGACAACAAGAATAGACATTGTATTTTCTCATTATGTTTCACACTGTTTGACATTGAGTCGCAATTTATAGAAGATCCTAAAGAGGATTTGTTGCTTATTATACTGTTATTCGAGTTATTCCGTACTTTTATGTTTGTACGCTGCTAGATATTTATTATTTACGGACTACCCGCAGGTACTTTATAACAAGAAAACGAAAACAGCAGCAATAATGTTGATTTATTGTATCTATGCAAATTTATCACATTTAATAAAACTAATTTACGACTAAACTAGCTGTTGACCACTATCCCACCTGATGGTAAGTTTCGAGATAGTAATAGATGGTAAAACTCACTATTCTAGAAGTTGTCTGTTAACTTATCTTCATTGATATGTATTAGTAGCAACTGAAGAACTTAGGTCACGAGTGTGGACGCTGCTAGGATATATAAATCACATATAAATAATTTATAGTCAGGTAAACGTATATTACTATTATTGAAGCAGGTAATATATTCATTTATGTACTAATTTAGTAGTTTATTTATTACTTAGTTGTAAATTACATTAGAAGAAACTATTAATACCCTACATTCAGTGCCTTTCTTATAATTTTTATATTAGTGTACTTAAAAAACATAATTTTACTCAAATTTAGAAGTAACTTTGATTAAAATAGATATACGTTTGTTATTCATTATTTTAGATTTTTTTTTTATATTTTAGCCTTATTCTACTTTGTAAAATTTTCCTTGGAGATGAGCTCTCTTTATTCAGTTGTTACATATTAAAACACAAATGATTAATTACACCAAGAGAGTTTGCAAATGTTCCAACCAAATGGACCGAAATTACAAGAGCTATTTGAATGCAAATAATGAAGCGGTTTCCATAAGTGACGGTATAACGCTAAAGGAAGAAGTGAAAAAAAGCTTTCCTTAGCAAAAGGGCATGGCCGTTCTCCAGTATTTTAAGGATTTCTTTAAGCGTGAATAAACCGGGTAATAACGCCCTTTGAAATACACAAGAGAATCGTTTGAATTAATGGCAAGGGGTAGTCTTTATTCGTTTTTGTATTTTCTTTTCATATAATAGTTAAATGTAATATATTTTTATCGGTATTAGCAAAGCCAATAGAACAATATATTAGATGTAGGATTTTGTATTATTTAAAAAGAAAATAATAATAATAATAGAAGGTAGTTAACTGTAATTTGAAAAGGTATAAAAGTTTTTTATTATTTCCGAATAGTATGATATTTTCATTTCCTTGAACAGCCGTAATATTATATTATATTAATCTTCTCGTCTTAAACAGTCCTTTTTAAGTTTTAATACTAAGAACTGAAAGCCTTATCCCCTTTGGCACTGTACTTGGTTATTATTGCATCTCCACTAAAACTATTGTTGTTTCAACAATCTCATACTCAGTGAAGATAGAACTTGG
Source organism: Ornithoptera priamus (assembly GCA_029034505.1). Classification (NCBI taxonomy): domain Eukaryota; kingdom Metazoa; phylum Arthropoda; class Insecta; order Lepidoptera; family Papilionidae; genus Ornithoptera; species Ornithoptera priamus. The sequence goes on along the minus strand of JARDWD010000403.1, from coordinate 1,285,227 downwards.
GAATCTTCAGAGCGTATAAGTTCCACCATACTCATAATGCGAACAATCAACACTTCGATAATATTGCCTTTAATAAACAAGTTTCGTTTTTCGTAAGGTGTACATATAACTTACAAAGTATATAAAAATTGTGAGTGAATTTTTAAGAAATGGCAACATTTCTGTGCAGCCATTGCTATTACCGAACCAAGACGTCTAGATCAAAGTTTCCTTACGCTAGAGTTTTCATTATTTGTAACAGCTTCGTCTTTTAACTTTCGAAATGTAGATTTTAATTTAAAGAAACCTATTGTTTTTGCAACGGCTGCAAGGAAATTATCTTCGTAAAAAGAGATGAACCACAATATTGTGAACGCCGCATCTCGACTTTGAATCTTATTAAATATGGCATATCTAGGATAAATGGTTCTAAAATAACCACCCAACGCTTAAAATAGATATTTCCGTTTTAAATTTATTTAATTAGTTTACAATACTACCAACGTCACTAATTAATCTCGTCTCTTTAGATAGAAGTTAATTGACACGAGTAGGAAGTCGTAAAGAGAATTCAAATCAGTCATTTTTTACAGTTAAATCACCCTGTGCTTTAAATTCGTTAAGGCTTTAATGGAACCACCTCATCATCATCTCAAAAATGGACATCCACTGCTGGACATAGTTTTCTTGTAATTTATAATTTATAACTAACACTAACAATGTCGAAGAATACAAATTTTTTTAAGATTATAGAAAGTTGTTTTAACTTGAGGTTATTTTATAAGCGCTTAAAACCATTTTAAAGTTGTAAATCGTATTATAATTTATAGCTTTACATAAATATATAACTTCACCACGTCCAATATCGTTTAAAAGGTTTATGATGTTCTTAAATAAAGTTAATGGTTCCTTGGAAGTTTCATTACGAGCCTTAACTTTGCCGCCAGACCATTATGCAGCGAAGCGATTGGATTTACTCCTCATTTTAATATTTCCTGATCGGTAAAATATTTATATTTGTCTCATGTTATATATATATTAAATATATTGTATTGAATTACGCAAAAATATATTATTAACTACTATTTCCAGAATTTAAAGATACATATTATTTGTGATAACCGACTACCCAATTTGTGCTGGACCATTTGGACCAACCATTGCAATAGTTATTTGTTTTTATTACCATAACTCTATAGATTACTGTTTTTGTGAAGCTTATAACATTAACATTTATTCTATATAATCCATTTTTCTGAAATATTCAAAAGCAAAAGTAAATTATTTGTAGGTTAGAACATTTTTCCATACTTGCGCCCGAGCTTATGCCTTTTGTGAATAGAAACGAAATGAAATAACTTTTTAACTTGTTTTCTTGACCTTTTTAAATTAAAATATGCGTTTAAGTTTTTTTATGACAAATAAATAAATGTTTTTCATGTTTTGTAGGTGTTTAAGTATTTTTTATTCGACGAAGCGACGTTATTAGCAAAAACATTCACCTGATGGTAAGTTAACCTCTTCGATTTGAGATATAAGATGTTAAGTATCGTCAGTAATTTCATTGGTTGCAACGCCCTTCAAACTAGAACACAATGATGTTCGCACACTTCTGTGTGGCAACGGAAATATAAGTTGCAATGGTATCTGCATGGACGGTCTTCGCCAACACTGTGCTGGGGTTTAGGTGGACAAAGGTCATAAAAAAAATCGCTGAGAGCCACTAGATTCAAACAGAGCAAGACCGTGGTTTGTGGAACACATTACAAGAGAACTACGTCCAGCAGTGGACGTCCATCGGTTGAAATGATGATAATGATGAATATATCGTGCAGTATTAACTTGTGATTATTGAATCGTGGTCAGAACGCTTCACGGGTGTACTGTTTACAGTGCGTCGGATATTCTGGATAGTGCAAATATTCATCAAATCCACAGGTCCTAGTTGAGAATTTGTATGTACCATGTCCTTCTATTTTGTATTTGTACGTTTTTATTGTAAAAATGTAACTTCATCGTGTATATAATATTTATGAAATTTTTTATCATAACATTTATTACATAATCCATAATTACTTTGTAAAATCTTTAATCTTCGCTTTTATCTTAACAGTGTAGATAATATGGTTAAATTAAGTATATAATTAAATGATAAATAAAATATTAAGATTTTAAGTTAAATATAAAAGCCAGTTATAGGATTGTAGATTACATATTATAGGTAAAATATCTGTTCGATATAACAAGTTAAGTACATTCTTAAACATCTAGTTATATACTATAAAATGAATAAATATGTAGGTGTAGGAAAAAATTGAGAGAACCAATCTCAACCAGGAGGAATGTTCTTGATGTAAAAAATAGGAAATATGGAAAAATTGATCTGCTAGATATCTAGGGATACAACAATATCGCGCAAAAGCATTCCTACAACTTCGGTCAAAGACATAGAGAAGTGTTGCTAGCGGTTTTAGAGATAAAAGTCCTGTATCTTTTTCTAGTTTCTTGTGTACTGAAACAGTATTAGATGTATAATTTTACTGCAAAAAATGGAGTTTTTTTATCTCTTTATATATATATATATATATATATAGTATGTACCAACTTTGAAAGTGATTTTTAAAGCACCTATTAATATTTTGCAGTTGCAGCAGAGAGTAGCACCTACAAATATGTTATGTGTTGAGTTTTTATAACAATAAGTAGGCTAACTTGCTTATTACTTGAAATATCCACAAAGCGACAAGTAGAGTGAAATGTTCAGTTGTTAGTAAATGATACACTTGCCCATAACAATGTAGATCTAGTTAGGATGATAAACACCTACACATTGTGCTCATCGCCTTGAGATATGAAATCTTAAGTTTCGTTATAATCACACTTTTCAAACTAAAACAGTAATCTTTACATACTTTTCATGGCAGATGCGGTGGTACCTATCTAGACAGTCTTCAGGAACAGAGACCAGCAGAATACCTTTTTCAAAGATAGCAGCAAATTATTGTAAACAACTTATCAGGTAAGTATCAAGGTTAGCGGAGATAATAATAGTTCTTCATAATAATTCAAACAATTTGAAAATTATTTAACGTTATGTCTCAAATTGTACGACCGATGAGAACCAAGTTGCAGACTAGCACATGAATATTCATTGCAAGCATGCTAAAATCCCCCAAACAGCGGTATAATGTCCCGGGGAGCGTAAACGTATCGGAGCTCTCCGTGTTTAATCCGATAAATATTAAAGCTGGTTATAGGAAATTGATTCCGACACAGGCCTATGGCGTATAAATAATGCCCTGTCCTAGAAAGCCTCTTTTAAATAATCGGAACGATGTTTTTCACACCTGAACAAATTTAATTTGTTTTATTATAATAAATTCTAAATAGGGAATATATTTGCTGATAACTATTTTATCTAAGTAGAGCAACGCTTATTTACGCTAAGAAAGAGTAATGTTCTAACGCAACTGTTTTCTAAATTGAAGAATAAAATAACTGGTGTAAAAGGTTTTAAAATCTTATTTCAAAGCGACGTGCACAATATGGTATACTGTATATCATCCTAACCAACGCTACATTGTAATGGATAGTTTATTAAGTGAATGTTTCGTTCATCCCGCTACTTCATGGTTACTTATGAAGGGTACGTATTTAAAATTATATTTATAAAGAAAAGATTGAAATATAAATCATAAATGACAAATAACTTTATAAAACTATCACGAAATCTTTTTATGTTTTTTCATCATTATCAACCAGGAGACGTTTGTTAATCACAAACCTCTCTCAAAGACTTCCTCTGCAAGTTCCTTCAAGGCTCGTGTACTATATAAAATATTAAAATGAATAGAAAACTTTTAAAAAACTAAGATACTATAGAAATTTACTTCGGTATATTGATAATGGATCAGAAACAGCTCGTCTTTATTACTGTAACGTAATTATACATAATAATATTATCGAAATGATACTTGACTAAATTTTAAACTAAATCAACATTGTTATCTTTAATAATATATACTTAAGAATATTAAGCTGTTATAACTTTTTGTGTTTTGAGCCTATGAAGTCTATGCCAGCTATTGTAATTGAGCTCCTCGACCCCTTTCCCATTATTAACACCCACAACATCCTTTGTAGAAGGAATATTGTAAAATCCATTCTTAACCAACCTCTAAACGGCGGAAACAATATCTCTACAAATATTGAGAGTTTACGTCTAACAGTTTCGGAGATCTCGTGATGAGTCAATGAATTTCTAGATATCTCCTATATGTATAGATTAAGGATTTAATACATTTTGATAAGTGTGTCACAAAACGATAATAATAATAGTGATTTTGTAACAGCAACCGCCATGTCAGTTTACTTCATAATATACGTATGAGCATAAAACTCAGGGTTAAGCTATAAATATAATATAAAGTAGGAAATTATGAAACAACTTGCAGAGACACCACTTAAGTAACTTTTTTAATTTAAAGGATAAATTCACTTCGGTGTTTTACACCGAAACTAAAATTTTTATTACAGCAAATTAAACTTTGTACTAAAGTATGCAGTGAACTTTAATAATAGAATTTCATATTAATAATTAGAAACCTCGATGTTGCAACTTTGGACGAACTTTGGTGAAACTCTTTTAAGTATTGATGAATAAAGTAGAAAAAAATTTAAGTCTTAATTAACAATTTCCAAAGGAAAAATATCGCTTGGTCTGTTTTTTGTCTATATTAATATTAAACGAATGTATATTGTAAAATGAGATTTATAAGCAATGGAATAATGCGAAAGTTTAGATTTATTTCCATCTCAAATCGTGATTAGTTATACATAAAATACAAGATATATCCAAGATTGAAAAATAAGCTCTTTTTAAGATCAAAAGATATATCCGTCAATTTTAAACTAAATCAGAATCTTTGTCACGAAAGCTTCTGAAAGACCATCAATCACTCGGTGAAGCATGAGATAAACGGCAGCACAGAAAACTTCTCTTCGCTCTAATCTCCGTGTTTATTGATTACGGATTTTTTTTTAGAATCACATAAGTTCGTTACTAAAAAGTTATTTAATTTAATAGAAAATAAACATATTACTAGAATATAATTTTGCTGGCAGTTTGTCAGCAACAGAAGGTCTTTTAGGTATTTTAAAACGTTTGAGCTATGTTTTACTAATATCTGATGATGACTAGATTACTATGCTAGGTCAGATTAATTTAATGAGGTTTTAAAACGGACCACCTCACAGAAAGTCTATCACTATACATCTAAATTTTATTTATGCCGAGGGTCCCGAGTTCGAACCGAAGATCTGTCTATTGTAAGGTGCTTACTCGTTGCGTTTCCGGCGCTCACTATTTTTATCAACGCTTAATCAAACATTGTAAGGTCCTTCAAAATTTTTAATTAGTACTGTATTGCAATAAATGGGGCCACGTAACATGAGAACGGGCTACCTAATCCTCTCGTTGTTTCCATTTACAAAAAACTGAAAAATATTCTCGTAATTTGTAAGAGAAAGTAACATTTGCTTTATGTGGTGGCTAGAAGGCTACTTTTGAGGGAAAAGAACAAGCATAAATAACAATAAGACCCTTTCCCATTCTCCCTTTTAGTTAAATTAGGAGGGAAATTTGATGTGCTTGTTAACGGAAGCACTTCATTTCCTTGTTTCTCGCGATAAGCTCATTGTAGATGTAAATTATTTTTTCGCAGATGAACTCGCCTATTGTTTTCGTACACCTTAGATTTTCAAAACAATAATTTATAATAAAGGTTGTTTTAAAAAAGATAAGTTACGTTTCTTTAAGAGTGTATGAAGTATAAAGAAAATATTTAATGTGACAGCAAAGTATCTTTATTGAATACATAGACATAGATTAAATAAAAAAAAAAAAAACAATTATTTTGAAACAAAATTATGGGTATGACGGTCCAACGTATGAACTTTAACGATTAGAGCCTTTCCGGGCTTCGTTCACACAATGTTACCTAAAGTGGACACAAAGGATTAAGCGTCGAATAAGTTTTATGAGGCCGTTCCAAACCGGAAGGATGTACAACAGTGTACATGCGGGCCAACAAAGTTAATATCGCTTACGATTTAAAACCGTATTACGTATATTAAAAAATATCCGTTTATTTGTGTACTTTAAAAAGTACACTATTTTCATTAACTGGGTGTATAACCCTGTTGGTGATATCTGTTCCCAGAGACCATCCAGATATGTTACTCTAGATTTTTCTGGATTGATTTGTAGAGAATTCCGATAGACATTAAATCCGCCTATTGTAATTTAATATGTGTCAATAAAGATATTAAATAAACATAATAAATAGATATGAACCACCTTCCTTGATGGTTCTGCCTCTCAAGAGAAGTAAGCAAATATTACTCTTATGTTTTGAAAGGGGTTGTAGCTAGTGAAATTATTGAAGTGCCTACACTTTACACCCTGTCAAAACACAACAAACCCAATGTTATATAGCGTTTATTACTTTAACTAAGGATACATTGTTATAGGTAGATTCAGCATACTTAAACTTGCAAAAAAGTGGAAGTGGAAAAAATAACAAGTCATTCCAAAAAAAAAAAACAGTGGTGGGAATGAACGAATGAGAAATTGGAGAATTTGTAGCAGCTATTTAAATGCAAATAATGAAGGCGGCTTCTTACTGTGATTAAACAACACAGAAAGAATAGCAAACGGAAATCCTTTTCATTTAAGTAAAATTTCTATACTATTTATAAGGATTAAGTGAGATTTCAATTGGAAAATTAAATTAAGTATCCGCAATTCAAGTTTTGACCAAACATTTATGTATTTTTTCTTTCACAAAAGAATTATTTGATTAGTAAGTAGAAAGTAATTTTTTATAAATAAAAATGATTAAAAAAATATTTTTTTTTGAAAATTCGGCATATGGTCACATTTTTTTATCATAAAACAGTATTTAAAAGTTTCCTGTAAAAGAAATATTTATTTGTGAATTTCTTCCAGCTTTATCATTGTAAAAAGAAAAGTCAACCCTCGTCAAGATGAACGCGAACTGGTATGTAAATATTGTGTTCCGATATGTGAGATGTATATATATAGCTTCATAATTTTTTTTACTTAAAAACGCAAATTATATGTCACGTAAATCATCACAGAATTGCACGCCAAACAAAATCAAATGTAAGAGTACGGCGATTACCCTCAAAAGTGCAAAAACTTTATGGGGTTTTATGTTCATTTTTAGACATGAGTATACATAAATCAGCGTAATGATAACGATCTGCACTGCTTGCTGCAGATTCCCGTGACCCTCATTAGATTCTGTCCACTTTATGAGGGGGTCAACACTTGATGAGCTTTCAACCTGAACGGCTGCCAATCCTTCAAGCAATATGCTTTGCACATTAAAGTAAAGGAGTAACAATCTTTTGTGGTCCTTTGACGACAATAATTATCCTCGTAAATAGTTGTTATGCAAATTACTTCTGTAATAAGAGCTGCTGCATACAGCAAATGCTGATTTCAAAGTGATCTTTTATTAAAAATATTTAAAGCAGAACTTTTAAATTTACCCCATAAAAGACATAATCACATTGTTGAGGGAGCGAAGCCGAGAAAATTGTCTTCGGTAGTCTAACGAAGTTACCAACTCGGCCCCTGAGATAATGTGTGAAATTTTTCCGCTTTCATTTATATTTCTGGAAGAAGGAGCATCAAACTCTTAATGTTTGTATAATGATGTTTTCAGTTTCATGTTTATTCTGCACGGAACGAGAATCTTAAAATAATCTCAGCAGCAAATTCTTTTGCACTTCCATACTAATATTATTAATAAGCATATAACATTTTTGCTTGTCCGCAATGGATTAATACTTGATTTTTGTTTTACATAATAATCTCGGACCTCAGTGTTACAAAGTAAAGGACTAACCGTTGCGCTACGTGGGTATTAAGTTAATATTATCATAAAAGAGTTTCTTCTTTTCAAAAGTAACTTACTTGCAAAAGTTTATCATCTGTTGGTTTGTTACCTGATCTTCTCAAGCAAAATCTAAGGGAACTCAGACAAAGGTAGTGAGTTAATAAAACGTATAAAGTCTTAAAAATCTATAAAATATAAATGTAAGGATGATATGAAATTTCAAACAAAGAAGCTACGCTTTCCGAGCTTTAGTAATAGTTATCATTAAAACTAGATATTCTTATAAGTAATGCATAAGTAAACAGACACTTTGTTTTGCAATTTGTGTGTATATATCTATTATGCACATTTTCCGAGCATAGTATCAATCGAATATGCATGCTAAGAGCATTACAACAGGCTACACCATTAGCAGCTACGCTTTGAGCCGGGCTTATCTGTAAGCCGAGACTTACGATGCTATTACCCTATCCATTTTTTTTTTAATTCTATTCCATTTCAGTTGTTAAAACAATACCAGAACGGAGCTAATATTATTCAACGTATTATTTCATATCATACAATCTTATTTATAGTTTTAGTGTCTTTCTTGAGTAACAACAATAATAGACAGTAGAAATAAAGTAGTAGCTGTTCCAGGATAAGATGTGCTTCCATAAAAAGTCGACATTCACAGCCTATAACTTTCGCAACGCTGGGACACGGAGGCTTCCTCAAGGGCAAAGAGTCCAGGCCATTTATCTACCATGTATAATTAGTGCGAGTTAGAGGATATTCTATATCCTCGATCGCTGCTTTTGGAATATACAGGTTTCCTTTCAATGTTTTCCTTCACCTGATATACATACAATTAACCCCAAATATGATATTATGCAAAGATAAAAATAATTATTAGTACCGTTAATATTTTTAACTCTTATTTTATTATCTGTATAATAGCTGTAATATACTTCTTCAGGTATTCATATCTACTACATTACAGTTTGATGAAATTTATCTAGACAGGTGCCACAGCTTCGCAAAGTAAATAAATGTAATGTCACTGTGTTCCGTTTTGAAAGGGGTAGTTTCTTGTAAAATCACTTGTGAACGGACTTACCCTTTAAAGTCTCAAAGCGATTAGCGGAATGTAGTGCTGTATAATATTCGTTGTTAGTAGTTTGCTGTTCCGACTAATGCAAGATTATCACGAGTATCACCTTATTATGTTACTAAAATTGCATTAAAAAAGTATATAAAATATTACAAGAATTAAATCAAATTTATTATATGTACATAACTATTCAGTTTTATCATACAAATACATGTTATATCTCATTGTTTACAGATTACATACGTAACATTACCTACCTGACCCAAAGCATTGTCAATAGCAGCTTAACAATAAAAGGGTTTGATTTATTAGCTAACTTCGCACATTGCCACCATCTGTTCCCAGTAACACGTCCATTAACGTGTTATGTGTACCCAAGGTAAAGTTTTACTTTTCTTTTCGGTATAGAGTACATAATTAAGTAGCATTAAAAAATAACTTTGTTACATATTTATAAGATCATAAATAACGCTATATTTAACTACGAGTACATCATGTAACTACTGGCTTGCATTGAAACACTATGGTTGTTGACCTGTTCGATTTCAAGGTCACCTGTGGTTACATTAGTATAGTGGTAGGCTTCCTTACGACCTAATCGATACCCAAATGTTTCCTTAAAATTAAGTTGCTGTGTTTTGCCTGACAAGATATAGAGACGGAGTATTCACGGCAAACATGCACCATCATCTTCGATCATATTGCCATTTAAAACAGTTTGAAGCTTTAGATAAAAAAAGGGTAATGCTATATAATATTTGAGTTCAATTTAAATCAACAAAAATATATTTTTAAAGGATACGAAAGTAAATTTACTGCCAAGCAACAAGTGTAAAGCGAGAAACAAAGAACTGCAATCCGTCTTTAAACAGGTGCTTTTAAGTTTCTCTCTGAACTGAAAATAAGAAAACTTTAACTTGTTTTTTAAAGAATTTATAACAACAAAATATTTTGACTTTTATTTAATTTAATACATTTATAATTCATTTCATTAACCATTACGTAATTCTTAAGATTTCACCAGCAATTATTATAAATTTAATACAGCGTGATAGTTTTCTATTAAATACAAAGTTTTAACTGCAATTATGAATGTATGTCAGTTAAGTTAGGTTTGTTTTTTATATATAAGCTAGTCGGTAATTAGTGTAGGTTCTTTTTGCTCTTATTTACGTATGAGTTTAAACATGTTATAAATAAAAGCTGATATTATTATTGCCTTTAAACAATTGGTTTTATGTTATATTAACTAAGAAGGATCAATGGATAGCATCGTCATTTTTACAAAAATAATTGTGTAGTAGTACGCAGTAAATATTAATGGACTAGAACAGCCAATTTACGTCCCCATTGTTGGGACACAAGCCTACCGTCAATATGAAGGCGATGGAGCCATCGTCACCAGGCGGGGCCAGCGCGGATTGGTGACTTCACACACACCTTAGAATAAATTCTAATTCATGTGCAGGTTTCCTCACGATGTTTTCTTTCACCGTTTGTATTTCGCTGTTGTTACTAAAGATCATAAACGTACATAACTTAAAAATTAAATTTATCGGTACATGCCGAGATTCGAACCCGCGACCTTCGGAATGAAGGCTGCACGTTCTAACCATTAGGCCAGCGAGCTACTCATTTACAATTAATATTAAAGCAAACTTCTTTTTAATAATTCTTCTAAGCGACGAGACCACCTGATAGTATGTGATATACCCTTTTTGTGGTTTCGAGGGAGAAATCTTCCAAAAGATACTGTCTTCTGGGGGGAAGTCAGACTGTGGAGATTTTTATCCACTAAAACCACCTAGGTGGTCAACCTCGACGTTTGGAGATGTCACGGTATCTCCGTTCGGAACACAACCGCGGCAACCCATAACAACGTGGCGCTAGTTAGGATAATATACACAGCATGTTTTTGTGCTCGTCTCCTTGATACATATGATGTTATGTCTCCTTAGCACAGTAATTGCATTAACTGCAACGCCCTTCAAACCGGAACACAGTAAAGTTCGCATACAAGGTCAAACAGCTTTAAAGAAACGTGGCTGATAACTTATCTCTCTTCGTTTGTATTATTAACTTATGTGTGTATTGTCCGATACTTTTCAGTCTTTCACATAAACTAGGTTCCAATAAATAATAATTTCGTTTGCACTTAATGTAACACTAAATAAAATTTATTTTCATAGCCATTCATTATTTTTGTTCCTTGCGTGCGGGAGAGGGTTCATGAAACGTTTCATGGTACTGACCGTTACCACGTCGATAACACCTGCAAATATAAAATCTACGGAATTATTGGGGAACTTTGCACATCGACCACACCTGCTGCTAGAAATCTCACTCGTTTCAGGAAAATGTTAGGTTATAATATTATACATTATTTTATTTCTGTTTTCTTATAATAGTGTTGACAATGTCTTATTACTGAACGCTGAACAGGTTAAATAAAAGAACTTAATTGTTTTACAAGGAAATATATTCTAAGTTATGAAACTAACTTTAAAATTAATGAGAATGAAAAATACTTTCATTGAACAGCAATCGTAAAACTTTCAGAGCTTCTTATCAGCTTTATTGAAATTTGCTATCAGAAGGTTTTATGCAACTTTAAATAAGGAAATATAACTTCTGGCGCAAAGCAACGACTTTAATGTGAAGTGTAGTGTATAACCTCTTTATTAGTGTCCTATGATTATGCGTGGGCGTTCAAACACGAACAAGTGAACATATCACTTGTCTCCCTATGTAGAATAAAAAAAATTTGTAATATGTTATTGGGGACATAAAAAAGCCATAGCAAATTAAATATGAAATCAATGAAGGCTATATTCAAGTTTGTTTAACATTCGTTTCGTAATTTAATCCTTACTTACTTATCAAGAAACAATATATATGTTTACTAGCCCTTCACTGCCCGCTTTGCTGGTCGGAATATAAAATAAGACTAGAAATTTGTCTGAAATATTCCTTGAGAGCAACCGCAACCGCAAACTACTTTCTATAGCATCCGCATAAATAGTGCGAAATAAAAGTGTTAACAAAAGTTAATTACAAATAAAATGATAAAGGATCTATGAAATTCAAAACAAAATAACCTATAATCATTCACGTTGAATAGTCATGTTCCCATGGCGATACATTTACTAGTTTTCACGTGATGTGCGAACAAAGGAAACTCATTTTCATTATATTTGTATAGATTTTGTATGTGAGTCCACACGGCCCGTACAAAGGACGTAGCAGTGATTAATGCGACACTTGTTATGTATGTTGTTGTAGTTTCTGAAGCTAAGTTTCAGGTCGCATATTATCACCCAAACTCATTTAGCCCCGGCCTTTTTGAATTCAACGCGCGATGTTGACACATACCGGTGCCAACTTTGAAACGGCAATATAAGTTAAGTGCGGCAGTGTGCTCGTTAATTCTGTGTACTGTGACCTTTTAGTTCACAGAAATACGCAGATATCATTAAATACAAACTCTTTCAGTCTGACATACGTTTTATATCAAACTAATGAATATTCACTTCGGATATATTACATTAACACTATTAGTAGTTTCGGGAGCAAATAGAAGAGACAATTTATTTAATTTAACGAAGCAACGAGACGAACGAGACATTCACCTGATGGTAAGTGATACACCTGCCTATAAGAACGTGGCGCTATTTAGAATGGTATACACAGCACTACACTGCGCTCGTCGCCTTGTGACTTAGAATGTTAAGTCCTTACCCCAGTGATTACACTAGCTACAGCGCCCTTCAATCCGGACGCAGTAATGTATACTCACTACTGTTTGGCGGCAGAAATAAGAGATGCCCTGGTACCTATAATAAGAGGCCTAAACATAGTAAATAGGTGTATAAGCACATTCCTCCTAAAATCTTTTATTAAACAAAATTTCCACCTGATCCCTATTTTCAATGATAAAAATTCAAAGGATTTTTTTCTTATTAATAATGAAAAATCCGTTTTCAGCATTGACATTTTTTAATAAGTCTTGTTGTAAGTAATAAGTAATTTTCTCAGAATATAGATATAAAACGGATCTCGTGTTATATTATATACAAAGAGCGAAGTATTACTTGCATCGTCATTCCCACGTAACCGTCTTTATCTGGTTTTACGGGACATACACACATGTCGACCTTCCTAATACTTAATTAAGAAAAGTCGTCTTAGGAAATGGGTAAACCAAGCTTTTATTCGTGTTTACAGAGAATTAGATTCATGTCTTATTTTTTTTTATTTATAATCGATACTGCCATCGGTTTGCCAACATCGAAATCGATTACTTGCACACATTACTTCTATAGGCAATATTTAGTTTGAAAACTTTAGTGTTCCTTTTAAAAGGTTATTTATTTAATTATTATGATTTATCTGTTTATTCCCTTCTTACCTCTTTCGCCTCTCGCTTTCTTTTTTCTTTTTAAATTCCTCTTTTTCTTTTTACTTCTTTCTTCCTTTGTTTATACTCTTTCACAAAGGTTAGCTGGTACAAAATTCAACATGAGTAAAGCTCATTTCTAATATTCTATTTTCGTCTAACCATCGTTTTTGTTTGGTTTATCTGCGGAATGTTAGAATGAAAATAAATAAAAAAATATGAGGTGTTTGAGCTAGAAAAATTGGTGGGCTAAAGAGACTTACTCGACGATGTCACAACTTGTCGAGCGATATGTTATACATTATTAATAATCTTAACTATCACCACATTGCTGACGGCCTTCGTTCGTTTCTTCGAATAAAGAGAAACTTAAAATTAATGAAATACTTTTGTTGAAAAAATAAGTGAAAGCGTAAGTCAGCTTTGTGGTCACGTAGAATAACTTAGTTCACTTATAACTTACATTTAACCTAAAAGACACTGTATAAACCTTTCAGCGTCGGCAAACTGAATTAGGGACATTTTTCTCCATTTTACTTTTGAAGTAAGCGGCAGCGTCGGAAAGAGAAAGAATTATTGAATTTACTTTAACCGAACGGTATCACTTCGGAGATTTGTTTTTTTTTTGTTTCTTCACATTAAGTTCTTAACATTTAAATAGAGCTTAACTTCCCGTATTTAATTTAATTGAATTTGCTAAATGAAAAATATCCAATTTCAATTATTATGTTTTATTACGTATAATATAGTTCAGTATACGTAAAATTTTGAATCACAATTGTAAGTATATTTTGAGATAGGCTGAAAAATTATTGTAATAATGAAGGAGGTTGTTAACATTTTATATTAAATTAAAAAACAATTGGATAACAATCGGACCTGACTTCAAACAAATTGCCTTACGCTCTAATTCACTCGTGTATATGTACGTAATATGAAACAAAGAACGATGCTGCGTAAAGTATAACGCTTGCTTTGATAATGCTCGTTTTTCTATAGTAAAATCCTTTCACTCATACAAACAGCGTAAACTCCACGCAGCAGAAATTCTATGTAAATGAAAAAAATGCTTTTATTTTATTTCATGAAGCACCGATACGAGGTTGATTTTCTAAACACACTCACTAAGGCTTGGTTTTAATTAATCGTAATACTAGATGTTCCCCGCCCACTTTGATGGCTGTAAAATGGTATTACATTTAAAATTTAGACTCGAAACTTGTTAGAAATATTCCTAGCGGGGAAAACCTGCTGGCCCCCGGGGCCCTTCCCGTTATTAACACCCCGCAACCCGCTTAAGAAAAAGAAATTTCTAAAATCTATTCTTAGCTGACCTCTAAATGGTATAAGCAATATCGCTTCCAAATTTTGAAATGTCGTCCAACAGTTTCCGAGATCTCGTATTGAGTCAATAAATCTCTAGATATCTTCTATATATACACAGGTATATATTATGTATGTAGACAAAAAAGTTACCGTTCTAGTTGACGGTAATGTCATCGTGCCAGTTTAGTCTCAATAAATTTACTAGCAAGTAGACTAAATAAAAATTACATCACCTTCCGTATTTCACATGGTATTTAGCTTCAGAAGAGAAACAACTACTTCCGTGTTACAAAGTAAGCGGTTAGTCGCTACGCCATATAGTATGCCTGTATATAAAAATAAAGTGCAGGTAAGGATGTTTGCACAACATTATGTGTTGCCCTGCATAACATAAGTTGTTACAGAACTTCCAACCTGTGAGAATTTTTCTATCTTAGGGTTAAAATGACGTTTATTTTAAAATTTAAATACACCTAATATAAATTTATATGTCAGAGAAAACGTTTTTCCCGCGAGGGATATGCACACAAATTTACCAGCAGATCCCAGACACAGTTGTTCTTTGTAATTAAATAAATGACAGAGATGATACAAAGAGAATACTTTACTTTCGTTTTACTTAAAAATGCGACATTGCAATATTGAAAAACTTGTTTCAATTTTAACACAAGCGTCTGAAATAATGAAGAGTACCCAAATACCGTGTGCAAATGAAAAATAATGTGGTCGTTAATTTCTCAAGAGAGTTTAGATTTACACAGACTAAATTTTATCACGCACTGGGGATTTATTTTTCTTCTGCAATATGCTTAATATCTTAATCAGGAAGAAATTCTACTCTTCTGCTACTTATATTTACATTGTCTATTAAAGAATATTTCATGGAATCCACATTATCAATGGTTATTTAGAATATTGATAAGCAAAGACTTCGTTTTCTCTACTTTAGAATATAAAACCATTTTAATTAGGAAACATAAGAGAAAAAGATGAGCAGAACTTGTACCTTAGCTTGTTACCATGACCTTAGTTATTTCACTAGCTACAGCTGCCTTCAAAACAAAAAATGCTTATGCTATACCAATATAGTTTCATCAGAGAACTATCACAAGTATACATGACATATAAAAAGATAAAAACAAAATATCATAAATTTTTATTATTAATATTTCTGAAATATGTAAATATGCTAAAACATAATGTAAAGTAATACAGCTATGATTTACTACAGTCAAATATTTATGCTCTAACAAATTTACGTAGGAATAGTGGGGGGTGAAGACAATAAATAATCATGAGACTGAGTTATCGTAATGGAAAATGTTAATGCTGTGACAAAGTATTAAACGTAACCCTAAAAGTTGACACAAATGATTTATAATTTTTTTTTTCGTTATTTTTTCATATTAAAGTTACGCATTTGTTTTGTTTTATTTAATCTATTATATACTTCTTTCGTAAGCAAACAGAAGTACTAAACTGACATTACAGAATATTCTCTAATAGTAATTATTAACTTTTTGTAATAATCACTGCAATATATTGTTTATTAGATTGCCGGAAACCGTCTAGGTAGATACCAAAGCAGCGCCTATTTCTACCGACTAATAGTACTGTGAAAACATTACTGTGTGGAGGGCGATGTAGCTAGTGAAATTACTAAAACAACGAGACAACGTCCTAGGTCTCAAGGCGACAAGCGTAATATGGAGCTATGTGTAACACATCAGATGAACGTCCTGCTCGTCTCGTCCTTTCGATGAATAATAAAAAATATCTTAGAATTTTTTCGTAGCAGCACGAAAATCCAGTTGAATATTCTCCAGAAACGACAAGTTTGGTACTTTGTCTTAAAATATAATATATATATATATAACGTAAACAATAAAGTGAAAAATTAACTAAATTCGTATTTTTTTCATAATAAGCCCTTTCGACCTTGTTTGTTTTTTTTTGTTTTCTGTACAATCAAGTGACGATACGAGCGGACGTTTATCCGATGGTAAATGGTATTCTCGTCCATGATAACGTGACGCTAGTTGGAATGTATATACTGCACCATATTGCGTTTGTCACCTGATACATAAGATGTTGAGCCTCGTTACCCCAGTAATTACACTAGCTAGAGCACTCTTCAAACCGGAACACATTACGTTTGTGAACAAAAGCGCCGCGGTGGTACCTAAACGTTCTCCGGCAACAGAGACCTACCACCAGTAGATCTTCAAAAATATTTATAAACTACCCTTTTTTAATTTAAACGACATTTTATCTTAATGTAATAGTTTCTTGGTTTAATAACACTGTGCTATGCTATTTAAAGTTATATTTATGTAATAAAGGTTATTAGCTGTAGGTTTAAGTTCCGTGCGGAATTAAATTTTGAACTTAAGTAGTTCGCAACTTGCGGGTTAGCAAGGGATTTGTTTTGTCCAATTAGGGTCTACTTTATTAAAATGGTTATTAAGTCGTAGATATCTCTTAGTTTGCAATTAAGTGAAAAGGAAATCACAACGTAATAGAAATACATTACGAAATTGTAATAAAATTATCGGGAGTGGGGGGCTCATTAATATGATTCCAATGTTAGTTATATATGCGTGTATTTATATATGTGTATGTTTATGTGCATGTATTTATATATACTTAAATATTAAACATATAAACACATAATCCGGTACAACAGAATAGAAAAAAACATTTGAAATAAATTAAAAATTTTGAAGTATTTGAAGGTTATTTGTTTAATAATGAATAACTTATGACGCCTTGAAAGTTTCGTATTCAAGTTATTTACTTTACAAATACCATCCCCAATGATGATTTGTTAAATATTACAATAGAACTTGTATAACGATTTATGGTGTTAAGTTATACAGAAATACATAATAAAAACTATGTAAATAAAAAAAATGTAGTATTATAATACCAGCGAGCCTTATTCCTTAACTAGACAATTCAGCATTTTCAATGACTATCCAAGATATACGTTCAGAGTCGTCCGTTGGCTTTATAATTTAGTTTATTTAACTGACTAAATATGTAAATATATAAACATTTTTATTTTATTTATATTCCCTTCGAACGTTTAATACAATTTTTTTTTATACAAATCCATACATAATTTTAATAAACAGCTTAAAGTATGGATGACATAAACTATAGTTAATGTCTCATATATTTCTGCTACCGAGCTACATTGTGAAAGTTACTGTGCTCCGGTCCGAAGAGCTGCAAATTAACGGTTTAATAAGCTGGGGTGAAAAAACGGAATATGATGCTTTGCAGGTGATTTTTTTTAACTTTGAGTGAGAATTTTCTCGTCCAATCGCACTGTGTTATAAAAATTTCAAGAGTTTAATGAAGATATACGAGTACAACCGTTTCTTGATTATACTATTCATAACTATCATTATACCTTTTCTAAATGTCCCTACCAATGAATTATTCTGAAATAAATAAAATGGTTTTACGAAAGAACTTTGCTTATATATTACTTATTTCATACATGAATCTCATTTAATGTTTCAGTGAGGTTAAATTTCGATACCTGGAGCGATTGTATATATTCAAAGACGTCTTAGAATCCCGCAAATTTCTCAACTCGCAATTCGGCACAGCTTGATTTAAATTAGTTCAATACAACTTGGCCAATATAAATGAGCGCCTTTAAGTTTCCATCTTCTTCTCCTCTTTTGAAACGTTAAAGATAAATTCCTCTCTTATTTCGAACAGTGGTTTACCTAAATTTTGACGCAACTGAATTTTATTAAAGACCAAATTTCACATTAATATAAGAGAGATATTTAAAAAATTCTCTTTTAAAACCCTTTTATTCCTCGGCCATACCATAGAGAATAGAATACGTATGAAGAGCATAACTAGATAATCGGAAATTACTTCAAAGTTAAACCGAACACCTGATGTTTAAATCAGAAAGCAATTTTCCGTAGTGTGATCGCTTATCTCACAAGTAGAGTGGTACGTTCATTTCCACTTTACTGCGCGCTCATATGTTGCTGATTATATGTCGTTGCTTTTTATCTGAATTAACATTCCATCACATCGTTACAAAATATCTTTTTAATATATACCCACTATCATAATGGAATATTTAATAAAACGTGCTAGACGTCTTAATATACAATTGAAAAAATTCAAAAGGATATTCCCGCCGCTATTTCCCAAACGACGTGTCATTAAAAGCGAATAAAGAGATAATTACTCCAGGAAATAGTAGCAGCTTTCCTTGCGACCTTTATCAGCATACTGTAAGCTTTCACGCCAAGCATAACAATAACACTATTCCTTTGTAAACATAACCCAGAGAGATGTATGGTATAATCTCGTTACAAAAATATTATAAGATAACTTAAAACCCTTAAAGAAATTTTGTTGTTACGTTCTTATAAAAATAGTTTTATTTAAAAGTGTGGAAACCTTCAGATGATACCTTGCTTGTGAGGGGAAGACAAGTTTATCTGGGATTCACTTACTAAAACCTCCTCGGTGGTCATCCTTAATGCGTTGCGGGAGGCCCTGGAATTTCCTACGAAACGCACTGGTACCTTCCTGGACTATGCCTAATTATATATCAGAGAGCCGAAACCCTCATCACCATCCTCACTTTGCTAGCGCAAATACGATACCACTTCGTATATGTCATCCATCCCCGACTCGCTTTAATAGGCAATGAGGACCCACACTTTCAAAAGTCCACGAACCGGAAAAACTTATTCCTATTGTTAATTGCCCAAGACTAAAGGACAGGTCGACAACAGCCTAGCACTTCAAATTTGATAAAATGATTACCAAGTCGGAGAAGTTGAGGAGTCCTGGACCAGAATAGTCTAACTCTTGTCTTTTTTCATACGAAACACGGTGACGCTGTGGTGACGACACGAGTTGGAAGAAACTCTACCACTAACCAAACTATAATTTAATATTAAAACTAGATACATGTACTCTAAGACATCATCACGAAAAGTGCCAAACACGTGGAGAAATATAATTTATGAATATCGCAAAAAATAGTATTTGTGTTTTTTTTTTAATATTCACTATGTAGTTTCTGTTAATCTCTGGTTGAAATCAAAACATCTTATTAACATCGACGTATCAAGAGATTAACATCATCGAAATTATATTTTTGTATAACATTTCCTAATTTTAATATGCGTAGTTTTTTTTAAACTTATATTATTTAATTATTGTTGATATTTTAATAAATGTTAATAAAGTTCATATACACAAATACAAAAATAAACTTGAAAATGTTAGCTAAACGGAAACTAGTTAAACATTAATTTACTTAAAGCATTTTAAAGCTTTCTACTAATGCTATACGTACGCTTTCGTTTTCTTGTTTTGTATGCAATCTGAATTTATATTTATATATATATAAGTAGTAATTTATTAAGTGTATATATAGAACAAATCAAGTTATTTTAATATAATTTACTATCAAATTCATAAATGGTAAATTAAAGTTAAAGAAACTTCGAAATGTTAGAGTTAAGTGATTTATTTTTACCTTTTTCGCAGTTCAGCTAAATAATAATATAATAAGCTTTTAAAATTATGTCTTGCATACGTTTTGTTATATATTTTTTTGTTTTGTGTACGGGCTAACACTTGACTTCAATTTTACTAGGTATTAAGTGACAATGAAGTCATTAACGGTGAAGAGAGAACATGAAAGTGGTAAGTAGCTGAGCCGGTTAGAAAAAACTCATCCACCAATCAAACCACATATCTTCCGGTTTCGAAATCGAACATGAGCCCTAGTAACCAGGTATGCGCCACGAAGACAGTTAATAAAAAGTTTAATATCGTTTTCATACTAAGCATAAATGTCAGAGATTAACTTGATAAGCGCACTTTCAAAATAAACCGTTGTGAACTCTTCAAAACTTTGCAATGTATTATTCAAAGTAATGGATATATGAAGCTTAAAATTTGACTTGTTAATTTAATTTTCAACTTCAAACATAAGAGAAAATGGTTTGTTACATTATAATTTAACCTTAAGTCAATTACTTTGTTAAATTTTACTGTAGATAGCATGTCTTTATAAAGTAATTTTTTATGTTTATTATAACATAGACAACACACAATATATCAGATGTACAAATATATTCCTAGCCAAATACAAACCATAAGTCGAACATAAGAATGTGGTGCTAGTTAGGAGTGTTTGCTTTAACTTGAGGTACAACATGAAGCGACTCCTTACATACATCAATAATTTTATTAGCTACAGTATCTGTACCCCAAATATAATATACCCATCCAGAAATATTTTCATACAACACTAATTAAACTCATTTGTACGACTACATAGCAAGGTCAAACACTTAGACAAAAACTATCGGAATAAAAGATAAGTTAACGATTTTCACTCAAGTTAGAGTCACAATTATGATGACATAGACATTGCTTAAGAAATTTAGCTTTCGACTTGTGATAACTTCATGTTACCAAAGACCGTAAAAGCTACTTAGGTCTCAAGCAAAGAACAATAGAAAGTTTTTTTTTAATTATTCTAAGTTCTATTCATTTTTAAACCGAAAGGCTTCTATTTGCGATTAAAAAATGTTGTGTTAAAAAATATATATATTAATTATTTCTATTCATCCCCTTCAATCAATTTAATTACCGCAAACAAGTTTAACAGTATCCGAAGTAATTAATCCGTACCCAATACAAGCGGTCCAATGTTCGGAAAACCCTTGAAATGGTTGTTTCAAAGAAATTGTTAGCGAACCCTTGTTATACTAAGAATTAACGATATTATTGTTTTAAACAACAATTTTCAAAAGATCGCTGTAGGTTATGCAACTACTAGACAAGACGTACCGTTTGGTGTTACAACGTTTGCTGTGCTGGTAACAGGATGAATAGCATTTGGTGTGACAGCAATGTAATGGAAAGAGAACTATTCATTATCATAAGTTTGACTGATTAGAAACTGTTATAAAAAAAAACAGATCTTGTTACATATTAATACCACTAAACTAATCGCAGACTTTAAAGTAAGTCTCTCAGTTTTTTTTTTTTCACTTCTTTTCTTATCTATTTTATTACAAACTAACAGGACCAATAACCTGTGAAAAAAATTAAATTATCGCTTGCCTTATCAAAATTCTCTTATTCATATTTAGAACAACAACTCGGCACGAAAAAACAAAATGGTTAAAAAAAATACTCCACGAAACTAAGAGACTAGTGATAACTTCCTGTTGATAATAAAGCCGCACATAACAACCTGGTCTTAGTTAAGATGATACACAATGCGCCATATTGTGCTCATCGCTTTGATATATAAGATGTTCAGTTTCGATACTCCATTAATTCCACCAGATACCATGCCCGGAACCGGAACATAGTAATGTTTACACACTACTAATTGGTGGCAGAAATGAGAGCTGTGGTGATAGCTACCTTGAGTAATAATCACATCGTACTTTTATTATGTAGCAATAATTAATGTATGTCTATATATATATAGGCATCTCGGCGTAAATTTTAAAAGCTAATATAATAATGATGCGTAGCTAAAAGCACCCACACTTCCATCAGACAATATTACACCTGCCAGTTAGCATTATAATTCAATTTGTGGCACAAAGGCTTCACCCCCCTGTACCTGCGAAGTGTAGTTGAAACACGCGTGTCTCATAAATTAACTCCGTTAATAATGAGCGGATAGCTTTATTACTTCAATTCTATACAATCTACCAATTATTATTTAATGAACAGATTGTATGAGACCAGAACAGACCTAGAATAATTATACGAAATATTAATAGAAAAAAATATTAGCATTTTTCTTCTTCGTTAAGAAAAGTTAAGATTAATTAACATTGATTTTAAGCAGGTAACTGTGATAATATCTCAAGGCGACGAGAGGTTTGTGGTGCTGTAAAAACATCTTAAACATCCACATTTATATTGATAGACGTACCGTCTCATCGCTTCAATATGTAGTATATAAATATATGTGTATATATATATATATAAATGTTTTTTACTGTTGCAATCTCTCTGTTATATGAGATCATTCCAACTTATAGCAATCGGCACAATGCGTTGTTGTATAAACGTTACTAGCATCTCTTTGGACGGAGATCATTAGTTATCATATGAACCTTCAATTCTCCTCGCTTTATTGAAAGGAAAGAATATTATGTTGGGCAACTTTATTGGGGAGCTTATTTCATAAAGTGGTACATATAAGTACACATGTTACTTGAATTCAATTACATTACGCGGATGAGGCCCAGAGCGCGATATAACATACGTATTGTTAATAGAATGTATTATACACCTATAGCTAATAAAAGGTATATTAAAGTAATGACTGTCATCAAATATATTACGTTACTGGCGCTTTTGTGACTAACGGGTGCTCCATTAAATTAAAATTCATATATTATTACACAGGTAACATATAACAATTTGATAAAATACCGCCCTTTAAAGAGTAAATGAATCTTGGGAAAAATTTGTGATCACGAAAATTGAGAAATAATTTCTGTTGAATGATTAATTGACTATTCTCTAATGATGTTCAATACTGATAGTCGTTTGACCGAGTTAAATAGCTCATCGGATATTAGCCTCTTGAACCCTGTCTGCGGCCTAAAATAATATTAATTGAGCAAATATTTTCTCCGCTTGTATCAAAGGTTAACTAACGTAATGTGTATTTTATTATCTCAACAACTACTTTGGAAGCCCTTGACAGAAATCTTAATGTAATTATTGATAGATGCAACGATGCCAGGTAAAAAAATATAGTAAAAATAGTTAAAAAGAAAACGAACTAAGCCACGAAACAAATAATAAAAAATAACTATAATCAAGATGAAAATAATATAATATACAAAATAAAGTATATAATGTTGTATTAGGTCCTTGACATATGAAATTGGCCTTTTGTACGGGAAGAATATAAAGTATTTTTTTTTTTGTAAAATATATTTAATTAATCAAAGTATGCACCGTTGTTATCTATGCACTTTTGCCATCTCATAGGTAGTTCATTGATCCCTTTATTAAAAAAACTATGGAGGGCGAGAATCAATAAACTCTTCGAAAGGGCTTTGGATAGCCGCATCGGAGTTGAATTTTTTTCCTTGTAAGAAGTTGTTCAAATTCCGGAAAAAATGGTAATCTGTTGGGGCAAGGTCCGGGGAGTACGGTGGATGTCGCAGACATTCCAATTGTAGCTCACGTAACTTAGTGGTTGTTTGTTGTGCAGTGTGTGGTCTTGCGTTGTCGTGAAGCAGCAGTGGCCTAGAGCTATTGACCAATCTTGGTTGTTTAGCAGTTAGCTCTGCCTTCATGGTTTGCAGTTGCTGACAATAGATATTTGCCGTAATCTTTTGGCCAGCTTTTAGAAAGCTGTAGTGAACGACACCGTCGCTAGTCCACCAAACACTCACAAGTAACTTGTTCCGAGTCAATTATCATTAAGGGAAGGATTTGGGTGGGTTCTCCAGCGTTCAGCCATTGCGACGAACGCTTCCGATTATCGTACAGTATCCACTTTTCATCACAAGTAATGATTCGATTTAAAATCCCTTCACTATTGTGTCGGTTGAGCAAAGTTACACAGCAGTAGACGCGTGTTTGCAAGTTCGATTCACTCAATTCGTGAGGTACCCATCGTTCAAGTTTTTTTACTTTCCCGATTTGCTTCAAGTGGATTAATACAGTTTTGTCACTTGCCCCGAAGCCTGCATGTATCTCTGAAGTGCTTTGTGATGGATTCGCTTCCACAATAACCTTTAATTCTTCATTTTCCACTTTGGTCTCCGGGCGTCCACGAGGTTGGTTTTGAACATCGAAATTTCCAGAACGAAAACGTTGATATCAAAAACGTACCGTGCTGACTTTTGCGACACCAGCGCCGTACAGATCATAAATCCTTCGAACTGTATCTGCAGCACTGATGCCACGGTAGAACTCGTACTCGTAAATATACCGATATTTCATGTTTTCCATTGTGCGGTAATAAGCGACGCCAAAGAAAAAAATAATGACAGAAAAAACAAATGAATGACTGTTTTCAAAAGTCAAATGTACCAGCTAAATGAATTTATAAATTTGAATTTGCAATTCTTAACCAAAGAAGAGATATTTCAGACCAAAGTGGTCAGTACGACAAAACCCTAATTTCATATGTAAGGACTTAATATATTGAAAACAACTATTATTTATTCAATACTAGCTCTTCCGCAAGCGAGTGGGCTTTGCTGGTAGTTACATTCTCGCATCTTCATTTGAGGGAGAAATTTTGTAATTTCCATTTTTAAATGACCTCTAAACTCTCTCTTCTCCGTGGCATTTATTATTCCCATCTAATGGTGGGGTCTGCCTTTCTGGTCTTCCTCTTCCACTTCGCTCTGTCGGACGCATCCTCTTCGGTAACCTTGCAGAAATTTAGATCTTTTTATTTTTTTAAATGACATCTAAACGCCAAAAGTAATATCTCTACCAAATTTTAAGTGTTTAAGTCTAATAGTTTCGGAACCTCGTGATGAGATAATAAAGCGCTGGATATCTCCTATATATAATATTATATATATTGATTACTCAGACACAAAGTTTAGGACAGTTAATAATCTGTTAACGCTATCTTTATATATGTCTGTTTAATCTAAATTCTGATTGGTTAAAATTAACTCCCTATATAAACCCCTACAAACTACGGCCGTTACTGCCTGGTGATACCGCACGTCATCCTGACTGACTAGTGAAGGTCACGGGAAGCCACTGCATGCGAGCAGCACAGGACCGATTGATGTGGAGATCTTTAGGGCGAGACCTTTGTTCAGCAGTAGATGTCTATCGGCTGATGATTGATAATTTATACATTTAAGAAACTATATACTATATATCACTAATACTGTCACTGTTATTATGATTAATTTCAATTAAAAGTTTACGGAGATACTTTATTTTTTTTAAAAACTATCACGCCTTTTTTTCCAGTAGGAGGAGGCAGAGGCGAATAAACATCCATTTTTCGCCAGATGGATCACATCTGATCAGATTAGGTCTCATGTAACAGGGGACGAGCCTGTTGCCACCACACACACAAAGATAATTTCAGTGTGCGGGTTTCCTCACGATGTTTTCCTTCACTTGTGGTAATTGTAACAATATGCACATAATGCATTGAAAAACTGTTTAAGAGGTGCATGCCCCGGCCAGGATTAGAACCCTCCTCATCTGATTGCGATGTCATAGCCATTCAGTCACCACGACTCCTATTATGTCTAATAGCAGAAATGCACAAATATTCAGCAGAATTAAAAAAAGATTATTTATTATCATTATTTGGTGAGCATATTCATAAAGTACAATTGTTTAATTATAAATAAAAAAATACTTTAAGTTTACAATCGTCTTAAATAAACTGTAATACTCGTAACTTTGGGGTACAGTATGAGCCAAAGTGCTAACATTGTTACCACGTCAAAGGCAATTTTCTCCGCTCGCTTCAACCATAACGTAATAACTTCTACAGCAGCTTAAAGATAAAAGTTATTTAATTGTATTTTACGAACTTTCGCTTAATTTTAATTCGTTGTATAATGACTCACCTAAGTTTAATTTATTTAAAATCTCGTTTATGTTTAAAAGTTATACGCTGTATTAACAGCTCGGATATTAAGCAGAAGTGTTTCAACAAAGATGGTATTGTTATAGTTTTTTTATTATTATGGTGTAAACACTCGAAAAAAATTTAAATTTTACTAATAGGTATAATTGCAAATATCTAAAAAAAAAAATTAAATTTTGTGACTAATTATATATTCTATGTAACAACGGGAAAATTTTAAAATCTGTGAGAAGTTACACGGAGTTAGTCTCGTTTTATATTCCAATTGTAAAAGTTGCTGGAACTGGACCATTAACATTTACGTCGACAACTTCTAATAATAATAAAGTTTATTTACGAACCATTGTTAAATTCAAATTGTACCCAATTTAATTCCAAAAGAGAATTCCGTAGGTAGGTATCATAACGGAGTGTTTCTCAGTGAAAATAATTGTTTTGCCCTTATCATTTAATAATAACGCTGTTGTTTCAAATAAAAGAAATACATTAAAAAGAACAACCGAACCGTATATGTATTATTTCCTTGTTTATATCATCTTTAGTCAGCAGAGATTTTATTATATCTCTATTGTAATTACGGTTACTATAATCACCTAGTCCCGTGTATGGCAGGAGAAAGATGCAACTGGAGGTGGAGCTGAACAGGTAGCTCACCGAGGAAGCTATTGCCTCCCTGATGAGTGAAGACGAAAATCGCCAAAAATTCCTGAGTTTTTGCAAAGCTATAATAGCTGTTATTAAAAATAGAAACCGTAAATAAATAAATAAGTGAAATAAATAAGTCAAAATAGGTTTGGAACAAATGTATAAACAAAGAAATAAGGAGAAAAAAAAAAAAAATTAAAAATGTAATGCAAAGTAAAAGAAAGTAGAATTGAAATTTGCAAAGTTTGAAAAATGAACAATAGCAAGAAGAAACAAAGAAGAAGAAGAAGAAACCACAACAACAAATGAATGAAAAAAGAATGATTGTTTCAAGAAATTACGGCGGCGGTCTTCACGAGCGGGAGGTATGGAAGAAGGAATTGGGATGGAGTGTGATTGAGAACAAAAGTATGAACGATAAGTATGGAAAGTAAGATAAGAAAGAACGAAAGACGAGTATGTAGGGAAATGTAATGTAATAAACAAGTAGATGTTAAGTGATTTGCATAGATAAGCCCTGACCCAAACTACGCAGGGGAATGCTGAAAAAAAAAAAAACTATAATCACTTGTAGTAAAACAATAATCACTCTGAAGCTAAATTAGAATTTTATTTTATTTATTACTCATATATATTGCTAACTTTCTGAAACTTTTATAAGAATTTGTAGCAACAATTGTTTTTATTAGTGAAAATGTTTCCTTCTTTGTTACAACTGAACAAAATGCTAAAACAATTCACTCGAGTATCACTTGAACGTTCGCATTACAAAATCATTGAACGTTCGCTTCTGAAAAAAATTATATCCATTATCACCATTCTACTAACATGAATTGGGAATACACCGAAGATTTTCATCGATATATATTCCCGGGAAGCGGACTTTTACTGCACTCCCGTCTCCTCTGACAGCCACTGAATTTATGTTTTACAAAGAGAATATATGGTGCGAATTGAAGCGAATTTAAAAATGAAATGTAGAAGAAATCTCGAATTTGACTAGCTAGCACTCAGTTTTATTTCCGTCTTTCAAATAGCAAATTTCAGAAAGGACTCTGTTATTATAAAATCTTTAGATTTTAATAAAACAATTTACAAGTTAATACATATATAACTATTAACTAATAAGCGATGCTATGTCACTGAGTGTTAAGTTCATTGAACACAAGTAATAAATAAATTAATCTATCAGGTCATACTTTAAAAATCTTCTTCTTTGTCGGAAGCTCTCGACTAAGGGACGTGACTATGGTGCGTTGCCCTGGCCACCATTTTCAAAAATTTAAACCACCATTTAAAAATACAGTTTAGTTATATATAATTATATATTGGTGATTTTCCTAATCATCAAAATGCTGAAAGCAGCGTATTTAGGACATATAGCCCAAAATGTCAAATAGTGTCAACATTCCGCAGATATGAATAATTAAAAAACTAACCGGAAAGAGAGAGATTGGTCGCAGAAAGAATTAATGACTTGACACCGTAACGCCTATTTCAGCCGTCAAATAGTTGTGTGCAAACATTACTGTGTTCGGTATTGAAGGGCGCTGTAGCTAGTTTAATTACTGGTATAATGACACCTAACATATTATCCTACAATGCGACGAGCGTGATGTGGTACAGAATATATCATCTTAACTAGCGCCACATTCATGTCACTTTCCATCAGGTGAACGTTCTCCAAGTCTCGTCGAGTGGACAACATCAAGAGAGCCGCGCAGCTGATCCACCTAAAAGATTCGCAGAACTTATGTCCATTCTTCACTAGTTGGAAGATCACATGAAAAAGTAGGTGATTTTATAGTATACAAAAACATCCAAAAACTAACAAAAAACTAATTTAAATAGACAGCACAGTATTTGTATTTAAGTATGACCAACATAAGTTTCATTAACTATTAAACTTAAGAAATTCGGTGTTTATATACAAAGGATTGTTTCAAGTAAAATATAATGAATGTGATGCCTCCTGTAAAAAAATCCTTCATTCTATAAAAAAATGTTTCATGATTACATTTGTTTACAGAACATTAACGGAAATGATTTATTTTTACACGAACACATATGTATTTATATGTTTAAGCTTTCACAGTGATTATCGAACAAAAATGGCAACCTTTTCTGTAGTTACGAGCTTAAAAGCATGCAGTTACGCTGCCAAAAGCGGTGCTTTCATTTAATGAACACATTGTGGTACTAATTTTAAAAGGTTTCATGAAAAAAAGGTTAAACTGTTCAAATTAAGGATACAATCTACAAAAGGAGAATTCTTTAAATGATCGCTGATGGTACATTTTGATACTTTTAGCTCTATATAAAAAGATTTAATGATTTAAATTTATTACTGCACTAAACAATTTATGTTCATAAACACAATCTTAAATTATTTTCTGGTAATCTTGTAGTTCCTATTTTTTTTAACATCATTTCACAAAGACGACAGTTTACTTTAAACTTTGTAATAATGTTATAACAAGAGCTCGTCTGCGTAAAAAATCATTTACATCTTACATAAGGCAAGAACAGCAGGCAACAAGGAAATGAAGTGCTTCCGTTAACAAGCACATCAAATTTCCCTCCTAATTTTACAGAAAGGAAGAAAGGACGAAAGGTCTCATTGTTATTTTATGCTTGTTTCTTACTAAATCAAGCTTTTGTTATAACCAAAAGAAGAATACGTTTATACTTAACTCCCAGAGAATGATACTGAAAAATAAATTTTAAAATATTTTTATTATTATTAAATTTGCAATAAATATTGTTCAGTTATAAAGAAATCCACAAGTAAGGCTGAAAATATATAATTTCTTGGTTATAAATACCAATTCGATGAATATTCATTGACTTAATAACGTTACTATTCAATATTCAGTATTAACTTGGCCTGTCGGAGTTTATCCTTTGTTTATCAGATGGTAACAGTAATAAGTGATTATCTGATTTATATTTACGCTCGTTCAAGTATACTTTGTATACATACAAATAAATCTTGATGAGATAAAGTCTGCGATTTACTGTATTTGTTCACAGACGTGACAGGCAAATATTTAAATTACCTTTTGGTAAGCGATCATAGCAATTATTTGACATCTGTAAGACCAAAGACGTCACAAGTACTTTATTGATACTAATAATCTATTATATATAATGGTTTAAAATGGTTAATAATTATTTGAAATAATGTTAACAGGTTAAAATCAATGAAATTAGATGATCAAAGCGTTCTTCCTACTTAAACTTCTTAGAACATGATATGATGAGTGGAATGAACTTGGGAGTCATATTAAAAACTATAAAGTATCTACGCTGTCATTACCATCATCATCAACCCAAAGACGTCCACTGAAGAACATAGGCATAGCAGATATAGTGGAACGCAATTTTGAAATAATTACGTATACGAGTATCAAGGATATTTCATAATAGAATTCAAAGAAATGGAGGGATGAGTCTTAATTATAGACCACAATTTTTTATGAAAAAAATAATTCTATATTATGGCCCGGAAACAGGGCAGGGAACAACTAGTTTGTTCATAAATTTAAACCTTGGATACAGGTTTAAAAAGGTAAAAATTTACAAAATGCACTTGATAATCTATTTTTAAATATAAACTCTTAAAACATATTTATCAATATGTAACAATCGAGTTCACGAAGAAAAAAGGTTATTTCATGTTTGTATGTCATATATATATTTATTTATGAATTGATGGTATCCAAGGTCAACATATATTAACATGAACTATGCAATAAGATTCTAAGTACCTCCTGATTTTAATAGAAAATAATATACTTACATTATGTTTATAAAATGTGAATGTGTGTCTAAGAAGCGCAAGTTAAATCTCTACCGAGCCTGAGCTTCCTATATTCCTATAAAGGAAAACACAGGTAATAAACCAAGGGCCATAGCTCTAGTGACATCCACCAACTAGATCTTTGTGGTCGTGGTTCCTTCATTCTCTTTAAGTGAGAGAGAAACCCAAGTCGCTGTAGTGGAAACCTTAACCTTATTTATTATATTTTAAATCATAAAAACTATGATTTATGAATTGACTGTACAGTTCCTACAGTTATGAGAAGGTATTTCTATCACGTAAAATAAAGGAGACACAAATTGTTACAGTTCTAATAAATATTCAATGTAAGAGTGAAAAATAAACAAAACATGAAATGGGAAGAAGTTGACACCGCACAAACAAAGCCTTTCAGTTAAACATTTCCCGTGAAGTGTATCAGGCTGTTTACATTACATTCACGAGTCATGAAATATGAATAACGAGACAACAGGAAATCAACGATAATTGAAATAATTACAAAATTAAAAGTTTTCTCTGATATTTTTTTTATTTTTTACAAAAGCACTAATTGTACCTTTCTTAATGAAACGATAATTTGATAAAAGTTTATAAGGCGAGAGCACTCTTGTACTGCCCTTTTTAACCGTATAATCTAGCCACCCACCCTAAACCAGATCCGCTGTAGTCTTGAGTCTTCTATTTTAAATCTCATGGCCTCTGGATTACGAATTCGGAGGTATTCGTTGCGCTGGTGACGATAAGAGGCTGAGAAGAGAGGAGGACGCTCTGTACTTTCCGGCGCACTTTTCCAGAGGGGAAGGGATTTTTCCCCCGAGGAGACACTGCGTGGTGCAGCTGGTCCTAGCAAAGTCACGGATATGTTGCTACAAAATGTTGCCATAGCCCCACCGTAAAACGACAAAAATGAAACATCGTGCTGGTTTTAGTTGATGTTACTCCTCTGAGTCCTCTCTTAACCCCCGCGAGAACAGGTATGCGAAGGCATTGCCCCCACATAAAAAAAGGTCATAAAAGTATTTTTATATATGTAATTTTTTTTTATCTAGTATGAGTTAACAAATGACCTCAACTTCAATAGTGTTAATTGACAATGACGTCATGGACAACAAGGCGTTCTAGATCAGAATACTATTATTTCTATTTATTTATGTCCTTGTGAAATTAAAAATTGGCAAACTATTAATAGTTCTAATAAACATAATAAACAGCAGTTGCACAGGTGTTTTAACAATGCCGATATGTTCTGGTTTCTTACATCAAAGAACGATTTTTATGGAGCTTGCGGTTTATATTACTTAAATACATTTTATTTATTATAAATTATAAAGAAATCTTCCAATATAAAGCCGAAGAAAATAGACTTTATCTTATATATTTTTTTAACATTATATGTAATCAAAAATTTTTAATGGTGTTAGCTGACGAAAGCAATCCTTTTTCTCCACTCCTTTGGTCAGTGTATATCTATTTTATCTCAACACCATATTGTTTCAATAACGTCGTTATATGGTCAAGCGCCATATGGCGGCTTAGAACAGTAGGATAACACACTAATGTATACCGTACCTGAATAGTTATTTACGGCAATTTTCATAGGAGTAGACCCAGCAAAATTTGTGATTATTTAAAGCAACGTCATCTATTAACGAGTTACAAAGTTAGGTTTACACAAAAACCTTTCTCCATAAAATATTGTTAGAACATACATATTTTAACAATACTACTGTACGTTTTAATAAATATATAATTTACACTAATCATTATATTCCCACGCGATTATTGCAATGTTGTTTCTCGTTAAAAGCTCGCTGCATTATTTATTATAAGACCCGGATTTAGCCGTACAATGATAACGCATTTCTATTGTATACGAAAATGTATGTATACAAACAAACGTGTAACAATAAAATTTTACTGCAAACTATTAATAAATTAATTAGTAAAATATACAAGTAATAATTATTAGTAATAACTTTGTATTATTTTATTAAATGTCTTATTTAAACATACATATGTATAATACGTTACAACAGTTCCCATTTCACAGTTCTAATAAGATTATAAAATGGATATTGTTCATTATGTACGTGTATATTTCCAGAAGGTTAATACAACACCATTAGATAATACAGTAATGTATTATTTAACAATAGTTCAAATATCTATCATTCAGTAAAAAGTAATTTACATTGCATAGTATCTTAAAAATTAATTATATTGTTTAATACACTAATTTCGCTGTGAAAGATAATATTGTAGGTAATCCGAAATTTTCTATAGTAGAAGTTGCTTTCAAGAACATGCGACATACCCTCATCCATTTAAACATTCAGGTGGTTTATGGTCTTAACTACATTTCAAATAAGTTAATGAGTCCTATTCTTAGGTTCAAAAATTAGTGTTCACTTACATTTATTTTATAAGTAAAATTACAAGCTTTAAAACTACTTCGTATTTGAATTAATGAAAATAAATTTTTACGCTTCACATCAAATAAATAATGTAGTGAAAATAAATTTCTAGAATCTAATCCAATATTGCTGCCGGTGCAACATATTACCGAGCACCGAGCTGAGTGTGTTGACGTATGGACAACAAATCCAGATATTTATGGTTCTGATATTCGCTATTGTTATGCGCAACAGATATAAAATTGCTTGTCGTAAATATTCTCTATTTACAAAAATATATGTTGAAATTTGTATTCTATAACCTGTCTATTAAATATGCAAACATTTTTTTACTTAAAAAATATCGCATAGTAAGAATTTAGTAAAAGAAGCTTCCGCGACATTTTATTGTTTTTCCTCGTGACGGGATTATTGCATCAATAAAAACACTGCTTCTGGGATTTGCCTAACAAAAAACTTAGTAATACTTATTATAAAATGATATAGATCCACTGGCTAGTAATGAATAATATCTGTTTATTGATATGATGACGCTTGGACATTTCTTTATTATATATTAATAAATAGACACATACCTAATTATAATTTTTTCATCAATAAAAATGTTAGAAAATTCAATCGCAAAAAAACTCACTAAAGCTGAAAGCAAACGACAATACGATATTCTGTAACGAGCTTTGTTTTAATAACCTTTCGGTAAAGCTTTTGCAGCCCACTGGCTGTATACACATTTACCGTTGAGCCAATTACCGACAGTCGGCAAGGGTTTGTTCACTCGCCAACAGAACTGCGGGAACAACGTCATCCTTTGCTTCGAAGCGTTTCGAAATAACATTTGAGAACTGAAAATATTCCCTAAAGTCTATAACGTCAACATTTTTCTAAATTTCTGCTTTTGTACCTTTTACTTTTTTATCTGCATTCGGCGTAATGTTGGACCATGTTTGCAGCGACAACACAGTATTGCTGTTAGAGCGACAGTTATATTGGTACTTGATAGCTACCAAAGTAAGTCCAAAAATATTACCGACTTAACTCCTATAATTTGTGGCTTAGTATATATACCAGAAACCTCTATATTATAAAG
This sequence comes from Ornithoptera priamus, assembly GCA_029034505.1. Lineage (NCBI taxonomy): Eukaryota > Metazoa > Arthropoda > Insecta > Lepidoptera > Papilionidae > Ornithoptera > Ornithoptera priamus. Next base: position 1,250,901 of record JARDWD010000403.1, on the reverse strand, counting down.
CAAGCGCTTGGCCTCTTATAATTTCCCTTTCTGAAGTATTTGCTTTCATTTGAGGTTGTGGTGTATATAAAACTAAATTGTTGTTATACAATCTCGTACATTTTTATAACAGATTTCAATAAAAAAATTTAATATTCATAGCAAAAATTTTTGTTATATACAACAATTTTTGATGACCTTTCCAGAACAAGGCTTCTTTGGTTAATTTACAAGCTTTCAATACCGATGTGTAAGTTTCAAAAACATCGCAGAAGAGATTTTTGAAATATTAATATCAACCAGATTCCTTCTAAGCTTTGTGATCTCATAATTTATGAGTTAAATTTCAAACAAATGAGATGTTGTCTCTCTTTTACCAAAACCCTACTGTACACTGGTGTCATCAATCTTTTAAGTAAATAAGTTTTAATTAGTAACCGACATAATAAAATATGACAAGCCTTTTTTTAATGTATGAAAGTAATTTAAAGTTTTTATTTATTAAATGTACAGTTTTGTAACAAATAAATTAAAGGAATAAATGTGTGTAAAATACTAAGAAATAAATATAAGCAGAGTAGTATGAAAAAAAAGTTAATATGCAGATATATGTAAGTGTCGATGAAAATATTACACGTGAATGTTAAAGATATGAATATATATGTGTTTAACATTTACTTGTAATATATGACAGATTTATAGATCTAAGGTATAGATCTCTATATAAAAAATTGGTTTTCATAAAAATATTTCATAGTTAATAATGTAAAATATCTTAATGTGTTGGGAGGCTCACTTACAAGGTGGACCGTCAATCTAGTGAGAGTCACGGGATGCGGGCAATGAAGGACCGGTCGATGTGGAGATCTTTGGGGGAGACCTACGTCCAGCAGTGCACGTCTATCGGCTGATGATGATAAATGTAAAAATAACACCTATAACGTTTGAAAAATCATAGCGTTACTCGATTATTTTTTAGGAAGTTATAGGAGCAGTATAGTATTTTTCTCTGGAATATTTAGAAGTGAAAGAGATCCCACAAAAAATCGTCCGTGTTTTTCTGGAAAGGCGAAGTAATTTTAAAACCGACTGTCTACTTATGAATCAAGAATAGAGCTAGCCGTTTAGCAGCGAACACGATAAAGAAAGCAATTTTCTAAATAGGTTTCGTAAGGCTCTCCCTAACGCAGGCACAAAAATGGATTGCCGCTTTCTTACGTCGAGTGTAAAAAAGCTTTTTAACTTTCTTTTTACATTTATGTCAACGTACAATTTATATTATAATTGCGCGTATATAAACTGTTATGGTTCTCACAACTGTTTTGTACATATCTTTTATTTTCTTTAATTTGTACTATATTTCTTCGGAAGAAGCAGCAGCTTAACCTGTAACCTTTAACATGCAATGTATTTAGCAAATATTCTCCATGCTACACAGTAAATATCGGAAGGCTTAATGAACTATGATCTTGAAGTTAATAACAGACTGATACGAATTATAATGATAAAAATTATATTTCGTACTTATATATCATGGGATAAATATATAAAGTCCAATCTTCCCTATTAAAACAATATAAAATGAATATTTTTAGAAAAACAGTCAAATTTAAAGGTAAAGAACATCAAGACTTCAATAATAATGAAATATTGAAAGAATACGTATCAATGGCATCATTCGTATTCATTGCACTCTTACATTTTTATCTAAAGCACGAAGGCGTATGTTCTTTCACGTATAGCAGACAGACCTTAGCAATTTTTCGATGGTCACTATGAGCTTAAAAGCATCCAGTTGTTCGCTCGACAACGGATGTTCCCATTTCCATTAAATGAACATATCGAGACAGGAATTTTAAAAGGTTTTTATGAACATTTTTAGTCTCTAATAATACAGTTTCAAAAAATCATAGAAATACTTAAAAATCAAAAATTTGAACATTTTTACTTTTTACAACAAATTAGGTATATCCGTTTATGAAATTAGCTCTAATAAAAACTTGTATATGGAGTCTCTATCTATAAATATTACATTAAACTAAATTAAAGTAATTACAATTCAAATCGTTTATTCTTGTCTTACTCTATAACACAACAACTAACGGTTGCCTTGTATCTTGTACCTATTTGAGTTTGGACAGTGTATGGGTTTTTCAGAAACCACCCTGCTGACAACAGCTCCTAAATTATAAATCCACCAGCTAGACTAGAATATACTTTAAAAGAGATTTTTAAGTTTTTCTCTTTACATTCCCCGGGATAACTTTCGGAGCTGTGAAGAATAAATTAGAAAAAAATTAAAGGAGAAAGAAGTTATTTGATCCTTAGAATATCACTTAAGGAATCAATGAGAGTTGCCCGGTGAAATAGAGTTTTAAATTTGAATTGTTAATGTTATTCAAATTTCTTACTACTTAGGAAACTTAATATTCCGCTGAGGATTGAATCTTGATACCAATTTATAGTTACGTTTGAACCGTATTAATTATACTTTCGCTTTATTTTCTTAGGCACAGTTTAATGTAATTTTTTTATGTACATGTATTTGTGTTATTATGTTAAAAAGATGACGTGGTCCGATTATGATTATTATTTTCATCGGAAAGCTTGCACCTTTAAATTCGTGCAAAGTTTGAAATGTTGTCAAATCTATATATACTATATACATATACATGTAAATATATCTATATATATGTACTATATATAAATGTACATATATACGTCTATCAGTTGATGATATATATAACCGAACAGAAGGGAACATAACAAAAGGGAAGGGAAACTAAGTAGGAATGAGAGAAAAGAAAAGAAGAAAAGCTTCATTGACTCATGTCATGTTTTACGGAACTATTAGACGTAAGACTAAAAATTTAGTAAAGATATTGGTTTTGCCATTTAGAGGTCAGCTAAAAATAGATTTTACAAAATTGTTTCTGCACGAGGAGTTGCGAAGTGTTACGGTGTAAAGCGAGCGAGGAACAACTAGTAATAACAAGAGGAAGTGGGGAAGATTTAACTTCTATTAACGTATCACTTCCTGCATAAAATTTGGCAAGAATTCATTACTAAACTAGTGCAAGAATTCAAAATTATATTTCATGAAACTGTGGTCCTTTGCGAACAATGAATACCGACAGAATATATTTTTTTATTATTTTCGATACATGCTCTTTAAATAATTTTAATAAGACCACATACGTAGAAATTTATTTTTAAAATTGGATACTTTTTTATCAAAATTGATACAACACACAATTAATATATTATACTTGATATTGTTTAATGAGTTAAGTAGATATACTTTGTTGTTACTTCATTATAATACTTTGTAGTTAGTATTTAAAATATAAGTAACGTTAAATTAATCGTATGTACTGTTAAGTATAAATAAAATGGATGATCTGTGCAATTGTACAGTATATAAATAATATACTAATAGTTGCACAAAATGTATAATGTAAACCAGAAAGTAAATGTGACATAGTAACCCCGCAGTGAACATTTCGTTATTGAGTGCGTTAAGTGCACTGCTGAAAGCTTCCATCAAGTGTCCCTACTGTATCTTTAAGTTATTTTAAAAATATTATGAAGAAATTTTATAGCAAACAAATAACATTTATTTTAACAATAAAATTAGTAAACATAACTAATAAATGGTTAATTGATAAAAGTTAAATTCTTATAGACTATTGCAGGACTTAGGACATTTTTAATCTTAATTTGTTTCGTGACCTTTCCTTTTCGACGATATCACAACCCTTTTTTCAGCAATGAAACCAATTGTAAAAATATCATTAACGTCCCATTGTCGTACCAAGTAAAATAAATCTAAATTTTAACTGCTCAAAATACGAAGAAATAAAATAATTTTAGACCTTCATCATTTATTCTACGTATCTACAATATTATCTAGAACTATAATTATACTTAAAAAAACAAAGCTTTTTTTTCATATAAAATTTTGTGCAGATTTTTAGTAAGAAAACAATTGTGAAGAAGAAAATTAGAATAGTTATATATGTATATTAGAAATTTCTAGTTTAATCCTCGTGGACATTTCTGGATAAGAACATATGATAACGATATCATTATATTAATCATATGAAGGTATACATGTTAATACACAGTGTAGCGATCATAGTGTAGTAAAGAGGTTCTATACTTTATTTATTCATAATAGTAAATAATCGGTCTCGGTTTTTAAATGTACACTAATTTGAAGTAGATCTGTCATGAAATAACAAAAATAACTGACGTTTTGGTACGCAGATTCTTACTGATTAGTTGTTTCCTTTGTTGCGATATCGATTTACCGTATAACATAAAGCAAATTACATCTTTCTTTCTCCTATTGATTTCTATAAGTAACTTAGCTTGACATGGTCGTCCCACTGACCGAGACACAGCATTACCAACGCCATAAATGTTACAAAGCTATTTCTCTTTCATTACGTACCAATGGCACCCTATTCATCACTAATCCATTTGCATTTCAAGTTATCGTAGAAACACTGACACAGCATACTAAATATAACGTACTAAGATCTTATTTTCTTTTATAAAGATATATAATTTTAAGCTTTTATTATTAAGCAGCGTTTCTTGGGAGAAGCCTAGGCGCAGCAGTGGAGAAAGCTGACGATGATTATAATGATCAGTTTATTAAAAACGAAATGCCAAGTATATATCTATATAATACAATATAATATAATTTCCATAAAAAATTATTAAAATCAGATTACGACGAATAACGAATTTTATTATATTGTTGTACACGTTTTTCATATTAACTCCAAAACGTAAATAATTTTATTATATCCGAAATTTGACTCAATGGCTGCGGCGGAAGTGGCAGATTTCTTTTGAAGGCAGCGTTTAAAATTGAATTCAACAAATTCATTGAAGCCTACAACGGAAAACGGATTAGAGTCAATAAAAAAGTAATCCGATAAAATTAAAGCCTCGGTCGCTTTTGACTCGCAATTTTATTGCCTACATAAAGGGGTACTTCTAATATGAACGCTGACCCAATATATTACATGAACCTCGTTACTAAAGCATGTTAAGACATTTTTGTCTAGTTTTGTTAAAAATCCAAATCTGTTACTTGTAACAATCCTTTATTATTGAAAAATTATAGTTATCTATTAAATACGTTTATTTTATTGTATTGATCTGTTTATGATTCCTTATATTTAGGATCTCTCATCTATCACTGCAGATAGAATCCGTAAAATTTTGTTTCATTAATCTATTTATTATCATCTCCCTGTTCTGTTCCCACTCCATATGGTTCCGGCACAAAATGTCTTCTTTAATTTTCTTTTGTTATTTGTCAACTCACAATTCACTATCTTTTAAAATATCTGCTTTCGCAGCTAAACGAGGAAGTCATTGTCATCAAGTAATCTTGGAATTCTGTAAAGGAGCTATAGCTAAAGTAATTAAAAGAAACAAAAATTAGAACTAAAACGAAAATAAAATATTTGATAGTAGTGTTATAGCAAGTAAGAATATAAAAATTGTAAGAAAAAGAAATGATACAGTAAAAGAAATTAGAATAAAAAAAATATATACATAGAAAAACACGCATGAGACGACGGTCTTCGCTCAGGAGAGGAATGAAAGAAGGAAATCGAATGTAGAATGTCAGAAGAAAAGAAGTATGCAAGAAGAGCAGAGAGCGAAAGATAAGAGAGAATGAAAGATTGGAATGAGTTAAAAAGTAATAAGTAAGAAAAGGATGGCAAATGATTAGAAAAATAAAGGCCCTGACTCCCACACGCTGGGGAAAGATAAAAAAAATTACTTTTTTCTTTCATTAAAGACTAAGCAATGCAAAAATACAAAGCAAAGTATATTTTACTACGAGTAATACCATATACAGTAAATTTTTCCAATGCGTTAGAATCCTGAAAAACGCACAACTACAACGAAAAGTTATTTTATTTTCTATTACTAGAACATGTCTGTTTAAAAATATCTTTTGGTAATTCATTTGTATGTAAATAGGAAAGATAATTAATATTTTTATAACACTAAAACACTTCGAATTTTATGCTGATAGTTAAAAAAAATTATGAGACTTTAAAAATGTACTGAGAATGAACCCTGTGTCAAAGTACTTCGGTTCGAATGCACTTAAGACGGCGCATTATTCTTGAAAACTACCTTCCTTTCTTGGACACTAAATCTTTTAACTGGGAAAAACGAATGGATTCGTGTCTACATAAGTTTTTGTGTAATTTCCTTAATTAGATTACTTTTGTATTTATAACTGACGACTATTTATGTTGTATATATTATAAACATGTACAATATTAATAACGTTTAAGATTTATTTGTAAGGAAGAATGTGAAAATTCCCGCAAAATTGTCTTATGTGTTAGATGCCGCGGACTACTCACCGCAAGGGTAGTAAAATTATGCTAAACCCTTACCTCAGAATGTTTCCTCTTAACACCTTAAGTCGTCCCAACCGAACTCTACATTCATTACCAACATATTTTAATAGTTACCAATATATTTTTCATTATGTTATATCCAGAATGTTCTAATGTAAAATATAATCACAGCGAGCTCTGGAATGAGATTTCAATTTATGTTTTCACTAACCTGTTTATTTTGTTACACAAGAAAGTAAGCCCTTTCTACGGAGCAGTAAGTCTTTCAATGAGGAATAAATCCAATCGTTACACTGCGTAATAGCCCGAAGGTAAAGTTAGGGTTCGTAGTGAAACTTCCAGAGGGCCATTAACTTTATTTAAGAACATCATAAACCTTTTAAACGATATCAGATTCTTGCCATGCCCGACAAGAACCTTTACATAAAAGTAAGGCTTGTTTATAGTAACAAGTTACATGTAAATAGATGTTTATGTACAATAGTATATAGTTTCATTGATAGCTAGTACTTACCTTACATAATCGTTAGATACCTAGTTCATACCCTTGGCACCTTCTAAACGTTGCTTTGGAAGTCTGAATTTCACATGGTAGTATTAATTAAATATTAACTTTTTTTTAATAATTCAATTGACAGATTGTCCGCAACAAATCGCTTTATGCAATAAATCTTCCGGATTATCAATTTGGTATAAATATTTTACGTTATAATAAATATTTGTCGTGTTCTGATGATTTACATTTGTTATTATATATGTATTAAAATAAGCAAATTAGAAATATACGATATTACACACACTATACTTTGCAACATTTACATGTAAAATGTTTATTTATACAAATTGTACTTTTACATATCGACGGCAATATTTGTTTTAATTTTTACGTATAAAAATGTTAGTTAACACACTACGAACTGTTGCATAAGCATCAAAAACTTTAAAATAATAACAGTTATATTACAAAATATTTGATATATTACATTACAACATTTTGTTATATAGATATACTACCGATAAGATAGCACAACCATCTTATCGGTAGTAAATGAAGACAAAGGGAAAGGACATGCTAATTCTTGATTCATTATCCTACAGGGAGCAATGGCGTCATGTTAACTGATTGTAATTGGGATAACGACAAGAAATTTCGGGCGGGTATATTTGTTATCTAAATAAACAACAAGCACAAATTCTTACACAAAAAGGATCGATTTATTAATATGACTAAAATGAAATTTAACTTTCAAATATGAAATACGATGATCGTTTTTTAGACCATGTAAGATTGTAGATAACTAAGTGTACTGAACACTGTCCAATCTAAAATAAAACAAATCAAGATGAAGACAAATAGTGTAGTCATTGCGTCAGTACGGTACATTGCCCTTAAGAACTAACAAGGAATGCCCTTTTGCCTGTAATTGGATCTTAAATTCTTTGCGTAGCGACGGGCTACTAATTAGAACAGTCCTTTCCCAGTCCAGCTGTTTCGATCGCGTAACAATACAATAAAAAAAAATAAGAAAATGTATGTAACTATTTATTTATAACTTAAGGAGCAAAATGTATTTTATTTTATAATAATTAATAACAATAATGAGGAGAATGTTGGCCTGGTCGTAAAAATATAGTACCGCTATATTACTAACTTACATAGCATGGATATTGAGATAGAGAGATTTGATTAGGGACCCTTTTCATACTTATTCATAAGATAAACTGGTGCAAGTCTCTTGCCGGAGACCTTCTAGGTAGGTAACACCGCAGCTTCTATTTCTGTAGCCGAATAGTACTGTTCAAACATTACTGTGTTCCGGTTTGAAAGGTGTTGTAAGTAGTAAAATTAGAGAAACAAGAAAACTAAACATCTTTTGTCTTAAGTTGGCGGGGCAAACAAGTGCAGTGTCATCATCATCATCAGTGGATATCATGCTAACCAGCGCCACGTTGTTATGAGCAGGTGTAGCACTCACCATCAGGTGTACGTCGCGCTCGGCTCGTCGCTTCGTCGAAAAAAAAAGGAGATATACATATTAATAAATAAAGTAATAAATTTATTCATAAGAAAATATATTGTGAAAATTATTGAAGAACGATGATCAGTTAAATGATTAACTTCCTTCATGGAGCATTGCTTAACCGCTTGCTTCGTAACTGGTTCAAGTCTGACTACCTACTACCCTCATTGCAAATAACAATGGGTTCCGTCCGTCATATATATATGAGAGCTAGAGCACTCTAGATTGGACGAAGTCACTTCACCATCAACCGCCTTTTTGTCACTGAATATAATGTGAAATTGAAGTCACTTGTCAGCCTATTTTAATAAAAAAAGACTTTCTTACCGTTCACCATAACAATAGTATGTTAAGGCCTTTTTCATTGAAGAATTTTTAACTATTTAAATTATTTTTTTATATATAATCCGCTTTATTATAACTGACTACTAAAAGACGCTACGATATACGAGTAAATATTAACTCTAACATTGTTCTTTTTATCCCATTACAGATATACAAGTTAAAAGTTTACAGTAACATATTAGAGTGTGGAGAATTCTGCTTGTAATATGTAATCTAATTTTTTTTATATTATCACGCCTTTTTTCTCAGTAGGAGTAGCCAATAAAAATAAATAAACACCCAGTTTTCACCAGATGTGGTCAGAATAGGTCCCATGTAACAAGGGGCGAGCCTGTTGCCACTTTATTAGGGCCACCACACACACACGAAGATAATTTCAGTGCGCAGGTTTCATCACGATGTTCCTTCATCGTTTGTATTTCGCTGTTGTTACTTAAGTTCACAAATGTACATAATCTAAAATAAAAAGAATAACAAAAAGTAAAAAATATATACAGAAAGCTGAACCTTTAAAACAATTTTAAACCTAATAGAAAAGCGGAGTTAACAAGTTTTTGCTCTTCAATTTCAAGTTGCTAGTTTTCGCAAAATCAACCGATCAATAGAAGGTTATCTCTATGTTTCTTACTTACGTATGATCCTTCCGACCGTTATAAAGTTCCCGGATACCCGCAGAAGTTTAAGTACAGTACTAATCACGTCGAAGTCTTATTAGATTGGTTCATCGGTTTCATTGGCTTGGGTAAGCATCGAACAAAACTTCCCTTAGTTTATCGATTACGTATTCGTACAAATTACAATCCACGTCTATTATTCAAGGTAGATATAATTTCAAAGTAGTATTCACCTGATCGTAATACACTCCCGAAGTTGGTTAAGATATTATATAATGCACAATATTCTGCACGTCATCTTAAGAGTTTAATCATTATAACCCCAGAAATTTCACTGGTTACAACTTGAAACTGTACTACGGTAATATTTGAATACCAGTACTTCCCGAATAAAATTAAAGAAGTATGTGAATTGATTTGTAATTCAAAAAACAAACGGCTCTACTCTGCTGCATTAACATAGATGCACCAACGCTTTTCTTTGATAGCGCCGCCAAAAAGGCTCGTGACTCCGCATTGCGCCAAAATTATTACGATACGACTATACATCGATTTAATATTTTAAAGTATAAATAGAAGTTCCTCCATTTTAATATATTCCGAATATAATAGTTTGTGATAATAGGCGACACCAACAAATCCGCTTGCATGTTATATCATAGTAGCTTCCACTTTCGTTTGTAATGAAAGAAGGCTCTTATTCCATACAGTGGATATACAAAGTGAACTTGATGTTTTTACTAAAAGAATGTGTTAAATAAAAAAAAAAATATGTAGAGATCTTGAAGTGGGGTGCGTGGTCTTTGGTGAATGACAACGCGCGCAGCTATATCAGCACTATATTAATAATGAGCGGAGCAATTTCAAGTATAGAGCAAGTTACTAAATACAACAGGATTACGAAGATCCGGAGAGATCCGGTTGATAGATACATTTGTATACTCCGCAACGGCTTGTTGTTAATGTACACAAAGACGTAAGAACGTTATAGGAATTTTCGCTATGATAAACGACAGCGTGATCTATTGTTGATGGTGGCGCTATCTGTTGAGATGTTTGAAAACTTCTTGTTACAAATATAAATAATTATATATATAACATTAGATATTCTTTGCCCGCTTTGTTGACCGTAATATAAAATTAGACTTGAAAACTTCAAGTATTTACAATTATTCACGACCTCGGTGCCGCTGCAGCTAAATGCTTACAGTAAATTTTGGATGAAGATAGAGCTTTTTTAAAACCACGATGACAAAGTTGACAAAACTGATTATGATAACGACAGTTTTTTTAACGCGACTATGTACGTCTTTAAGAACGACAATAAAAAAAAATATTATTGTGATTTTTATTATAGTTCTACCATTACATACATATATGTATATATATATAAAGTTACTTTTAATAAAGCGTTCTTTACTTTAACGCTGTACAAGCAAATTTGGATACCTCCTAATTTTAGACGATTGAATTATCATATATTGATATTAATTGCCAATGTTCGTCGCTTTACCCTGACTCTAGCTAATATCAAAGGTAATTAGTCTGTGTGTAATAGGTCCTCCGCAATAAACCATACAATGCACTATTAAACAATATTGGTGCGTATCTATTACGGCACGGCACAGCTACGTTGTCGTTTATTGAGCATTTGCTATTGAAACATGTTACACGTTGGCGTCGAGCCAGGAGAGAACAATGCTTAATAGAAAGCAAGGTAGATCATTCTTACCGCAAATATAACTTAATGTTTATTTTATTTTTATTTATACTTAACCTTCATTTAAAATTTTTTTGTTAATTTTATACCTGTTGGCATTCTCTATCATAAATGTGATTTGTCTATGAAATCGAAGAGATTTTTTTTTTATTTTTCTGTCAGATGGATTGACTACTTGGTGAAGATGGCAGAGAATCACAAGAAATCGATACGGACAGCTTATACCCAGCAGTAAGAGTACGCTGAAGTTATAATGATGAAGATGAATAAATATAACATTATAACGAAGGTTATCAACAAAGACAACAATATTTGCTAAATATATATATTTTGATTAAGTACTTTTTTAGAAGCACTATTTTATTTCAGCTCTCACATCGGGAATCAACTCTTTTTGTATACATATGACACATGTTTACAGAATTATTGAAAATAATGTGCAAAAAACTAGTCCACCCTGTGTTTGTGTAGAAATTAAATAAAGATAACAAAACAACACATTTGAATTTTTTTAATAATTTTGTTAATCATTCTCATCTTTATTCAGCGCGGTGTAAACGTTTTGCTTAAAAAATATTAAAACTCGGATAAAAGTTCTAAATATACAAAAATGACTTTCTAAAATAAAACATAAATAATCTTCCCTTTTCATTAAAAAAATAACGCGCAAGTTACGTTTCAATCTCGTTTCATAAATAAAAAGAGACCCTAAATTTTCGAAACATAATAATCAACTCGAAATTTATACTCTACCTTGTGTATCTTGTCGAATATTGAAAATCGACATGCGGGTGTTCGTGGACTCCGATATTAAACTTTGTTATACGACGTGCGATCCATTTACAAAGTTATATGTTACGTGAATATTGACATATACCAGACACCGAAACATATCAAAGGCATGTATACCTTGTATGACGCTAACTTAGTTCAGTAGCACTTGGCCAAAGTCTGGCGTTCACAAGTTGTTCCTGCGAAGCATCTCATATAGACATATATATGAGAGATACGTGAAAGTTACTTAGTAGATATTGTTATATAACAAAAGATTTTATTTTTAAACTTTAATAGACAATCGTAGTTTTTGATTTAGTTAGAAGCCAAATTAAACTCTAAATATATCTTTAGTTGGATCAAGTAAACGAAGTAATTTTCTCCATAATCTATATATTAGATTTCCGCCTATATAGAGATTCATTACGATATATCTGAAACCATAGACCATGTGAAATTTGGTAAAAATATTCCTTTTACCAAGTATAAATCAACTGTGAACGGATTTTACAAAGTTTCTTCCCCAAAGGGAGTCGCGGTAGTGTTACAGCTAATTTGAAGATATGATATAAACCACAATTCTTTAACATCTTTAAACTTCGTGTTGATTTGCTTCAGCTATGAATCCGAGAAAATCCTGTCAAATCCGATCTACTCCTAGTTGATGATAAGGTTATCTATCTACAACAGACCTTTTTTAATTTTATGATGGATAATATGAATTAAATGAAAAAAACTGTTATACAATATTAATGTTACGACCAGATACACTTTAACGTATTTGTGTGAATTTACAAGCGTTGTTGTCGTAGTAAAAACTGTTGAATATCCTTCTAAGAAAATAACAGTAAAAACCGGATGGTCCGCATTGGGGATCCGATAAAATGTTTCTTCACAATATTATTCTTCACGGCTCTGTCCGGGCCTTTTGAAACACTTTCGTCTACGGCCATTTTGAGGGAGTGGATACATTTATCGGAAAGGCTGACTCATCACTCAAAATTGCAATTACGTTGTTGTCTGAACGGAAGTTTGGTTTTAGTTTAAATTCGTATAGCGAAAATATATATCTTTTTATCACCTTCCTGATAAAATCACTAACTTCTTTACTTGTAACTTCTCATCGGCCGGATAACGGCAACCAGCAATACCCAACAGCATAGGCTTCCCTCAAGGATCCTTATTGACGGATGAATTAGGCCTTAGAGCTACCGTGCTGGCCCAGTGCGGGTTAATGGTTGGTCAAAAACCCCGTCTATTGTATAGCAAGATGCACCGCGTGCAGGTGAGGTTGACTTGGACTCCATAACATGTTGGACGTAAGTTTCGAATCCGCAGTAATACGTTCTACGTGGTTTCACGCCCGCCTAGCCATCACCAATGTGCTAATCTTCTTCTTTTCTTCATGCTTTAAAATGGCTGTTAACTCTGTAAATAATCGGGTCTCTTGCGCAAGGAAGAAAAAAGTTCGAAGCGCGTGTGACGCCGGTCCACACCCCTACTTTACGCTATCATTGCATTAATATGTAGCGATTGTCAACATATGTAAGAGAGCCAGAACATTCTAGACGAGCATGCTTCATAATATGAAGCACCATTTTCACTTAAAATCATGTGAAATTTAGTGTCGTTAAAAAAAATTAAATATTCTTCGTACACTAACATTCTGGAAAATCGGAGTAAGTCCATTTACAGGTAAACACCATTTCCATGAAACATTTTTCTTAATTAATGTCACAATTTTAAAGTTATTCATTATACACCTAATAAAAATGTTAAGGTTAAAAATCTGTCTACATTACCTGATTGAATTTACCTGGTCCCCAAGTAATGTCGTTGAACAGGATACTTAGTAAAGAGGTCCTTTGAATAAAAATGTTGTACCCGGCAGGCTATCTAGCTAGGCACCACTTTAGCGTTTATTGTTATCGCCGAGCAATAAAGAGCATATGTTATTGAGTAGTAGAGCAGAAAGAGAATAATTTTACTGAGATATCGACATATGAATTCATATCTATCTATCTCTATCTCTAGCTCCAAATGAAGAACATTTAGAGGTTTCTTACACAACTTTTTAATTATTTACTTTGGCTAACCGTACACCACAGTATTGCGCAAACGTACCTACGTAAAGTGAGATGTAGTAAAATTACCGAAGTAACAAGAATTAAAACTTAGTGTCTCAAGGCGACAAGCACAATCTTGTGCAGTGTTAATCATCCTAACACGCGTCTGAGGTAACAAATGTCTTGACGTCATAGACATCACGACGAATACCTAATGCTTTTTTGATGAATAAGCTATCTAGATTATAAAGTCTACTATTTTTTTTTCGACTAAGTGACGAGGCACATCTCCATAACAATGTGACGCCAGTTAGGGTAATATACACTGCACCACGTTATGTTTGTTACCGAAAAGCATGTGGTGTTAATTCTCGTCTCGTTAACTCAATAATTTCACTAGCTAGAGCGCCCTTTAAACCGGAACACAGTAATGTTTCCCTACACTACTCTTTGGCGACAAAAATAAGAACTACGGTGGTATCTACATAAACAGTCTCCGACAACTGATGTACCAACAATAACAATAAAAAGATAGACAGAATATGGCAAAGTCAAAAAATAATTATTAGAACATTTTTTAAATAATTTATCAACAGTACATTTTCATTATTATTTAGAATTTTAAGTGCTAATTACTAACGAGGCCGACAAGGTTTAGCACTCTTTTCAATTACTCCAAAGTAAAGAACTTTTATTTAGGGATTTCCTTGTTACGACGGTAAACTGGAAAATTGTTAATAAATTGCCTCGAGCGCAATCTCTTCGCCGATAAAGCCCAAATAACCGTGTTAATGATTGTATGAGCGCAAATGAGTTCTTCAATGCTTGCTAAATTTAGCGAAATTATTGCAACATTTTTAATAAGATTTGCTATATTCTGGAAATATAAACAAATTTGTCAATATGTATAAAATTCCTATCAAACAACTATAATAGTCGTATTGTACAATTCAAAACAGACATTTGAAATTAGTTTCAATCGTAAATTTGAATGCGCTGCTTTGTTAATGAAACATAATCTATGTGTGCATTTAGATTCTGTTCCGAGTGAAAATTGGTTTTCTGCTTTGAATTCTGTTTCCATTTAACCTAATCGTCACATTTGCGATACGATTAGACTTCTGGACTATTCAATGAATTATCAACATTTATATTAACATAAACAAAAATAATGATTTCTCATATTTACGGAAATACTTCATATTTATTTTTCTATCTCGATGTTTCTACTGCTTTGCAGCAGCAATAGTCACGGGGGATTGAGGTAAGAGATGATTCGATGCTATCACGAGAGATCTATAACTTTTTACTTATTATTTGTCGTATCTGCACAAAATGAGCTCACTGTGTCTTGTAGACTTCGATTCGTTTGGTATTGTGATCATGGCTGAATAAAAATTATTTTAGTTTACTTATTCCATCATAATATCAATCGTCTACGTGTTTAGAGATAGGTCCTTGACAATCGGAATGTTAGGAGACAGTGTAGTGTATGTATATAACAAAATTAAAGTAAACAAAGAAATTCTTTCCTCTTGCTCACTACCCTAATTTTGTAAATAGACCTACAAGAACATTTCCACTTAGCGACCCTCCATCGAATAGAACGTTCTTTTATCGCCGTTTAGCTGTAACGTATTTCTATTGGTAAAATCTCTTTACTTGATAATCTATATGAGTAGATTCAATAAAATCTCAATAATAACATATAACGTACTTCATTGTGTAATGGTCATAGTAAATATAAACCGAAAAACAAGAACAGATTAATCGAAAATATTTTTATTCCTCGAGACGGGTAAGACATTGCTATAACAATTTCGCACCTGTTAGGACGACAAACACTACGCAACATCGTGTTCGTCACCATAAGATACATAGTTAAATAAAGTTACTCAAATAATATCAATAGCTACAGCGGGCTTCAAACCTCAATACAATAACATTCGCATACTGCTATTTGATGGCAAAAATAGTGACTATGATGGTGTCTACTTTCTATTTGGGTCTAAGAGAACATGCTAAGAAAAAGGTTTGTTAACTCATGGAAAATTATATAAATTTTTCTAAAAGTCTGGTTTAATGTCCTCATGATCACGACCAATGGTCATCCACTAATGGACATAGGTCTCTTGTAAGTCATTATTATAATAATTTCAATAATTACAACGCCTTTCAAACCGGAACACAATAACGTATGCCCTTTAGTGTGAAGCGACAGAAGTACGAGCTGTTGTAACTATAGTTACTTATGGTATGTCTCTGTTGCCGGAGATAGTCTAGGCAAATACCACCGCTACACCTGTTCCTGCCGCCAAAAAGTAGTGTGGAAATATTACTGTGTTAGGCTTTGAAACGAGTAATAGCTACTGTAATTACTGGAGTAACGAGAATCAACATCTTATATCTCAAGGCGGCGAGCTGAATGTGGTGCAATATATCCTCCTTTATCCTAACTAGCGTCACATTGTTATGGGGGAGCGTATCACTCACCATCAGGCGAATGTTCCGCTCGTCTCTCCTCCTTGAAAAAAAAGTTGATAATATTAGGGTGGGTTAGTTTTATGTATAAAGTAGTAACTGTACCTAATGTGTGGTTTAGTATATTTCTAATAGAAGAAATAAAGTAAAATCGGATTACATAGACATAAATTTCAAAATTCTTTTGGATCACAATAGTAAGTCTTTGTTCATCTGACGAACGCGCAATGTTCACATATAATATGGCGCAAAGGAAATGTACACCCTCCAACATTTGTGTAATCTTACCATCTTATTTCGATTCCACTGAGAGACGGAACAATATCTTTGCAAATCTGCGCCTGAAACGTGTTTAAATTACATTATTTTATCTTGGTACATGTAACCTTGTAAAATAAATCTTTCGTTCTTTGAAAAAAAAAACTCATATTTGTGCGTATAGAAACTTATAAAGTACTTGTTTTTATATAAAAGATTACCTGAATCCCACTGACGTAGCTATTTCAATATGATCCATTTTATGTTATAAAATAAAAATCGTTCATACAGAAATTCTAATAGAATATAATAGAAAATACTTTAATGTACATCATCATCATCATCAACCGATAGACGTCCACTGCTTGATATAGGCCTCCCCCAAAGATCTCCACGTCGATCGGTCCCAATGTACACCAAATAACGTTGCAATTAACAGAAGTGATCACATAATAAATGAACAATGAGCCAATTCTTACAGAATTGGGTCGAAAGATTTCAGAGAGCTAACAGTATCATTATATTTATAAACCTTTTACCGATTTATATAATCGGATGCCGTGGAAGCTCAGTTTGTGAGAAGTCTCGAAAAGGCGCGAATTCGATCCCTACTGACCACAAGCTTTCGGTTAACGAAGAAACCGTCGTGTACCTAGAATAAAAGATTTCATGACCATGTAACATCCGCCAACCTGAACTTTCCCGTTGTAAAAAATTAACGTGATTTCCAGAAGTAGGAACATAAAGAGAACTATAAATATCTATCTTTTATATAACAAACTATTCCCCGACCGATTTCTTGGCCGTATCACTCCCGCAACTTTCTTTGGAGTAGGATTTTTATAAAATCCATTTTAAACTAACCTATACTCGGTAAAAAAAATATTTCCACCAAATTTCAAGTATTAAGGTGATTACATATCGATTTCTATCTACGTAGAGACTCATGTCTCTACGTAGATAGAAATCTCTTAGATCTATATGATATTTGAGATATATATATATAATGATAATGGGTTTCTTCGTTCGCCAATCACGTGAAAACTAATATATATACTATCTTATCTATTAGTTTATATTATAAAATTATAGTAGTAGAAGAGCAGAATAATCTTACATATATATATACATAGATATGATTATCCTGGTCTTTTACTACTACAATTTTATATAGTAAAATCGAATATATAATAAATAAATCAATTAATATCGGGATGAAAGGATGTATTCACTTTTGTACTTATAAGAAACCAACGTTGAACGAAAGAGTGGATAGATTGTGTGAAAGATGACATGTGTAAGAAGACTGTGGATTCAGATATGACGGCTGATAGAGAGATATGGAAGGGAAGTACATACTGTGCCGATCCCACATAGCTGGGAAAAGGACAGGAGGAAAAAGAGGAACAAACCAACGTTATAATAAATTTAATTGACTTTTGACTTAAGTGTCCCTTGAATTGAAAAACAATGTTATAACAACAGGACCAAGTATTTATTTTTATATGATGAAAGAAACGTAATCCTATCAAGTGATTTTCTAATTAAACGTGATAGACAAAACTGCTCCCGACGAGACCCAACAAATTCAATTGACCCTTTGTTATCAAGAACAAAGATTCAACAAAATCAGTGTTCATTTGTTTGTTTGAATGTAGACCGGAAATTTCATCGATATATTTCATCCCTTAAGAATCTACAAAATGTCGTCATAGTTTTTACATTTGATCTATATCTAGTGAAATATATGTTACTAAGAAGACAAAACAACGAGTATTTGACTATAGTAAAAAGAGATCTATCCTATATGAATTTATAATCAGTAACCACTGGTTTTCGGGTTTAACTGGTGGTAGGCTCTCTGATGCCGGAGATCGTCTAGATCGGTACCACCGCAGCGCTCATTTTCTGTACCAAACCGTAGTGTGCAAACATTGCTGTGTTCCGGTTTAAAAGGCGTTATAGTTAGTGAAGTCACGAGGGTAACGAGACAGCATCTTATGTCTCAACGCGACGAGGTGTGGTGTTGTGTATTTTATCCTAACTACGCAACGTTGTTATAGGCAAGCGTATCACTTATCAACAGGTGAACGACAAGCTCGCCTCGTCTAGTCGTTGAATAAAGAAAATTATTAACTTAGTATTGTCCTTTCTCTTCCAGGTTTAATTCATGATCTATTACTTCGTAATGTGTGTAAAAAAATTATTAGCTCAAAAAATATTAATGATGATAGTACTTTAAATCTGCGCGAATTAAAATACTATTTTCTTATTTTTCTAACGGTGAGTGATCACCACCGACAGCCGTTAAGCCTGGGGAGTCGCAGCTGCGTTGCCGACCATCGCATAAGGGATAGGCTCTTTTCTTGATGAAGTTGTATCAAGAAATGGATCGCGTCAACAATAGAAGGCGGATTTGAATATTCAACCGGGTCTTTAATAGTCTTACTTATTATACTACCCGAACAAAAACAACCACTTTATTCACCATCGTATAATTTCAAGTTGTTTTAATGATAAAAGCAAAAAGGGTGCTGACAATTTAATATCCAGACACAATCTCCTCTCAACAGCAATTTAATTGAGTTGGGTAACTGTGCGAGGTCACATTTCCAGAGTTAGTCCGAAGCGTAATTAGTATCTCTGCGAAAACTAGCTTGTTTAATATTAAATATAAGTATACAATACAGATATAAATTTCGCTATACTTATTTA
Source organism: Ornithoptera priamus (assembly GCA_029034505.1). Classification (NCBI taxonomy): domain Eukaryota; kingdom Metazoa; phylum Arthropoda; class Insecta; order Lepidoptera; family Papilionidae; genus Ornithoptera; species Ornithoptera priamus. The sequence goes on along the minus strand of JARDWD010000403.1, from coordinate 1,231,524 downwards.
ATCTGACGTGAATAGATAAATAAGACAATAATAAAAGAGGAGTATAAAAAGAATTGCTTGAAAAGAAAAGATTTTAATTCATAATGCTTACCCGCATCCAATATTTGGAGTAACTACTTTTTAAGTCAATTTAATCAAACTTGTGCTGATTTACAAAAGTTCATATCCGTTTTCTTAAAGAGTTTTATATACCAAATATTCATCAATTGATGACGTATTTAGGTTATCTAATTCACGCATTAAAGTAGTGTTACATTTTCTAGGATTATATTTGCAAACTTGTTTGAATTTTTCCGGATTTATCACCGCATTCCAACCCACATTCTCCTGTTACTCGTAACGTTGGGAAAACCAATAAAGTCTCACGGTGCTGCAAATTGATTTCTGTAGTGCCTGTTTAACAGTTTAAATCTTTATTATTTTGCCCACCCTTTTTGATTCAACGATATAACTTGTTATTATTTACTATTTTACAATTGTAAACTAAAACAACCCTAGAATTATGTTGATGAACCAATGATAAATAAACTCCATTCTTTTACAAAAAAAAAAATTCTTTAATTGGGGTAAGATATTTTAATAATAAAATATTTTAAAATTATTTTATACAGTTCATAACCATAGAGGTTTGGCCGGAGACTAAGTAGGTGTACCACCCCAACTCCTATTTCTGCAGTCAAACAGTAGTGTGCAATGATTACTGTTTTTCGGTTAGAAAGGCACTATAGCTAATAAAATTACTGGGACGCTAAATATCTTGTGTGAAGGCGATGAGCACAGTGTGGTGTAGTGTATATCATTCTGACTAGCGCCATATTGTTATGGGTGGGTATATAACTTACCATCAGGTGAACGTCCCGCTTTTTTCGTCGCCACGTAGAATATATACAAGTGTTTAATTATCAATTTCAAATAATTCAATAAAAATATCTCTGAGTATAATTTGCCTTTACTAACGGCAGTTTGTAAAGGCAAATCAAGTCATGTTTGATTTCTTACCCACTTTTCAGCTAGTATTTATTAACTATTTAATTTATTACTTATCTAGCAGTAGTAATTCGTAATAAATTACTCGGATATTACAAGTAATACTTACATATGTGGTAATTAATCCATTATGCTACCAAGATTCTACTTCGAAGCTTCAAAGCTTCTAACACGTTACTAAAGAGACGCTTCATATTTACATTTTAAGTATTATAGTATAAAAAGTTAATCGGATATATTAAATTGGTTGCTTTATAGGTCACTTTAACAATTTCCGTTTAGTATTACAAATAGCCTTTTTCGTTAATGAACGATGCTACGTAACGGGCTGAAACAAAATAGCACAGTGTTCCTTTTACTGCGGTGTCAGATTAACAGGAAGCGTACTGTCGTAGGAGACGTGAACTGAGTTTAAATAAGCCGTTTGGCAATTTTGGCAAGCAAACAGTTTCTAAACAAACGCAGCACGTAGTACACAATCATACTTTTTATGATTTTGTTCTAAATACAAATCTATTGCAATAACACTGCTATTGAACTATTCATCACTTAATAATTGTATTGAATAACTTAACGACGGCTCTTTTATTTATTTACACTTCTAGGTGTATTTTGTCAAATCGCAGAGAACAATAACAAATGTAAAAAATATTAAACTATCAATAAAATATTAAAATTAAAACAACAATAACACAAAACCCTAATTTTCGCTTGTGTGAAAAAATCCATAGAAAACAGTTTATCACAAGTATGAAGCAAATATGCCTTTTTTTCATAAACAAAACTCATCCATCCAAGATTCCCTACTTATTCCAAGTTGCGTGAGCGGTCCCACAGAGCTAAGAATTGCGGAAACGGTATGAATAATAGATACGGCCTAAATCGTAGAAGATCATGCCTTACTTAGTCGATCACTGAGGCAGAATACAAAATCGGCAGCTCTATGAAATTGAATCAAACATTTTATAACATTGGCTTCTGGTAAGTTTCAGTTTTGTGATTCATAGAATTAAATTGATTTTAGCACTTTACACAAAAATTTACAATACTCATTTAATTCTCTTATACAGTATATAGGTTCTAAATACATTGAAACTGCAAGTTATAATCTTTCAGAATACTACTAATCTTAAAAAGAACAACTAAATACAAAACACTGTTACACAAACTTCGTCAAAGTCAAAAATCAGCGCGCGGATTTCTATACCACAGGATATGTCAGAAGGTTCCACTTCTGATGTATCATCTGGTACAGGCCCTATACCCGAGGAGACGTATCGATGTATGTGACTTTTTAAGACATATTATGGTCTCGTGTATAGATATAAATGATGTAAAGGTTCCCGCATAACATCTCGTGGGATCCAAACCAACCTGACCTACTTATGGTGTACCCTACTAATTATCAAACGAGGCTCTGGCTCCCACCAACTCACATTGGGTCAGCGTGGAATGAAAAGGCTCATATTCTCCCATATGAAACCCGATCGATGTGAGAATCATTGGAGGAGGCCTATGTCCACCTATGAACGTCTATCGACTCATGATGATATATATTTATGTGTATATCAATCTCTTTTTACAACTACAACAATAATAACTTTCAGCGTGACAATTATCATCAACATCCGTATTCTCTGAATATTCAATATTATAATATCTAGATTTTAATTTAATAATGGTATAATCTGGTTGTATATAAACAGTATAAGAAATAAAGGTAAATTCACTGATAAAAAAGTAATAAGAAATAAAAGAAAAAAAAAAAAAGAATTGCGATAAAATCTGTTTAATACCATTCAGAGTCAGTAAAGCTTTATCCTCTTGAGAAATTAAACGCACCATTAGTTTGAATGTACTCAACAATTCTGCGGTACATTTTTCTTTTACGTTAACCTTTAGAAACGATCTGAATATTATCTCCAGCAGAGTGTCAACATTTGTTTTCTGAACTGTAGTAATGTACTTCTAAGATTTAGTAGCTCAGCTCCTTAGCAATAAAGACAGCTTCGATCTCATTAATTTTGCTTAGAAATGTAACTGAAGCTGGGTTATTTTTATTTATAATTAACGTAGTCGAAAATCATCAGATCGTTTGAAATTTTGTATAATATATTTTTATAACAAACCGATGCATCTTTGATCATTTCTATTGTTACAATACTATTTCCAGGTTAGGTAAGGTAAATAAATATGATATTTGATCTTTAGTATTATTCCGTCATTACTTTATTGTTTTTTTTAATTTTAATATCTGTACAATAATTTGAAAAATATATTTTAAATGAATATAATTATATGTTAACCCACATTTAAATTAACAGAAAGATAATGTATTCTTTCTTTAACCAAAAATGAACAATGGGCGGACTTATTGCTCAGAAAGAAATTTTTACCAGAAAACCCACTGGAAAAAAAGACAAACTAAAAACAAAGAAAAGAAAGTGGTGCACGATATAATTAAATACTAAAGCATCTGAAACAAGCAATAGCACAAATTAAAGCAATTTGTATGTAATGAATATGTAAGTTTTTCAAAGATATACCTTCAATATAGAAACAAAACTGCACTTCTTTTTTCCTTTAAACAGATTTGATATAATTCTTAAATTGCACGATAGCTTTTAACAAAAATTGTTTAATTAAGTATTTATTAATAATATTTTCTGTACATACTTTGCTAAATTTTCATTTCGCTTATAAAACAGGAAAGTTTTGAACAAAATGCACCGTGCATCGCGCGACACCGAATGCAATACGCGGAGCCGTACCGGGCTGAGAGCGTTGGCGTATCGATAACGTGACATGATATTTATGTTATTGTTGCTCTCCGTTATCGTTGAAATTCCTGCAACATACGACATATGACATCCGGTATAGTTACTATTACCTATTATATATAATAAATAGTACTCCTATTGGGAAAATTTAAACAATATAATAATAAAACCTTTAAACACAGTTATTACTAGGTACTCCTTGAAAACTTTATCATTCAGTATAGTTGATAAGATTTATAAAATTTTTCTTTTACTAACAAACTTACTTATTTTCATAAATATAAAAAACATTATAACCAATATGTACATATTATTGAGAAATGGTGGTAGGTGCCTGTTGTCGGAGACCGTCTAGGTACCATCACAACGCCTATTTCTGCCGACAAATTGTAGTGTGAAAACATTACTGTGTTCCGGAATGTAAGGCGGTATAGCTATTGTATTTACTGGGGTAACGAGACTCGACATCTTATGATTCAGGCGACGGGCGCAATGTGGTGCAGTGTATACTATCCTAACTGGCGCCACATTGTTATGGGCAGGAGTCTCGTCACTTAGTCGAATAAAAGAAATAGACGACTTGAAAACCGAATGAGCTCCTTCTCATACATGAAAACAAAATCAAATAGCTTTAGGTACTCCCCCGTGGTGTCTATGACGTCAGGACATCTGTTACCTGAGACGCTTGTTGGTATAATAAAATCTCCACCGCATTGTACTTGTCGTCTTATATCATATTAACTAACGCCACGTTGTTATGGACAAGCGTATCATTTACCATGAGGTACACATCCCGGTCGTCCCATCGCTTAATTTGAATAAAAAAAAAATAAGAAATCTGCCCTATTTTTATTTTTAATTTCTAACATGTAGTACTTTGTAATTTCCGTTTCCCTTATCGTCTTTAGTTTTATTTGTTACAGACCATTTAAAAGGATTCTGTGTGTATAGCTTCAGGAGGAAAGCAAAGCTTTAACGCATTCATTTGTATCAGCGAAATTGTATCGAACTAATTCACTTCAAGACGTGACGAATTTCCAATATCGATTCGCGAAATTCTGTGACGCTTTTGGGAAAGCGATGTTAAATTCTTCTCCGCAGTATTCCGCTGGATGAATACTTTATCACGAATACGAAACAACTATATAAAAACCATAAAAAAAACAGTGAAAAGAAGTAAAAACTAACATAGCTCCTTCAAAATAAGATTAATACACAATTAATGTTTACAAATCTTATCATGATAAAATTCTCAAGTTTCACATCCGTTTTCTTTTCATGACTTTCATTATTACTATTGAAAATTTGAAATACTACCGTAGGTAGTAGGTAGGTACCACAGCAGAGTTTAATTCTCGTTCCAAATAGTTGTGTGCAAACTACTGTGTTCAGGTTTGAAAGGCGATGTAGCTAGTGTAATTACTGGGGTGACGCGACACATCTTGTCTTAAAGCGACGAGCACAACGTGTCGCTTATCATCAGATGAATGTCTCGCAAGTTTCGTCGCTTCGTTGAATAAAAAAACTATTTTTAATAAATACACAAAAAAACCAAATTGAACGCCTGTAATCTTTCGTTTACCAAAAAAAAACTATACCGGTCCAATCACTAAAATATTGTGATGTGTGTGAATATTGAACTACGTGCTGTCAGCATACTTTTGCCTGGTACATAACCTTGGCCAAATGTGATGCCGAGGATACTACAATGTATTGGATTTCTGTAGGTACTTTAGCTACAACATCGCATGTTTAATATTCAGAAGTTCTTATACATTATGTTTACATGTGCTAAGATATTGATTATATCAATGTTTAATTTACTTAACGGAGAGACGAGCGGAACGTTCATCTGATATTAACCGATATATCCCTCCTTAACACTGTCGTGCTTAACTTAGGATGTTTACCGTGCATCATACTCACGTTTTGATCAAAACATAAGATACTAAGCCTTTACCTCAGTATCATCATCCCTTAATTCCAGCAACCATACCAAACTAAAATTTGTTTTGCTTACGATACTCTTCAAGCATATCGCTTAGTTACTACAAGAATTGTTTACTAACAAAAACATTATAATTACACTTCCTGCTGCCGGTATTATTTATCCACAAAATTTTCCAGAATGTAAAAAGTAACATTCTGGAAGTATTATTTAATTTAATAATTATTTACCAAGGTAAAGACCTTAGTAAATAAAGTCGGGCTTTGTTGTTGTGGAGCAAGTGAAACTTTCCAACCACTCTTACTAATTGTCTTAACCGTAAATTACTTCACAGTCAATGGGTTGAAGAAATTCCTTTCTAACGTTATTAGATAAAAGCTTCTTATCCTCGCAAATATTTACTTCGAATATTTGCTTTGTTAATATTATTTTTAAAATTTATTAATTAATAAAAAACAAGAAGAAATACAGAAATAATTTTCTAAAAATGGTTTCATTATTCTTTCTCTTTTTATATATAAAATATTTTAACCTGCGTAGAGAGTCTTCATCACAGTATCTCTAGAACCATTAGAGTTTTTTTTGTTTTACGTGGGGGAAATGCCTTCGCATACCTACCCTTGCGGGAGCGAAGATCAGTTTTGTCGGGCTTGCACCGACTATAACCCCTACAATGTTCCACCTTCGTAGCTTTACAGCTAGAGCCACGGGAACACTTTCGCATACATCCGCGATCCCGCCAACGCCGGCTTCACCGCGCTTCTCCATCTCGGAGGGAGAACCCCCTTTTACATCCTCTGTAAGGACGCGTGGAAAAATCAGCGCGCCTTCATATCAGCATAACGCCTAGAGATTTAAAATTTGGTGAGAATATTTTTTCTACCGAGTATAGATTAGCTAAGAACGGATTTTACGAAATGTTACCAAAAAAAAGGATAGCGGGGGTGTTAATAACGGCAAAGGGCTCAGGGAACGGCGGGATGCCGTTAGATATAATTCTGCCAAGCTTCAAATTTAAATTTCAAATCTATTTCTGTATTAAGATCAGCAAGGTGGGCAGGAAACAGGTAGTATTTATAAACGGCAACAGGAACACGATAATACTTATATAGCGATAGCAGTACATTAGAGTTACGGTAGCTATCCAAGCGAGTTTAAGAAAACCCTTCCACCAAACTCCCGGAAGCGAACCTGTAATTTCGCGGATTAATTAAAGCATCAATGTATAAACAGAAAAATCTAACTTTATATCCACATAAAAGTGTTTATGCTGTTCAGAGCGGAGGAAAGGCCTTAATTTATAGTATTTACTTTGTATTCGTGAATTCCACTGAAGTAATTCACAAGAGAACGTGACGAATTTCTATTGATGGCCTTTTAGAATTCCGAATGAGAATTCCTGTTTTTGGTGAGGTTTCTTTTTTAATTTTAAAAAATACTATCTCTCAATTTATTAAAATAACAGTTACTGAAACATGTTATTGGTTGTTTTCTTTTTGTTCTGGATGATTTTTACTTTCATATAATACATTGAATGTTTAGTTAACAGATGTATGAAATTTGGCTTTTCGATCTCTGCACAGTCTTATTTTTATATATTCTTAATCGTAAAATATTTGGATTTATTATTTTTGATAGTCAGTACAATACATACAACTCTTTAACTTCTTACTCCCTTGGATGTGACGTGGTCCGTGGAAACAGCTTATAAACTCATCTTGTAAATACGTATTTGTATTAAATATAAATAACATGTGTTTTCTACATAAACATTCTCGTAAAGGAAAACATCGCGAGTAAACTAACATGTTCCAAGAACAATAGCTTTTGAAGACATGAGTGCCAACCCGCACTTTGCTAACGTGATTGATAAAAAATCTTGTCGCTCTCCTTATGAGAAAAGATTTCGAGTCCCAGTAGTGAGAATAAAAAGAGGGCTCTTATCAGGGTTTATCATGTTGGGTGGTAAATATTACGTATACTAAGGAATAAGGTCACCTCTTGTACCTCACACTAATATTTTTTAATGAAAATAAATAGAACCATAAGTTTTAGAAAATTACTATTGTGTTAAATTTCTTGTAATAATTTTTTTTTCACAAGATATGACTTTGTGGTAACACTGAAACGACCAGAGTAATTATTTTGTATTTGATGGATATTTCTAGTTTTAATTAAGTTCAATACAGTATAAATATGTATTTTTTTGTTTTACACTATATTTAGTTTTGTCTTGAAAAAATTCAAGGTTTCTTTATCAAAAGGCGCAGAGTAAATTAAATAACTTTTCACATTCACATTATGAACAAATTTTGTTTTATTTTTTGTCTTACGCGCCATTAATTTTCAAGGAACGATGTTCTTATAAGCGATAACGCCATTTTCGAAATTTATGACGGTATTAAGCTCTGTAAGCCATTTTGCTCGACAACGATAAGACAATTATTGTCTGCTCATGGCTCTATCTACAACGGCACTACTTATCCACTTGTTTTAGTCTACTAACAATAGGCGGCGTAGATAACATTGTTTATATCTTAATAAAATTGTAAAACGGCATAATTTTGGGACTTTTAATAACGCATGAGTTTTCTGTCAACATTTCAATATTTAATCTATATTAAAGGAGTGCTTGTGCTTTAAAAATATAAGTTAAAAGGTATATCAGTAGCAACTGTTTATAAGTAGACGTAGAAACTAAAGAGCCGCCACAAGATGAACCGATGATCCAATGTTGATCGCTGGCATCTGATGTATACAAGCAGCGCAAGAGATCTATATGATCTTTGGGAGAGACCTATGTTTAGCAGTGATGATCGGAAGATAATGAGGTCATTTTTTATATACATAAAAGGGTCTAATAACTTCGGGTAAAAAGAGATTTTTCTTCCAATATATTCTTTGTGTAATAAATTCTATGTACGAAACACAAACATAAAACGCAATCGAATATTACATTTATTTCATGAAATACAAATGTGCCAATGCAGGCAACGGGGAAATTGTAAATTGATAAAATACTGAATCGTAAACGGCCAAATTTGTCAATGTAATTGATTACCTAAACCGATATGGAATATTTGTTCCTCTTTGTGTCAGTATCGAATCGTAATTAGGTATTACAAAGTGTTCACATATTTTTTAAATAATGTATAAGCTTTTTTGCAGTTGATGTCAGGTCACTAATATAAGGATTGTGAAGTTTAGTTCTTGTAAATAAATCGCGTGTTTCAAACAGTACTCATGTATTTCGTAAAATTCACTTTACAATGGTAAAAGAAATTAAATATTATTATGTACAGTTAACTCTGTTGTAGGAATCTAAGTTATTTCTACCGCAAGACGCCCAGTCTTTTATACTTAATTGATTATTTGAAAGCGCGACTCTACACCGCGCTCTTGATTACTTCAACGCATTGTATAAATAAACAAATTAATAACTCAACATTTGTTACAAATATAAGCGACAGATTCGATTGCTTAGTCTTCCAGTGCTAGGTGAGAGGACGATGGCGGAATAACAAAGAACGCTGTCCAGAGCGATGTCGCGACGATACTCTTGTGGTGATGGATACACGCCACAAATGAATATAATATTTTAAGAGTAGTAGTTAATATAACTAAGGTAGTAGTTAATATAACTATAGTACGTATTATTGTTATAATACTGCACTGGCGGTAAGTCTCTGTTGCCGGTTGCAGTGCAGCCTCGAGCTGTTAAGAATAAAGGTAAGGTAAGCCTTGTCTGTCGTAGAAAGCGACTAAAAGGGTTATCGGGTTCGTGAGCTTTGAAGGTGGGAGCCCTCATTGTCTATTAAGCTAGCCCGGGATTACTGACAAATACGAAGTGGTCTATTGCTTGACCAAAGCAAGGGTGCCGAGGAGAGTTACAACCCTCTAAGGGACAAGCTTTAGGCGTAGTGCCGGAAGACACCGGTGCGTTCCGTAGAAGATCCCAGGGTTACCCGCTACGCTATGAGGATGACCACTGACGGGATTTTAGTAGGTAAAAATCCTACATAATCTTGTCTTCCTCCAGAAGCAGGATATCTTTTTAGAAGGTTTCCTCCCCAATAACAAAAAAAAAGCCTGTGTTGCTGGAGACCGTGCAAGTAGGTACTAACGCAGCGCCGGCTTCCACCGCCAAACAGTACTGTGTAATTATTATTATGTTCTGGATTGAAGGGTATTGCAGCTAGTTAAATTACTGCAGTAACGAGACTTACATCCTATGTCTTAAAGTGACGAGCGCAATGTGGTGCAAAGTATACTATCGTAACTAGGCCAACGTTCTCATAAATGGGTGTATCACTATTCATCAAGTGAACAACCAACTCGTCTCGTCGCTTTCTTGAAAAAAAATAACCATTTACATTAACAATGTAGCAGCGTTTTAACAATTATTTAATAATATTGAAATAAGTGTTCTACCTTAACTTCTAATAAAGAAACATATTCGTGTAATTTATTTCAACAAGAACAACGTTTGGTTTATTTACAGGTTGCTGTTGCCGGAGACCATCTCATATAGGTACCACTTCAGCTCCTATTTCTGCCACCAAAAAGTAGTGTGCGAACTAATGCCGAAATAACCGGAACAAAGGTTACTGTGTTCCGGTTTAAAGGACGTTGTTACAAGTGAAACTAATGACGTAACAAGACGATCTTGTGTCTCGACGAGCGGTATTTCAAGGTATATCATCCTAACTCCCGCCACGTTGTTATGGGCAGACGTATCACTTACCACCAAGGAAACTTCATATTATCGTCGCTTCGTTGTATAAAAAAATAACTGTAAAGTGGAATCATTAAATTAACGATAGCTTACAAATTTATTTCATATTAAATTTGCAGTAAAATGTTAAAATTGTTATTGTTAGTGTAATTTTATATCTATAAATGTTTGATATACGAGATAATAACTTACCCAGTGTAGAAATCGATAGCGACAAATGTAATTCACTTCGGCTAGACTAACATACGAGTATATATTACAAGACTAACACAGTTGTAGCATTTTAGGTATTAAAGAGAAGTTTCAGAAGTACCTCTGGAAAAATTTACTAAAATAAACTTTTGCCTCTCAACTAATACCAGGTTTCATGTTGAACCCATTTAAGCAGGTAGTAATAGCACAATTTTCAGTATAAAACTGTTACATTAAAAAAAACTACCAACATAACCACCTTGAGAATATTAAAAAACCTGGAAAGAGGTGAAAATTAAATCCGAATTTAATTCGCACCAAATTGTAATTTAACAAACCAAATCATAATTATTATTTACTATAATAATTCCTTTACTTCCTGTGCAAAGTATCAAGTTAACAAAGAAGTATGAGAGAAGTAAGTAAAAAGATATCTCCTTTTATTATCAGCTGTAATAATTCACTTTTACACACAGTACCCCGACTAAATAAATTCTTGTTAGTGTAACTTATGTGGAACATAATTTCGGCAGAAAATTAAATCTAACATAGCTAAGATTTATTATAACAGAATACAAAGGATTCAGTAATATAAGTTATTTTATCACCTGTTAGAGATTTCGCAAAACCAATGACAAATGTAGCCTAGTATAATACCAAAGGTTTAAATCAGAGAGATAAAAATAAATAAAAGATTTTGGATCTAACTTTAAAAAATGCAGCTTATGTGATAGCTACAATTTATGTTTTTATGATAAGAATATACTAATGAATTGTTTGTAGAAATATTTTTATGAATAAAGTAGAAAATTAAATGATTTTTCTTTAATCATATGCCTCGCTCATACTTTACAAATCAATAACCAGTTAATATTTTGAATACTTTAACTTGAATGAAATGAATTAAAATACAAATTATTTTTTATAATAATAAAGCTTTTCAGAATATTTAAGTTATATGTTTAAAAAACTACTGCTTCTAATGCCTTTATATTACCAAGTTCGTACCATATTGTGATTGATTTATCAGTTCACTTGTTGAAAAATCTTATAAAATACTTTTTTCACTCCCATGGTCTATGTCTGTACGTTCTTGTACGTTCATATTGGACGAAAGCGACGTTTAATTAATGTTGTTAAGGGTTATGAAAGCATTTTGTTTTCAAAAAGCTTCGGCAGACGTGCAACGTACACAAATTGCCGTAAGCCGAACGAACAATAACGCGCCGCCGACGCGTTGCCTTTATGCAGCTTAAATTTTCCAAATAGTAATGTCATTCGAAAATATTCCGCGTACCGAAAACCTTTTTATTTCTTCAATTTTTTACACTGCAGCATTCACTGAATATTTATTTTTATATAAATAGATTAACTACGCGTTAACTATGGGTCTCAGAGAACGGTGTTTGGAGTATCACTGCCTGACCAAATCAGAAATGAGGAGAATCGCAGAAGAACCAAAGCCACCGGCATAGCCCTACGAGTCGCGAGGCTTAAGTAGTAATGTGCGGGGCATATAGCTCGTAGAACCGATGGACGTTGAGGGCGTAAACTGCTTAAAGGCCCAAATCACGTCAATATAAACCTCTACAGACGACGACTCCTAGTGCCTGGCGGTTTTGCGGGCAGCATAGGTTCAATCGCTGTAGAGATCTTTGGGGGAGGCTTATGTCCAGCTGTGGACGTCTAGCGGGTGATGATGATGATAAACAATGCAGTCTAGTCATATTCTCTGTATTCTACATTATGATACAAAAATTGTTCTTCTTCTTCTTTTTGTGCCTCTTCACTACTGGAGGTGAGCCGTCAGTTAAGCGAATTTCTTCCGATCTTGTGCCAAGCAAAAAAGTTGTGCTACGCTGGCAATATTTGTCCATTCCCGGATGTTACGTAACCAAGACTTTTTTCGACGTCCAACGCGCCATTTTGCCCATCATTATTTAACTGCACGAGTTCATATTTGTCGTGTCGCAAAATATGTTCTTGATATGCGGCCTTCCTTTCCTTGATGGTCTGCAACAATTTGCGAGTCATACCGACACGTTGGAATACTCGCACGTTGAAAACTTTCTGTGTCCAGCTAATACGCAGCATGCTACGGTTGAACCACATGTCGAAAGCTTCGAAGGAACCTTGTGTTTTGGCTTTCATAGTCCAGGCTTCGCTACCATACATTACCACAGGCCAGACATAACACTGTGATATTCTTACTCTGAGCTTTATTGATAATTGGCGACTACATAAAACTTTAACCCATTTTCTTCAAGGTGGCTGCATTAAGAAATATTATTATATTTAATATATATTATATTATTATATTATATATAAGAAATATTAATCATCAATTGTCAACTATAGATATAGGTCGACTGTTTGACATACGCCTACTCCATAGAGCTTTCCATCGATCAGTACTGCGCTACCAGTATGTTATATATCTTCAAGTATTATGTCTTATACATTGGAAACCTTGACTAAGATGCGATATTTTTAACTGCAATTTAATAACAGAAAAACTTGCTTTCATATTAGGATAGTGTCATTACCGACAAAGAGTTTGTAGATACAGATAACAGTTAAATTACGTACACATTCTAGTTTATCCACTGCTCTAACCGTAATCTCTTAAAAGTATGTTGAGTAAACACTCGCGTGGGAAACGATAAGTTGTGTCAACTCCATGCCTTGATTCCCTACCGTCCTGAAGAGTACCAACTTATCGAAAACTTTTCGCTGTGACTTAGATTAAAAGTTTAATTTCCTGTTGCGACCTTTCTAAAAGAAAAGAAAGAGATTGGATTTCTTGAGAGCAATAAATTTTTTACTCTGTGGTTTCACGAGGGCGACTCGATGAGATTAGTTATTATTTAACTCTAAAGCTATTTCGCCTGTATTATTTTTAAATTTGGCATGACGATTAATAAAATTTTAGTTTTTATATAGCAGTAGTATTTTATATGACATTGGTATTCTTTTGTGTCCTTTTTACCCAATGATCGTTTATTTGGTCATCTTAGTGTATACTAAACATCCAAAGAACGATTAAGAACTAGCAAAACATGATCTAAGATAAAAACTAAAGAAATTACTCATATCATTTCATAGTAAATTATTTCTAAGATATATTTTATTTCGAACGATACAAATATTCAGACAATACAATAAGAATTTTGTAGTGTTGTCTAGCTGCCAATTTCACAAACGAATCGGCAGCCGTTTATTATACTGAGATTTTGTGAGTGCAAAGTATTCATACAGGTGGTACATCGCACAGCTTTTGACTCGACCTATAGGAACTGTATTAAATTCAACTTTTATAATGTTTCACGTAATAAAATTTTGCTATCACTAGACATCTCCTTACCTTTGTTTCGTTACCTAGTTAAAAAGTACACAAGAACAAAAGTAATCCGATATTTAACACAGTTCATGATACCACTTTTGTTGCTTTACAGCGATAGTAACTTTAAATGTTATTATTATCTAACTTTTTATTTAAGAATTATGATATATCATATAGCTAAAGTTATTTCCCTAGGACCTGCCTAAGCGTCGTATAGAGGAGCACCGGAAGGTTCTCTAGGAGATTTTGAAACCTTGCGTATTGCACTGTAGCCACCAAGTTATTTTACTGGGTAGAAATCCTACTTAACACTAACTCCCTCAAAAGCATAATAAATTTGTTTTCTATCATAATTAAGAAACAACCATTTTAATTTTGTCTTTATTACTCAGTTTGATATGTTATGCTTAGACTTATTATACGCCGAGAAATATCTAAAAATCTAAAACGTTTATAACTACATGCAACATCAGGAACTAGTTATAAATAATGCAACGGAACGTTTAACGAGAAACACTATCAAGTGCTGTGATCGCCTTGGAACTGAACGATTATCGAAAGCCGCTAAAACTTTGACGTATACAATTTTAAAAGTAACCTAAAAGATAATTTTGTTAATACTTTCGTTTGTATTTAAAAACACACAGTCATTTATGATCTATTAAATACTACCTACTACATATTAATGTTACCAATCGCACAAATGAGTCTAAGCTATAAATAACAGGAATAGATAGCAGTACGTTAATATAGTTTGTATCAACTCGTAACATACTGCTCATACTTGCGTCAGTTATTTATTAGCAACCTTTTCTGTAATCAAATTATAAAAAGAGACTTACAGTTAAACATTTTACAGACAGAGTTTTTAAACGATCATAGGATTCATTCATTTTCTTAAATCTTAAACTTATTATACGCAACTAAATAAATTATTGAAAATTTTTATTTGAATTGCATCCTTTGTTTTATCTGTTATAAATCTATTAATATAATAATCGTAATAAATTGTTATTAACTTTAGTGCCTTCAATAAAATTTTATTGTTCCTTAACATATTTATTTCCGTTAAATGATAAATAATTACATTGTTATAGACACTTACATATCAATCATCTTCGCCATGTTCTTAATAAAATACAATAGTTTCCTTTTACGTCAGTTCCGCGTTTCTCTATCAGAAAAAGATATACTTATCCACATATTATTTACATAAAAAATGGCTTAAATATGTTTCATTTAATTACATAATACACATTTCGTTATTAC
Organism: Ornithoptera priamus; assembly: GCA_029034505.1. Lineage (NCBI taxonomy): Eukaryota > Metazoa > Arthropoda > Insecta > Lepidoptera > Papilionidae > Ornithoptera > Ornithoptera priamus. The sequence goes on along the minus strand of JARDWD010000403.1, from coordinate 1,216,270 downwards.
TTTCTAGCTGACTCTTCAAATCTCTGTTGCCGTTGCATAATATAGATATGAATAGTTATAATCTCTCCTACGAAACTCGGAGATAAGTTATCATAAATGTCTTGTTTTTTTATTTCGACATCATTGGACTTCATTCCTGAACCAATTATACCACTTAATTGCTAATAATGTAACAAGCCGTGTGCTGCAGATTAGGGTAGACATACTCCGTAGATTAATTACTCCCTTCCGTTAGAACTCATCAGATTCATTCCGTGATTAAAACGGAAACAAGATTAATAGCGAAAGGTAAAAGAACATTTATTTAACCCGCATGCACATTAATCTTGGCTTACTTAACTCGTTTTCTGATTTTACACCTGCCTATGTATTAATAAAAGTCAAAAAAAAAAAAAACTTTTTAATAATTTAAAAATTTTCAAATGTACATAATTTTTAATGCATTTTTTTAAAAGTGTATCCTTTTACTTTTCTAAAAAAAAATGAGAGGGGTATTATTTTCAAGTTTGAATTCAGGTTACTAACAATGTTTAACACCGCTAATTTCTACCGTTAATTGGCAGCCGCTAGGAGAAAATTACTCTCATCGGAGACCAAAGACTTTCATAATTCCGGCAATTAAAAATAATTTTAGTAAAACCTCCGGAGGCGTTAAGCCATTATTTACATTAAATGTTAGCGAAGGTTAGATGGAACATGACGCTTTTCTTTTGATATAATACGCATTGAAATAAATAAAATAAGATGATCCCTTTGTATAATAAATACAACAATCTCCTTAAATATTCATAATAGATCCTTACATATGAAATTGGCGTTTTGTACGGGAGGAATATAAAGTAATTTTTTTTTGGAAAAATATATTTAATTAATCAAAGTATGCACCGTTGTTATCTATGCACTTTTGCCATCTCATAGGTAATTCATTAATCCCTTTACTAAAACAAAACATGGGGGCGAGAATCAATAAACTCTTTGAAGGCGGTTTGGACTACCGCATTGGTGTTGAATTTTTTCTTTGTAAGAAGTTGTCCAAATTCCGGAAAAAATGGTAATCTGTTGGGGCATGGTCCGGGGAATACGGTGGATGTCTCAGACACTCCAATCATCGCTCAACGTCCTCAACTCATGTCCGGGTTGCGTTGTCGCCAAGCAGCAGTGGCCAAGAGCGATTAACCAATTTTGGTTGTTTAGCAGCTAGTTCTTCCTTCATGGTCTGCAGTTGCTGACAATAGATATCTGCCGTAATCGTTTAGGCAGATTTTAAAAAGCTGTAGTGAACAACACAGGCGCTAGTCCGCCAAGCACTCTCGTAACTTTTTCTAACTAAATTTTCGTTTAGGGCAGGATTTGGCTGGGTCTCCAAGGTTAAGCCATTGCGACGAGTACTTCCACTTTTCATCACATGTAATGATTCGATTTAAAATCCTTTCATTATTGTGTCGGTTGAGCAAGTAACAGTAGTCGACGCGTGTTTGCAAGTTTTATTCACTAAATTCATGAGGTACCCATCGTCCAAGTTTTTTTTACTTTCCCGATTTGCTTCAAGTGGATTAATACAGTTTTGGCACTTACCCCGAAGCCTGCAGGTATCTCTGAAGTGCTTTGTGACGGATCCGCATCCAAAATAGCCTTTATTTATTCAATTTCTACTTTGGTCTCCAGCTATCCACAGGTTTGGTTCTGAAAGTCGAAATTTCCAGAACGAAAACGTTGAAACCAAAAACGTACCGGGCTTTCTTTTGCGACACCAGCGCCGTACTCATGATTAATCCTTCGAGCTTTTTCTGCAGCACTGATGCTGGTGCCACGGTAGAGCTCGTACTCGTAAATATAGCGATATTTCATGTTTTCCATTGTGCGGTAATAAGTGACGCTAAGGAAAAAAATAATGAGGAAAAAACAAATAACTGTTTTCAAAAGTCAAATGTACCAGCTAAATGAATTTATAAATTTGATATTGCAATTCTTAACCAAAGAGGAGATATTTCAGATCAAAGAGATCAGTACGACAAAACGCTATTTTCATATGTAAGGACCTAATACATTCGACTTGTATGATATAGTTTTACGAAACGGGTGTTTCTTACTACATTAACACGTCAATTAATGACAGTCACTGGCATAACTTGTTAAAGTGCCCAACTTAATATTTTTCCCTATATTTAAATTATATTAAACGAATAACTTTTAATGTTAATACATCTGCTATTTTTACAGTTAATAGCGACTCTATTAGAGAAGAGTGACTAATGTAAAGATGGAACTTATGGTCTTTATACTTAAAAACTAAATACACGTATTTCGGAATACAAACATAACATTTCTTATATTATGGGAAAACTCGTAAACAATGAAGATATATAGAAAAACTATATGACGACTTTGCAAAAGAATACCATGCTATGTGATCAATATAGAAAAGACATAGATAAGTAAATTTTTTTTAATACATCCAGATAATTAAAGTCATTGTCAAAGTTTGTTTTAATTTTGGTATAGATGCATGCAACTTAGGATCGAACGATGTGAAGATCTATGAGGGAAATGAACATAAATATATATTCGTTTAGGATACAAAATGCGGACTTTGTACCTAATCATAAATATCCAATGATAAGTTATAACAGCAACAGCATTGTTGATTTCCTCAAACTGCAACTATTAGCTGTTTTACACTTTTTAGAAATCACTTGCTGTTGCTCCAACAAATGGCGATGGCGTGAGAAGTTCCCTCTGAAATCTACCCAAATAAAGACTAAATTTACCCAGTTTCATAAATAGTTCTACAAAATTATAACTTTTTACTAAAATAAAACAATTGTTTAAATTTTTTATTCATACTCTCGAACAGAACTAATATTTCGTTTCATTCTCTATAGAAAAAAGAAAATGATATAAAAACTCCAGTCTGACAATAGAACAAAATAAGGCATATCTTACCTTCAGAAGCTTACTGACAAGAGAATGAAATAGAAACTAGCTTTACGGCAAAGGCACCCTAATGCTGCTAAGCTAGGCTGCTTTTCACATTAACAAAAATCTCTAAAAAGTAGTCCTACCTTTCTGAATAGCAAACGCCTATTTCTAAGAAGAAAAACTAGATCTAAATAATTCCTGCTATGCTATGCAATTTAAAATTAATAAATTGTATTCATCAGTTACTTTATTATTGATTTGTTTAAATACAAGTATAGGAATAGTAGTTCATAAAAATGGTTAAAAGCAAACAGAAATTGTAGTGGACAAATAGCAAACTTCATTGGAAGCAACACTGTGCGTGAAATGAAGTAAATTCAATAAATCTCTCACCTCAGAGTCACCGCTTATGGAGAGTGAAAAGCTAAATGGAGAAAAATGTCTCTAAATCAGTTGCCTGGCTGTAAAAATTTCTGTGTACGTAAGTTCAAACGTTATATACAAAATTGTTTCAAAAAAATTTCTATTTACGGTTTCGAACTTAATTAATGAATAACCTCTAAAATAACGCCGGCACTATTTTCTATCAGCTGCCGCAAAATTTGTTATTTTAGTACCGACCTAGACCTCGGCAATGGAGACCTATAATCAAATTGTATTTCTTAATATTTAAAAATAATAATTTAACGTCCTCTTGCCATACATAGGACTTAATAATATTTATTTACTTGTATTAAATTTTATATAAAAGATGTTACTTAGCTGTTAATGGCTCGTAATTTCGAAGTAAGTTAATTACTTTGATGTATTTTCTATTCATCGCTTTCTGTAATAAGATTTTCTTTCATCTTAAAACGCAATAACTTTAATATAATTTTATATTAAATATTAAAGTAAGAATTTTACAAACAAAATCATTGGAATAGTTGATGCCGCTTAAAGTATTTTACAATCCTAATAACAAGCTCAACTTAGAAAAGATCATTACTTTTTCAATATTATTTGAGAAGAAATACTAGGCTAAAAATAAACTACTACTTTTTTACTTTAATAATGGTATAACTATTATACTGAGTCTTATTTTTATTATTATCTAGGCGAATGTAAGTTATTTTTTGTTTATTAATAATCAAACGTTCAGTCTATATTGTATTACTGTCATAAAGTTAAATCATGACGTTAAGTATAAAAACAAAATTTATAAGGCGATGTAACGTACTTCATCTACACTTAAATAGTTATTTACATACATAAACTACTAAAAAATAGATATAAGATAGAATCTATAGCTATATAGAAAGTATAGAATCTATTCGAGTGATTATGGCGGAACAGGGGTATTAGCCGCAACACCAAAAAGAAGCTAATGCAGACGCTCATATTTTCTATCTTTCTATATGCTTCTGAAACCTGGACACTAAAAGCGAGAGTGAGATCGAGGATTGATGCGTTGGAAATGTGGTGCTGACGCAGAATGCTGAGGATATCCTGGACGGAACATCGCACAAACGAGTCAATCCTCAAACAGTTGAACATAACAACACGTCTCTCAACAATCTGTAGGCAGAGAGTCCTCAAATTCTTCGGACACACGGTCAGGCGAGACCCAGACAGTCTGGAAAGACTGATTATTACTGGTTGTGGGAAAGGAAAGAGAGCGAGAGGGCGGTATCCTACAAGATGGACACGCACAACTCAGGATGCTACGGGAGCGACCCTACAATCATCCATCCAAATGGCGCAAGACAGAAATGTCTGGAAAGAAATGGTGGCCAGGGCAACGCACCATAGTCACGTCCCTCAGTCATGAGGTTACGACAAAGAAGAAGAAGAAGAATCTATAGATCTACATTAAACAAAAAAAATAGGAATAATGGTAAATCATATCATTTATTTCTGGATGGGTTTTGTTTACATATTACATTTCGTGTATATTATTCATTCTTTGACCACATCAAACCATGCTTGTTTCCCTACTGAATTAAAGAACAGAATCTACATAAAAAAGGCTTATTATTATTTAATGTATAAGCAGAAGTAATCGTGCCAAAATTATTGAAAATTAAGTACGAACTTGTAAGTACATAATAAAGCCTGATCCGAGCTACACGATAAATCAAATGTAATAAAAGTTTACGTAAACATTACACCATGCAAGAACTAAAAGTAATACTGCAAGATAATTTCTCACGGGAATAAATTTTACATTGCCTTAAGCACTCCCTTAAACTTTGTAAGCTCTTCAACAGTTTCAATAATTTTAATTAACTCCTATTTCCCAGTATTGGTTCAGGTGAAGTATTGTTACTGAAACTTTGGATAAGTCGATTAGTTTTGATTATCAAAGTAACAAAATACTGTTTCTTCATTGTTAATTTTAGGATAAATATGACTTCATAAGGACTACATTTATTTTAATTTAAATTTATAAAAAGAAACTAAATCTATCATTTTCATATTGTAATAAAATGTGAAAAAAATATTTTAATAATGTTTCCGGTCTTTCGTAAGCACAATGATCTTAGAGACACAAAAGAACGCTAGAAAATTTTCTTTTAAATATAAGTTTATGGATGCTTTTTTGTTCAACATTGTATATATTTTTCTTATGATTTAGACATTGGTATTAGTCATCATTATAATGGAATTTTATTGAAATAATATTTTCTGTCCTCTCGAGTAAATAGTAAAATTATTTTATATACAACAATCACTCCGAAGCTTGTCCATCGAAAGTCGTTTTCAGCTAATAACTGCCAATTAAAGAAAGAAAGAAATTCAAACTGGAGACTAATTCGATGTCCGATAAACATTGTTAATTAATATTTGAAACAAAACTGTCTACAAAAATATTTTCTTAATTAATAAGTTGTAGACAGTCAAAATATTTTAATAACAAGTTTCTCCAAGTCACCACCTCGCAGTGAACTCTTCAATATGTCAACCTTGTTACTCGAATTCAAAAGGGCGGCGGCTAAATGACTTTGGGACAATATGCTTTCTGAAACTTAGCAATATAACCAACGACGAAACTAAACAAAAGCATCATTAATCACTGCTTAACCCTTTCCTCAGATGTCGCCTGTAACATAACAACTTGTGAAACTATTTCATTAACCGACGAAAACGAAGAGGTTATCATTTGGACTCCTATATAATTTCTGTGTTCTTTCTCATGTACACAGTGGACTATATTTTCTGCACATACGGTTTCTATGGTTATGACTACTATGCTTTAATTATTTGTCATCATAAATACTAGTGTCATCATCAGCATTATTACCCCACGACAGTCAATAGAACAATGATAAGAATGGTTCGGATAATTGTTATGAATCCCCATTATAGTGTTCTAAACTGAACGGGTTTTTGTGGATAAAAGATAATGTAATATTCTCATCTCCCTTTGATACCAAAAAATGGAGTAACGAAGAAATATTGCAAAAATGAAGGTAAGTTTCAATTAGTTAATAATCCCAGCAATTTGTTGACGTCATAACCGAACTTTATGATCGCACGTATTACACCCGGACTCCGGACAAATATGGATCATAGGAATTTAATCAACGAAGCTGACACAATATATAAATAACATAAAATGTTATGTTAATAAAAATATTTATCTATAGAAGGCTACTGTCCTAATAATAACACCTTTAGGTTAGAGAAAATTTCCAAAATACAATGTCGGTCCACCTACACATTACATGATTTAGAAGGTTTTACTAAAGCAACAGATGCTGAAAATGTTCCAAGTTAGCTAATAAATCAAACCCTTTTATTGTTTTGGTGCAATTGACTGCGTAAGGGTCAGTAGGTGGCCTTTCTTCTAGTAGGTAATTATTGTAGTATCATCGATTTTTGTTTCACTTAGCAATAAAAAATAATAATATTTATTTTTATAAACCACTTAATGTACGTCATAACATTATTTCTTTACATTGTCGTTCTTGTGTTGTAGAAATAGTAAAATAAATATGTGTACATTATTTGATCTTCTTAGCATTCAAGATTTTATACAGGATATATGTATAGACTAATACTTGTTAATTTTGTACGCTGAATCTTTTTCAAGGTTATTTGTTTTGTTTATTAGTTTACATTATCACCTGGAAGACACCGATTGCTGAGCATAGGTCTATCCCAAAGATCTCCACACCCCACACGTTTATAGATAGACCTTTATGGGCTTTTTTTGCTGTTGATGTCGGGTCACTAATATGAGGATTGTGAAGTTTAGTTCTTGTAAATATAATCGCGTGGTTCAAACAGTACCCATGGATTTCTTAAAATTCACTTTACAATGATAAAAGAAAATTAATATTAACAGTTACAGTTAACATCGCTGTCGTAGCAATCTAAGTGACTCGACACCGCGCTCTTGTTTCCTTCAACCATTGTATAGATAAACAAATAACTCAACATTTGTTACAAATATAAGCAACAGATTCGATTGCTTAATCTTCGAGTGCCAGGTGAGAGGACGATGACGGAACAGCTGAAAACATCTGTCCAGAGCTGCGTCACGACGGTACTCTTGTGGTGATGGACACACACCACACCTTATAAAATATTCCCTAAGCTCATTAATTGACAAGGTACACTCTTAGCTTTGTATTAATATATATTTCAATGACATTAAATAAAAATATACACGTCACTATTTACCAGTTTCTTAACTCGCTTATTGTTCCCGCATTCGTTCACAATAGTTCGTTTTCGCAACGTTCGAGTTACATCGTTTCATCTACGATAAAACGACGATCACTGTTATTATGATTCGTCATAATATCCTCATGAAAAAAAAAGTTACATTTTGCCTAATCTTAATCCGATAAACATACATACTATCTATAACAATTCGCTTAAGATTCTTCGAACCAAAAAAACACAAAACTTAAATAGACACAGTGTAACCTATCTGAAAAGCCTTCAACCAAACTAGCAGCTTAGTTTATTCAACAATTAACTATTTGTACAACATACAATAATTTTCTTTAAATCTAGAACTATTTCATTTCCTATAAAACACTACGTTAATTTAAATGTGGGAAGTCATTTTGTTTTTATCGATCTTAGTTCTCGTTAATAGCCAAATATTTCTACTCAAGATGTCGAATGGTTTGTCTTATTAAAGGATATAAATACTATATCTATGTATATAGATTCTGTATAATATTAAATTAAAACATAACAAAGGCTAAAATTAAAGATAGGATTTTGATAATCTGAATTCTTTTTCATTGTTCGTTTGAAACACGCTGAAACAATTGTACATTATCATAATATAAATTAATTGGTACAAACAAACAGAATGAGATAAAAGTTTGTAACGATTGCACTTGCGCAAACATTGTAGTATTATTATTTACGTTGTACGAAGCTGCATTGTTCATTAAAATTAACCTGGCTCTCGTAATTTGAAGCTTCTATTGACTTTTATGTTTAAGTTGAAAATAAACTGAACGTCTCTGTTGTTCATTAATTTAATATAATAAAAGCATAACCAAAATTAACAAGTGCAGAGTGAAATCATTAATTTTAAATAAACAAATATTGTAAAGAAATTGTGTCAGTATTTTACAGGTATACATTAAGTAAATTTAAGTTTTAGCTAAGCTAATAGTGCCTCAAGCGGTTTCCAGTTAGGTTCAGTTAATGTAGCCAGGACAATTAAGGTGCAACGACCTGATGTGGTAAGACAACGAAACGGTTCAAAGTTCTTTCAAAGTGGTCTTTGCAACTAGACTCAGCAGCTTCACAGCCTTGGTGGCCAGAAGAATAGGATCGTTGGCATTGCGATCACTGCTCACTTTCATTTGGTTATTACACGATTTTACAGGTACAAGAAAAAAAAAGCGGAGCTTGACTTCCTTTAAGAAAAGCACAAGTATCAATTTTAATAACACCAGTACGAGTCCTAGTATAAGTTTATATCAACCTGTTTCCGTTTCCGCATTCAATGATTTTAACTGGCTATAGACGTAATATTGATGGAGCTTAAGCAACTAAAGTAACCAAAAGTTTTTGTTATATAGGTTTTGTTACTTTTGCATACAAGTTTTAAAAAATTATACGACTGACCTAGCTATTCTTCTATCAACCAAGCAATTTTTATTCTCGACACCCTTTTGCAAGAATTCTCCTATTATCCTTTTTTCTGCATGGATCCATCTAACAGTTGTTTTATTTAAATAAAACCCGTTCCCCTCAAGAGGTTACTTTCTTTGATTTGAATACATTCTGTGAAAGCGGTTTTGTCTAGATTTTCATTTAAAAGTTGTATATTGTCATAGTTTTTAGTGTTTGAATATTTTTAAGTTATTTTTTATCATTTGGAATATTTTAAAAGAATTACAATATAACATAATATTTATATATTAAATATGTATAAATACAAGATAATAATATAAATGTAATCAACATAGTTCGATTTCTTATATTATTTTCTGCCATTAGCTTTAAATTAGACAAAGTAAGATTTGCTTAAACAATTATGGAATACTTAAACCAGTCGAAATAAATTTTATCGTTTAACTTGATTTCCGATGTACCAGTTATATAGATCAGAAGAAGAGTCTCATCCGTGCCATCTCGATTTTCTTTATGTTACTTTTCTTACTTTTAAAAATTAAATCTTGTTCAATCTTTTTTTTTAAGGACTGGAACAACTTGCCGGCGTCGAAGTTCCCGTATAATTACGATGTGGATGTCTTCAACAAAGGGGAAATAGACAGTCACTAGGTTATTACGTGGTCGCCACAGACCTTATCACCATTTAACATCAGGTGGGATCGTTATCAAGCGCTAACCTTGTCAATTTAAGAAAAAAAGATCTTTATTCTAGTGACCTAGACTGGTTGGTGATAAAATTTATATTTAAAGCGACAGTTATGAGAGTAAATTTGACGCTCATATGAAACGTGCCGTATAAAGTCTCAAAGGATTTTCCAACGCATTCTATTCAAACTTAAAATGCAGAAATATATATCGCATGTTCATCGTGATAAATATTTCTTTTCATAAATAAACATATTTAATGCTATAAATAAAACACGAACTGTAAACATGAAACCTAATCTCTTTTTTCCATCTCCATTTTCTAATTTTGGGTGTCTAGAGGTGTTTCTTTAAGTAGAATAGTTATCATTTAAATAGAAAGAAATTTAAATATACAGACCTTGATAGTAAAGGTCCAATACAAACAAGCATTGCTAATAAAAAAATGTTACAGTCATTTCATCCGAACGAAAGACAACACTTTCGAAATCTGTAAAGCTTTGTGGAAATATTAAACAGTAAGATTTTATACTTAACTAATATACATTATCATGTTGTACTTACTTATACTTTATTACTTCATCTCTCAATTACAGACAAATGAAAAGTAAAAAACTAGTTAAAATACCCCCGTAAGTCAGGGTTATTTATTTATAATGAGAATCTCACGTGATGGTCGGAGCCGAGACAACTAACTTTAGCGGAGCTTTCGAAGACAATTTCCGCCGCGCGCTCCCTCAGCAATGTAATTGCGACTTTTATACTTACTTTAGCAACTTCAAGTTACATATATGTTATTGAGACGTTAAACGAAAGAATAATACGTAAATTTTTTTAATTACTTATTTTTTTACTGGGCATAATTCTGGTAGTATTATTCATTTTAATGGTGGTAGGTCTCTGTTGCCGGAGACTGTCTAGGTAGGTATCACCGCAGCGCCTATTTCTGCCGCCAAACAGTGGTGGGCAAACATTACTATGTACCGGTTTGAAGGGCGTTATAGTTATTATAATTACTGGAATAACGTGACACAACGTCTTATTTATCAAAGCGACGAGCGCAACGTGGTGGTAGTGTATAACATCCTAACTAGCGCCACGTTGTTATGGATACGCATATCACTTAACAGCAGGCGAACGTCTTGCTCGGTTCGTCGCTTCAATAAATAAAAAAAAAACTTATTTATTGATTTTACTTAACCAACATTTTTACATAAAATTCCAAGACTAGATTTATTTATATTATATAAGTATTTCAACTGATAATTAATTATAATAAAAAAACATTAAAGTCCAAAAAGTATTTCTCGCTTTTCATTAAACAGGTGATTGATAATTTTGTTTAAATAAAACATTTTTTCATGATAATCAGGCTTAAACGAAAATCTAAAAAAATAAAATGCTATGACAAAAAAGAAGGCTAAATTTTTAGTAGTTTATCTACCACATTACATATAAGGTAAATAATAAAGCTACTAAAATATTAACAAATCCTATACGTTATCAAGTGCTAAATTAAAAAAAAATCGTTAATCTATATATTTTCACTAGTTTAAATCTATAAGTGTATTCAACAACATTTTTGCGCCAAAATAATACGTATTTTTTTTTAAATCAATAATTTATTTTAATGAAAAAACAAAGCAATAAATAGTAGCTTCTGCGAAATTTTATATGAGAATTCTTGCCAAAGGTTTGAATCCAATTCTTGTTTTTCATCGTAAAGACAATGTCGACCCTTGTCAACATGGCAGACGCGAACTGAAATGGATGTATTGTTTACCTCTACGCAGAATTATATCATTTTATACCACAACACACGATGCTGTTTAATGGTTTTTATAACGGTGGCGATTGAGACAACATTTACGTGAGCTATCTGTTTACACTTCCGTTCATTATCTTCCAAACTTCAAACCGGGATGTAACCACTTGCGTCAAGACCTTATTCACAAAGGTAACATATCGACATGATTCATTACTGTATACTGGTGGTAGGTCTCAGTTGCCGGAGACTGTCTAGATAAGTACCACCGCAGCTCCTAATTCTGCCGCCAAACAGTTGTTTACAAACATTACTGTGTTCTGATTTAAAAGGAGCTGTAGTGAAATTACTGGGGTAAAGAGACAACATCCTGTGTTATAGCAACAAGCGCAATGTGTTGCAATGTATACTATCTTAACCAGCGCCACGTTGCAATGCGCAGGCGTATAACTTACCATGATATGAACGTCCAGGTCGTCTCATCGTTTCGTACAGTAATAAAAAACATTAAAACTAACCTGCAATCAAGTGTCAACATTATTACAAGCATTTACTTGTGCACTCTTTTCTTTCATGATGTATTCTAGAAATCTTATATACATACACACATACATCACGCCTCGTTCCCAGTGGGGTAGACAGAGACCACCTCTCACTTGCTACGATCCTGGCACACCTCTCTCGCCACCTTAAAATGCCGCAAATAATTAAATTTCTCAGATTATTCTAGATATACTTTTTATCGAATGTTATACATCTAATGCACATATATACTAGAGTTCCGATAAAGTTAATGTTCCTTTTTATAGTCTTTTAGTTATTACATAACGTTCAGTTTCATTTACTTTATCATCAGTTTTATTTACTGCATATACGTAGAATGTCATTTAGTAGTCTACAACTTATTACCTTACCGCTTAAGACCTCAGCAAGTTAAGAGAGGCTGAAAACCAACGCCGATAGCAACTACTGTCCCGGTCCGCATTAGGTAAGCTGCCTCCTCTTGGCTTTGCTATAATCGATGAATAAGAATTTATATATTATATAAGGCAATAAAGTAACTTTATATTTTAGTTTGATTTTTTTCATAAAAATTTATTTTACACATTTGACTTATAATTTAACATAGTATAGAACAAGATACATGTTTAAAAATTTTAAGTCGCGATAATATTTTTTTATTCAAAGAAGTGACGGCACGAGTAGGACGTTAAATTGATAAGGTAAGATATACGCCCGCCGATAACAATATAACACTAATTAAGATAATATACACTGCACCATTTTATTTTTGACGTCTTCAGACATAAGGTGTAAAATCCGTCAGTAGTTTTTTACTAACTACAACGCCTTTTAAACAAGAACGCAGTTATATTTCCACACTACTGTTACCCGGCAGAAATAAAAACTTTTTTAAAATATTTAACCATGCGATGATAATAATGAAGTATACTCGTATATTGAAGAACTCGTTACAATTTTTGTCCAGGTATCACATTATACTGATATAAAGAGATATGTTAACGTTAATATTAAATATAATAATAAAAATTATCGTAAATATGTTTTTTTTTAACTTTTATTCACGTAATAAAGCTATTAGCAAGTAATTAAAAAATTTATGAGACACGGGAATTTTTAACTAGCAACACTTTGTACGTACAGAGGCAGAAAGAAACCTTTGTGCCACAAATTGAATTATAATTCTAACTGGCAGGGTTAATTTTCTCTGCAGTATTTTATTATGATATCAACGCAATAATCTTAAATATTCCTCAAAAATATAAATACTCCGTCAATTATCGTATTTATAGTAAAATTTATTATAACGTTCGTGATACAAAAAAAATCTATATTATTTTACAACAATACATACAATGTTTATATCAATGTAAAGAATAGTTTAAAAAATTTCGCATCACCGTTGTAATAATAAAAGTTCGGTAAAATTCTTCAGAAATTGGAATATATTAAATAATAATCTTGTTAAAATTTCCTTATCTCCATAAAAAATTATAACAATATTAATAAACAAGGAGCTACTACGTTTTTCTTTCAAGTTAAAAATAGCTAGAAATATAATAATTTATTTAAAAGCTTTTTGAATGTTTCAATAAGTTTCACATTGATAATATCACCTTTCATATGATATGAAATGGCAGCATTTCCGGGAGTGGACCGCAAAGTGATTTGAGTTCTTAGAACTTGAGTAATCGATTCCTAGCGCAAGTACAGACACGTCTTTTGTGGAATGGATGGACCATCTCCGGAGCGTTCGAACCGGACCGGAAGGACGCGCCGTACTACAAGCCTCAGAGCTTTCTAAATTGTAATAAATCTCACAGACTATCGACGACTTTCTATCTGTTTCTTTAAATGTTACAAGACGTTTAATTTGAAATAGCTTTAGTTACTTAAGTTAGTTTATTTTTTTTAATAAACACTAAAATGAGATAACAACATTTTGAATATTTAACAAAAATTAAACTTACAGGATATTTTAAAATTGTTTTTACTCTCGCTTACTTTCGATATGAGTTCACAAATCTGACAGCCAACCTTCAGTAGTGAAGAGACACTTTAAGATGATTGTATACTAAATTTAAACTTGTAGTTAAAGAGAAATTGTGAAATTTAAACTGTACACGTAGTCGTCGTAATTTTACCCGTTAAAAGTATTACCTTATCCACGTTATTATCAGGTGATTAACGTCTACTGTTGGACATAAGCCTCCCCAACATACCCCATCGTTCCTGATCTGCCCGCATCCAGCTGTTTCTCGCTTATTACATACAACGTATTAAATACATGACATGAATTATGATGCATCGTTCCTTTCATTTTAAACTTTATCCAACACAGACTTTCATTACATTATATTACGAGTTACATACTACGATGCTGAGAGTATGCGATACCAGTTAGGTGAACTAACATAATATTGAAGTTATGAACGAACTTTGTAAATTCATTTTTAAATTCTTTACTTTGTGTACTTATTACCTTACTATTTCATTCTTTTTAAGCATCGTATCTTTTACTATGCTACGAAGCGACTTGATGAACGGGTTTTAACATGATGATAAATTATACACCTTTTTTTACTGAGAGGGAAAAAGCTATTCAAAAGCGACCTCGCTTGTGGTGGAAAGATTAGGCTATGTGGGATTTGTACTTAACCACCTAGTGGTCATCCTCTGCATTGCGACGGGGCCCGGGATCTCCTACGGAACACACAAATGTTCCCTGCACTACGCTTAAGCATGTCCCACGAAGGACTGTAACTCTCTCTAGTAGCCTCGCTTTACTACGACAAATACAAATACGACATCACCACGTACCTGTCATCCATCCCGGGCTCACTTATTGAGGACATGTAAAAGCCGCGAAGTCGGAAGCGATACGTCTGCTCATAACAATGAGACTGCTAATGAGTAGAGATGTTCTCATAGAATCTCACTGCACTCGCCTTGTGTTGTAAAATCTTATACTCTCTCTTTTCATACACTCTTCACACCACAATAATACTTTCACACTACTCCTTGGGAAAAATAGATATTATATTAGCACCTACCCGACGATTTCCGGTTAGCAAAAACTACTGTAGTATAATAGTATATGTTTGATAAGCAGAAGCCTATTGATTTACAAGGGTTCAATAAAATAAATGTGTTCACTCACTTCTACAATTGAGTCTTTATAATTAATCTTATTAATTTATGTTTTTATATCGATTTTCATTAGATAACTTTACACATCAAGTGTATTACATTAGATATAGATCACAAATATCTTTTTCCATCTCTTTCCCCAAAATTCTAAATATTATGCAGTACGACATTACAAAGAAATATCCCGTACAACATTATGTTAAACATATGCCTACAGGTAACGAAGTTAATTTAATAGAAGCCTGCTCGAAGGACACGTGTAACAATATTCATATATGCATACATATACATTTAACGCAATCTACGCTCTGTGACTAAATATTGAGATAGAAACCTTTGGGACTCGAAAAAAATTAAATAAATATCACAAGATATTTCTCTCATTTCCCTATCACTCCTAGAGCATTGAATTCATATATATATATTTTACGTAATGAAAAGCAGTTTCAATGAAATAAGTTTGTCCTAATTTTCCTTTTCCGCTCTTTCGAATTACCGCCTCAATGCGAGGAGTCATGATTCTTGGTGATATTAATAGAGTACCTCGAAAAATCAGACTAGCCTAAATGGAGTGCATCGTTCAGCGTAATGCCTGGCTCCTTGATAATTTAATCCGCCTAACCATGACAGTCGATGGTGGATGGATGGTTGGATCTTTTATTCTTTGTCTTCATTAAATGCAATATTCATTCTTCGATCGATTTAAATTCTAAGCTATAGATAAAAAAACTTTTTAGAGCCTTTTTGCTCACTTTTCCTTTTTATTTTTGTAAATAAAATTTATAAAAATGTAATATTTACAACTCGAAAACCAATTCGTAATATCGTTGTGATTTATGTTTACTTCACAAAGCGAAACGTCCAACGTCCACCTGACGGTAAGTGATACGCGTACCCATAACAACGTGGAAATAATTAGTATAATATACACTATATTACAATAATGGTCGTTACTCTAATAATCTCTTGATTAATGATTTGATTATATGTTGATTACAGCCAGGCTTGTATTCATATAAGTATATTTCTAGCTTTCGCCGGTATTATCATTTAGATTGAATGTTTTGGATTTCACAAGGTATCTTGTTTACTAATTTGTTACCCAAATCCAAAGTTTAATTTAGTTAAATATTA